>OZ024933.1:1200000-2400000 GCA_964017235.1 Sabellastarte sp. h YS-2021
TTGTGTCACCATGTAAGCAGGACTGTGTAATTGTGTAGAGGTTTGTGTCACCATGTAAGTAGGACTGTGTATGTGGGTGTAATGGAATGTTTCAGTAGGAGCAGAAAATGCACTCTAGCCAAACCCTTGCACATCTGTGTTTTATCAACGGATTAGCTTAAACCAAATAGTTTTTGGGTTATTTGAACCTACAGCTGTTGTCATGGTAATCCTTTTTGTATTTTTTTCATATTCTTCCTGAATGGGCACTCAAACCCCTGCAAGGGTTTCTGCAATTTTTTTTTGTGTTTCTCAGTGTTACTGTTTATGTCCACACACTAGAGTTTTAGGTGATAATTGTCCGAAGTCCCTGCTCACAAGCCGATTCCACCATTGTGTTTGAGGTCACCATGGATTACATTCCCACTGTCCCTACCTTCAGACCGGGGTCCTGCCAGCCACGCTGCACTGTTTGCATATATTGTGTAACCACATGCTACATTCTGCACAATATGCAACCACATTCTATGGATGTCAGTAGAATTTTTACTGGGTATTAAACATGGTGTGAACTTTTCACACTGTCTGTGGATGAGATTTGAATTTTTGAGTGTACTGTGTGCCTATTCTACTGTGTACTATTTACACTTTGTGTATTTGTTTACCTGGTAGCCACTGTCAGATGAAGTTGATGTGAGTGAGATGCAGACATCCCTCCTGTCTCTGGATTACTTTGGACAGAGACCCTGGAGACAGGGACATCAGAGTGAGTAGAAAGCCATATGTAAATACATAGAGTACAGCCAAAACGTAAAGACATAGAGTAAAGCCAAATGTATTTACATATAGTAAAGCCAAATGTAAATACATTGAGTAAAACCAAATGTAAATACACTGAGTAAAGCCAAATGTAAATACACTGAGTAAAGCCAAATGTAAATACATAGAGTAAAGCCAAATGTATTTACATAGAGTAAAGCCAAATGTATTTACATAGAGTAAAGCCAAATGTAAATACATAGAGTAAAACCAAATGTAAATACATAGAGTAAAACCACATGTAAATACATAGAGTAAAACCAAATGTAAATACACTGAGTAAAGCCAAATGTAAATACATAGAGTAAAACCACATGTAAATACATAGAGTAAAACCAAATGTAAATACACTGAGTAAAACCAAATGTAAATACACTGAGTAAAGCCAAATGTAAATACACTGAGTAAAACCAAATGTAAATACACAGAGTAAAACCACATGTAAATACATAGAGTAAAGCCAGATATAAATACATAGAGTAAAGCCAAATGTAAATACACTGAGTAAAACCAAATGTAAATACACTGAGTAAAGCCAAATGTAAATACACTGAGTAAAACCAAATGTAAATACATAGAGTAAAACCACATGTAAATACATAGAGTAAAGCCAGATATAAATACATAGAGTAAAGCCAAATGTAAATACATAGAGTAAAGCCAAATGTAAATACATAGAGTAAAACCAAATGTAAATACACTGAGTAAAGCCAAATGTAAATACATAGAGTAAAACCACATGTAAATACATAGAGTAAAGCCAGATATAAATACATAGAGTAAAGCCAAATGTAAATACATAGAACAAAGGCAAATGTAAAAGACACAGTTCAGCCAAATTTAAATGCATCAAGTAAAGCCAAATGTAATTACATAAGAATACAACCAAATATAAACACATAGAGTTCAGCCAAATGTAAATACATAGAGTTCAGCCAAATGTAAATACATAGAGTTCAGCCAAAGGTAAATACATAGAGTTCAGCCAAAGGTAAATACATAAGAATACAGCCAAATGTTAACAGCCAAATGTAAATAGATAGAGTACCACCAAATGTAAAAACATAGGAGTTCAGCCAAATGTAAATAGCATACAGCCAAATGTAAATATATAAGAATACAGCCAAATGTAAAGACATAGAGTTCAGTCAAGTGTAAATACATACAGCACAGTGAAATGTAAATAGATAGAATAAAGCCAAATATAAATAGAGTAAAGCCAAATGCAAACATATAGAGTTCAGCCAAATGTAAATGCATAGAGTTCAGAGAAATGTAAATAGTGTACAGCCAAATGTAAATAGTGTACAGCCAAATGTAAATAGTGTACAGCCAAATGTAAATAGTGTACAGCCAAATGTAAATAGTGTATAATGAGGTGTAAGTTGATAAAGTACAGTGAGGTGTAAATATTAGGTCATTTATAGTGATGTATAAGTAGATAAAGTTCTTTTACAATGAAGTAGTTTATTGTTTGCATCCAAAGTAATTTTCAGAGTAATGGATGGGCCAATTGACAAATGTAAATAGTGTATAATGAGGTGTAAGTTGATAAAGTACAGTGAGGTGTAAATATTAGGTCATATATAGTGATGTATAAGTAGATAAAGTTCTTTTACAATGAAGTAGTTTATTGTTTGCATCCAAAGTAATTTTCAGAGTAATGGATGGGCCAATTGACAAATGTGTTTATTTTACCATAAGATAGGAAAATATACATTTAGAAAAGTGAAAATCAATAGACACCTTTTGCAAGAATGTATGAGTAAGTTGCATAGTTCATAATTTACTGTACACTGATACATATTATTACACAACAGAGTGTACATAATCTGCCCGCTGATATGACTGAAATGCAAATTTAACAGAAAATGAAGGCAACTCTGGAAGGTTTGCATCATTCATGGTTGTGTGGTTGAGGCCTTTGCAATGATATTATTTTCACAATGAAAATGCTGGTTGTTTGAATGTTTAGATACTTGAATGTGTATTGTTATATCACCCTTACAGCTTGCCTTTACAGGCATTCAATGAGGTATTGTGACAATACATTGTCAATTCGTTGTCTGTTTGTTGTTTGATATCATTATGTTGACTAGTGATTGTGTTTGTTCAGGCATTGAGCCGCCTGATGCAGGCAGAGAAAAGGATGGCATTCAGGCACTTCAGGCACTAGAAGTGGGAGTGGAGCACTCGGTAAGTGATAGCTGTTTATCCTGTGCAGACAAACTAGGACAAATGAGTTTTAATTGAGACAAGTCAACTGAGCTGAGATTGTGTCTGTCAGTCCTAATTCTGTTAGGTTTTCATACAATGTGTAACAAAATGTAAGCTGTGTAACAAAAGATATATGGGGGAATGCATTTTCAAAATAAGGAGTTACTGGTGTACGTGTCCACTTGTACAGTCACATATGTAACAAAGTGAGTAAAATAGTAAGTTATCCACCTCACATTCTTATATTTCACTACGAATTGCAGATAAATTCTCACAGAAGCTTTGTTTAAACAGACATTTCTCACAGTGTAGTAGAGTTCATAAAAATCCAATATTGTGACAATGAATGGCTGGATAACAGAAGTTTGCCATTTACTTAGTCTTAAATTCTGAAGATCAAATTTCTATTTTGTGGAGAAATTTAAGCTTGTTTGAAAACAGCACTAGTGTGTTGTTATTTTATGTTAGAATGTTATATCAGTGTCATTCAATTTTGCCTAAAAAGGTAAGATTACTCAAGTGTAATACTTAGTCTTGTGAAATTCAAACTTCTAGTCATCTTAACACTTTGCACTAAACAAATTTAGATTTAAAAATTCACTTGTATGTATTGTTTATATAAGTATAGAAGTTAATCTAGAAGTAAAGCTCTCAATACCTGTGCTGTGATTACTCACACCCAGTCTACTGCAGTTCACCATATTTTCAGTGGCAAATCATCCCGTTACTGAGCAGTGCAGTCGCCCAGTTCAAGAAGTACAAATCTCCCCGCATGAAGCGTTATCTGAGTGAGTGGCTTTCATTCTCTCCGTACAGTCACAGTACACAGATTATCATATTCTAGTCATCACCTAAAACTAGTTGAATGCCAGTATCAATGCTGAATCTGTTTCATTCAAATAACTCAAACAGCTTTTTTCCCAAAATATTGTTGTAATTTCAGATGGCTTTATATTGAAGTCTTACATTTAAACCACCTTGAAACAATATCGACTTGTTTTGTGTTTACTTAAATGATCTTTTGTGTTAAATAAATGCTTTAGTAGCTTCTATAAGATGAATCTGGCAGTGTGGTTACATGTCTCCACTGATGAGAGACCCGTGTTCTGTATGCATTGCCGTGTGTTTCAGTGGTACAGATGGGGGAGGAGTATTACCACGCCCAGGATTACACCAAGGCATTGGCGTGAGTGGCTTACTTCTCATATACAAAGTCCTATTGTCACTTTACAAACAGTAACCTACACAAACATGTGAACATAAAGCATCAAGACAATACAAAATGCAGATATTTCTCTCTTCTATTCCTGACCTTTCTCTAACATGAAGACGTAGGTCTGCCACTCCGTGACTCGTGTTTTCACTTTCAGGCTGTTGAGTCGAGTGACGTGGGATTACAGACAGGAGCGGTGGTGGCCTCTGCTCACATCCATCCTACAGACTGCTCTCAGGTGTGTAAATATACTCTCAGGTGTGTAAATACACTCTCAGGTGTGTAAATATTCTGTCAGATGTGTAAAGTCCACTCAGATGTGTAAATACACTCTGACTTACATGAATATTCACTCAGATGTGTACATACACTCTCAGATGTGTAAATACATGTATGCTCTCAGATGTGTAAGTACACCCTCAGATGTGTAAATATTCTCTCAGATGTGTAAATACACTCTCAGATGTGTAAATATTCTCTCAGATGTGTAAATACAATCTCAGATGTGTAAATATTCTCTCAGATGTGTAAATACACCCTCAGATGTGTAAATATTCTCTCAGGTGTAACTATTCTCTCAGATGTGTAAATACACTCTCAGATGTGTAAATACACTCCCAGATGTGTAAATACACTCTCAGATGTATAAATATTCTCTCAGATGTGTAAATATTCTCTCAGGTGTAAATATTCTCTCAGATGTGTACATACAATCTCAGATATGTACATATTTTCCCAGATGTGTACATACACTCTCAGATATCTAAATTCACTCTTTGACCTCTGTAATCAGAGCTTTAAAATGATAATATTGGGAAATTTTATACTTGTACATATTATGTAGTCATATGATTTTAAGGTGTATCTTAAGGTGTTTCTGTGTTTATACTTGATATAGTTTTAACAGTTTTCATATTGTGACATGTACTCATTAGGTGTGCTTACTTGGTGGCAAACACGCAGGAGTATGTGACATTTATCCTGGAGTTAGCAGGAAAATGTATCCTTTCAATGTGTATTTTATGTGTCCTTGTTGACAAAGGTTCCCTTGATATAAACACTTACCAACAACCTGTTGCCATCTTTGCTTACATAGTGTTAATGTTGCCCATTAGTGCAGGAACATCACGATGTATGCTCGAGAATTTTGTGAAAACTGTTTAAGTGTGTGTTTTTTATTATGTTTAGTAGCTTCTATAAGATGTTTATCATTTTGTTGTATTATTTTATTACCCCACAGCTTTTAAGGGCTGCCAGGGTATTGTTTTCAGCCATGGTGTCTGGGCGGGCAGGTGTCCGGGTGGGCGGGCGTCTAGGTGGGCGGGTGGTGGGAAAAAGTTTGTCTGGGCTGTATCTCAGAAAGGTGTAGGAAGTTGATACTTGGTAGGGACATTGGTTAGGGGGTGTAGGTGTGCAACGTCATGGTGTGACCTTGATATGATCTTTGACTTTGCTGTAGTGACCTTGACGTACAAAATTTTGTCCGGGCTATTTCTCAGAAACCGTAAGGTGTAGGAAGTTGATACTTGGTAGAGACATTGGTTAGGGGGTGTAGGTGTGCATCTTAGTGTGACCTTTAACTTTGGCTCTGCCAAAGTGTTCACCTGCCATATTTGAGACATGTTTCCCTTATAACAAAGATATATGGATTGCTATTTTATTGCGTTAATACATCCTATCCAATGGACAATTACTTTACCGGTCGGCGCGACCGGTCCCGCCAAACGCCAGAAAAAGACGTCCTGTATATAATAACAGCAGGACCGGTCAGTAGTGTGCATTCGCTAGGTGGCGCATCATACTTGCTTCCTGTCCAGACAGAGTGACGTCAGTTCATCTTTTTCGTTTGGCGCATGTAGTGTGCAGACGCGTTTTGAATTATCTCCAAGTTTGAAGGAAACGCGGTTTATTCTACGAATTTAAAGCTTATTTTCATCTGACAATATATTTATTGTGTTTCTTACATATCATGGCCTCTCCAGGATTAAACGAGGCATTATCCAGCACTTTATAACCAGTTTTGAAGTATTTCTGTGTACTTGTCGTCGAGACGAAGTCGTGAGTGAGAGTTCGTGTGTTGTCCCTGCAGCATTCCTTCTGCTGTTTAGAAGCGTGTAGTTTCCACGATTCACCCTCCTTTTATTTCTACCTGGTCGAGTAACACTGAGTGTATGTCGACGAGAAGATATTAGAAGGAAAGAAGAATGCATCGTCTGACGTCATCACTTCCAGCTTATGCTTATCATGTGACAGGGACCTGGTCACGTGATACGCATTCAACAATGGAGGAATCGTGTTTTCAACAGAAGTTTTAGAAGAAAAGACGAGCTTTTACTACTCAACACCCACTTTTTAACTGGCAAGAAGAAATCCAGCAACTCGTCTGTTGGCCTGAAGAATTGAGATGACAAATGGTCATTGAACTCTGCGAATTTTTGCCGGTGCCGGTCATGTGACTTCACAGATCTCAACACAACTACCGGCAAGCAAATCCCCAAGCGTGACTGGTTCAGCTGACAAGAAGTGATGAGTTTTACCGGTACCAGTTCTGGTCAGACTACCGGTGGGGAGCACTAGTGATGAGTTTTACCGGTTCCAGTCTGTACAGACTACCGGTGGGTGCTGTTCCTGTGAAGAAACCCCTTCAGTGGTTGCCAGTGATCAGCCCTTTTGATCCTGGAACCTCCACCAGAGGCCTTTCCACTGGTGGGACTGTTGGGGTACCTGTTCCAGTCATGTTCCTGTGAAGCTGTCAAGAAACCCCCCTTCAGTGGTTCCAGTGATCAGCCCTGTTTTGATACTGGAACCTTCACCAGAGGCCTTTCCACTGGTGGGACTGTTGGGGGTACCGGTTCCGGTCTGTACAGACTACCGGTGGGTGCTGTTCCTGTGAAGAAACCCCTTCAGTGGTTGCCAGTGATCACCCCTTTTTGATCCTGGATCCTCCACCAGAGGCCTCTCCACTGGTGGGACTGTTGGGGTACCGGTTCCAGTCATGTTCCTGTGAAGCTGTCAAGGAACCCCCCTTCAGTGGTTACCAGTGATCAGCCCTGTTTTGATACTGGAACCTCCACCAGAGGCCTTTCCACTGGTGTGACTGTTGTTCAGACCACCGGTGTGGCTGCTCAGAGGGTTCACCTACCAGAAGTCGCGGTGACCATTGAGATCCTTATCTTCCCTGTGCAGAATTTTGGACCGGTACCGGTCCTGTTCAGGCTACCGGTAGGGTCACTAGCCAGCCAGTGATGAGGGATACCGGCACCAGTTCTGTTCAGACTGCCGGTTGTGGTCACAGAAACCCAGCAAGGGCTACCGGTTAAACAGGATTACCGGTTACACAGAGCTGCTGGTGACATACAGCAGGGCTACTGGTTCAGAGAATTACCGGCCCCTGAGTGTTGCCGGTTCCGGAGTCTTGCCGGTTACAGAGGAATCTGTACCCATCCTTAAGGGCAAGAAATCAGCTCCAAATCCAGTGCTGACAACTGGTTTGCCGGTTACAGAGAATTGCCGGTTCCAGAGTGTTGCTGGTTCCAGAACCGTAATGCTGCTGGTTACAAGAAATCAACCAGTGGCAGCCTAAGGAACTGGTTACAGATGAATTCTTTGACCAGTCACTGGTCCCGGTGAAATGCCTGTCAAGCTACCTGACCAGTCAGCCAGCCTACCCTTTCGGGTCCCAGCTGGTCAGACAGTGGCTAGAGATTGAGGGAGGGTTACACTCTCCCCTTCCGGTTCAGACCCCACTTGACGAGGTCACCGACTGTAATAAGCAACTACCACAATCCAACCAAACAGTCCTTCCTTTTAGAGGCACTGTATCAGCTGATCAACAAGAATGCAGTCGAACCGGTGGAAAATCAAAACTCACTGGGGTTTTACAACCGGCTTTTTGGTACCCAAACCCAACAACCGGTGGAGACCGATCCTAGACCTGAGCACCTTGAACACCTTTTTAAACACAGGGTCGTTCAAGATGGAAACCCCAGAGACAATAAGAACCTCCCTCCAAGCAGGGGAGTGGGTCACATCCATAGATTTCAAAGAAGCATACTTCCACATACCAATTCACAGTCAGTCCAGGAAGTACATGCGCTTTCACCTCCAGGGTCGGTCCTACCAGTTCAAAGCCCTTCCCTTTGGCCTGTCCACAGCTCCCATGGAGTTCACAGTGGTGGCCAAAGAGGTCAAACTCGTGGCTTTTCAGAAGGGTATAAGGATCCACCAGTACCTAGAAGACTGGCTGGTGAGAGCCTCTACCCACCACACCTGTCTCCAGCATACTTAAACCCTAGTCACACTTTGTCAGGAATTAGGGTGGCTGGTGAACAAGGAAAAGTCAGGTCTTCAACTTCGTAGGTTACCAGTTCGACCTGAAAGAGGGCAAGGTCAGACCAACAGAAGAACGTTGGCAGGCCTTGACACACAAGATCAGATCAATATTGTCGGATCCGCTTTGCCCGGTCCGACAATTCATGTCCCTCATAGGTCTACTCACAGCAACAGAAAAGCAAGTCCACTTAGGGCGACTACACATGAGACCCATACAGTGGCACTTGAAAAACAACTGGAGGGTCCCAGAGTCACTGGAAAAGGTGATCCCGGTCCCCAAATCCCTCCACCCCATCTAAGGTGGTGGCTGGAGGAAAGCAATGTGCTTCTAGGTCAACCATTACACCCTCTAAAACATGCTCTGCAAATCTTTACAGACGCATCAAAAGAAGGGTGGGGCGCTCACTTAGACGAGCACACTGCAAGGGGACAGTGGTCCCTACCAGAGAGCAAGTTACACATAAACCACTTAGAGCTGAAAGCAGTATTTCTAGCTCTAAAAGAGTTTCAAACCCTAGTCTTCAACAAGACAGTGTTGGTAGCTACAGACAACACAACAGTGGTTGCCTATATCAACAAAGAAGGGGGGATGAAATCGGGCTCTCTGTGTGCCCTACTGTGGAGAATTCTGTCCTGGTGCACCAGGCAGCAAGTAACCCTCAGGGCACGTCACATCCCCGGCCGGCTGAATGTGATAGCAGACAAGCTATCCAGGCTTGGCCAGACCATTCAAACAGAGTGGTCACTTCATCCAGAAGTGTTCCAAGCTGTATGTTCAAGGTGGCATCAGCCACAAGTGGACCTGTTTGCCACCAGGTTCAACAACAAACTACCACAGTTTGTATCACCGGTACCAGACCCCCAGGCTTGGGCAGTGGATACACTCAGCCTCTCCTGGGAGGACCTGGACCCATACGCCTTCCCACCGGCAGCCATCTTGGGCAAAGTGGTGGAGAAGCTCCAGGACTACCCCTGCAACAGAATAATTATATCCCCAGACGAAAGTCGGGGATATATTGGATTCAGGTCCGTCGCGCCGCCGCCGCCGCCGCCGTAGAAATTTCCTTGTGGACGCGATAACTCAAAAACAAATTAATATTTTTTTTTCAAACTTGGTACACATGTTAAGGGTGCCCAAAGGAAGATCCCTATTTTAAGGTGACCTTAAACTCCCAGTAAAAAAGAACTTATGGCCACCTTAAGGTCAGAAATTGCACTTTTGGCCACTTAGAGCCCTGTAGGTCACAAACTATGATGCTCAGCTGGCTGAAATTTTACCTGACAACACATTAATATGTTCTTAGTACATGTGCCGAAAATCATGACTTTAAGTTGAGGAGAAAATTGTGTTTGAGGCCCATAAATACCCCCACTTAGGGATTTTTTGCTATACTTTACACATATTTTGCCCTATAATTTGGAAGTGATAATTCTGATGAGTCTCAAACTGCGCTAGGTATAACTTTGATATGTAATCCTTGTCTGTAGAAAATTTTAGGGCTGTAGGTTTACCCAAAGGGGTCGACTTAAGGTCTCAAAAGTGCCCACAGAGACCCAATTTATGCACTTTTTGCCACTTTCAAGCACTGTAGCTTTCAAACTATGTCTCTCATCTAAGTTAAATATCATCTGGGAATATATCTATGTGTTTTCTTATATGTGCCCCAACATTTAGGCCTTTAATAGACAGTTAACCTGTGTATCAGGACCATAAACACCCACCCGAGTGACCCTTATAAGACATTTTTCACATCTTTTTCCCTGTAACTTGGAAATGGTAAGTCTGAGAAGTTTCAAACTGTATTAGATATATATTCTGTGTGTAATCTTAGTATGTAACAGATTTTAAGTCTGAAGCTTTAATTTTGAAGGTCAAATTGAGGTCTCTAAAAGGCTCCCAAAGACCCAATATTTGGACTTTTTTGCTACTTTTAAGCCCTGTGACTGTCAAACTATGTGACTGATAGAGCTCAAATCCTATCTGAGAAGATATTAGTATGTTATCTTTATATGTGCCAAAAATTAAGGCTTTAAGAAGACATTTAACCTGTGTATGAGGACCATAAATCCCCACCCGAGTGAGCATTTTTAGACATTTTTCACATATTTTTCCCTGTAACTTGGAAATGGTAAGTCTAAGAAGTTTCAAACTGTATTAGATGCATATTCTATGTGTAATCTTAGTATGTGCCAAATTTTAAGTCTGAAGCTTTAATTTGAAGGCCACATTTAGGTCTCTAGAAGGCCCCATAAAGACCCAGTATTTGGACTTTTTGCCAATTTTAAGGCCTGTGACTGTTAAACTATGTGACTGATAGAGCTGAAATCTCATCTGGGAATACATTATTATGTTTTTTTTACATGTGCCAAAAATCAAGGCTTCAAGTAGACATTTAACCTGTGTATGAGGACCTTAAACACCCACCTGAGTGACCCTTTTAAGACATTTTTCACATATTTTGCTCTGTAACTTGGAAATGGTAAGTCTGAGAAGTTTCAAACTTTATTAGATACATATTCTATGTGTAATCTTAGTATGTAACAAATTTTAAGTCTGAAGCTTTAATTTGAAAGCCACATCGAGATCTCTAAAAGGCCCACAATGACCCAATATTTGGACTTTTTACCACCTTTAAGCCCTGTAACTGTTAAACTATGTGATTGATGGAGCTGAAATCCCATCTGGGAATGCATTATTATGTCCTTTTTACATATGCCGAAAATCAAGGTTTTTAGTAGACATTTAACCTGTGTATGAGGGCCATAGACACTCGCCCAAGTGCCTTTTTTGACATTTTTTCCGTATTTTGCCCTGTTATTTGGAAATGCTTAGTGTGACAAGTCTTAAACTGTATTATATATAATTTTTGTTTGTTATGTATGTCCCCCAAAAAGTTTCAGATCTGTAGTTTAATTGCTAAGGTCTCTTTAACAATTGTAAAATGCCCACAGAAACCCAATTTATGGATATTATGCCACTTTAAAGCCCAGTAACTGTCAAACTATGTGGGTTATAGAGCTGAAATCTTTGAATTTTTAAAAGGAAATGCCTGTCTATTTAAATTTTGAATATTAATAATGTTATGGCTATCTTAGTCTTTTAAGAACTTATTTTTGTGTGTTATACCTCTGCTTGCTGAGTTTTTCACTTTTTAAAATGAAACTGGTTAAACATATTCAAGTAGACAAAATGGACACTTTAAGTGAGCTTTAAGTCCCAATATTAATGAAATTATATCCTTATGTAGTAAAACTAGGGGATTTTTAACCCTCAACTAGCCCAGTTTTATTCAACTTGCCTCAGTTAATTTTGGCACAGCTCCTACAGTTATGAACTCATTTCAGTTGATAATCACATACTTAAAATTCTCAATTCTTTTTGTATTTGAGTACCCATTTTATATAGATTGTTTGTTTACCATTTATGCTCAACCCACACCCCCCACCCGGATTCCCCCCACCCACCTCTGGGACCTCCAGCTATATTGAGTGACACTAAATAAACAAAGGTATTTAGTGATATCAGATGAGAAACAAAGAACTCAATGGGGTTGCAGATCTTGTGTAATAGTGAGAGAGGTGTGGAGAAGGGGAGAGGGGTGGGGGTGGGAGGTGGTGGGCTTCATTACATATAACACAAAGGGGAGTCAGAACTGAGATTGTGTCACATATTTAGGTTGCATATATATGGACCACATATATAGGTATAGAGGAAATGAATAACTGAAAACAATTTGCAAATTCTAAAAATAATATAATAAAATAATAATATAAATAATTTTTTTTTAAATAATATTTTATTTCTGAACAAATATAGAAACAGATATGCGCTTTTGGGATTATGAATTTTAGAATGGACATTGAATCATCAATCATTTAAATACTTTGAAGGAAGATTGAAAAATATGATGAGTTGAGTTAAAAATAATATTTTATTTGTCAACAAATATAGAAACAGATATGCTCTTTTGGGATTATTAATTTAGAATGGACATTCAATCATCAATCATTTAAATACTTTGAAAATAGGTTTAGAGTTATCATTGCAGGAAGATTGAAAATATAATTTGAGGTATGTATTCGGCGTCTGGGGATACACCATCTTCCTTGGGGAGATATAAACAGAGTAGATTGATGTGCTGAAGTTCATATAATAATGGGTAATTATGTTTTAAAAAATTCCCGATCAAAACCTGTGGCGTGAGTGATGACCTGTCTGGGGATATGTTGGCGCCGAGTTGGCCCAATCTAGTTCTGATTGCTCCAGGGTGGCCCAACATGCCCTGGTTTTGGGACCTTGTAGCAATGTCAAGCCAGATCCCACTGTGTCTGCCCAGCATACCCAACCTAGTGTCTCAGCCATTCAACCAGGTCCTTCACAGGAACCTGTCGAATCTGAACCTACATGCCTGGCTCCTAGAGCCTCAGCAATCAAGGAGCAAGGCTTCTCTGAGGCAGTGGCAGCACGAATTGAGGCTCCTCAAAGAAGATCAACCAGATCTGTCTATGAGGCAAAGTGGACCATTTTACAAAGTGGTGCCTCAGTAATCAGGTGGACTTCAGGGCACCACCTCTGAAAGCCATTGCTGACTTCCTCCTGCACTTGTTTCAGGAGAAGAAGTTACAACCAAGCACTATTGATGGCTACAGATCCGCCATTGCTGACAAACTGGGCAATTCCACCATTAATGTCAGCAAAGATGAGAATCTCACTCGTCTCCTGGATAGTTTCCATAGAGACAGACCTAAGGGCAGGAGGGGCATCCCCTCCTGGAACTTTTCACTGGTTTTACATCCGCTCACAAAGGCTCCCTTTGATTCCCTGAAAGAGGCCTCCTTGAAACATCTAACTTTCAAGACTGTTTTCTTGCTGGCTTTGGGTTCAGGTAAACGCAGGAGTGAGATCCATGCTTGGTTACATAAGAACATCAGACACCAGTCGGACTGGTCTAAGGTGTCTTTGTACCCCTCACCCAGCTTCCTATCCAAGAACCAGCTGGCTAAGGAAGGTCCAGATAGTGTGGCACCAGTGGTCATCCCAGCCCTGGCACCATCTCTGGATAGGTCACTCAAGGGTGACAGGTCCCTATGTCCAGCTAGAGCCCTGCGCTACTACTTGGACAGGACTGCAGACCTCAGGCAGAATAAGGAGTTAGTCTTTGTCTCCTTCAAGAAGGGGTTTGATAAAGACATCTCACCTACCACCATCTCCTCATGGATCAAACAGACTGGTTCTGTGCTACGAGCTCTCTGACCAGGAGGCCCTCACCTTACATCAGGTTAAAGCCCATAATGTTAGGGCCTTTGCTGCCTCTAAGGCTTTCCAATCAGGGATTTCCTTAGATCAGATCTTGTCAGCCTGCCACTGGAAATCTCACAACACCTTCACCCAATTCTATTTGAAGGATGTTGCCTGGGCTGACTCGGAGCTTTTCCACCTGGGACCTGTAGTGGCTGCCCAGCAGGTGCACCACCAGGCCCAGAAGTGAGGGGATGTTGTATATATGTAAATATGTAGAGTAAGAAATCTGAAATTTGCCACATATCTGCAATTCGCCACATGTGGAAATAGTAATAAAATAAATGAATTGAGGTGAGATTTGTTGAAAGTACAGTAAATTAAGGCTTTTGGGACTGAAAAATGCCAATTTTCAGACAAAACATCATTTTCTTCATAAAATTAACTAAGGTTTTAGAGGTGGCGAATTTTAGATTCCTGGCGAATTTTAGATTTCTTACTCTACATATTGTAAAAAAAAAACAAAAAAAAAACAAAAAAACTGTGACTTGCTTCAAGTTTATTTCTTCTGGGACTGAACTCAGCCCCTCTCTCTCTCTATCTTTCCCTTCTCAAACCGACTCTGGAAGGAAAAAAAAAGGGGGGGGGGGGCAACGTCGGTAGACTCCCGGTTAACCGGTGAGTTTGTGGCCGACCTTGACCTGTCAGGGTTCTCTGACCCTAGGTCAAATGGGCCTGTACTATTTTGTTTTGTTATGAGTTCACAGAAGTCCCTAGCTGCTTACCCGCGGTAGTTATTCAGCAATTGTCCATTGGATAGGATGTATTAACGCAATAAAATTGCAAATTTAATAAGTAAATTAAATTTTTATAAGTTAATACCCTGTCCAATGGACAGGCAAGGCCCTCCCAACCGACCCCGCTACCAGCTTACTAGGGGTCTAAATCTGTTTAGACAACGAAAAAGATGAACTGACGTCACTCTGTCTGGATAGGAAGCAAGTATGATGCGCCACCTAGCGAATGCACACTACTGACCGGTCCTGCCGGTATTATATACAGGACGTCTTTTTCTGGCGTTTGGCGGGACCGGTCGCGCCGACCGGTAAAGCAATTGTCCATTGGATAGGGTATTAACTTATAAAAATTTAATTTACTTATTAAATTTGCAATTTTATGTACTTTTACATAATCCTGCTATTTCTATTTACAGCTATTCTCCCATTAATAAATTTCACAGCTTCATAATTAAGCGTCCCTGTTTTCCACATTATGGTCTCCCTTGAATATCTCCCTTATTATTAAAAGGTTTCAAACCATATTTGGCACTTATATACCTTAGGCGTGGGAAAATTTTTCTGCATGCTTAAATTTGACCTTTGACCTTTATGAAGGTCACATGATCAAAAACAATTTTTTAAGTACACCCCCCCCCCCGTCATCACAGTTCAGGAAAAACTACTTGCTACACAGCCTTATGCTTTGACACACCTGTTCATACTATCGAAAACGCGAGCTGATTAGATTTTGGGAGCAATCCCTTGAAAAATGTCTCATTTATGGGTGATTTCCTCACACCTTCCAATCTGAGAGCCTCAAATTTAGGTCAACCCCTCTATTATCTTCTTAAGTTTTGCATTTAGAGCCATAAAATGTATTGGGAGGTAATAGGAAACCATATGTGGTGAGTCTAAATAGCCGGTCCGTTTTGAGGTTTTGCCTTATATCTCCTTTATTGTTGCTTTTATAGCTTCAGAATGTATTAAGAGGTATTGGGAAAGCATATGTGGAGCGTCTAAATAGCCGGTCAGGTTTACCCCCCGACCCCCCCTTATGGGTCAAACTGGGGTCATAAAATAGCTGATTTTGAGTTTTTGCCTTATATCTTCTTTATTGTTGCTTTTATAGCTTCAGAATGTATTAAGAGGTATTGGGAAAGCATATGTGGAGAGTCTAAATAGCCGGTCAGTTTTACCCCCCGACCCCCCCTTATGGGTCAAACTGGGGTCATAAAATAGCTGATTTTGAGTTTTTGCCTTGTATCTTCTTTATTGTTGCTTTTATAGCTTCAGAATGTATTAAGAGGTATTGGGAAAGTATATGTGGAGAGTCTAAATAGCCAGTCAGTTTTACCCCCCAACCCCCCCTTATAGTCTAAACTGGGGTCATAAATAGCTGCTTTGGAGTTTTTGCCTGATATCTCCTTTATCGTTGCTTTTATAGCTTCAGAATGTATTAAGAGGTATTGGGAAAGCATATGTGGAGAATCTAAATAGCTGGTCACTTTTATCCCCTGATCCCTGATAGCTTTTGCCTTTATTGTTGCTTTTATGCTTTCACAATGTATTAAAACCTATTGCAAAACCCTGTGGACAATCTAAATAGCAATACATACTTGCACACATGATTATATATGAAGTTATCAATACTCGTTACTGAAATGCTTTGTAGCATTTACACAAAATTTACTAAAGTTACATCCAATGTTGTACATCCAATGTACAACACTTTTTCCAGCTTGTCTATGTCTACAACGCTTGTTTATGTTAATTAAAGAAGACCTTAGTAGGATTTTCCCTGTCATGATATCACTAAGGGGGTTGGTTTATGTAAGAGTACGGTACAGCTTTGTGCATTCTTAGCTTTACAGCATGCTTATATATTAAAACCACAAGGCATTTTAAACTCTCAGGGACGCTTCGCTTTTGTTAGCAAAAGATTTCATCTAGTTTTTAGTTTGCTAATTAATGCTGTCATCTTGCATTGTCTTATTGAATTGTCTTATTTTAATACTTTATTTTACATACATTTTCTTTCTCTTAGTCACTATTTACTCTACTAAAACATTATTTGAACCTTTAAATACCTGACACTGCTCTGAAAGTCTCCAGATTTTTGTACTGTTTCACTACTTCTGTATCTCGTGGTTTTGAAAACTGTTTCCCCGGGCTGTGGAGTATGATGCTATTTTTAGTTTCGGATATGTTGTAAGTTGTAACTGACCATCAGATGAAGTGATATGCTGCCGATTTTTGCCTGTGGTAAACCAAGTGATAACGTGTCAAGTTCTCCATTTATACCCTTTACTGTCAAACTTAATATAATTTGCAATATTTACATTTGCAAACTATGTAAGCCACAGGCCATGTTCCTTATAAGTTGCTGACTGGAGACGTTTTCCTGAACTCTCTCTCAGACACCCAGTGTTCTCCTGAGGAGAAATCCAGGATCCAGATGAACCTGCTACAGGTGCTCAAGGTGAGTATGTGTCAAGTATGAACGCTGTTCAGGTGAAAAAGGTGACTATGTATGAAGTATGAACACTGTTCGGGTGAAAAAGGTGACTATGTATGAAGTATGAACACTGTTCAGGTTCACAAGTTAAGTGTGTTTGAAGTATGAACATATACAGGTGCATAAGGTGAGTATGAGTGAAGTATGCACACTGTACTAGTGTTGGATTTGAATACATATGCAGTATCATACAGGTGTTTAAGTGGTTGAGATGAGGGTGTACATTTTACCACTACTTTGTTTAGATGGTGGACATCTTACATCTGCTTCAGGCTGTTCAGTCTGCTTTGATCTGTTTATCTGATTCTTCTGAGAACTATCCCCTCCAGAGTTTGGCGGTTACTTACCTCTGTAGGCAGTGATGAGAATGTGTTTAGTGTTTTTCTGTTACTAGGGACACTCCCCCTCTCCAGAGCCTGGCTGTAACCCTGCCTGTGTGGACAAGGCCAGGGAATTGTGGGAAACTCAGCAGACAGAGGGCAAGACATTTACTGTGGAGATGCCGAGCATTGTGTCGTGTGGTGAGTTCAGTGATGTTCACATGTAAAAAGGATGTCAGACAGGGTAGTGAAAGGGTAGTCATACCATCACCTTCCTGAGTCATCTAATTAAGCGGCCCGCCAGGGACGCTTATTTGTTTTCATCGAAGTTCGACTGATCACCGCCGCCGCCGCCGGATTATGGTCTCCCTTGAATAACTTCTTAGCCTTTCAAATTTTTCTTTCCTTCTTATCTTTCTTTAAAACTATAGGGGCGGGAAAAATTTTTGAGATACTTTGCGCAGACCTTAAGCTTTACTTAAGGTAACCTTAAGCATAAGTCCAAAACACCTCGTCTTCGCGTTTCGGAAAAAAACACACACACCTGTGCTATAAAATTTATCAGGTACATTCTAGACCAAATTTCCAAGGTCGGAAAGGATTTTCTCATCAATCGGACCATAGATGCCTGAATGGAAGGCGTTTTATTTTCGTAAATTTTTTAAAAATGGGTACTTGGTCTGTATCTCAAAAACGGTCAGGATTTCGGCGTTTTGTTGGAATAACTTATTCAGCTACTATTTGATAATCTTTCACATGCCGAAGTTTTAGCCCTGTATCTGCAATTTTAAGGTCACCTTAATGTCGAAAAACGGGGGTTTTAGCCCTCCAGTTAACTTAGTTTTTCACTTTTTTCAACCAAACTTGGCACATATATTAAGAGATTTGCCAAAGGAATATCCTGACTTTATGGTGACCTTAAACTCAAAATGTTAATGGACATATGGCCTGCTTAAAGTCATCAAATTGGAATAAAATGCTCTGGCTCCTTTCTTTTTCCATTTTTTTATATCGAAATTATCACTGGTATTAAACTAGATAAAAATAATACTTATGGTCACCTTAAACTCTTAGTATGAATGGAGTTGTAGCCACCTTAAAGTGAAATAAGGGGGTTTTCAGCCTCCAAATATCTTATTGTTCGACTGACCTCAGTTAAACTTTGCACACTTATAAAGGATGGCAAACCAAAGGGTTATCCTGAATTTAAGGTGACCTTAAACTGTTAATACAATTTTGGCCCCCCTAAAGTCATAACATTTGAATAAAGCCATCTGGCTCCTTTCTTTTTCCATATCTAACATATATTGATATTGAAAGGACATTCTCATATTACGGTCACCTTAAAGTCACAATATGAATGAAGTTATGGTCACCTTACAGTGAAAAAGGAAGTTTCAGCCTCCAGCTATCTTATTGTTCAACTGACCTGAGCTAAACTTTATGCACTTATAAAGGATGAGAAAAGGGACATTCTTATTTTATGGTCACCTTAAAGTCCCCATATGAATGAAGTTATGGCCATCTTGCAGCAAAATTATGGAGTTTTTAATCTCCAGCTATTGTATTGTTCAGCTGACCTCACTTTAATTGTGCGCACTCATTTAAGATGAAAATAGGGACAAGTAACATACACAATGCAATAAAGTTCACAGTTTCTATTGCTTATGATGCATATGTTGACATCTTTTATGGGTAACTTCTTTTTCATCAGGGCCGCTTCGTTTTTGTCAGCAAAAACATTCTTCTTGTTCAGTATCTTCTTTTATATTCTGGAAATTAAAGAAACGTTCAACATGTCTGTCTACTTTTAGTGAGGGAGGTGGGAGAAAAAACGGATCCGGGTTTCTGTTCAGTTTGAACTGTCCTGAGTCTGGCTACACACACTTTATTTGTAACCAACTGCAAGTATCAGTGGAGTCAACATATAGAATTTGTAAATATCTGTGTAAATAAGGAAAATTGCCAAAAACTAATACTAGGTAGACAAATCTCCTTAAGTGTTTGTTTTCACCCATATTAGGTAAGAATATAAGCATTATTTCTGAAGTGTCACTGCAGCCCGTATAGTGTTTGTGGTGTCTAAATGTGTATTTATTTCCTTAGTCTATGTCTTTACAGTGGAGTGTAAAGCCTGTATTACACAGAACAGTTTCAGTGCCGTCTCTAGTGTTTGATGTATGGAGCTGTATATTTATTGTGTTTATTCTATGTTTTACAGTGGAGTTTTACACCACAGTCTATGTAGTGTTTGTGGTATCTTATTGTACATTTATTGTATCCACCAGAAGCATCCGGTGGATACTTTGGTTTAGCGTTCGCTACGCCGCCGCCGCGCGTAGAGAGATTTTCAGCGTTATCGCTCTAAGAGGAAAACAACAGCAGCTAGGTTCACCAGATTTGCAGAATATCTTCATTGGGGGGTAAGCTTCTCTGGGAAGAAAAATAGCCTCATTCTGAAAAACAAGATGGCCGCCACGGGCATTTCTTTGAAAATAATCTACATTTTTCTACTGGCTGTTCCTCATAGGTAGAAGGTTGAATCTCTTCGTAGGTGATATGTATGACACATATACATGTCCTCTACAACCTTGCACACATTTGACCTTGAAGCTCCTAATTCAAGGTCATCCACGGAGTGCCGAAGTAATCCATGTAGCGGACTTTAAAAGTGCCTATATCTCCCTTATTATTGGTCCAAGAGGTTTGCAATGTGAAGCCAACCTATAGGAAATCATGTGCTGCGAATCTTCTGATGTGGTCAGATTTTACCTTGGACCCCTCGTTCAAGGTCAAATGAGGACAGCCAAACTTAAAAGTGCTTATAACTCGCTTATTATTGGTCGTAGAGGTTTGGGATGGTAAACCAGCATATAGAAAATCATGGGCTGGGAATCTTCTGGTGTGGTCGGATTTGACCTTGGGCCCCTCCTTCAAGGTCAAACGAGGATAGCCAAAGGTAAAAGTGCCTATAACTCGCTTATTATTGGTCCTAGAGGTTTGGGATGGTAAACCAACATATAGAAACTCATGGGCTGGGAATCTTCTAGTGTGGTCGGATTTGACCTTGGGCCCCTCATTCAAGGTCAAACGAGGACAGCCAAACTTAAAAGTGCTTATAACTCGCTTATTATTGGTCCTAGAGGTTTGGGATGGTAAACCAGCATATAGAAAATCATGGGCTGGGAATCTTCTGGCGTGGTCGGATTTGACCCTCCTTCAAGGTCAAATGAGGATAGCCAAAGGTGAAAGTGCTTATAACTCGCTTATTATTGGTCCTAGAGGTTTGGGATGGTAAACCAACATTTAGGAAATCATTGGCTGGGAATCTTCTGGCGTGGTTGGATTTGACCTAGGACCCCTCCTTCAAGGTCAAACGAGGATAGCCAAACTTAAAAGTGCTTATAACTCGCTTATTATCGATCCTAGAGGTTTGGGATGGTAAACCAACATATAGGAAATCATGGGCTGGGAATCATCTGGTGTTGTCAGATTTGACCTTGGGCCCCTCGTTCAAGGTCAAATGAGGACAGCCAAACTTAAAAGTGCTTATAACTCCCTTATTATTGGTCCTAGAGGTTTGGGATGGTAAACCAACATATAGGAAATCATGTGCTGGGAATCTTCTGGTGTGGTCGGATTTGACCTTGGGCCCCTCCTTCGAGGTCAAACGAGGATAGCCAAACTTAAAAGTGCTTATAACTCGCTTATTATTGATCCTAGAGGTTTGGGATGGTAAACCAACATACAGGAAATCATGGGCGGGGAATCTTCTGGTGTGGTCGGATTTGACCTTGGGCCCCTCCTTCAAGGTCAAGTGAGGACAGCCAAACTTAAAAGTGCTTATAACTCGCTTATTATTGGTCCTAGTGGTTTGGGATGGTAAACCAACATATAGGAAATCATGGGCTGGGAATCTTCTGGCTTGGTCGGATTTGACCTTGGGCCCCTCGTACAAGGTCAAGTGAGGACAGCCAAACTTAAAAGTGCTTATAACTCGCTTATTATTGGTCCTAAAGGTTTGGGATGGTAAACCAACATATAGAAACTCATGGGCTGGGAATCTTCTGGTGTGGTCGGATTTGACCTTGGGCCCCTCGTACAAGGTCAAATGAGGACAGCCAAACTTAAAAGTGCTTATAACTCGCTTATTATTGGTCCTAGAGGTTTTGGTGCATTGTCTTTACGGTGGATACAATTTGCATCGGTTCTCCGATGCGCTAGGTCTAGTTGGGTTTATTCTATGTTTTACAGTGGAGTTTTACACTGCAGTCTATGTTGTGTTTGTTAGTATCTAATTGTGTATTTATTATTGTATGTTTTACAGTGGAGTGTAAAGCCTGCTTCACACAGGACAGTTTCACTGCAGATCAGCACGTTGTCATCAAGGTCTACATCAGGTTGGTGGTATTCTGCACTCTACGCACTGTCATGATCCAATCAAATGGTTCTATTGGCTGCTTTGATTGGTTCAGATTTACATCAAGAAAATGTTCTCTCCTTGTCTGTCTCTCTCTAGTCAGCCAATCACAATTGTCCACACATTCAGACTATTGTCTGATGTACCCCTGTATGTTGGATTTGTGGAACAACCAGAAAACTGAGAAAACCACAAAAACAGCAAGTTACCAGTGATGTCATTGGTCTTCTCTTTACATTAAAGTTACATTTCATAGTTACCCAGACTTTTACCATTCGAGTCAAGTACTATTACTTAATGTACACTTCCAGTACAACTGTTTGTGTTAGTTGTCTGGGTATGAATGTGAACATTCAGAATGCAGAAACATTTGGTAAACATGATACTCACATTCTTCTCCATCAGAGTCCAATCTGACACAGAAAGTAACAGCCTACCAGGCAATAGTATAAAAATATTCCATATATGTCTCGGCAGTAGTGATATCGATCATTGACCATTGCATGTAAAGAAAACACATAAGCCAGAATGTATGTAAACACAATAGGTAAAGTTGTATGTTTGAATGCGTGTTTGTATTGTAGGGTGACCTGCCTGCTTCCCATACACTTCAGTAAGCTGTCCGTTCTCCTCACAAACCAGGTAAGAGGTTTTTATTGAGGTCTGTAGTACAGTGTACACAACCTCTCAGCTGACTGTATTGATTGATTTGGGTTTAGCAACGTATTGTGTCCGTATTGATTAGGTCTTAACACGTGGAGATTTGAGGGAATTAAGGCAAGCAATGCAGGATTTTTTGTCAGGATTCTGCACTGAGAAATGGACACACAGCAATTCACTACACTCACAGAAAGTAATCATATGCTTATAGGAAAGGTCACAGCACTGAAACGGCCACACTCAAAATTATAAATAATATTTTACTTGCTTGTGGCAAAGGGCAGTGTACTTTACTGGTGATGCTAGATCTCTCAGCTGCATTTGACAGGGTAGACCACAGAATCCTCCTGAGATGTCTTCAGACAGGGTTCATGTGGTCATGTACTGAACTGGGTATAGTCATACAAGACAGAACTCAATCTGGTGTGGTTGGTGAGGAGTTATCTGAAAAAGAATGAAGGACTGTAAAATGCCTCAAGGCTTTGTACTAGGACCAGACCTCTACTCAGATTTCACACTATATCTTGGTGATCTTATCAGACACATGCTACCATCTATTCGTGCAGACAACTCACCAAGATACATCCAGTTCAATCCAAACTTAAAATGTGGATGTCAAGGAGGCAGTCAGTAACATGGAATTGTGTTGTGGGAAACTGAATGGCTAGCAATCAATTCAAGCTAAAGAGAAACAGAAGTTATGAGTCTTTGAAAACCCCTCTGATCTGAAAAAGTATTGAACATAACATCCATATGTGTTTTAGAGTCTAGGATTATTCCTTCAGCTGTGGCCACAAATATTGGGATCGGGATTCAGAACTGAAACTGGAGAAACAAGTCAAGTAAATGGTGTCTCGTGGTTGGTGCCATTTGTCCAATATCTCATTAGTAAGAAAACATTTCACACAAGAGGCCACAGAAATACTTGTCCATGTGTTTGTTATGACAGAATTGGATGTATGCAATAGTATTTGAGCTGACATTACAAGCTTTCATATTCAGAAACTGCAAAAGATACAAAATGCAGCAGCAAAACTCATTGTACAAGATCCAAATTTTTGACATTGAATCATCACATCCCATCAGCCATCTCACTTGGCAACAGGTGGAGGAAAGTTCCCAAAACAAAGTACTCCAAACATGGCCACTGTTCATTGCGTGAAAACATCACTATTTTCAGATACCTATATGGTTTATACCTATAAGAGTTACATTTTAACTGTGCCACAGAGCCTTTCAAAAGTCTATGGAATTCATGCTGTATAAATGACATTATTATTATCTCCCGACGGGCTTTAGCCCGGGAGGGAGATTATAAAATGCATCCTGTGCGTGCGTGTGTGCGTTAGTGTGTCACACAGATTTCTCCAAAACTGCTACAGCTACAGATTTTTTATAAATTAATTGTCCTAATGAATTTTCATGCCCTTGAAAATTTTTTGAGTTTTGTGGACTTGCAGTTAGAGTTTTTCTTGAAATATGTTGTTCAGCTACTTTGTCCTTAGCTATAAGATGGTACGTAGTTTGGGATTTTATTGCATGCCATAAGGGAGTAATAGCTATTTTCTCATTTGTAGCTAAATAACAAAAGAAGTAAATGTCAAATATCTTCAAAAGTATTAAACTTAGGGTAATCTTTTCAAATATGTTGTCCATCTACTTTTTGGTAAGCTATCACATAGTAAGGTTTCAGACCTGTTGCACCTTGGATAGCTGAGTAATAGCTACTTTGAAATTCTGACTGTAGAGTAAAGCCATTGTAACTCCAAAACTGTTGGAGTATTTTCCTAAAATATGTTGTTCAGCTACTTTGTCCTTGGCTATAAGATGGTACATAGTTTGGGGTTCTATTGCATACCATAAGTGACTAATAGCTATTTTCTCATTTGTAGCTAAATAACAAAAGAAGTAAATGTCAAATATCTTCAAAAGTATTAAAGTTAGGGAAATCTTTTCAAATATGTTGTCCATCTACTTTTTGGTAAGCTATCACATAGTAAAGTTTCAGACCTGTTGCAACTTGGATAGCTGAGTAATAGCTACTTTGAAAATCTGACTGTTGAGTAAAGCCATTGTAACTCCAAAACTATTGCAGATAGAGTGTTTTCCTAAAATATGTTGTTCAGCTACTTTGTCCTTAGCTATAAGATGACATAGAGTTTGGAGTTCCATAGCATGCCATAAGTGAGTAATAGCTGTTTTGTTATTTGTAGCAAAATAATGACAGAGGTAAATGTGAAATATCTTAAGAAGTATTAAAGTTAGGCTAATCTTTTCTAATATGTTGTTCATCTAGTTTTGGGTAAGCTATCACATGGTAAAGTTTCAGAGCTGTCCCACATTGTACAGCTGAGAAATAGCTACTTTCAATCAATCAATCAATTAGTTGTCCAAGTGCTTAATCTCCGTATCTACGGATTCTAAGGCACACGATCCAGTTCGTAAGGCATAAATCATCAAGACATTAGACATGTTCCAAGTCGTACCCAGGGAGGCGATCCGGTGTTCGGTAGTTAGAAGCTATGGTGAAAATGATTTCTGAAATAGGTAGGTTTTAGTCGACTTTTGAAACACAAGAGATTTGGAGCACTGCGGATATCATGTGGAAGATCATTCCATAACTTCGGGGCATCATATGAGAAACTGTTGTTGAAATGGACCTTTGATTTATGGATGGAAGCACAATAATGAGGAACCTGGAGGAACAAATTTTTGGGGTTGGAACGTCTTGTATTCATGGCAGATTTGTACAAGGAGAGATATGGTGCGAAATACTTGGGCTGGCCAGTGGGGAGGTACTTATAAACCAAAACCGTGCAAGAGCATTTTGAACATATTGGAGCCTAGTAGCATTACGGGATGACAAACTGCGAAATAGAGAATTGCAATAATCCAAACAACTACTGACCAGAGCATTTGCAATCACTACTGATGTATCAACAGAAAGAAACCTCCTGATACGATGAATGTCCCTGAGGCTAATAAAACAAGATATGATGACAGAATTTACGTGACTGGTGAAACAAAATTTTGCATCAAACAAAACACCCAAATTGCGTACAACATCTGTGGGAGAGAGACAATTACCCAGGATATTGACAGGAAATGAGTCACTGAGCCATTTGTATCTGTCTTTGGCACCAAAGACTATGAATTCTGTTTTATCAGGATTTAGCTTGAGTTTGTTTTCAGACATCCAGACCTGAATATCATTCAAACAGGATTTAAGACGGTCAAAAGACTTGAGACTATCATCAGGGATAAGTGAATGAACAGCTGAGTATCGTCTGCATAAAAGTGGTATTTGACTCCAGTATATTTTCTGATGACTTGACCAAGAGATGTTATATAGAGGGAAAACAGAAGAGGACCTAAGACAGAACCGTTGGGGACTCCAAACTTCAATTTGAACAAATTCGAAAGACTGGAACCAATCTTGACAGACTGAAAACGATCCTGGAGGTAGGATCTAAACCATTTTAGTGCCGATCCAGCAAAGCCAAACCTAGATGACTAACAGGATAGGAGTGTGTCATGATCGATAGTATCGAATGCCGCAGACAGGTCGAGTAGCACTAGTGCTGTAGGCATGCCCTTGGACAGAGATAAGTGAATCTCATTTTTGATGCACAACAAGGCAGTTTCTGTTGAGTGCCCCACCTTATAGGCTGACTGGAAAGTGTTACCAAGATCATGAGAATCCATGTGAGATCTAATTTGGGCAGCCACTATTCGCTCAACCAATTTTGACAACAAGCTAAGACCAGACACCGGTCGATAGTTCTTCAAGTCCTCTTTCGAAAGGGTGGACTTTTTGAGGAGGGGTGTGACAATAGCTTGTTTAAAAGGATTTGGGAAAATGTCATTTTTGAGAGACAAGTTAACCAGTTTTGTCAATGAAGGGAGAAGGATGTCTATACATTGTTTCACAATATGTGTGGGACATGGATCTAGAGAGCAAGTTTTTGAAGGGGCTTCCTTGATAAACTTGAGGACTTCGCTATCAGTGACAACTTGAAAGGAACTGATAGTTGGTGGCTCCTTGTCGGGGTGAAGAAACTTAGATCGGATGTGTTTGAAGGTGTCTCGAATTTTCATCAACAAAGGATGGGAGGAATTTGACCGACTCAATATTCTATTCAGTGCCTGCCATAACTTCTTACCATCACCGCAATTATCACTAACTAGATCACGGTAGAAATGCTCCTTGTTTCTATTTAGAATGTGGTTACATCTGTTTATCTGCCGTCGAAGACGGGAACGATTTTCAGAGGATTTGTCTCTTCTCCAAGCACGTTCATACTGCCTTCTCATGCACTTGGCAGTTCTATACTCGTCAGTTATCCAGCTTGGTGCTGGTTTGATGAGCTGTTTAGTCTTCATTGGTGCATGAATATCTAGAAGGCCAGACAAACCAGACATGTACTGTTCATGCAATAAATCAATGTCATCAGATGGTGAACTTACAAACAGAATAGCCAGGAGGTCGCTTCTGAATTTATCAATATTCAATTTATGATATTGACGGAAGGTAACAACTTTTTGCATTGGAGTATCCGAAGATGGAAAGTCAACCACACAAGAGATAATTTTGTGATCACTTATGAAGCCAGAACCTTTCACATCAGAAATTGCAGAAAACTCGGATGGAGCCATCAACAAGTCTAAGGTATGACCATGAAGGTGAGTAGGAAAATCAATGTATTGGGACAGACAGCAAGAATAGATGACTGATTTAAATTCAGAGACTGTTGGAGACATAGTGTCGACATGAAGATTAAAATCACCACAAATGACAAAGGAGGAGGATAAGGAAGACCAAAACCCACATATGACAGAAAATCTTCAAAAAATGTTACAACAGATGAAGCAGGGGGCCGGTAAACGACCCCAAGAAACATGCGACGCCCATCGAGAGTGAGAGAGACAGTGTGATTTTCAAGGGAGGAGAACTCGGGGAATGAATGGTTTTGAAATCAAGAGCTGATTTAATAAAAAAGCCAACACCGTTTATTTTCTCTGTTGGTGTGAACAAGGGAAAAATCTTCAGGTGTTAACTCATTTAGAAATGAGGGTGTGTCTAGAGCTTTAACATCAAAATTTCCAGTTTTAACTTCTTCACAGAGAGTTGGGCCTTTATTCCTAATGGACCGACAGTTAGCAAATCCAAACTTCATTGGCCCAGGATTGAGAGCGACATCACCCGACAACAGAACCAGAGCAAGCTGCCTGCAGGACGCCTTTTCACAAAATGTAGCTCTATGTGACTTGACATAAATGAACAGAATGGATTTGGCAGTAGGTTCATTATATTTACATACATGCAGGCCAACATCACACCTGCTCACAATTCCATTGTGAGTCCTATGGCAATGCACAAAGAGACCAACAATACAGAGGAGGAGCCTAACAATCCGCATCATAAGGAATTCAGGGACCACAGAATATAACAGAACATGCAGAAATTCATAAAAAGTAAAGCTAAACCACAGTTATAAAATATTTAAAGTACAGTTGTTCAATCTTTGAAATAAAGTACAGACCACAACCAAAAATCACAGAGTATCTCCCGGTAAAGGACAGTAATACCCACAATATAAACTAGCAGAATAATTAAAATACAGACCACAACTCTAATCACCGAGTAACTCCCAGTAGTGGGCGATAATACCCACGATATCAACTAGCAGGCTATTGATAGATTTAAAACAGTTCAGAACAATGTAAAAACTATAAATAACTGAAGGTATATCATGGAAAGCAATAATAAGTACTAAAAGTACGACTAAAAGCCCAGATTTTTAGGTAAATTTAACCACTTTTATATGTTTTTGAAAATACGTGTCCGTTTACGGTCCTACCGAACACCGAATTACTTTAAAATTCTTACCATTGAGTAAACCTTTTGTAACTCCAAAACTCTTGCAGTTACAGTATTTTCCTAAAATATGTTGTTCAGCTACTTTGTCCTTAACTATAAGATGACATATAGTTTGGAGTTTCATAGTATGCCATAAGTGAGTAATAGCTATTTTGTTATTTGTAGCGAAATAATGACAGAGGTAAAAGTGAAATATCTTAAAAAGTATTAAAGTTAGGCTAATCTAATGTTGTTCATATGTCTCAAAAGGTGAAAGGAAGAAATGATTCAATTTTTGGTGTGTTCCGGATCACTATCTGGATCTTCTGGATCAATTAAATGTAATATTTAAAGACAGATAACTCAAAAACTTATGGACGGATTTCATTGAAATTTTCAGAATATGTCTGAAAAGGTAAAAGTAAGAAATTATACAATTTTGGGATTGATCCGGATCATGATCTGGATCTTCTGGATCAATGAAATGTAATTTTTAAAGACAGATAACTCAAAAACTTATGGACGAATTTCGATGAAATTTTCAGGATATGTCTGGAAAGGTGAAAGGAAGAAATTATTCAATTTTGGGAGTGATCCGGATCACTATTAGGATCTTCTGGATTCATAAAATGTAATTTTTAAAGACAGATAACTCAAAAACCTACGGACGGATTTCGGTGAAATTTTCAGGAAATGTATGAAATGGTAAAAGGAAGAAATGGTTCAATTTTGGGAGTGATCCAGATCACTATCTTGTTCTTCTGGATCCATCAAATGTTATTTTTAAAGACATAACTCAAAAACTTAAGGACAGATTTCGATGAAATTTTCAAGATATGTCTGAAATGGTAAAAGGAAGAAATTTCCAATTTTGGGAGTGATCCGGATCACTATCTTGATCTTCTGGATCCAAGGACGGATTTCGATGAAATTTTCAAGATATGTCTGAAAAGGTAAAAGGAAGAAATGATTCAATTTTTAGAGTGATCTGGATCACTATCTGGATCTTCTGGATCCATGAAATGTAATTTTTAAAGACAGGTAACTCAAAACTTATGGACGGATTTCGACGAAATTTTCAGGATATGTCTGAAAAGGTAAAAGGAAGAAATGATTCAATTTTTGGAGTGATCCGGAACACTATTTGGATCTTCTGGAGCCATGAAGTGTAATTTTTAAAGACAGGTAACTCAAAAACTTATAGACGGATTTCGATAAAGTTTTCAGGATATGTCTGGAAAGGTGAAAGGAAGAAATGATTCAATTTTGGGAGTGATCCGGATCACTATCTGGATCAATGAAATGTACTTTTTAAAGACAGATAACTCAAAAACTTATGGACGGGTTTCGATGACATTTTCAGTATATGTCTGAAAAGGTAAAAGGAAAAAATGATTCAATTTTTGGAGTGATCCGGATGACTGTCTGGATCATCTGGATCCATGAAATGTGATTTTTAAAGACAGGTAACTCAAAAACGTATGGATGAATTTTGATGAAATTTTCAGGATATGTCTGGAAAGGTAAAAGGAAGAAATTTCCAATTTTGGGAGTGATCCGGATCACTATCTTGATCTTCTGGATCCAAGGACGGATTTCGATGAAATTTTCAAGATATGTCTGAAAAGGTAAAAGGAAGAAATGATTCAATTTTTGGAGTGATCCGGAACACTATCTGGATCTTCTGGATCCATGAAATGTAATTTTTAAAGACAGGTAACTCAAAAACTTATGGACGGATTTCGATGAAATTTTCAGGATATGTCTGGAAAGGTGAAAGGAAGAAATTATTCAATTTTGGGAGTGCTCCGGATCACTATCTGGATCAATGAAATGTATTTTTTAAAGACAGATAACTCAAAAACTTATGGACGGGTTTCGATGACATTTTCAGTATATGTCTGAAAAGGAAAAAGGAAAAAAATGATTCTATTTTTGGAGTGATCCGGATGACTGTCTGGATCTTCTGGATCCATGAAATGTGATTTTTAAAGACAGGTAACTCAAAAACGTATGGATGGATTTCGATGAAATTTTCAGGATATGTCTGGAAAGGTAAAAGGAAGAAATGGTTCAATTTTTGGAGTGATCCTTATCACTATCTGGATCTTCTGGATCCATGAAATATAATTTTTAAACACAGATAGCTTAAAACTTATGGACGGATTTTGAGGAAATTTTTAGGATATGCAAGATAGAGCAATTTCAGTGATAATTAAGTCATTCACCTACTATTGGGTGATGTACCACATGGCGAAGCAGATCTATAGCTTTTTGAATAGCTGAGATCTCACAAGAAAATTTATATTCCACTATCTTTAGTACATCTAATTAATATGGCTGGAGATAATTGCATGCGTCAGAATGCTTGTTATTCACTGACTTAATAACAGTACTACAAGTGATAGCCGCTCACCAAGCAGAAGATACCAGAACATGCCATATCTCGGTGTGATTTGGGCAGATTGTAACGTAAATAACATTCAGTTGTTTAATGGGTTGAATACTCGATACCATTGTGTTTGTAATAAATCAAGTAAGACACCTTTCTTGTAAAACCTTCATTGCACTTTCAGTATGTTGCAAGTTTATACAAAGCATGCTGAAAAACAGAGATTTTTCAGTGTTATGCAGTTAATCACTAAATATTATGTGTAAACCGACATGTGTTTTTAGTGAAGATTGAGACTTTCATCAAATGAACCAAGTAAAGCTTTTGTTTGACATATGACTATAGTGAGATGTGATGTTATCCTTAAGTCAGTGTGACTGCACCTTAATTAAACTGTCTCATATTATTCCCCACAGAACTGGGACCGCAGAGTGAGTACTTCACATTCTTGTTTTCACATTAATACTGTCAGGCTGAATGATATTCATACGGTGTTATTTGTATGATAATTTAGAAGTTGTTTCAGTTTCTATTATTAGGGTGATAGTTTTGGTTATTTTTTTACCAAAGTCTCCATTCAGATTACAGGTGGTGGTACCACAGATCAAATCTCAGTATTATATTGCAGTTTTGATCTGTTGTGTTTCTGATCAGGGTGTATAGGGTCATTTTTTATATATGCCACCTCCAAAAGGTGAGGTGCAAGGATATTGTAATTGGGTCACTCTCGCTGTTCTCATAACTGACAAGGCCAAAAGGTGTTTTGGTCCCCTAGCGTGAGTGCAAAGCCATCAGAGACACAAAGAAATTCCAAGTCAGACACATCCCACAGTTGGTCTAGAACTCAGACGGTCATCCATCCAAGTACTAACATAGCCCATTACCACTTAACTTCAGTGAGCAGACAAATACTCATCACGCTGCGCCACAATTCATGAAAGTCTGGAGACAATCAAAAAAGGGGGAAAAAAGTGATCTCTAGAAGCGTGAGCTCTACTGAAACTTGCGCTTAAAAATCCTACCTGGGACGTGTGTCATGTTTTCACACAAGGGTTTGCTAGTGACTTGGTCCTCATCATACATGATTTGGATTCAGATTCCGTCTCCAGAATTGGTTTCCTTATTTTTCACACAAATATCATACTTATTGCATTCAAACTGACAGATCAGAAGACTCTATACAAAAGACAAGGAAAAGGTGTAGTGGGGTCATTAAGTGCAGAACATTTAAGGGACAAGATGATGGTCCCAGTGAGAGCTTCGAACAACGCAACCGAGTATACATCTGTGGCAACGCATATTGTGTTTTATTTTAAGCGTGAGTTCTAGCAAGGCTTGCACTTCTACCAATCACTTTTTTGTTGTCTACAGACTTCAAGAATTGTGGTGCAGTGTGATGAGTATTTGTTCACTGAAGCAGCAATGGGCTATGTTAGTACTGGGATGGGTAACTGCTACAGTGCACTACTCATGTCTCTGATGGCTTTGCAGCTTACACTAGTAGACCAAAACCCCTCTTGGCCTTGTTTTCTCAGCACTCCCCATGGCTGAGGGTTTGTTTATTCTCAGGCACTGTTTGTTGACCTTGCCAGCCAGTTACATTGCTTTGGTTTTGTCATGTGACTTAGTATCTTATTCATGCTCACAAGTCGTCACCTGTGCTTGCTGATGAGTTATTATTTCACCAAACAGATTTTATTGGCTTTATTTTTTGAAAGTAGTATATGTTTCTAAGAAAAAGATAAGGTGCACTACAGGCATCAGAAAGTGCAATAAGAGTGCCTATCTATTACATGTTTGTGTTCACTGTCAAACATATATGTTGGGAAATCTAAGAAATATATAAGAACATAAGTGTATGTTTATCAAGAGATTTCCTTTCTAACATACTGTAAAACGTGAATTCAACACTCATATCATTATAAATTTATAATAAATTAGCACTGATAAACAAGCATAATTTTTGCAATTTAATTAATGAAAATCCTGATTATTTTCAAGATTTTTCGCTTGTAAGATAATTATCAGCAGGATATGATGCCTTTTGTGTGAGTTCATTAATGAGTTATCATATTTGACATGAAGGGCTTTAAATTAACCTGTGTGCAGTTAACTCAGTCCCCAGTCTAGTAATGAACTTCCATCAATTGCAATCAAATTGGAGGATTGTGTCCCCCTGAGTGTAGAGTTTTGGAACAAAGGCCAGTGATGTACCAGCTGTTACTTGGCAGTGTAAGGAGATTATTGTCTAGTCTAAGTTGATGCCTGTATTATAAACAGAATCAAAATATAATTGAACTAGACAATATTTACCACACCATTGTCTGAACTGCCTTATACAAGCATTTAGTGAATGACTGTATTTCGATTAGACAACTGTGTCATCATCTCATCAGAGGCTAGGATTAAGCTACATCCCAGATAGCAAGACTCTGTAGGGCCACCGCTGGCCCACTGGCGGCATAGCTGTCAGACCGACGTTGGCTGCAGGCGGTGGCCAGCCGTTGGCGTGACCAGCTGATAGGCAGTGGTCCACCGTTGGTAGCCGACAATAAGGTTTTCTGATGGTCCTTCAGTGGCCCACTGTCGGCAGCCAATGATAAGCTTTTCTATTGGCCCACCAGTGGCCCACCTTCAGTAGCCGACAAGGTTGACTGGTGGTCCACCAGTGGCCCACTGTTGGGTGCCATCAAAGGTGGTTCTCTGGTGGCGTGACCAGCTGATAGACAGTGGCCCACTGTTGGCAGCCAACAATAAGGTTTACTGGTGGCCCATCAGTGGCCCACTGTTGAGTGCCATCAGTGGTGGTTCTCTGGTGGCATGACCAGCTGATAGACAGTGGTCCACTGTTGGCAGCCAACAATAAGGTTTACTAGTGGCCCATCAGTGGCCCACTGGCTTTTAGGCCGGTGGATGTGTCGGTCTGACATTGGCAAGCCACTGGTAAAATTTTACTACCACTATAATATAGCATCAGCCAATCAGATTGCAGCATGAAGTTATGTGGCCATTGTTTAACAGAAAGCAAATAATTGACAGATTGTGGGTGGATTTTAGTTAAGGGAATCCCTAATAAGTCACATGACCAAACATAAACAATGGTGGAACAGTATCTTAGGATGACATGTTCCATAGTCAAACAATAAAATTATAATGTTCAGAAACAACTTTTCTTACTGTGAATTTCTAATGAGAATGTTATTTTTATGTCTAAAATTGTTAAATAGTTAGTTAAAAATTGTGGGCCCACTGAAATATGATTTTTAGACATACCATAATAAATAATTTTTTACTAAGTGTCTCAATATCCCCTATTATTGCTCGCCGCCATCTTGAATAAAAAGCCACCATTGGCCCACCGTTGGCCCAACCTTGGCAGCCTGAGTTTTGGTTGGCAAGCCTTCACTGGGCCAGCGTTGGCATGGGTAATTCGGCCACTGATTGGAATATATTTCATGGGTAATTATTCCTTTCAACTTAAGAAACTTTATATTTTATCGGACACATACATATTGCAGCTAGTGGACCAAGGGTCGTCCAGTGGTGGCTACACCTCAACCCCAATTAATAGGGTTTTGATTTAATATATTTTTCTCCTGTACATGTTTTATGGTTTGTTTACAGGGGAAACTTTCACTTCTGTTAACTTTTCTGTGTAATTATCAGATGATTTTATTGATTAGATCTAAAATCCGGGTGGAAATTAGAAAATTCCCATCACTGGCCCATCAATCATAGCTTATATACCACTGATATAGTTGGTGGGCTGCCAGTGGTAAATCTTGGAAGAAATTTGTGGCCCAAGAATGGGAAGAAAAGAAATATATATTAAGGCAGAGATATGACATCTGTTATTTAAAAATGTTGGTGTCTTGGTGATATACACACACATACATAAAGTATCCAATTACTTTGCCGTCTGTGGGCCACCGGTGGTCTCTTTATGTAGGACGAAAATAGGACCAATTTATGGTTAAAAAAGTTTGAATATTGGTGATACTCTCTATATTTTGCATATTAATGTATATGCGTTTTTATGCACATTTATGAGCTCCCAGCCTGACATATGGTGTGATATCAGTAGACTTCACATATAAATTGTGGTTTATATGTGTGGCATATCAGATTGAGGTATTGTCCTATTTTCGTCCTACCTCAGGGGAGTGAAGGTAGCTTAATCCTAGCCTCTGATGAGATGATGACACAGTTGTCTAATCGAAATACAGTCATTCACTAAATGCTTGTATAAGGCAGTTCAGACAATGGTGTGGTAAATATTGTCTAGTTCAATTATATTTTGATTCTAGTATATGTTTCTAATACTTTCTATTTATTTATTCACTTACTCAGGAACTATATTTGACTGTAATTGTACAACAAGTACAACTCCAAATATTATTTACAAAGTTTTGATGACATACAAATACAATATAATCTGTAGTTTCATGTTAGGTAAAGTCTTTTGTACCAAACTCTCCAATACATATCAAGTCAGAAATACTCTTTATAAGCATCATATGACCACGTCATCGTGCACTTTTCCAGATATTTTAACAGTTTATGCTATTCTCTATTAGGTCCTGGGATTAAATAGACCAGCTTGTCACAAAGCCTCAATATTTCGTTTGGATTTCAGTTTGTAAATATTATTTATTGGATATGTATCACAAGAAACAAGTACGAAAAGCTTTGAATTGAATTTTTGAAAACATCAGCGATTCCATAGTTTGTATGTTCTACACGTTCAGCATAGGACACCTGACAAAACTTCCACAATTACACAAGTTTCTTTGTTGAAGCAAATTTTGTGTAAATGTCTGAAAAATATACTGTAGCTTCGTAAAGCCATTTCCATGTTTGGAAATTGAGAGAAATGTGGTCACATGACATGCAGACAAATGTTATTAAAATGAATAATCAGTGTGATAGAGCATTATACCTCTGCAGGCCACTGTACAGTGATATGGTTGCTGTTACTGCAGTGAATGTGCTTATATCGATGGTTTATCTAGTACATATGTATAATATACCAGTATATATGTATCAGTCCTACAGCTCTTGTTCCCCCTCTTCCAGTCATGAAGTGGGAAAGTTGAGTAGTTGGTTGCCAGTGCTTGTTGGTTTTACAGTGTAGAATGTTAACCCACTAGTATGCACTGGTTTCCTCCATGCCCTCAACTACCTGTTGTGATAAGACTCATACAAGGTATTGAAAATGACACTGTTTCTATCCCACCTTGTGATGTGTATGTCTAATTCTCTATGGTTTGTCTATATGTGTACAGTGCCTGTGTTTCAGGCGTACAACTCACACTGTACTGTAGAGAGCCGTGGTGACACCACTGTACTGGGTGTGATGTGTGTCTGTGGTTTGTTTATCTGTGTACAATGTGTTTCAGGCGTACAACTCACACTGTACTGTAGAGAGCCATGGTGACACCACTGTACTGGGTGTGATGTGTGTCTGTGGTTTGTTTATCTGTGTACAATGTGTTTCAGGCGTACAACTCACACTGTACTGTAGAGAGCCGTGGTGACACCACTGTACTGGGTGTGATGTGTGTCTGTGGTTTGTTTATCTGTGTACAATGTGTTTCAGGCGTACAACTCACACTGTACTGTAGAGAGCCGTGGTGACAGCACTGTACTGGGTGTAGGACCAGGACAGACTCTGGTGAAAACATTTCATTTCATCGCTCAGCCAGAGGATGTCAGCAAAACTCTAGAGGTGAGTGTGTGTGGGTGTCTGGTGATATCGTATGTTTGTGGATGTATGACTGTAAGGTGTAACTGTGTGCGGGTGTCTGGTGATATCGTATGTTTGTGGATGTATGACTGTAAGGTGTAACTGTGTGGGGGTATCTGGTGATATCGTATGTTTGTGGATGTATGACTGTAAGGTGTAACTGTGTGGGGGTATCTGGTGATATCGTATGTTTGTGGATGTGTGACTGTAAGGTGTAACTGTGTGTGGGTGTCTGGTGATATCGTATGTGTGTGGATGTATGACTGTAAGGTGTAACTGTGTGGGGGTATCTGGTGATATCGTATGTTTGTGGATATATGACTGTAAGGTGTAACTGTGTGCGGGTGTCTGGTGATATCGTATGTTTGTGGATGTATGACTGTAAGGTGTAACTGTGTGCGGGTGTCTGGTGATATCGTATGTTTGTGGATGTATGACTGTAAGGTGTAACTGTGTGCGGGTGTCTGGTGATATCGTATGTGTGTGGATGTATGACTGTAAGGTGTAACTGTGTGGGGGTATCTGGTGATATCGTATGTTTGTGGATATATGACTGTAAGGTGTAACTGTGTGGGGGTATCTGGTGATATCGTATGTGTGTGGATGTATGACTGTAAGGTGTAACTGTGTGCGGGTGTCTGGTGATATCGTATGTGTGTGGATGTATGACTGTAAGGTGTAACTGTGTGCGGGTGTCTGGTGATATCGTATGTGTGTGGATGTATGACTGTAAGGTGTAACTGTGTGGGGGTATCTGGTGATATCGTATGTGTGTGGATGTATGACTGTAAGGTGTAACTGTGTGGGGGTATCTGGTGATATCGTATGTGTGTGGATGTATGACTGTAAGCTAGAACTGTGTGTGTAGGACAGAATGTATCCATCAAACGACTCCATTGGCTCCAAGTTGAATCTCACTGCTTGTTCAAGACCACTTCTCTAGTTTACAAGTTTCTTCACAGTGCTCATCCCAGCTACTTTGGTTCTCTTTTGTTTACTCGTTGTGGAAGATATATTACAAGATACAACGGTCCAGATAAAAGGTTCTGGGATGTTCCTCAATTCTTTCCATCTGTACATAAATAAGAAAAAGCCACAGCTTTGTGATTTGTTTTGGGATAATTTACCCGATGAGGTCAGTTATACCCCAACTCTCGCCTGTTTCAGTAAAAGGTTAAAATCATACCTTTTCAGAATTTCAGAAAGGCTTTCCAAACTTAGCATATACTCTATCCGGGATCTCTGTGGTACTGGACTTGCTAATGGCCATGGATAGATGATTTTTTTAATTAGATTCTGGTGATGTCGTTAGAGTCTGCCTCACAGAGATTAAGCACTATAAAAGTACACAATAGAATGAATGTGTGTGTGTCTATAGTTGTGTGTGACTTAACCCTCTGTATCCACTATCCAGTAAGCAGAAACAGGGAAAGCTGTGGGGTGAATGTTTCCATATGTTTGTCTAGCTATCCTGTAGCCTAGTCAGAGTCGTGGGGGTGTGTGACTGTGGGTGTGTGACTGTGGGTGTGTTTCACACATTCCTCTGATCACGAGACACCACCAAGTGTATGAGTATGTGAATATGAGGTTGTTTTTCTGTATATATTCTGTGATGAAGTCTTTATGCTTTGTATCACACTCGTGTCTAACCATTCATTGGCACGTGGCTGTTGTTAATCCTGATAAAAACATCCCAAACTAATGGTCAGCAGTCTGTCCACCTCACTGTGTGAGCAGCTTTACCCTGAGGCTATCACTACATCACCGAGTCAGTTTGAGCATACATCTCTATACTCTGTCTTGCTATTGGAACTTGTAACTGTATGGCTGAGTGTATGGCTAGCTGTAGACTTGTGTGTATGTCTCTCTTTACAGATGACCTCTGTGGTCTTGGAGTTAGGTCATCCCTCTGGTCGCTGTGCCATTTTACACTGGACTGCAGGGGGTGGGGCCTCCTTACTGACAGCTGTCAATCATCAGAAGAGTAGGAGGAAGGTGGAGCTAACAGACCACACACCATTTGATCAAGTGGAGGTGGTGTCTTCTACCAGGTGGGTTCTGGATCAGTGCTGGGTTAGGCCAATGTTAGGCCAAATCACATTCTCAACTGAAATACTGCCACTCTGTTCAGTTGAGTTACTACATGCCTCCTAGTAACATGTTGACGTTGTGAAAACAATGACATTTATAATGTGTTATGTCCCAGTCATATTACAGGCAGTATGTCCCGCAGTTAGAGGTTTTACTCGGTGAGAGAACCGCCTCCATACGCCTCATACCTTCTGAGATTTGGTGCATCCAATCACACTACATGCTGTATAATCTGTGGTTATATGCATTGGTTGAAATGCCCCTGTCCTTCAGCTACTGTCTGAGGTTTGTGTGTGACCGTGTGACTCAGTGACGAAACGTGAATTTTCTTCTACTCGCCTTATGTCACCGTATTACACCGAAAGACGAGTTTCAACCTTATATACACTATGGACTAAACCTTCAGTTATGGTGGCAAGAAACTCATCTGTGCATGCTCAATGTGAGGCGGTCAGACCCTCAGAGGCGGAAGTTTAAACATTTAGAAGCTTCTGTAGAACGCACAAGGTATTCGATGTTTTGCCAATGTGTCACAGGTTCTCATATGAACCTTGGACAGTAGTTACAGGACAGAGGCATTTCGCCCAACGCCTAGAACCACGGGTTACACTGCCTGTATTGTGACTGGGGTATAAGTTTCACAGTATTAGATTTCAAGGCACGTAAAATAAATTCACTGTTTGAAACTTATTTCGTAAGCTAAAAAAAAAAGAAAACTTGTAAAAGAAAGTAGGTGGAAAGTTCTATATTCATGAGTATCCTGATTTCACATTTTAATAGTGGAGTCTGTGATGGGAAACTTTATGCTCTCTCATGTGTGATTTCAGGATCCGAGCCCGTGACTCTTGTCTGCAGATTGAGTTACTCCATGCTCCCCCGTGTCTGGTGAATGAATTCTATGAAATGAAACTGAGGCTAGTTAATAATGAGGTGACCCAGATCACTAACCTCAGGTCAGTAATGTCCTCGTGTAACCTTAATGTAGTGACTTCGGGTAGTGTATGCACTATATTCTGTCACGGATAATTAATGAAGTGCCGTGATTTCCTGGACTACACATTTTGTCTGTAGCCCATAGTCAGGTGTCAGCCAGTAAGAAGACAGATGATTGTTTCAAAGTCATGGGCCAAAGAAAAAGGTCACAGAACTGAGAACTAGAAGTCTCTATAAATAAATGTCTGGGACCGTATTCACAGAAGGGATCAAGCTCAAGTTGAGCCACACAAAATGGCAGTGGAAGTCAGAACTAGAAGTCTCTTCAATGATAAATAAGTGTCAAATCCTTACAGATCATATTTATTGAAATTCATTGTTATTATTAGAACTGTAAATGAGCAGTTGATGTTCACTAATTGAGCCAAATGTCATGAATATACCTTGTAATGCTACTGTATTTGAACAAATAACCTCTGGGGACGTATTCAAAAAGACGGGATCGAGATCAAGTTGAGCCAAAAATCAGCTCAAGTTTGGTATAAACAGCTGTTAATTTGAGCTGATTTTTGGCTCAACTTGAGCTTGATCCCATTTTTGAATACCACGACAGATTAACATTGTAAATAAGACAACTTCATTTCAGGGTCTTTATGTCATGTGACCCTTCAATGTACCATGTTATCAGCCAACAAATCACAGTACAAGAGCACTATGTGGAAGGTGTTATTGGTTACATGGTGCCACAAAGAAATTCCCATCAGCCGGGGGTAATTACTGGCAACAGTTAAAAATGTCTGAAACTAACCGGGATGCATTATTTAAAAACATGACCTTTGTATAACCTGAAAGTTACTGTATTGTAAAATAGCATTTGGTTTGTTTTTGCACTTCTGTCAATGTATGGTAGACAAGTAAGCGATATTTGTATTTTAGACTGGATATTGGTTTGAAGGAGGCTCAGGGCATAAAACTGGCACAAACAAGTAAGTATACATTGACAACTGGCCCAAACAAATAGCTACACATGTACTTAGTAAAAATACTTTAGGCATTATTTATGCCAAATTATGGAGAAAATATTTGCAAAAATGCTAAAATATATTTGTTGCGTTTATTTAAACATGAATGTCAAAATTTATATGTCTTTGGTGGCCATATTTCCAAAAGGGATCAAGATCAAGTTGAGCCAAAAATTGGCCCAAAGTTTAGTATAACAGCTGTAGACTTGAGCTGATTTTAGGCTCAACTTGAGCTTGATCCCTTTTGTGAATATTAACCCAGGGTTATTGACCCAGTTGTCATGTTACCTGTTGGTTATTTCTGAAACTTTAAAAATTTAAATAATTTCCACAAGATAATATACAAAAAAGACATGATTGTGAAACTATGCATATAATAACCTTTCGAGTGGTGTTTAATCATAAAATTGGTTATGTATTGACAGATTTAAAAGCAATTAAAGATTAACCAAATTTCACATGGTATGAACAAAAAAATAATGACAAGCAAAGTTTTGCTTGACACCAAAGCAAGGGAGGAGAAGGTTTGATAAGTGACATCCAAATACCTGATTCACCAACAGATATGACAAATGTATCGTTTTTAAGACAAATAATAGCAGAATTTGACAGTTTTTTTTATTGAATTTCATTTTATATTGGCTGAGATAATGTTAAATATGTTGCAAACACAGGAAAACTAGTGCTAGCATCAAAACCAGATCATTGACCACACAGAGTCAGACTGAATTGTACTGTCTCAGTTACTCATGCAATGTGTGCAAAGTCAGAGTTACACTTGCATTGTGTGCAAAGTCAGACTGAATTGTACTGTCTGCGTTACACTTGTATTGTGTGCAAAGTCAGACTGAATTGTACTGTCTGAGTTACACTTGCATTGTGTGCAAAGTCAGACTGAATTGTACTGTCTGAGTTACACTTGTATTGTGTGCAAAGTCAGACTGAATTGTACTGTCTGACTTACACTTGTATTGTGTGCAAAGTCAGACTGAATTGTACTGTCTGAGTTACACTTGCATTGTGTGCAAAGTCAGACTGAATTGTACTGTCTGAGTTACACTTGTATTGTGTGCAAAGTCAGACTGAATTGTACTGTCTGACTTACACTTGTATTGTGTGCAAAGTCAGACTGAATTGTACTGTCTGAGTTACACTTGCATTGTGTGCAAAGTCAGACTGAATTGTACTGTCTGACTTACACTTGTATTGTGTGCAAAGTCAGACTGAATTGTACTGTCTGAGTTACACTTGCATTGTGTGCAAAGTCAGACTGAATTGTACTGTCTGAGTTACACTTGTATTGTGTGCAAAGTCAGACTGAAAAACAGGGGGCAAATGTGAGAGAAATCATGAAAACTCACTCTTTCTAAAGGTTTCAGAAAATCCTTCAACTTCCTAATATAGGAGATGTACAACCTCAGATGGTCTTTCTTTCTAGTGTCTACATTGCTATTAATATTACACCAGAACTTCAGTAGATACAAGGGAGACTAAAAATAGGTCAGTAAAAGTTATAATTGTGGAGTGAACATAACAAATGTTTGTAACTACTTTATCTTATAACTTTCTGTCTAGCTCACATCAGTGTTGACAGTCCAAGTTATACAGAAGAGACAGATAAAACTCCTCTTGTGAAGGACTTAATCCTGCCTGATATGAACCCCAAACAGGAACTACAAAAATCTGCCTACCTACGAGCATGGAGCACAGGTGACAGGAAGATACAGGTCAAGGTCAGTGAAGGTCATGATAAAACTACAGGTTCATGTCAATGTGGTGAATGTCAAGGTTAGTTGTTTGACTGTCTAAGTTAATAAAACAAACACCAAGTAGAATGGGTAAGTAGAGGGACAAGGTCACTGCAGGTCAAGGTCAGCTGATTTATTTGTTAAGATGTTACAGTTGAAAGTGAATTGAACTTTAAGGCTAATGATATGACTCTGCTGACAGGTCACAGTAAATTTTAGAGACAAATAATAAGAACAACCTGACAGTCAAAGTCACTGACAGGAACTTACAGTCTACAAACAATGTATTCAAGTTGAAGATCTGTTCAGAAAAGAAAGGACGGTAATGGGCTTGTCACTAAGTGGTGTTCATTTATTGTATCTCTGGATGAAAGTCCAGGATACTGAGGGGCCAGCCTCGTGCTCTCCACTCGCTAGGTGTCTTCACCTACTTCCTCCGTAGCTAGAGAATGTGACATCAAGGTATCTTTTTCATGTGCAGACAAGACATGTTTTAAAGAACTCTCAAGCATCAAAGATTTTTTTGTGAAATACTTCAGTTGAAACTTTATTTTCTGATAAAACTTTTGTGTAGTTAAACTACTGATACATTATGGCTTCACGAGCACAAAGATGAGGTGCACGCAGTCACCTAGTGGCAGGGTTTGACAACCATTCTCTATGCGAGCGTTGTCACGACAAAGGTCAAGGGTCAGACCCGTGTATTCCTCAAGCAACATTGTGAGTTTTGTGCTTTATTACCCCATCAGACATCTCTGGTTTGTGTTTCAGTCTGTGTCGCAATGTATCTGCAGTTTAAATTCACTGTGTTTCAGACATTTGCCCGAGTGCACTGTATCTGACACTGTATTTGAGGGCTCTGTTTGTACAGGTGACGTACTCTGTGAGTGTACAGAACTCAGATGTCTTACTCGTGTGTCAGTGTGTGAAGGAGGAACATGTCAACCTGCCTACAGTGACCCCCTTCCATACAACAGTCAGACTGGCTTCATTACAGGTGTGTAGATCATGTAAACTATCTCACACAAAGTGTGTGTACTCTGCCCTAAAACCTTTAAACAACCCCACACCGAGTGTGTACTCTGCCCAAAAAGTTTGTAAACCACCCTACAAAAGGCAGATGTATATTGCCATAAAAGTATATAAACAACCCACACATTTGAAAAGTACTAAAGTACTACTGTTCATTTCATGTTATTGAGTACATTTTAGAAGTCCATGTTCTTGTACTTGATGACATTTATGAACTGATTAAAAGGACCTTCCCATTGTACATACTGTTGAAAACCTCTTTGTGTATTTGAACTTAAGGTGTCACAGTACATTTATAATAGAACCAAATCTATGTATTGTTATGTGTAGTAATGTGAGTTGTGATCCATCAAAAATACTTTCAACAAAAACGTTTTTAAAAAGAAAACATTATTATTTGAAGATTAAAGAGGCATCTCCCTCATGAACAGCTTGCACTACAATAACTGTCATAATATTGGCACTTCCTAAACGACTAATTTCCCGAGCATTCATTTATTTCACAAACATCAATCAATAATTTCTCCTCCCACTACAACATGTACATCCATTGACTGTTGGTGACACTTTATAACTGCTGTCCTTACAGATTAAGGTGATTGAATTTCTTTGACAATTCCTGAGTTGTTCTGACAGTTCCACAGGGGTTAGTTGACACATGTTTACTTTTAGTCTCACGGTTAAAAGACAATGTGTCCTTTACTTGCTTTCTTTTGGTCTGATAGTGAAAAACATTTCAGTCAGTTTGACACTTGCTTACTTTGTAGACTGGCAGTTTAAGATTTTGGAATTGACATGTACTGTTTATTTCTGTCACAGTTTAAGACGATTGAGTCTGTGAATGCTGAGGAGCCGTTTCTGTTGCTGAGTGATGTGAGATGTCTGTCACCATGGACACTGGAGATTGACCGGAGCAGCCTCACGCTGGTGAGCAGTAATCCTAGGTTTTACATGTAAGAGGAGGATTGAAGAAATGAGTGTCAGAACCTTCAATATGTGAACTTCTCTTGTCTAACATTTGTATTAACTTAGTCTGAAGTCCAGTAAGTACTGACTACAGTAACAAGAAGCAGGTAAACACGAGACCAGCACCCAGCAGGGGAGAGATGGGTACAGTGGTAGCTTGTCTCAACAGGTGAGTCTGTAGTGTGTGAAACAAGCCACGGTAGTGTGTGGCCTGACTAGACGTGAACTGAGATGACGCACAGTCAACTCCTGCTACCAACTGGTTTATGGGCACCCAGACAGGAAACAAGACAATCTGTTGTCGTGACAAAGTTGGATGGAAACTCAGTTTATGACAAAAAAGTTTCACTGGAAAAGGATTTGCTGGTAAATAGACAATGTGTGGCGATTTTACTTGCACTGGGTTATGTGTGTTTAGATTTTCAACTGGCAGACAACCAGTATATTGTATGCTGATAATATCAACATCTTTCTGATCTGGTTGAACAAAGTCAAATTATCACTCAGAACCATTACCGTGAACAGTAACATTGTAGGTAGTGTGGCGTCAGTATTGTTGAACAGCATTGTTATCAGTACAAAATGTGGTTTGTGTATAAACCTGTAATCCCTTTACAAATTCACCGTGGTCTGATCACACAGGGTGTACTGGCTTCAATCACTTGGCTTAATACCTAATAAACTGTCGTGTGTGAGACTGTGTTCAATGATTTCCTGATGACATTCCTCTGTTCGTGTCTCTTTTCAGTCTCCACACGCCAGGTTTGTGGATGAAAGCATCGAGTCACATCTGGAAGGAGGTAAAATGCTTTTCTTCTACAGCAGTCTCTTACAGTGTATAATGCATCAAACTGAAGTGAAAGAGTAGGATTCTCTCATGCAATTGTTACACACAGCAATATTATGAATAACTTCTGTCAAAATATGACAAGAAACAATGAAAGTTCTGATCATTTCAGTTGTAGGTTTATTCTGGCAAAACATTCTGATGAAACTTTCCAGAATTCTTTAATGTAAACTTTTTTGTTGATTATGAAGTTTTCTGTTGTACAAAGACAAGATGTGTTGTTTTGTTGTCAGCACTGATTGACTTCGAGCCTGAACACACAGTGTAAATGTTAGAATCTCACTCATGTGACTGAATACCTTTATTTTTCTCACCAGTCTCATGAAGTTTCTTCTGATTGACATAGCATGGGTATTGATGATTTAATATAAAGTTGTTGTAAATTGCTATGTTTTATAGAAAGAAACTGAGCAAGTTATTGCTGAAAATGCTGAAATACAGGTTGACTAATATTGAAGTATAAGGCTGTGATCCTTTCCCAATGTGAGACACTAGTTGAATGGAATATTTTCTCAATGTCCTTGTATTAATATTAACAGTAAGAGTAGTCTGTTGATTTTCTGTTTGCCTTGGACCTGTGCGTAGCATCATTTCACTGAGTAAATGTGTGATTGTGTGTTTGTAGTTGTGCTGAAGAGTTCAGACTGTGCCAGTGAATGTCAGTGTGTGGTGGTCACCCCGCCCACACAGACCCCAGCAGCCCTAGGACAGTACCACATCACATGGAGGAGGCAAGTGTCACTCAAATGTGACCCATATGTAAACCCCTGAACCATTAGGACAGTGTCACATGGAGGAGGTAAGTATGACCCATATGTAAACCCCTGCACCATTAGGACAGTGTCACATGGAGGAGGAAAGTATGACACATATGTAAACCCCTGCACCATTAGGACAGTGTCACATGGAGGAGGAAAGTATGACACATATGTAAACCCTTGCACCATTAGGACAGTGTCACGTGGAGGAGGAAAGTATGACACATATGTAAACCCTTGCACCATTAGGACAGTGTCACATGGAGGAGGAAAGTATGACACATATGTAAACCCCTGCACCAGTAGGATAGTATCATATGGAGGACGTAAGTGTTGACACATGTGTGAACCCATAAAACCCACGCAGACAAAATCTCCAGACAGATACACTGTACAATTAACCCTGCTTGTCATGTACTTCACAGGAAGTGACCTCTTGTTACATTTGTAGAGAAGCTGCTGGTAAAGTCGTGAAGTCTGTCACAGTAAATACAGTCTGCTGTCTTAGTTTTCTGTTGACAGTCAATGTGTGGTATACCAGATCCAGACACAACCTTCCTCAGTTGACCAGTTCTCTCTGTGGAAGACACTGATGCATGTGGAAGGAAAAAGTGTCCATATTATTCTCTGCATACAGGCAATTGAATTTCAACACAAAAGCAGACAACTCTTCATGAGCACTTAAATCATTGTTTGTTCATCTGTTTGTTTCAGGAAGACAGACAACCCTTCCATTCCACTTCTCTCCACGTCAGTAAGTCTGCCGTGTGTTGAAGTCACCCATGTGCCCCTCTATGTGGACTTGGAGCTGCCTTCCTATGGAAATGTCAGACAGGTCAGTTTGAGGTCATGTATTATACCATTTTATGTAGGTTACTCATTGACACCATGACACCAGCCAAGATACAGACTTTCACAAAATTGTGAATGAATCCTTTAGAGTGCTCATTAAGTTACGATAATAGAATTTGTGCCTGAAATGAAAGAACCCTAAATATGCTATATCGGTGAACCAGATTGGTTAAGCAATAACAATTAAAAGTGTGAAGTCACTAGCCTTTAACAATAGAGGACACAAGATCTAACAATGATTGGATTTATGTGCCTTAAATCTGGTAATACAGAGATGAAGTGCAATGAAAGTAATCCTCCTTCTATATAGACATTATACGTGTTTGTGTGAAAACCTGTGGATGACACCAACAATAATAGATGCATTCATAAAGCATTGAGAAACATCCTCTGTAACAGTTCAAAGGTTCAAGTACATATTCTAAGTAATAGTCATAGCCAAGGTAGTATGATCACAGGGTGGTGACTGGGGAGATAGGATTGTCTGAAGTAATAGTCATAACCAAGGTAGTATGATCACAGGGCGGTGACTGGGGAGATAGGATTGTCTGAAGTAATAGTCATAGCCAAGGTAGTATGATCACAGGGTGGTGACTGGGGAGATAGGATTGTCTGAAGTAATAGTCATAACCAAGGTAGTATGATCACAGGGCGGTGACTGGGGAGATAGGATTGTCTGAAGTAATAGTCATAGCCAAGGTAGTATGATCACAGGGCGGTGACTGGGGAGATAGGATTGTCTGAAGTAATAGTCATAACCAAGGTAGTATGATCACAGGGCGGTGACTGGGGAGATAGGATTGTCTGAAGTAATAGTCATAGCCAAGGTAGTATGATCACAGGGCGGTGACTTGGGAGATAGGATTGTCTGAAGTAATAGTCATAGCCAAGGTAGTATGATCACAGGGCGGTGACTTGGGAGATAGGATTGTCTGAAGTAATAGTCATAGCCAAGGTAGTATGATCACAGGGCGGTGACTTGGGAGATAGGATTGTCTGAAGTAATAGTCATAGCCAAGGTAGTATGATCACAGGGCGGTGACTGGGGAGATAGGATTGTCTGAAGTAATAGGTCATAACCAAGGTAGTATGATCACAGGGTGGTGACTTGGGAGATAGGATTGTCTGAAGTAATAGTCATAAACAATGATTTTGTGTTGATTATACACTGATGTAATTTTGTGTTGGTTATATACTGATGTAATTTACCCATGTGTTGGAGTATTGTAGTGAAGTAGTTTGTCACTGTAGAGTTTTGTATTCAGAGTTTTAGGACCACATACCACCTGTACAATAGAACGTCCTTCCTTCAGGAGGTGGAGCTCACCATGGATTCATCAGAGTCTTTCATGTTTGCAGGACAGAAAAAGGTGAGGACACTGACCCTATATTTGTAGTGTATATCTCTGGGCTCTGAGTGGCCTTGTCATACTTTTAATCTCTTCTCTAGATGTGGGTTCAAATCCAGCTTTCAGTGGGGACACTGACGGCCTGTATCACTGGGACCGGGAGTTGTGTTTAACAATTGAGAAAAACATTCCATTTATTTTATAAGCCTGTCTTCCACTTAAATTTGCTATTGTAGTTCTATTGACACATGGGAGTATTTAAAATGACAAAATTACACCTTATTATTAAATGCTTCCAGCACCACATGTGTGGGGTCTGTGTTTTGGGTTAAAACAAATCCTGTTAACATTGTAATTATTGGCAAAGTGACAGTTAAACACGTTTCCATTAGGGCTGTGATGGAGTAACCAGGTAAATCTGATGAAACAATAAGATATTTATACTTAGAACACTACAACTGGTCACACAGTGTCAGTTTACAGGGCTCTAGTTTTTCTTTCAATGGCATTTGTTTACATGTACGGAATTCTTCCTCTCTGTAAAAATTGTGAGGAATTGGAAGAAGGAAATAAGGGCAGGAAAACTTTCAGAAAGTCAGGAAATTTTTTTTTGTTACAAGAAACGTTTAAGCTCCATCCTTTACAGGAACAATGGAAATAGATCCCCCCCTTCATCCATTTTATACCCTGCTAGATTATGTGGCCTTTCAGAACATGCCTAGATTTAAGATGGAAGTTGGTATATGTTTGGAGATCACCTTAGTGTCCTCATTTTTTCAGGGAAACAAGCTTGTCAAAGGCTGTAGTATTTGTAGAACAATAACGGAGTTTTGTGCCATAGACTGCTGCTGCTGAGATTAAGCTGTATAAAAGTCTGTGCATTCAATACTATCTGATGTCTGTGCTTTCAGTTCCACCTACGTCTTCTCCCCCAGTCCAAACATGCCCTGCACTACAACATGGTGCCTCTGTTACCAGGCAACGCGCCTCTACCCAAACTGCACGTGAACATGAAGCGCTATCCAGGACTGCTGGATGATCTGGTGCAGGCAATGCTTCCCTCGCATATCTTTATAATGGTGAGTTGGGGGTGTGATCACTTCACCTCTCTACAGATGTCACGACTCCAAAACTTCCATGCCAGATAATCGTCAAGTACTATTCGTGTCGACACCGGATAAACTCTGAATTTATAAAACTACCAAAAAAATGTTAAGCTCCAGATTCTAAAAGGCAATGAAAACGATAAATATATGAAATAAATTGAAAATATATGTCCATTATCTGTAAAATTAAATCTGCTATTTTCCTGCAACTTCCGAGGCATTTTTCTCACACAGGAAGTGGGCAATGTAAGAGGTATATGGCACTTTCAGTTTTACATGAATACATAAATAATAGCAATTGTTCATTTTTATTGCGTTAATACATCCTATCCAATGGACAATAGCTTATCCGGTCGGCGCAGACCGGCCCGCCAAACGTCAGAAAAAGACGTCCTGTGTCTCCACCGGCAGGTCGGTCCCTAGTACTAGTGTACTCGCCAGGTGGCGTGTGGTACTTCCTTCCTGTCTAGACAGAGTGACGTCATGGCATCTTTTTCGTTTGGCGCGAACTAGTGTGGAAGCTTTTTCATAGCAGCCAGGAAATTTGTGTTTTTTTGTGAAATATTACAAGGATTTGAACTTTTATTTGCTTCTGGATTCTTCTAAGTGTGTAGGGCACGTTATGTCTTCACCAGGACAAAGAAGGGGCAGTTGCGGCCATGCAATGGCCAATTTTGATGGACATAGTTTCTGCGCGCGTTGTCGTGAGAAAGGGAAGGGAGAGGAACCGTGTGTGGCTAATAAAGACACTACTGACTGTAAGTTATGCAACTCCCTTACCCCTGAGCAGCTTTCACAGCTCGCTACTCCATCTTACAAGATAAAAAAGGAGAAAAGGGAATCTAAACGGTCTGAGTCTGCTAACCCTACGGATGACACCCTTGTTGACCCTTCTGCTGTTGAAGTTATTGGGGTTGTAGGTGATGCTCAGTCTTCTCAAGCTACCTCTGTTCCTCCGGAAAAGAAAGCAAAGAAACTTCCCTCCAAGTCTAAGAAGGTGGTTACCCCTTCTTCTGCGGATAGTAAGATCTCTGACTTAGACCAGAAATGGTCCGAACGTTTTAGTAGGATTGAAGCTCTCCTTTTGTCAAAGTCTTTTCAACCAAGTTTCTCTTCAGAGGTCCGTGTGTCCCCTACTCACACTCCACCTGCTGGTATACGAAAGGATTCAGAACCCTTCTTTCAACCTGTGAACTCTTCACCAGAAAAGCGCACTGGCCCAGACATACATGCTTCAACGCATAAGTCGGCCGGTAAGCTGAAAACAGGAACAATTGACCAAGGACAACCATCTTCAGAGCGCACTGGCCCAGACACACATGCTTCACAGCATAAGTCGGCCGGTAAGCCAAAGTCGGATTCTCACCGACTCAGAACTTCTGCATCAGGGCGCACTGGTCCAGACATTGCTGAAAAGCACCAGTCGGCCGGTAAGCCTTCATCCGACCAACATCAAGCTGATAGTTTGCTCTCCGACTCCGACCCAGCTGTCGCCAAGCCTCATCCTTTTAGCAAACTGCTCTCCGACCGACCTCGCACCGACCGACCAGGCACCTCCTTTATTGCCGGTTCGGAGTCCCCTCCTCTTCAACTTTCTGAAAGAAGGGACAGCATCTCCAGCGTCGACTCTCAAGCTGATAGTGACATCTCCGACCGACCTCCGGTCCAGCTCTTTGTAGAGGAGGGTGACCTCTCTGAGGATCAGGACTTTATGGAAACCGACCAACCATCATCCGAAGAACAGACTTATAGGGAGACCATGAGTGGCATCCGTTCCTTCATGGGTTGGACCCATGTACCTGAGATGGATAGTTCTAACCCTTCGGACGATAACCCCTTTGCGGGTCCTAAAGCTCCTGCTCCGAATAAAATTTCAGTACAAATGCCCACAGAGGAGTGGCTTTGCAAGAAGTTGGGTAGACTCAATGTGACTCTCATTGAAGGTTATCCTTCACGAACCACTGAAGCTGGTCATCTGTCTATGGATCAATTTTTAAGGCCGGCCCGGTCTCAGAATAAATGGTACGGGCTTTACCCCGGACAGTCAACGGATCCTTCTGTAGTTTCATGCTGGAGTACCGGACCATCAAAACTGAACAGTAGTTTTAGTAGAATAGCAAGAAAGACTGGTTTGACTTCCATCCCACCGGCATCTCGCCGTATCTCACAGGACACTTTACGCAAATGGGAGAGAAGTGCAAGGGAGGCCTCTGTGATTTGTAATCAAGCGGCTAGTTTCAATCGCTGCCTTTTCAAGGTGCAGCAAGAGATGCAGTCACAGCTTAAAACTATCCGGGGGGAGTCAAAAGGCAAGGTTTCCAAGAAAATTTCAGAAGCCTCTGATGAATTACAGTTCCTCATGACCTTCAATAACAGCATCACGCAAGCCGCCGCAAAATCAATAGAGCACCTGACGGACTTCGTTTTCATCACCATGGGTAATTCAACCTTGGCCAGGCGGGACGCCTACCTTAGCCATCTTAAAAACGGTATAAAACCGGACACCTTTGCAGCCCTCAGAACTGCCCCTCTACAAGGTGGAACTTTATTTCCCGATGCCATTATCAAGAAGGCGGAGGAAGAGATTTCTCACTACGACAACAGGGGTCAGTCTGCATCCTTTGGCCGAAATAAACTCAGATATCACCCTTATGAAAGGTCGGAAACCAAGAAACAGGAGAGTCGGTCGGAGGGAAAGCAGGACAGGCCGGCATGGAAAAACATAGGACGTCGGCAGTTCAAGAGAGGCAGAGGACGTTCTGCTAACTTCTCCTCCCGTGGTGTTAAGGGCCAGCAGTCATATAAATGACAGTCATTGTTTAACCCAGTGCCCAAAGAGACTGCTGGCCGGGAACAATGTAAAAGAACAGACTTTGAACTCTTTGACTGTAAACTTAAGTGTTGTAAAACTTGCCACTTCTGTCCCCGGGCATTCGCAAAAGAAAGGAGTAAGTCCCCGGGCAACAGATTGTCATTGTGTAAAGCAAGAATTAAAATATGTGAACAGTGTTTCTTGTGTCACTCAATTGTCTTGTGCCCCACTTGTAACAAATGTCAGAAATGTTGTCTCAAATACGCCTGTAGGGGCCAGACTTCAAAGCTTTTGGAAAATTTGGCTGGATCTGGGTGCCAGTCCCAGAGTAATTCAGATCCTAAAACAGGGTTACACCCTTCCCTTCCGGATCCGGCCTCATCTCAGCAGATCTCCCACAGTAGTAAGCTGTTATGTCAATCCTCACAGGAACAGCTACCTGTTAGAGGCATTACATCAGCTTATGGTCAAAAACGCGGTAGAGGTAGTGCACAATCAGAATTCTCTAGGGTTTTTCAACCGACTATTTTTGGTTCCCAAACCCAACAGCCAATGGAGGCCAATACTGGACCTGAGCAAGTTAAACCTTTTTCTCAAAGTGGAGAAATTCAAAATGGAAACACCGGAAACCATCAGAACATCCCTCCAGCAAGGGGAGTGGGTCACCTCAGTGGACTTCAAGGATGCTTACTTCCATATTCCGATACTGAACCAGTCCAGGAAATATCTCAGATTCCATGTCCAAGGTCAGACCTACCAATTCAGAGCGTTGCCTTTCGGACTGTCCACAGCACCCATGGAATTCACTATTTTAGTCAAGGAGGTGAAACTGATGGCCATGCGCAAGGGTATAAGGATCCACCAGTACCTAGACGACTGGTTGGTAAGAGCCAATTCATACCCTGTCTGTCGCCAGCATACGCAGATTCTAGTACAAATGTGTCAAGAACTAGGTTGGCTGGTAAACACAGAAAAATCGGAACTGGAACCCAAGCAAGTCTTCAACTTCGTAGGTTACCAGTTCGATCTCAGGACCGGCCGGGTCCGACCGACCCCGGACCGGTGGGAAAGCCTCCAAGACAAAATCAAGACACTTTTGTTACTACCGGCCTGTCCGGTCCGGCAATTCATGTCTCTGATAGGCCTGTTGACGGCCACAGAAAAACAGGTTCATTTAGGCCGTCTGCACATGAGGCCCATTCAGTGGCACCTCAAAAACCATTGGAGGGTACCGGAATCTCTAGAAAAGATTATCCCTCTGCCCAGGTCCCTGCACCCACACTTGCAATGGTGGCTACAGGAGGGCAATGTTCTCCAAGGCCAACCTTTACACCCCATAAAGCATGCTCTGCAGATCTTTACAGACGCATCAAAAGAAGGATGGGGCACTCACTTAAACGAGCGCACTGCAAGAGGGTCCTGGTCGGTACCGGAAAGCAAACTGCACATCAACTACCTCGAACTAAAGGCAGTCTTGCTAGCTTTAAAGGAGTTTCAGGATCTCTGCGTGGGCGAAATCGTCCTAGTAGCTACAGACTACACCACAGTGGTAGCGTACTTAAACAAGGAAGGAGGCATGAAGTCGGGCCCCCTGTGTGCCCTCCTTTGGAGGATATTGACCTGGTGCTCCCAGAGATAGGTGACTCTCAAAGCCCGACATATTCCAGGCCATCTAAATGTGATAGCAGACAAGCTATCCAGGCTAGGTCAGACTATCCAAACAGAGTGGTCCCTCCTTCCGGAGGTCTTTCAAGAAATATGCAACAGGTGGCACCAGCCCCACGTAGATCTGTTTGCCACGAGGTTCAATCACAAACTGCCTCTATTTGTATCCCCAGTTCCGGACTCCCTAGCTTTTGCAGTAGATGCGCTCACTCTGCCATGGGAGGATCTGGATGCATATGCCTTTCCACCAACCCCCATATTGGGCAAGGTGGTGGAGAAGTTATTGAACTCTCCATGCAAGAGACTAATCCTCATTGCACCCGGGTGGCCCAACATGCCTTGGTTTTAGGACCTGGTGAACATGTCCAGTCAGGTCCCCCTCAGACTTCCAAATCTGCCCAATCTGTTGACACAGCCCTTCAATCAGATCCCTCACAGAAATCTGACAAACCTGAACCTTCATGCATGGCTCCTAGAGCCTCAGCAATCCGGAAACAGGGCTTCTCTGAGGCAGTGGCAACAAGAATTGAGGCTCCTCAAAGAAGATCACCCAGATCAGTCTATGAGGCAAAGTGGTCCATTTTTACAAAATGGTGCATCGCTAATCAGGTGGACTTCAAGTCACCACCTTTGAAGTCGGTGGCTGATTTCCTACTTTACCTCTTTGAGGTCAAGAACCTACAGCCTAGCACCATTGATGGATACAGGTCTGCCATTGCTGATAAGTTGGGTAATGTTATACTCAATGTCAGTAAGGATGAGAATCTCACTCGTCTTCTGGACAGTTTCCATAGAGACAGACCCAAAGGGCAGAGGGGCATACCCTCCTGGAACCTTTCCTTGGTGCTACACCAGTTGACAAAGGCTCCTTTTGAACCTCTTAGGGAGGCGTCTCTGAAGCATCTGACTTTCAAGACCGTCTTCCTTCTGGCCCTGGGCTCTGGCAAAAGAAGAAGTGAGATCCATGCATGGCAACATAAGAACATCAGACATCAGTCGGACTGGTCTAAGGTGTCTCTGTTTCCATTTCCCAGTTTTCTTTCCAAGAACCAACTGGCCAAGGAGGGTCCGGAGAGTGTAGCCCCAGTGGTCATACCAGCCCTGGCTCCTACTCTGGATAGGTCCCTCAAGTCCGACAAGTCTCTTTGTCCGGTCAGAGCCTTGCGCTACTATTTGGACCGAACTTCAGGGATGCGGCAGGACAAAGATTTAGTGTTTGTCTCTTTCAAGAAAGGTTTCGACAAAGACATCTCACCTGCCACTATCTCCTCATGGATCAAGCAGACTGTGATCCTATGCTACGAGCTCTCTGATCACCGGGCCCACACCTTACATCAGGTCAAAGCTCATGATGTCAGGGCCTTTGCTGCTTCTAAGGCCTTCCAGTCGGGGGTCTCCTTAGAGCAGATCTTATCAGCCTGTCACTGGAAATCTCATAATACCTTCACTCAATTTTATCTGAAGGATGTGGCTTGGGCTGACTCAGAGCTCTACCATCTTGGCCCTGTGGTGGCTGCCCAGCAGGTCCACAAGCAGGCTAGTCTTTAGAGGAGTTTTTGTATATATGTATATAGTATTACACATCTGTATATATTGCACGATTGTTTATATACAATTTTTATAAGTTAATACCCTATCCAATGGACGCACAAGACCCTCCCAACCGACCCCGCTGTTCAGGTTACTAGGGGTCTATTAAGTTTAGACAACAAAAAAGATGCCATGACGTCACTCTGTCTAGACAGGAAGGAAGTACCACACGCCACCTGGCGAGTACACTAGTACTAGGGACCGACCTGCCGGTGGAGACACAGGACGTCTTTTTCTGACGTTTGGCGGGCCGGTCTGCGCCGATCGGATAAGCTATTGTCCATTGGATAGGGTATTAACTTATAAAAATTTAATTTACTTATTAAATTTGCAAACTTTGAAATATGACAGCAATATATAGCATTATTTTAACCATCATTGATAAGTCAGTCAATTTTGACTTCCCTAATGCACTGAAGTCTTAACTGAATTGTGTCTCAAATCGGGGCATCTTACAGTTTTTTTGGAGTTGAGATTCACAATAAAAATCTGTCAGATTTTACCCAATACACAAAAGCTGAATTTAGTTAGATCACCACAGACAAGATGTCAAAAAATAAAGTGTGTAATAACTGAGCCTAAAGCAGACAAGCTTTGGGTTCAATTCCAAGTAAAGACAGAGGATACTGTGTCTTGGATGGTCCCGCTAAAAGAATGATCCCAAGGGGAGGCCAAAGAAGTGTGGGGACATTTATAAATGGTCATGCCTGAGTCAGTGCCTTTCTGTCAGGGGAATGTCAGTAGCTTGTGTCACATCCCAAGGGATTGGAAAATATTTGATACCAGAATAAACTAGATAAACTGTAGTGGGGAATTCCTTCAGGAGACCTTGTTTACCAAAACACAAATAATTTTACCTCCAGAAATTCACACAAGTGCAACACGTTGGTTTTGGTTTGTTAATAAATATTCACAAAAAAAGTTTGAACCACGAATTGTTTAGCAGACTTTTAAGGGACAAAGAGTGCACTTTTACACAAAATCAGTACCCAAAATTGGCACAAATCTCAAATCCTTCAAGTAAAAGGTTTCAAATATTCTGAAGAACCCTGGGAGCTGTTTTCATGAATTGTCATTAACACATATAATTGTGTGTAATGCATGTCATTTGTTTGCAAGTTACTCATCAAAACTGAAACTGCAATTATCAGATATGCCTAACTTAATGACAAACACTTGTTGCGTAACAATTCCATCCCACTTTCATTGTTTACAGCAATAAATGATTCAATATTCAATGCCTCACTTTTCAGGTCTCTCTTAAGGAGACCAATTACTACACCAAGCAGTAGTTCTAGGATTTTTTTGTGTAACTTATAAAGCCAAGTAGATACAGTCTGAGTGAAGTTTACTTACACAATCTAGGCTTTTTACCCCAATGCCCTTAAGGGCTGTCGAGGTATTGTTTTCACCCATGGTGTCCGGATGGGCAGCGGGAAAAAGTTTGTCTGGGCTGTATCTCAGAAACCGTAAGGTGTAGGAAGTTGATACTTGGTAGGGACATTGGTTAGGGGGTGTAGGTGTGCAACGTCATGGTCTGACCTTGATTTGACCTTTGACCTTGCCGAAGTGACCTTGACCTATAAAATCTTGTCCGGGCTATATCTCGGAAACCCTAAGGTGTAGGAAGTTGATATTTGGTAGGGACATTGGTTAGGTGTAGGTGTGCAACGTCATGGTCTGACCTTGATTTGACCTTGCTGTAGTGACCTTGACTTATAAAATCTTGTCCAGGCTATATCTTGGAAACTGTAAGGTGTAGGAAGTTGATATTTGGTAGGGACATTGGTTAGGGGGTGTAGGTGTGCAACGTCATGGTCTGACCTTGATTTGACCCTTTGACCTTGCTGTAGTGACCTTGACCTATAAAATCTTGTCCGGGCTATATCTCGGAAACCGTAAGGTGTAGGAAGTTGATATTTGGTAGGGACATTGGTTAGGTGTAGGTGTGCAACGTCATGGTCTGACCTTGATTTGACCTTGCTGTAGTGACCTTGACCTATAAAATCTTGTCCAGGCTATATCTTGGAAACTGTAAGGTGTAGGAAGTTGATATTTGGTAGGGACATTGGTTAGGGGGTGTAGGTGTGCAACGTCATGGTCTGACCTTGATTTGACCCTTTGACCTTGCTGTAGTGACCTTGACCTATAAAATCTTGTCCTGGCTATATCTCGGGAACCGTAAGGTGTAGGAAGTTGATACTAGGTAGGGACATTGGTTAGGGGGTGTAGGTGTGCAATGTCATGGTCTGACGTTGATTTGACCTTGCCGTAGTGACCTTGACCTATAAAATCTTTTCTGGGCTATATCTCGGAAACTGTAAGGTGTAGGAAGTTTATACTTGGTAGGGACATTGGTTAGGAGTTGTAGGTGTGCATTATCATGGTGTGACCTTAATTGGACCTTTGATTTTGTCGTAGTGACCTTGACCTTTCAAATCTTGTTGCACCTTTGGGTCTGTCTTTTGATGCAGATTAAGCACTGGTAAAGTCATATGAGAATTTATTAAGAATTTTACTTTTATAACTTCCCATTGTAACAGATGGAATTTCATCAAGTGAGCCACAGATTTTGCTCCAACACCACACATAAGCATTCATTGACTGTATTACCACTTCTGTATGCATGGTAATATTCAAAACATCTAAACCATAATTCGGCCATGCAGATGTAGATAAAGAGTGTTGTAATTTTAGTTTACTGATTAATGCTGTCATCTTGTTATTGAATTATCTTGTTTTAATACTTCATCTTTACATGCATTATCTTTCTTTTAGACATTATTTTCTCCATTTAAACATTGTTTGGACCTTTATATAACTGACAGTGCTCTGAAAGTATCCTGAACTTTGTACTGATACAGTACTTCCATATCTCATGGTGTTAAAAATATTTCCCTAGGCTGTGGGGTATGGGCATCTCTGATGCTATTTTTGTATTTTACAGCCATGTGGAAAGACACTGACTGACATGGAGAACATGGTTACCATGACAACCACATCCTGAGTGGCAAGAAGATGTAATTGAGATGAACAGAACTCTGTGTGTGAAATTGTAGCAGTCACCAATATTGAAGTCAAAACAATGGATTCCTTGCTGGGGTTGAAGAAATAGCAGCAGTGGGAATTTTTATTTGATGAATGTCAAAGCTATGTGCCTGTTTTAATGTGTGTGTCAAAACTAAGTGTATCTTTTGGTGTCTGTGTCCAAAGTGTTTGTTTTTGTATGTGTCCAATCTGCAAGTTTTGGTGTCTGCGTCAGAACAATGTGCCACTTTTGGTTTCTGCATCAAAACTGTTTGTATGTTCAGGTGTCTGCGTTTATGTTCAGGTGTCTGTGTCAAAAGACTTTTGTACTTGTTGTCTACCACAGACACAGTGGAAAAGTACAGTGAAAGTTTTCAGTAGAGTTGTATTTTTTTTGTGGGAATCTGTATGTATCACTGTCTTCCCCGGGATTTGTTTTGGTTGAATAATTACACATTGATGGGAAGATATTCATGAATATGTTGAGTAGTTGTAGTGTGTGCTTTGCACCTGTTAACCTGTCTAGTCACTACATGGCAAGTTGTCTAATAAATATTCGTCTACCATCATTATTTTTTGTACTGTTCCCAATCCGTGATCCAGTGAAGTGCTGATGAACAACTAAACACAAGTTTTCCTCTTGAAATCAGGCTTGTCTCACTGGACTAACATTAATGAAGATTGAGTAAAGTTAGAGTCAAAAGTCGAGTTCGAAATAATGCACTTTTATTGCTGTATTAATGCTAAACAATTTACAAAAGAAAATTGTGAATTTGATACATTAAAACTCTACACTCTATTTTGTACAATACGGTCCATTTTTAATGATAGCTTCCAGTCAGTACCCAACATGTCTGAATCCTCTTCCAAGTTGCTGATCTGCAAGGCCCCATCATGCTGTGTATCAGATTCTATATTTTGCTTACAACACATTGCACAGGTCACAGTGACCAGGTTATTGGTACAGGAGAGATTACAACACATTGCACTGGTCACAGTGACCAGGTTACTGGTACAGGAGAGATTACAACACATTGCACAGGTCACAGTGACCAGGTTACTGGTACAGGAGAGATTACAACACATTGCACATCTCAGTGACCAGGTTATTGGTACAGGAGAGATTACAACACATTGCACAGGTCACAGTGACCAGGTTATTGGTACAGGAGAGATTATAACACATTGCACAGGTCACAGTGACCAGGTTACTGGTACAGGAGAGATTACAACACATTGCACAGGTCACAGTGACCAGGTTATTGGTACAGGAGAGATTACAACACATTGCAGAGGTCAGAGTGACTAGGTTACTGGTAAAGGAGAGATTACTGAACTACCCAGTAAGTGAATGTACTGCCAACCTCCCCACATGATCTCTGAAATACGGCAGTTCACTGTGGACACACCCAGTTAGCACTTTATGTTTCTTTCAACAGCTCGGGCCTTATAATTACTGGCTGGCAGTATCTCATAAGCTAGATTCAAACTGGGAGCCAGCTGAAAGCCAAGTTTATTAACCTTTCAACCACCGAGTGCGAGTGCTGGCCACACCTATTACTCCTGAAACCATTGCACACTGTGTCACTTCCTGTCTGCTCCAGCTTCTAGTGCTGTCATGTCTTCTTGTATCTGATCCAGATCATGAGTATCAAACATCTCGCTGAAGTCCTGTTCTGAGATCTTGGAGAAACAAACACTGGATTAAGTTACAAGATAAATTGGTATATTTTACTACAAATCTATTTCCAATTTTCCAAACTACTGTATACTGTCAAAATAATGAAATACAGTAGAACCACCATTATCCGACCCTCCTGGGAGAGTAACAATTAGGTCGGATAATAGAAAGCCTAAAATAACAGGTTTAAGAACACAAGTTTATCTGTTTCTATGTTTTAATATATTAGTGGATAGATGAAATATTATAAAACAAATATGCAATTAGATTTTGTTGTTTTTGCTTCATAATTTGACATGTATCCTTCCAAGCCTTTTACAAAGTAAATTAAAGCTGGTTTCACAGTTTCATTTATAATAAGAAGAAACAGTAAAATTTGACATTTTATTGCGTTAATACATCTTACCTAGTGGACAGATGCATTTGTCCGGCGCCCTGCCAGTCTCGCCAAACGTTAGACAAAAACGTCCTGAGCTCGGCTCTGGCCAGGACCGGTAGTGTCCTGTTCATTCACCAGGTGGCTGTGTAGCCTACCTGCCGGTGTACTGCGCATGCTCGTGCATGCGCTCTTCCTCTTTTTGTTTGGCACGAAAGGAGTTAGTCAGAATTTTGAACTGTTTTCAACTTTGAAATATCTGTGTGTTATACTGGTTGTTTTACAAGGAAAGTGAGTTTATTCGAATATTGGGTTATCATGGCATCACCAGGAAGTTTAAAGGGGCATAGGCGCGGTTCATGCGGTCATGCAATGGCCGCCTTTGATTTACATGAAAAGTGCGCGCGGTGCCGTGATAAGAAGGTTGGTGATGACCCCTGTGTCAAGGGACAAGATTGTGTAATTTGTGAGGGGTTTACTGATGCTCAACGTGAGACTTTGTCTACGCCATCATATAAGATCCGTAAAGAGAAAAGGTCTGGTTCTTTGGTGTCCCCTAAGGACGTGACTATTATCAGTGCTGTTGATATGGAAGGACAGTCTTCCCCTCAATCTACTGTGCAAGTGTCTGCGCACACCCCTGCTCCATCCACTTCCTCTGCCCTTTCAGTGTCTTTTGTCACTTCAGCACAATTTGAGGCCATGAATGATAAATGGGCGGAACAGTTTGCACGCTTTTAAGTGTTTTTATCCCAGGGAAATGTTTTGAGCACTCCTAAGACGTCTGCTTCTGTTTCATCTCACCCCATGCTGTCTGATAAGCCATTCATAAATCCCTCTGCCCGGCCTACCGGTCCGGTAGTGAACCCGGCAGAGCAGGACATCAAGTTGACAAAGACTGAGGCTAAATCAAAGAAGAAGAGTCACAAATCTTCTAAGAGTGAAAAACCCAAAGACACTGTTATGACTGATCCACCGGCCTCTGCTGCAAGCATCCCCGGTCCGGGCGATGACATGCAGGAACCCGTCTTTAGGCCAGTTTCCTCTGCTGCTTCTTCTCTCACCAGTCAGGAAAACACGTCTTCCAGTCCAACTGCTCAAGCTATCTTTTCAGTTTCTCAAACCGGTCAAGGGACTATGCACACCGGTACTTATGACAGTATAACGTGGCACCTAACTCTGCGGTTTCTAGTGATTCTGCCGGTGCCGGTGCTAGGACATATCCTGAGCAAGAATATAGGGATTCACCGGTCCACTCTGTTTCTGATGATGACTTTTCTGATGAGGATAATTCTTTGGCTGAAGAGGGTGAAGTATCTTCTGATAATTTAGAAAAGCAAGAGCAGATTGAAGACTTTTCAGGAGACTGGGGGTCTGTGCGCTCATTTATGGGCTGGGACTACATACCGGTATTTGAGAGCGACCTGTCGGAACCAGACAGGTCTAACAATCCTTGGAGGGGCAAACACCCTAGGAAACCGGCCCATATATCTGTTGCCATGCCTCCAGACGATTGGCTTTGCCAAAAGTTGGAGAAACTCAACACCACCATAGCCGAAGGATATCCCTCTAGAGCACAGGACTCTGCCGGCCTTAAGAAGGACCAGTTTATTAAGATCCCCAAATCACAGAGCCGGTGGTACCAAATGCATACACTGAGACAAGATGGTCCATACCGACCAGGGAAGAGTCTGTTTAGCTGGAGTAACAGTGAGGCCAAAGTGAACTCCCAGTTCCCGAGAATCATCAAGGCCTCCTCCTATCCACCTTCTGGCCCACCTTCCAGGCCCATTTCCCAGGAGTGCCTGCGAAGGTGGGAGCGTTGTGCCTGTGAAGGAAGTTACGTGGTGAACAGTGCTGCTGGATTTAACCGTTGTACTTCCGAGCTGCAGGAGAGAATTGCTTCCAATTTGTCGTTTTGTGCAGCAAAATCAAAAAGGGCAAAGCACCCAAGGACATTACTAAAGCACTCAAAGACATTAAAGATCTGTTAGCATTCCACCAAAATGTCTCCATGGCTATGGGTACGGCATTGCAGCACTTGGCGGATAGCTTGTTCGTCCATCTGGCAAATCTCATCCTTCTCCATCGTGACTCTTATCTAGAATTTGTCAAGCCGGGTGTGAAGCCGTACACGTGGAATTTACTGAGGAACGCTCCTATGTTTAGTTATGGCCTTTTCCCCGACTCAGTGTTCAATACTGCTGAACAAGATATAAATAAGCACGAGTCAGCCGAAGTTGCGCCAGGGCCCTGTCCGGACGCCTCCCAGCGCTCAAATTGGAGGGGAAACTTCAGATAAGCCCTATGAAAAGAGAGATAATCAGAGGCGCACTGAATCATATGAACAGGAACAGCAACCATGGAGACAGTTCTCCAGGAATAGAGGTCGAGGCCGTGCACGTGGTAGAGCAAGCTCTCGTTTTTCCAAGGCACATGGTTTTAAGTCCTATAAATGACAATTACAGTGGTTTTCCAACCAAGCTGAATCTCAGCAGTCAAATGTTTGGTTTAGTAGTAAGAGAGACTCAAGAACAAACTTTAAGTTTTCAGAATTGCAAATAAGATGTGTCATGTATAGATGTTGTCAATGATGTTCCTACTGTAACTACTCAAGGGTAGCCACAAAGGAAAGGCTTAAGTCCTGGTCGTGGTCTGAGCACGATGTGTCTTGTGTAAGTCAATGTCTTTCTGCCCCATCTGTTCCAAATGTCCCACATGTTGCCACACAGATCAGTGTTGGGGGAAGGCTTCAGAGCTTCTGGCAAGTTTGGCAAAGGCTGAGTTCAAATCGCAGAGTGGTTTCAGTGCTGAGGGATGGTTACAATCTTCCTTTCAGGGAAAGGCCACAACTCAGCCGCTTTCCCTTGATTGTGAGCAAATATGCAAGTCCCACCAAAAACAAAGCTCTTTTGGAAGCTCTGGCCTCTCTTATTCAAAAGCAAGCCGTCGAAAAAGTGGTTGTCAAGTCTTCTCTAGCTTTTTACAACAGTCTTTTTCTGGTTCCAAAGCCCAACAGAAAATGGCATCCAATCTTGGATCAAAGCAAGCTCAATCTCTTCCTAACCACCAGTACTTTCAAGATGGAAACACCAGAGACCATCAGGCTGTCTCTTCAGAAAGGGGAATGGGTCACGTCATTGGATTTCAGTGATGCGTATTTTCCACATTCCCATAGCCCAGATGTCCAGAAAGTACCTAAGGTTTCACCTAAACAAGGTCAATTACCAGTTCACATCCCTTCCCTTTGGTTTGGCAATGGCCCCGTTGGAGTTCACCAAAGTGGTCAAGGAGGTCAAGCTAATGGCTCAAGCGAGGGGTATCAGGATCCACCAGTAGCTAGACGACTGGTTGTTGAGGGCCCCTTGCCAGGCAACTTGCCTACAACATACCCGGACCCTCTTGGCCCTTTGCCAAGAGTTGGGTTGGGTAGTGTAATATTCTCACGTATATCAGTTCTATTAATACCTGGGCTTCCGGGGATTCCCCTTTAGCTCAACTGGTTAAAGAGCTAGACTTGTGTTTATTTCTGTGTGTAATAGAAAGGCTGTGAGTTCGAGACGCAGCAGATCCAATCAATAATTTCTCCCTTCCCACTACATGGTGAGATGCCTAAAGATCCTTCCCTCTCAAAGCCAAGCGAGTAAAGTGTAATAATGTAGTCATGTAAGACCTGAGGACAGGTCTTTCCTTGGAGGGGTGGTATGTAATATTCTCACGTATATCAGTTCTATTAATACCTGGGCTTCCGGGGATTCCCCTTTAGCTCAGCTGGTTAAAGAGCTAGACTTGTGTTTATTTCTGTGTGTAATGAGAAGGCTGTGAGTTCGAGACGCAGCAGATCCAATCAATAATTTCTCCCTTCCCACTACATGAAGAAGTCGGAATTGACTCCTCAGCAGGTTTTCAATTTCGTCGGTTACCAGTTCAACCTGTTGACTGGTCGGGTCTTGCCCACTCAGGACCGGTGGTCTGCTCTGAAACAAAAGTTAAAGTTCATCAGGGACCGGAACTGTTGCACAGTCAGGCCTACTGATAGGTCTACTCACAGCGACGCAGAAACAAGTTTGGTCAGGTCGCCTCCACATGAGGCCCATCCAGTGGCATTTGAAGCGACACTGGCACATTCCAGAGGTTCTGGAAAAGGTCATTCCATTGCCCTAGTCTCTTCATCCTCACCTAGATTGGTGTTTGGACGAGAGCAATGTACTGCGGGGTCAGCCTTTGCATCCTCTGCAACACGCTCTGCAAGTGTTTACAGACGCCTCAAACGAAGGCTGGGGCGCGCACTTAGGGGACTCCACTGCAAGATGCGTTTGGTCAGACCCAGAAAGTCACTTCCACATAAATTTTTTGGAGCTAAAAGCAGTGTTTCTGGCCCTCAGGAGTTTCGAGCATCTTTGCAGGGACCAGATTGTTCTGATAGCAACGGACAACACAACTGTGGTTTCTTACATCAACGAGGAAGGAGGTATGAGATCAGGCTCTATTTGTGCACTCCTATGGAGACATCTATCCTGGTGCCATCCCAGGGGAATAGTCCTGAGGGCAAGGCATATTCCAGGTCGTTTGAATGTGATAGCGGACAAGCTGTCCAGACACAATCAGGTGATCTAGACAGAGTGGTCCCTGTCTCAGCAGGTGTTCAATCTCTTGTGTTCGAGCTGAGGCCTGCCGTAGTTAGACCTGTTTGCAACACGATTCAATCACAAGCTTCCCATGTTTGTGTCACCGGTGCCAGATCAGACAGCCCGGGCGATAGACGCCTTGAGTCTACCATGGAAGAATCTGGATGCTTATGCTTTCCCTCCAGTCTCTGCTCAACCAAGTGATCTCCAAGGTGATGGATCAGGGTTGTCACAGAATGATTCTAATTGCTCCAGGGTGGCCCAACATGCCGTGGTTTTGGGACCTGGTCAATCTATCAGTTCCGATTCCCTTCCAACTTCCACTTCAAAGGGATCTGGTGACACAACCTTTCAACGGCCTCGTTCACAGGAACCTCAGCAATCTGAATCTGCATGCTTGGCTCCTAGAGCCTCTGCCATTCAGGAACAAGGGTTCTCTGACGAAGTGGCAGAAAGAATTGAGGCTCCTCAGAGACTGTCAACCAGAGCCGTGTACAAGTCGAAGTGGGCCATATTTGTCAAATGGTGTGACTCACACGAGGTGGACTTCAGGTCGCCCTCTGAGCCAGATTGCGGATTTTCTCTTGCATCTGTTCAAAGAGAAAAAGCTCCAACCTAGCACCACTGAAGGCTACAGAACCGCTATTACGGACATGGTGGACAATGATAGGTTGAATGCAAACATGAAAACTTAACCCGTTTCTTGGACAGATTTCATAGGGACAGACCCAAGGGTATGCGAGGAGTGCCCTCTTGGAACCTTTCTCTGGTACTTCACCAGTTGACCAAGGCTCCATTTGAGCCCATGCAAAAGGCCTCCCTTAAACATTTGACTTTTAAGACGGTCTTCCACTTGGCTTTGGGTTCGGGCAAGAGACGCAGTGAAATTCATGCCTGGCTTTACAGGAACATCAGGCACCAGGAAAACTGGAGTCAGGTCTCACTGTATCCTTCTCCCAGTTTCCTATCTAAGAACCATCTGGCCAGGTCCGGCCTCTGTTGCTCCGGTGGTCATCCCAGCTTTGGCTCCTTCTTTGGACAGATCCCTTAAGGAGGATAAATCACTTTGCCCTGTGCATGCCTTGCGTTACTATTTAGATAGAACCAAGGATCTTCGCAAAGGGAAAACCTGGTTTTTGTACCTTTCAGGAAGAGTTTTCAGAAGGATATTCTCCCTTCCACCATTTCTTCCTGGATCAAAAAAAAAAAAAACAGTCATTCTATGCTATCAGCTCTCGGATGAAGAAGCTCAGAATTTGCATCAGGTGAGAGCTCATGATGTCAGGGCCTTTGCAGCTTCCAAGGCTTTTCAAGGAGGAGTCTCCTTAGACCAGACCCTTTCAGCTGCTCCTGGATTGCTATGATCCTAAGTGGTTCCAGGGGTTTTAGGAATTCATCTTCAGTTCCCGTTATTCTTTCTCTCTAGGTTTGGCTGAACTCCCTCTATGTCTCCCTGTACACTTGGGTCGAGTGAGTACAAAGACAAAGTGAACAACGGGGGGGGGGGCAAAGGTGGCTCTCCTGTAAATTGGTTTGCACATATAAGAAAACAAATAGATATATTCCCAGATGATATTTCACTTAGATGAGAGACATAGTTTGAAAGCTACAGTGCTTGAAAGTGGCAAAAAGTGCATAAATTGGGTTTCTGCGGGAAATTTTGAGACCTTAAGTTGACCTTACAGGTAAACCTACAGCCTTTAAATTTTTCACAGACAAGGATTACATATAAAAGTTATACCTAGTGCTGTTTGAAAATCATCAGAATTAGCACTTCCAAATTATAGGGCAAAATATGTGAAAAATGTAGGAAAAAATCCCTAAGTGGGGTCTTTATGGGCCTCAAACACAATTTTACCCTCAACTTAAAGTCTTTGTTTTTTGGCACATATAATTAATAATAATAATAGTAATTAAGAATATATTAATGTATTCTCAGGTAAAATTTTAGCCAGATGAGAGTCATAGTTGGAGACCTAGAGGGCTTTAAGTGGCCAAAAGTAAAATTTCTGACCTTAAGGTGGCCATAAGTTCTTTATTATTGGGAGTTTAAGGTCATCTTAAAGTAGGGATCTTCCTTTGGGCACCCTTAACATGTGTACCAAGTTTGAAAAGAAAAATACTGATCCGTTTTTGAGTTATTGCGTACTCAAGGAAATTTCTACGGCGGTGACTTTCATCTGGGGATATAATGGATGTTCCATGACACACACACACACCCTTGTCAGACAGATTCTTACCTTTCCTTTCCTGAGTTTTTTCACCAGTCTGGCATCCTCCGCCAGTTCATCAAGGTCACTCTCATCCACTTCCTGTTTGCGCTTGCGGCGGAATTCTTTGATCTCTCGTCTTTTCTGGCGTCGCTGTTTTTTATCCTTATGTTTGGACCAGGACTCTGTCTTCACCTGAATCATGTCACAGGATGTCATCAATCACACTCTTATAGCACTTCATCTCTAAAACCTTCTCTGTGCTCTTATATGATGCCACAAAGTGTCAAACAATCTCATTTTATCTTAACTCACTGTATACCTTATGTTTTTACTAAATATATTATCTTGTAACCTTGTGTTTTTACAAGTTACTTGTTTTTAGTTTTTCTATTTTTACTCATTTGTTTCCATTCACACAGATTTAACTTTTGTTTCTCACTATTCACACATTACCTTGTGTTTTTTCCCACTTTTCAATCCTGACTTTGTTCCCAACTCTTTCAGTCTTTCTTGTCGCATTTTCTCCCGTGCCTTGTCTCTGCAGAAAACATTAATAGGTACAACCACACACAAGTCTCTACACAATCCTAAAACTGCCCTAACCCTAAAACAGCACAAACACTGAAGTCTCTACACAACCCTAACCCCAAAACAACACAAACACTGAAGTCTCTACACAATCCTAAAACTGCCCTAACCCTAAAACAACAGAAACACTGAAGTCTCTACACACCCCTAACCCCAAAACAACACAAACACTGAAGTCTCTACACAACCCTAACCCCAAAACAACACAAACACTGAAGTCTCTACACAACCCTAACCCCAAACAACACAAACACTGAAGTCTCTACACAACCCTAACCCTAAAACAACACAAACACTGAAGTCTCTACACACCCCTAACCCCAAAACAACACAAACACTGAAGTCTCTACACAACCCTAACCCCAAACAACACAAACACTGAAGTCTCTACACAACCCTAACCCTAAAACAACACAAACACTGAAGTCTCTACACAACCCTCACCCCAAAACAACACAAACACTGAAGTCTCTACACAACCCTCACCCCAAAACAACACAAACACTGAAGTCTCTACACAACCCTCACCCCAAAACAACACAAATACTGAAGTCTCTACACAACCCTCACCCCAAAACAACACAAACACTGAAGTCTCTACACAACCCTAACCCCAAAACAACACAAACACTGAAGCCTCTACACAACCCTAACCCCAAAACAACACAAACACTGAAGTCTCTACACAACCCTCACCCCAAAACAACACAAACACTGAAGTCTCTACACAACCCTCACCCCAAAACAACACAAATACTGAAGTCTCTACACACCCCTAACCCCAAAACAACACAAACACTGAAGTCTCTACACAACCCTAACCCCAAAACAACACAAATACTGAAGCCTCTACACAACCCTAACCCCAAAACAACACAAACACTGAAGCCTCTACACAACCCTAACCCCAAAACAACACAAACACTGAAGTCTCTACACAACCCTCACCCCAAACAACACAAACACTGAAGTCTCTACACAACCCTAACCCCAAAACAACACAAACACTGAGGTCTCTACACAACCCTCACCCCAAAACAACACAAACACTGAAGTCTCTACACAACCCTAACCCCAAAACAACACAAATACTGAAGTCTCTACACAACCCTTACCCTAAAACAACACAAACACTGAAGTCTCTACACAACCCTAACCCCAAAACAACACAAACACTGAAGTCTCTACACAACCCTTACCCTAAAACAACACAAACACTGAAGCCTCTACACAACCCTCACCCCAAAACAACACAAATACTGAAGTCTCTACACAACCCTAACCCCAAAACAACACAAATACTGAAGTCTCTACACAACCCTAACCCCAAAACAACACAAATACTGAAGTCTCTACACACCCCTAACCCCAAAACAACACAAACACTGAAGTCTCTACACAACCCTAACCCCAAAACAACACAAATACTGAAGCCTCTACACAACCCTAACCCCAAAACAACACAAACACTGAAGCCTCTACACAACCCTTACCCTAAAACAACACAAACACTGAAGTCTCTACACAACCCTAACCCCAAAACAACACAAACACTGAGGTCTCTACACAACCCTCACCCCAAAACAACACAAACACTGAAGTCTCTACACAACCCTCACCCCAAAACAACACAAACACTGAAGTCTCTATACAACCCTAACCCCAAAACAACACAAACACTGAAGTCTCTACACAACCCTTACCCTAAAACAACACAAACACTGAAGCCTCTACACAACCCTCACCCCAAAACAACACAAATACTGAAGTCTCTACACAACCCTAACCCCAAAACAACACAAATACTGAAGTCTCTACACAACCCTAACCCCAAAACAACACAAATACTGAAGTCTCTACACAACCCTTACCCTAAAACAACACAAACACTGAAGTCTCTACACAACCCTAACCCCAAAACAACACAAACACTGAGGTCTCTACACAACCCTCACCCCAAAACAACACAAACACTGAAGTCTCTACACAACCCTCACCCCAAAACAACACAAACACTGAAGTCTCTACACAACCCTAACCCCAAAACAACACAAACACTGAAGTCTCTACACAACCCTAACCCCAAAACAACACAAACACTGAAGTCTCTACACAACCCTAACCCCAAAACAACACAAACACTGAAGTCTCTACACAACCCTAACCCCAAAACAACACAAACACTGAAGTCTCTACACAACCCTTACCCTAAAACAACACAAACACTGAAGCCTCTACACAACCCTCACCCCAAAACAACACAAATACTGAAGTCTCTACACAACCCTAACCCCAAAACAACACAAATACTGAAGTCTCTACACAACCCTAACCCCAAAACAACACAAATACTGAAGTCTCTACACAACCCTTACCCTAAAACAACACAAACACTGAAGTCTCTACACAACCCTAACCCCAAAACAACACAAACACTGAGGTCTCTACACAACCCTAACCCCAAAACAACACAAACACTGAAGTCTCTACACAACCCTCACCCCAAAACAACACAAACACTGAAGTCTCTACACAACCCTAACCCCAAAACAACACAAACACTGAAGTCTCTACACAACCCTAACCCCAAAACAACACAAACACTGAAGTCTCTACACAACCCTAACCCCAAAACAACACAAACACTGAAGTCTCTACACAACCCTAACCCCAAAACAACACAAACACTGAAGTCTCTACACAAAAGGAACTAAAAGCAAACCATTTTCACAACAAGAATGAAACTGGGTTCACACTGACACTTTGAGCTGGACGTTTATATGACTTCACCATCCAGTAGAAATGTCAGCATCATACAAAAGTGACATCATGACCATAAATGATCTGAAGATACCATCACAATTACAACACGATAATACTTTAGCATTATAAAGTATTGATGACAACAAAATGCTCGGTTTGTGCCATTTTGACAATAGAAAGCTATTAGACAGTTATGCTGTGAGGACAATTCCTCACTCAGTCAATTTTTACGAGGTGCAAGCCAACTGCTTGAATGCTGTGTTAACCATTCAGTGACAATCAGGATATCTCACACTCACTGGTCTGGATTTCAGCAATTGCATCAAAACATTTTACTTTTGATCAGCAAATGTGCTATTTAAAGCTTACATTCTGTAAAGTGCTACATAATAACAATGTGAAGTACTTCATTTTTATTATTAGTTATATCTGTGTCTTTTACACATCAGATTTGAAATTGTGGCCAAAAAAGATCTGCTAAATCATATTTATATCAAGTCCAGGAAAATTGAATATTAATATTTAACAATTAGAAATAATAATTCAAATGCAGCTGATTTGATGTAAATATACATCGAGTGTCATTTAAGGTGAAGGCCATGGTGTCCCCTGTTTATTTAGAAAGCTGGTTCCCAGACTACCCACTCACTTGTATGCAATCTGACTGGTGTCTACATCAGTGGACGTAAACTCAGGAAAACTCCGCCCCTTCAGCTCGGGCATCTTGGGAAGGTGGAGCAGAGCAAAGCCGGTGGCAAGTTGAGCAATGTCCAAATCTGAAACCATAATATATTTGTACTCAAGTCAATGAAAAAGTGCTGCATTAATCCAGGTAAGAAAGTCACCAATGGTTCCATACACCATGATTTGACTATGGGGATCAAGTTTATCCAGTTGCAGAAAAAACACTGCCTACCATACTGGAATAAAGAGGTCCCCTTATGAAGAAATGTTTTGCAATGGTTTGAAGATTGGCCTTGCTTCAATTTCTCTTCCAAATGGGCTACTACAGACACTCCACACAGAGGAATGTGTTTTGGTTCTGACTAATGATGAGTTTTCAATTGAAACCCCAGAACCATTGCCTGCTACCTCTACCACTGCAGAACCAATGTCTTCTGACTCTACAACACCAGAGCATTCTCTGTAACCCTAGAACCACTACCTCCTTCCTGTACTACTCCAAAACCACTACCTTCTTCCTGTACTACTCCAGAACCACTACCTTCTTCCTGTACTACTCCATAACCACTACCTCCTTCCTGTACTACTCCATAACCACTACCTCCTTCCTGTACTACTCCAAAACCACTACCTTCTTCCTGTACTACTCATAACCACTACCTTCTTCCTGTACTACTCCATAACCACTACCTTCTTCCTGTACTACTCCATAACCACTACCTTCTTCCTGTACTACTCATAACCACTACCTTCTTCCTGTACTACTCATAACCACTACCTTCTTCCTGTACTACTTCATAACCACTACCTTCTTCCTGTACTACTCATAATCACTACCTTCTTCCTGTACTACTCCATAACCACTACCTTCTTCCTGTGCTACTTCATAACCTCTACCTTCTTCCTGTAATACTCATAACCACTACCTTCTTCCTGTGCTACTTCATAACCACTACCTTCTTCCTGTACTACTCCATAACCACTACCTTCTTCCTGTACTACTCCATAACCACTACCTCCTTCCTGTACTACTTCATAACCACTACCTCCTTCCTGTACTACTCCAAAACCACTACCTTCTTCCTGTACTACTCCATAACCACTACCTTCTTCCTGTACTACTTCATAACCACTACCTTCTTCCTGTACTACTCCATAACCACTACCTTCTTCCTGTACTACTTCATAACCACTACCTTCTTCCTGTACTACTCCATAACCACTACCTCCTTCCTGTACTACTTCATAACCACTACCTCATTCCTACCTTCTTCCTGTACTACTCCATAACCACTACCTCCTTCCTGTACTACTTCATAACCACTACCTCCTTCCTGTACTACTCCAAAACCACTACCTTCTTCCTGTACTACTTCATAACCACCACCTTCTTCCTGTACTACTCCATAACCACTACCTTCTTCCTGTACTACTTCATAACCACTACCTTCTTCCTGTACTACTCCATAACCACTACCTCCTTCCTGTACTACTTCATAACCACTACCTCCTTCCTGTACTACTCCAAAACCACTACCTTCTTCCTGTACTACACCATAACCACTACCTTCTTCCTGTACTACTTCATAACCACTACCTTCTTCCTGTACTACTCCATAACCACTACCTCCTTCCTGTACTACTCCAAAACCACTACCTTCTTCCTGTACTACTTCATAACCACTACCTTCTTCCTGTACTACTCCATAACCACTACCTTCTTCCTGTACTACTTCATAACCACTACCTTCTTCCTGTACTACTCCAGAACCACTACCTTCTTCCTGTACTACTCATAACCACTACCTTCTTCCTGTACTACTCCATAACCACTACCTTCTTCCTGTACTACTTCATAACCACTACCTTCTTCCTGTACTACTCATAACCACTACCTTCTTCCTGTACTACTCCATAACCACTACCTTCTTCCTGTGCTACTTCATAACCACTACCTTCTTCCTGTACTACTCCATAACCACTACCTTCTTCCTGTACTACTCCATAACCACTACCTTCTTCCTGTACTACTCCATAACCACTACCTTCTTCCTGTACTACTCCATAACCACTACCTTCTTCCTGTGCTACTTCATAACCACTACCTTCTTCCTGTAATACTCATAACCACTACCTTCTTCCTGTACTACTTCATAACCACTACCTTCTTCCTGTAATACTCATAACCACTACCTTCTTCCTGTGCTACTTCATAACCACTACCTTCTTCCTGTACTACTCCATAACCACTACCTCCTTCCTGTACTACTCCAAAACCACTACCTTCTTCCTGTACTACTCCATAACCACTACCTTCTTCCTGTACTACTCATAACCACTACCTTCTTCTTCCTGTACTACTTCATAACCACTACCTTCTTCCTGTACTACTCCATAACCACTACCTTCTTCCTGTACTACTCATAACCACTACCTTCTTCCTGTACTACTCCAAAACCACTACCTTCTTCCTGTACTACTCCATAACCACTACCTCCTTCCTGTACTACTCATAACCACTACCTCCTTCCTGCACTACTTCATAACCACTACCTTCTTCCTGTACTACTCATAACCACTACCTTCTTCCTGTACTACTCCATAACCACAACCACTACCTTCTTCCTGTAATACTTCATAACCACTACCTCCTTCCTGTACTACTTCATAACCACTACCTTCTTCCTGTACTACTCCATAACCACTACCTTCTTCCTGTACTACTCCATAACCACTACCTTCTTCCTGTACTACTTCATAACCACTACCTTCTTCCTGTACTACTTTATGACTACTGCCTGGCAGACAACCACTCCTCACACATCAATTTTAACCTCTGTCACTGTATGTGATAACAATTTTAATCAGTTTGAACCACTTCATTTGACCCTTGCTATTAGGGTCCTACATTGGAATAAAGTAATGATATCTATCCAGCATTGTGCAGGTTTGCGGGCCCAAGAATGTCAGGCTGACTGCATGCTGAAGAGGAGGCTAGCACTGTCACTCACTTAAGTTGGAGAGACAGTGCCAATTCCCATAGTATTAGTGACAGAGGAATAGATAACCTGAGAAATGTTCTGGGCTGAATTATGTCACATGATGAGGAAAAAGATCGCTGTTAAGTCTGATGTTTTGAATGGTCACTGCTCCAGAATCCAGTTTGAAGTCTGTCATCAATCATAATTAAGAAAAGACTATGACAGTGTATGACTGAGGCAGCACCACATAACTCTGCAAGTGGTGGACAGTGTTTTGTAAAGTGTATTGGTGGTGCTAATCAATGCATGAACCAATGGTGTAAATGTCACAAAGATGAACTAGACCTACGCATCAGACAACCGATGCAAATTTGTATCCACCGGAAAGACAACTCACCAAAGCCAGTGAACCATCATTTGACCTTGAAGGAGGGGTCCAAGGTCAAATCTGACCACATCATAAGATTCCCAGCCCATGATTTCCTATAAATTGGTTTCACATTGCAAACCTCTAGGACCAATAATAAGTGAGTTATAAGCACTTTTACATTTGGCTATCCTCGTTTGACCTTGAAGGAGGGGTCCAAGGTCAAATCTGACCACATCAAAAGATTCCCAGCCCATGATTTCCTATAAATTGGTTTCACATTGCAAACCTCTCGGACCAATAATAAGCAAGTTATAAGCACTTTTAAGTTTGGCTATCCTCGTTTGACCTTGAAGGAGGGGTCCAAGGTCAAATCTGACCACATCAGAAGATTCCAAGCCCATGATTTCCTATAGGTTGGTTTCACATTGCAAACCTCTAGGACCAATAATAAAGGAGATCTAGGCACTTTTAAAGTCCACTATATGGGGTACTTTGGCACTCCGTGGATGACCTTGAATTAAGAGCTTCAAGGTTAAATGTCTGTATACTCATAGAGAACATGTATATGTGTTATACATACCACCTATGAAATGATTCAACCTTCTACCTATGAGAAACAGCCAGTAGAAAAAGATAGATAATATTCAAAGAAATGCCCATCTTGTTTTTCAGAATGAGGCTAATTTCAGTCCCAGAGAAGCTTACCCCCCAATGAAGATATCCTGCAAATTTGGTGAACCTAGCTGGTGTATTTTTTGTCTGAGAGCATTAATGCCAAAAATCTCACTACGCATGGCAGCGGCGACGTAACAAATGCTAAACCAAAGTATCCACCAGATGCCTCTGAGATGTCACTCCAGTTTGACTTGTGAAAACAACTAGCCATTGCTCTAGTTATACATTACCTTAAAACGTAATTCATGCTAAAAAATGTTAACTTGTTGTTATACAACAGTTGTATAGTGTAGAACACCTATTATCTGACTCTCTATTATCCGATTTATCAACTTTCCACTCTCTTTCCCCACACATTTTTGTCAATGATCAGGTCATGTATAAAATACCCCTCACAGAGACAGTATTCTCATTATGAGTTACACTTTATTTGCTGAACATTTTGTTGCCTTGTTTTTAATAATCTCTGCTCAAAAGGTGTGAAACATGAGAGAACTTCAGTAACTCTTGAGACAAAGCTGGAGATCCTGAAGAAATATATTTGGGAGGTGTAATGTTAGTGTTAGCTGAGGAATATGTCCTAGGAAGGGATACTGGAAGTGATATTATCAGAGACTAAAACTAGCTCACTCATTTTTTCGATACAGGGGTTGCTGTCAAAATATTCATGTTAACAAAATCTCAGAAGTCTGCACAGAATGTAGAGTTGGATGTTTTCATCTGGTTCACACAAGAGGGAGTTGGTGGCACCCCCATCTGCTCCTATTGTTATGGCTGAGACTTTAACCTTTACTGCCCAGCTGAATGATGAAGGGATCTCTTTCAAGGCATCTTAGGACTACTTAAATAACTTGAATTGCTATGGAATCAAGCATGAAGATGTAGTTGGGGAAAACTTTTCCAAGTGCCCTCAATGTCATGTTAGAAGAATTGGGCCTTACACAAGAACACATTATAAGAGTCCCACCACCAACTAAACCTAAACTGAATGCACAAACATGTGTGACTGATGCGTTTCATACACTGACCTTTGACCCTGAAGATCAGACTGCACTCGTGTTTGGCGTATGCTTGAATGAACGATACAAAGGCACGCAGTCCCTTTTCATACACTGCCCTGCAAAAATAAAAGATCAATTATAGTTTCACTGTTTTCTTTATACTGGGTCTGGTATGGTTCTCACACTGCCATGCAAAAGTATAGGATGATACAAGCCAGGGTCAGAAAATGTCAGTTTAAAATAGGGCAGGGTTGGTAGCAGATCTTCCATTTCGGTATCCCTGTGTGAAACTGTACTGATTGCAGTACAGCGAACAATTTGCGTTCTAGCATATCCCCAATCGACTAGGTCCACCAACTGGATGTAAAATCGTTAAAAAGAAAACACTGACAATTCTTCCAAAAAAATGCTATAAAAGTACTACAATATACAAAAATACGAGATAAAAGTTATAATTCCTTGAGATTTGGGGTTTGTTTCAAACATTTTACATTTTCTCACAATATTATGTAGTGACATTCGAAATGCCGGTGGTAAGGTCTCGTCACGGCATTCGTTAACGAGATACCAGTGTTACCGACCCTGCCCTAGTCTAAAACCAGACTCATAAAAAGGCAACTATTTTCACGTTTCCACAAAGAGAAAAAACAATGAAATGTACTCCACAAATATACTCACATTTACAAACCATTAAAACCCAGTAAGTGAACGTGTCTGTTCTACTGGTCAGAATCAACGCATGAAAAGTGACATGACCTCCAGAAATGTAATTGATGAGAATTAGGCCTGTTGACCTTGACCTTTGATTTCACTTTTTATTACATATTGATGTCACAGCCTAGTCACAGCCTCAATTTAAACTTAAAGTTGGCTTTTATTAACAGTTTCACAGAACATAACTTGACCACCTTATGATAGGGACTGACCCATCAAAGTACATGACTTCTCCATCTTATCACATTCACTTACCCATCATAGAGTAAGACTTAAACATCTTATCACATTAACTTACCCATCATAGAGTAAGACTTAAACATCTTCTCATAGAGTAAGACTTAAACATCTTCTCACATTAACTTACCCATCATAGAGTAAGACTTAAACATCTTCTCACATTAACTTACCCATCATAGAGTAAGACTTAAACATCTTATCACATTAACTTACCCATCATAGAGTAAGATGTTTAAGTCTTACTCTATGATGGGTAAGTTAATGTGATAAGATGTTCACTTACCCATCATAGAGTAAGACTTAAACATCTTATCACATTAACTTACCCATCATAGAGTAAGACTTAAACATCTTCTCACATTAACTTACCCATCATAGAGCAAGACTTCTCCATCTTATCACATTAACTTACCCATCATAGAGTAAGACTTAAACATCTTCTCACATTAACTTACCCATCATAGAGTAAGACTTAAACATCTTATCACATTAACTTACCCATCATAGAGTAAGACTTAAACATCTTCTCACATTAACTTACCCATCATAGAGTAAGACTTAAACATCTCACATTAACTTACCCATCATAGAGTAAGACTTAAACATCTTATCACATTAACTTACCCATCATAGAGCAAGACTTCTCCATCTTATCACATTCACTTACCCATCATAGAGTAAGACTTAAACATCTTCTCACATTAACTTACCCATCATAAAGTAAGACTTCTCCATCTTATCACATTCACTTACCCATCATAGAGTAAGACTTAAACATCTTCTCACATTCACTTACCCATCAAAGTACATGACTTCCCCATCTTATCACATTCACTTCTCCATCTTATCACATTCACTTACCCATCATAGAGTAAGACTTCTCCATCTTATCACATTCACTTACCCATCTTCTCACATTAACTTACCCATCATAGAGTAAGACTTAAACATCTTATCACATTAACTTACCCATCATAGAGTAAGACTTAAACATCTTCTCACATTCACTTACCCATCATAGAGTAAGACTTAAACATCTTCTCACATTAACTTACCCATCATAGAGTAAGACTTAAACATCTTCTCACATTAACTTACCCATCATGGAGTAAGACTTAAACATCTTATCACATTAACTTACCCATCATAGAGTAAGACTTAAACATCTTCTCACATTAACTTACCCATCATAGAGTAAGACCTTATCACATTCACTTACCCATCTTCTCACATTAACTTACCCATCATAGAGTAAGACTTAAACATCTTCTCAAATTAACTTACCCATCATAGAGTAAGATCTTATCACATTCACTTACCCATCTTCTCACATTAACTTACCCATCATAGAGTAAGATGTTTAAGTCTTACTCTATGATGGGTAAGTTAATGTGATAAGATGTTCACTTACCCATCATAGAGTAAGACTTAAACATAAACATCTTCTCACATTAACTTACCCATCATAGAGTAAGATCTTATCACATTCACTTACCCATCTTCTCACATTAACTTACCCATCATAGAGTAAGACTTAAACATCTTCTCACATTCACTTACCCATCATAGAGTAAGACTTAAACATCTTCTCACATTAACTTACCCATCAAAGTACATGACTTCCCCATCTTATCACATTCACTTCTCCATCTTATCACATTCACTTACCCATCATAGAGTAAGACTTCTCCATCTTATCACATTCACTTACACATCTTCTCACATTAACTTACCCATCATAGAGTAAGACTTAAACATCTTATCACATTAACTTACCCATCATAGAGTAAGACTTAAACATCTTCTCACATTCACTTACCCATCATAGAGTAAGACTTAAACATCTTCTCACATTAACTTACCCATCATAGAGTAAGACTTAAACATCTTCTCACATTAACTTACCCATCATGGAGTAAGACTTAAACATCTTCTCACATTAACTTACCCATCATAGAGTAAGACTTAAACATCTTCTCACATTCACTTACCCATCATAGAGTAAGACTTAAACATCTTCTCACATTAACTTACCCATCATAGAGTAAGACTTAAACATCTTCTCACATTCACTTACCCATCATAGAGTAAGACTTAAACATCTTATCACATTCACTTACCCATCATAGAGTAAGATCTTATCACATTCACTTACCCATCTTCTCACATTAACTTACCCATCATAGCATAAGACTTAAACATCTTCTCACATTAACTTACCCATCATAGAGTAAGACTTAAACATCTTCTCACATTAACTTACCCATCATAGAGTAAGACTTAAACATCTTATCACATTAACTTACCCATCATAGAGTAAGACTTAAACATCTTCTCACATTAACTTACCCATCAAAGTACATGACTTCCCCATCTTATCACATTCACTTCTCCATCTTATCACATTCACTTACCCATCATAGAGTAAGACTTCTCCATCTTATCACATTCACTTACACATCTTCTCACATTAACTTACCCATCATAGAGTAAGACTTAAACATCTTATCACATTAACTTACCCATCATAGAGTAAGACTTAAACATCTTCTCACATTAACTTACCCATCATAGAGTAAGACTTAAACATCTTCTCACATTAACTTACCCATCATAGAGTAAGACTTAAACATCTTATCACATTAACTTACCCATCATAGAGTAAGACTTAAACATCTTCTCACATTAACTTACCCATCAAAGTACATGACTTCCCCATCTTATCACATTCACTTCTCCATCTTATCACATTCACTTACCCATCATAGAGTAAGACTTCTCCATCTTATCACATTCACTTACACATCTTCTCACATTAACTTACCCATCATAGAGTAAGACTTAAACATCTTATCACATTAACTTACCCATCATAGAGTAAGACTTAAACATCTTCTCACATTCACTTACCCATCATAGAGTAAGACTTAAACATCTTCTCACATTAACTTACCCATCATAGAGTAAGACTTAAACATCTTCTCACATTAACTTACCCATCATGGAGTAAGACTTAAACATCTTCTCACATTAACTTACCCATCATAGAGTAAGACTTAAACATCTTCTCACATTCACTTACCCATCATAGAGTAAGACTTAAACATCTTCTCACATTAACTTACCCATCATAGAGTAAGACTTAAACATCTTCTCACATTCACTTACCCATCATAGCGTAAGACTTAAACATCTTATCACATTCACTTACCCATCATAGAGTAAGATCTTATCACATTCACTTACCCATCTTCTCACATTAACTTACCCATCATAGCGTAAGACTTAAACATCTTCTCACATTAACTTACCCATCATAGAGTAAGACTTAAACATCTTCTCACATTAACTTACCCATCATAGAGTAAGACTTAAACATCTTATCACATTAACTTACCCATCATAGAGTAAGACTTAAACATCTTCTCACATTAACTTACCCATCATAGAGTAAGATCTTATCACATTCACTTACCCATCTTCTCACATTAACTTACCCATCATAGCGTAAGACTTAAACATCTTCTCACATTAACTTACCCATCATAGAGTAAGACCTTATCACATTCACTTACCCATCTTCTCACATTAACTTACCCATCATAGAGTAAGACTTAAACATCTTCTCACATTCACTTACCCATCATAGAGTAAGACTTAAACATCTTATCACATTCACTTACCCATCATAGAGTAAGATGTTTAAGTCTTACTCTATGATGGGTAAGTTAATGTGATAAGATGTTCACTTACCCATCATAGAGTAAGACTTAAACATCTTATCACATTAACTTACCCATCATAGAGTAAGACTTAAACATCTTCTCACATTAACTTACCCATCATAGAGCAAGACTTCTCCATCTTATCACATTAACTTACCCATCATAGAGTAAGACTTAAACATCTTCTCACATTAACTTACCCATCATAGAGTAAGACTTAAACATCTTATCACATTAACTTACCCATCATAGAGTAAGACTTAAACATCTTCTCACATTAACTTACCCATCATAGAGTAAGACTTAAACATCTCACATTAACTTACCCATCATAGAGTAAGACTTAAACATCTTATCACATTAACTTACCCATCATAGAGCAAGACTTCTCCATCTTATCACATTCACTTACCCATCATAGAGTAAGACTTAAACATCTTCTCACATTAACTTACCCATCATAGAGTAAGACTTCTCCATCTTATCACATTCACTTACCCATCATAGAGTAAGACTTAAACATCTTCTCACATTCACTTACCCATCAAAGTACATGACTTCCCCATCTTATCACATTCACTTCTCCATCTTATCACATTCACTTACCCATCATAGAGTAAGACTTCTCCATCTTATCACATTCACTTACCCATCTTCTCACATTAACTTACCCATCATAGAGTAAGACTTAAACATCTTATCACATTAACTTACCCATCATAGAGTAAGACTTAAACATCTTCTCACATTCACTTACCCATCATAGAGTAAGACTTAAACATCTTCTCACATTAACTTACCCATCATAGAGTAAGACTTAAACATCTTCTCACATTAACTTACCCATCATGGAGTAAGACTTAAACATCTTATCACATTAACTTACCCATCATAGAGTAAGACTTAAACATCTTCTCACATTAACTTACCCATCATAGAGTAAGACCTTATCACATTCACTTACCCATCTTCTCACATTAACTTACCCATCATAGAGTAAGACTTAAACATCTTCTCAAATTAACTTACCCATCATAGAGTAAGATCTTATCACATTCACTTACCCATCTTCTCACATTAACTTACCCATCATAGAGTAAGATGTTTAAGTCTTACTCTATGATGGGTAAGTTAATGTGATAAGATGTTCACTTACCCATCATAGAGTAAGACTTAAACATAAACATCTTCTCACATTAACTTACCCATCATAGAGTAAGATCTTATCACATTCACTTACCCATCTTCTCACATTAACTTACCCATCATAGAGTAAGACTTAAACATCTTCTCACATTCACTTACCCATCATAGAGTAAGACTTAAACATCTTCTCACATTAACTTACCCATCAAAGTACATGACTTCCCCATCTTATCACATTCACTTCTCCATCTTATCACATTCACTTACCCATCATAGAGTAAGACTTCTCCATCTTATCACATTCACTTACACATCTTCTCACATTAACTTACCCATCATAGAGTAAGACTTAAACATCTTATCACATTAACTTACCCATCATAGAGTAAGACTTAAACATCTTCTCACATTCACTTACCCATCATAGAGTAAGACTTAAACATCTTCTCACATTAACTTACCCATCATAGAGTAAGACTTAAACATCTTCTCACATTAACTTACCCATCATGGAGTAAGACTTAAACATCTTCTCACATTAACTTACCCATCATAGAGTAAGACTTAAACATCTTCTCACATTCACTTACCCATCATAGAGTAAGACTTAAACATCTTCTCACATTAACTTACCCATCATAGAGTAAGACTTAAACATCTTCTCACATTCACTTACCCATCATAGAGTAAGACTTAAACATCTTATCACATTCACTTACCCATCATAGAGTAAGATCTTATCACATTCACTTACCCATCTTCTCACATTAACTTACCCATCATAGCGTAAGACTTAAACATCTTCTCACATTAACTTACCCATCATAGAGTAAGACTTAAACATCTTCTCACATTAACTTACCCATCATAGAGTAAGACTTAAACATCTTATCACATTAACTTACCCATCATAGAGTAAGACTTAAACATCTTCTCACATTAACTTACCCATCAAAGTACATGACTTCCCCATCTTATCACATTCACTTCTCCATCTTATCACATTCACTTACCCATCATAGAGTAAGACTTCTCCATCTTATCACATTCACTTACACATCTTCTCACATTAACTTACCCATCATAGAGTAAGACTTAAACATCTTATCACATTAACTTACCCATCATAGAGTAAGACTTAAACATCTTCTCACATTAACTTACCCATCATAGAGTAAGACTTAAACATCTTCTCACATTAACTTACCCATCATAGAGTAAGACTTAAACATCTTATCACATTAACTTACCCATCATAGAGTAAGACTTAAACATCTTCTCACATTAACTTACCCATCAAAGTACATGACTTCCCCATCTTATCACATTCACTTCTCCATCTTATCACATTCACTTACCCATCATAGAGTAAGACTTAAACATCTTCTCACATTAACTTACCCATCATAGAGTAAGACTTAAACATCTTCTCACATTCACTTACCCATCATAGCGTAAGACTTAAACATCTTATCACATTCACTTACCCATCATAGAGTAAGATCTTATCACATTCACTTACCCATCTTCTCACATTAACTTACCCATCATAGCGTAAGACTTAAACATCTTCTCACATTAACTTACCCATCATAGAGTAAGACTTAAACATCTTCTCACATTAACTTACCCATCATAGAGTAAGACTTAAACATCTTATCACATTAACTTACCCATCATAGAGTAAGATCTTATCACATTCACTTACCCATCTTCTCACATTAACTTACCCATCATAGCGTAAGACTTAAACATCTTCTCACATTAACTTACCCATCATAGAGTAAGACCTTATCACATTCACTTACCCATCTTCTCACATTAACTTACCCATCATAGAGTAAGACTTAAACATCTTCTCACATTAACTTACCCATCATAGAGTAAGATCTTATCACATTCACTTACCCATCTTCTCACATTAACTTACCCATCATAGAGTAAGACTTAAACATCTTCTCACATTCACTTACCCATCATAGAGTAAGACTTAAACATCTTCTCACATTAACTTACCCATCATAGAGTAAGACTTAAACATCTTCTCACATTCACTTACCCATCATAGAGTAAGACTTAAACATCTTCTCACATTCACTTACCCATCATAGAGTAAGACTTAAACATCTTCTCACATTAACTTACCCATCATAGAGTAAGACTTAAACATCTTCTCACATTAACTTACCCATCATAGAGTAAGACTTAAACATCTTCTCACATTAACTTACCCATCATAGAGTAAGACTTAAACATCTTCTCACATTCACTTACCCATCATAGAGCAAGACTTCTCCATCTTATCACATTCACTTACCCATCATCGAGTAAGACTTAAACATCTTCTCACATTAACTTACCCATCATAGAGTAAGACTTAAACATCTTATCACATTAACTTACCCATCATAGAGTAAGACTTAAACATCTTCTCACATTAACTTACCCATCATAGAGTAAGACTTAAACATCTTCTCACATTAACTTACCCATCATAGAGTAAGATCTTATCACATTCACTTACCCATCTTCTCACATTCATTTACCCATCATAGAGTAAGACTTAAACATAAACATCTTCTCACATTAACTTACCCATCATAGAGTAAGATCTTATCACATTCACTTACCCATCTTCTCACATTAACTTACCCATCATAGAGTAAGACTTAAACATCTTCTCACATTCACTTACCCATCATAGAGTAAGACTTAAACATCTTCTCACATTAACTTACCCATCATAGAGTAAGACTTAAACATCTTATCACATTAACTTACCCATCATAGAGTAAGACTTAAACATCTTATCATATTAACTTACCCATCATAGAGTAAGACTTAAACATCTTCTCACATTAACTTACCCATCATAGAGTAAGACTTAAACATCTTATCACATTAACTTACCCATCATAGAGTAAGACTTAAACATCTTCTCACATTAACTTACCCATCATAGAGTAAGACTTAAACATCTTCTCACATTAACTTACCCATCATAGAGTAAGATCTTATCACATTCACTTACCCATCTTCTCACATTCATTTACCCATCATAGAGTAAGACTTAAACATAAACATCTTCTCACATTAACTTACCCATCATAGAGTAAGATCTTATCACATTCACTTACCCATCTTCTCACATTAACTTACCCATCATAGAGTAAGACTTAAACATCTTCTCACATTCACTTACCCATCATAGAGTAAGACTTAAACATCTTCTCACATTAACTTACCCATCATAGAGTAAGACTTAAACATCTTATCACATTAACTTACCCATCATAGAGTAAGACTTAAACATCTTATCATATTAACTTACCCATCATAGAGTAAGACTTAAACATCTTCTCACATTAACTTACCCATCATAGAGTAAGACTTAAACATCTTATCACATTAACTTACCCATCATAGAGCAAGACTTCTCTATCTTATCACATTCACTTACCCATCATAGAGTAAGACTTAAACATCTTATCACATTCACTTACCCATCAAAGTACATGACTTCCCCATCTTATCACATTCACTTACCCATCATAGAGTAAGACTTCTCCATCTTATCACATTCACTTACCCATCATAGAGTAAGACTTCTCCATCTTATCACATTCACTTACCCATCTTCTCACATTAACTTACCCATCATAGAGTAAGACTTAAACATCTTCTCACATTAACTTACCCATCATAGAGTAAGATCTTATCACATTCACTTACCCATCTTCTCACATTCACTTACCCATCATAGAGTAAGACTTAAACATCTTCTCACATTAACTTACCCATCATAGAGTAAGACTTAAACATCTTCTCACATTCACTTACCCATCATAGAGTAAGACTTAAACATCTTCTCACATTAACTTACCCATCATAGAGTAAGATCTTATCACATTCACTTACCCATCTTCTCACATTCATTTACCCATCATAGAGTAAGACTTAAACATAAACATCTTCTCACATTAACTTACCCATCATAGAGTAAGATCTTATCACATTCACTTACCCATCTTCTCACATTAACTTACCCATCATAGAGTAAGACTTAAACATCTTCTCACATTCACTTACCCATCATAGAGTAAGACTTAAACATCTTCTCACATTAACTTACCCATCATAGAGTAAGACTTAAACATCTTATCACATTAACTTACCCATCATAGAGTAAGACTTAAACATCTTATCATATTAACTTACCCATCATAGAGTAAGACTTAAACATCTTCTCACATTAACTTACCCATCATAGAGTAAGACTTAAACATCTTATCACATTAACTTACCCATCATAGAGCAAGACTTCTCTATCTTATCACATTCACTTACCCATCATAGAGTAAGACTTAAACATCTTATCACATTCACTTACCCATCAAAGTACATGACTTCCCCATCTTATCACATTCACTTACCCATCATAGAGTAAGACTTCTCCATCTTATCACATTCACTTACCCATCATAGAGTAAGACTTCTCCATCTTATCACATTCACTTACCCATCTTCTCACATTAACTTACCCATCATAGAGTAAGACTTAAACATCTTCTCACATTAACTTACCCATCATAGAGTAAGATCTTATCACATTCACTTACCCATCTTCTCACATTCACTTACCCATCATAGAGTAAGACTTAAACATCTTCTCACATTAACTTACCCATCATAGAGTAAGACTTAAACATCTTCTCACATTCACTTACCCATCATAGAGTAAGACTTAAACATCTTCTCACATTAACTTACCCATCATAGAGTAAGACTTAAACATCTTCTCACATTAACTTACCCATCATAGAGTAAGACTTAAACATCTTCTCACATTCACTTACCCATCATAGAAGACTTCTCCATCTTATCACATTCACTTACCCATCATAGAGCAAGACTTCTCTATCTTATCACATTCACTTCTCCATCTTATCACATTCACTTACCCATCATAGAGTAAGACTTCTCCATCTTATCACATTCACTTACCCATCATAGAGTAAGACTTCTCCATCTTATCACATTCACTTACCCATCAAAGTACATGACTTCCCCATCTTATCACATTCACTTCTCCATCTTATCACATTCACTTACCCATCATAGAGTAAGACTTCTCCATCTTATCACATTCACTTACCCATCATAGAGTAAGACTTCTCCATCTTATCACATTCACTTACCCATCTTCTCACATTAACTTACCCATCATAGAGTAAGACTTAAACATCTTCTCACATTAACTTACCCATCATAGAGTAAGACTTAAACATCTTCTCACATTCACTTACCCATCATAGAGTAAGACTTAAACATCTTCTCACATTAACTTACCCATCATAGAGTAAGACTTAAACATCTTATCACATTCACTTACCCATCATAGAGTAAGACTTAAACATCTTCTCACATTAACTTACCCATCACAGAGTAAGACTTCTCCATCTTATCACATTAACTTACCCATCATAGAGTAAGACTTAAACATCTTCTCACATTCACAGTACATGACTTTCCCATCTTATCATATGAACTTACCCATCACACTTACCTGTCACTAGTGGCTAGCTTTCTGAGTTTTGGCAGACAGTCTGTTACTTCTGTGTCGGTAGTGAACTCTTTGAGAGGTACCTGTATTTGACATAGACATGAACCACTGAACACGTTTACTTTCAGGATGCTTAATACTATCATATATTAGTAACTGCACAGAAAGTTTGAACAAAACCTTAAGCAGTTTTGAGGTTATACTTGGCCAACATGAAAAATTCAGGGCACATGCTTTTCTACAATTAGTTTTAAAACCTATACCGCTTTAACCAATATGACTAAAGGAAGTCAAACAAGTTGGGAGTCAGTCCAGACCTACACTATCAATAACTGGAAGGTTGAGGGACATGAAACCATTAAGGTGTACTGGCAAATTGTCTATTCGAGTTGTAATCATGTTAAAATTGTGTGGGTCAGGCTCTAAAGTCCAGGACACTCCTTATTTGGTCATCACTGGTCGGGATAGGTTCCTAGACAAATCGAGTAGTTCGTAGTCTGATTCCCCGGATCGGATTTTCCCCCTATTTTTGGTACTTTTTTTCTACCCCGAGTCCAGCCAAGTTTAAAGTTGTGGCCTCTGTCCAAACAGTCTTTAAATATGGAATCAGGCTTCCAGCTCTGAAGCTCCAGCTTTGAACATTTGGCTCGAACACCCAGTTCACAAAAACAGTCTAACCTCATTATTTTTGTGGTGTCATGTGATTTGCTCAATGGTGAGCTGTCAAAGTAGCCATTACACAATTAGCTATGGAGTAGTTCAGTCAAGTTGCTATGAGACAGTACATCAAGAATAAACATCGTAGACACAATCTGTTAATATGTGACAGTGTTGGAATTACCAGTGATTTGCTGATTTAGCTATGGAGCAACAAATTAGAAACTTCTCAATGATATAGTATACTAAAAGTAGCTAAACAATGAATTGGATATAACCGTTGTAACTGAAACATTCATAAAAGTAGGTATTACTCAGTTAGCTACCAAGTTAAACCTATGGCAAAGGTATCATCTTGTATGTATAGCCATAGCATCTCAACAACTGTATTTTAGTAAAATGCTATAAATGTAGTAATTTTGAAATGACAAGTATTTTACTTTTGAAGCTACTGATGTTCCTGTTGGCTACAGACCTGTCCGGACAATCCACTCACCTTTTGATTTAAAGAGATGAAGTCCACATACGCCTCTTCTTTTGGCAGTAAAAACACGAGTGCATTTCCTGAATGGCCAATTCTAGCTGTACGACCACAGCGGTGGACAAAGTTACTGAAAAAAAAACCAATAAAGTCTACAGTGGTAAACTGGCAAATGCTTAAAACTGGTTGCACTGTATGACCCAGTGGACTTGTGGGATGTTGTAAGGGTACAGATATTATTACACAGATTTACCTGGCTGATGAGGGAGGGTCGTACTGTATGACCCAGTGGACTTGTGGGATGTTGTAAGGGTACAGGTATTATTACACAGATTTACCTGGCTGATGACGGAGGGTCGTACTGTATGACCCAGTGGACTTGTGGGATGTTGTAAGGGTACAGATATTATTACACAGATTTACCTGGCTGATGACGGAGGGTCGTACTGTATGACCCAGTGGACTTGTGGGATGTTGTAAGGGTACAGATATTATTACACAGATTTACCTGGCTGATGACGGAGGGTCGTACTGTATGACCCAGTGGACTTGTGGGATGTTGTAAGGGTACAGATATTATTACACAGATTTACCTGGCTGATGACGGAGGGTCGTACTGTATGACCCAGTGGACTTGTGGGATGTTGTAAGGGTACAGATATTATTACACAGATTTACCTGGCTGATGAGGGAGGGTCGTACTGTATGACCCAGTGGACTTGTGGGATGTTGTAAGGGTACAGGTATTATTACACAGATTTACCTGGCTGATGACGGAGGGTCGTACTGTATGACCCAGTGGACTTGTGGGATGTTGTAAGGGTACAGATATTATTACAGAGATTTACCTGGCTGATGAGGGAGGGTCGTACTGTATGACCCAGTGGACTTGTGGGATGTTGTAAGGGTACAGGTATTATTACACAGATTTACCTGGCTGATGAGGGAGGGTCGTACTGTATGACCCAGTGGACTTGTGGGATGTTGTAAGGGTACAGGTATTATTACACAGATTTACCTGGCTGATGAGGGAGGGTTGCACTGTATGACCCAGTGGACTTGTGGGATGTTGTAAGGGTACAGGTATTATTACACAGATTTACCTGGCTGATGAGGGAGGGTCGTACTGTATGACCCAGTGGACTTGTGGGATGTTGTAAGGGTACAGGTATTATTACACAGATTTACCTGGCTGATGAGGGAGGGTCGTACTGTATGACCCAGTGGACTTGTGGGATGTTGTAAGGGTACAGGTATTATTACACAGATTTACCTGGCTGATGACGGAGGGTCGTACTGTATGACCCAGTGGACTTGTGGGATGTTGTAAGGGTACAGATATTATTACACAGATTTACCTGGCTGATGAGGGAGGGTCGTACTGTATGACCCAGTGGACTTGTGGGATGTTGTAAGGGTACAGGTATTATTACACAGATTTACCTGGCTGATGACGGAGGGTCGTACTGTATGACCCAGTGGACTTGTGGGATGTTGTAAGGGTACAGATATTATTACACAGATTTACCTGGCTGATGAGGGAGGGTCGTACTGTATGACCCAGTGGACTTGTGGGATGTTGTAAGGGTACAGATATTATTACACAGATTTACCTGGCTGATGAGGGAGGGTCGTACTGTATGACCCAGTGGACTTGTGGGATGTTGTAAGGGTACAGATATTATTACACAGATTTACCTGGCTGATGAGGGAGGGTCGTACTGTATGACCCAGTGGACTTGTGGGATGTTGTAAGGGTACAGGTATTATTACACAGATTTACCTGGCTGATGACGGAGGGTCGTACTGTATAACCCAGTGGACTTGTGGGATGTTGTAAGGGTACAAGTATTATTACACAGATTTACCTGGCTGATGACGGAGGGTCGTACTGTATAACCCAGTGGACTTGTGGGATGTTGTAAGGGTACAGATATTATTACACAGATTTACCTGGCTGATGAGGGAGGGTCGTACTGTATGACCCAGTGGACTTGTGGGATGTTGTAAGGGTACAGGTATTATTACACAGATTTACCTGGCTGATGAGGGAGGGTCGTACTGTATGACCCAGTGGACTTGTGGGATGTTGTAAGGGTACAGGTATTATTACACAGATTTACCTGGCTGATGAGGGAGGGTCGTACTGTATGACCCAGTGGACTTGTGGGATGTCCACACCACGACCCATCACATCTGTACACACCAACACCCCGCTACAAAACACACAAAAGCCAACTGTATGAATGTTTCTCAGTTATAAGTAATTTAATATAAGGTTATAAATTCCCACCTGGTACATTTTCTAAGAACAATTTATACAACATCTTTCAAAATATGAATTGATAAATAGAGTGAAAGAGATGAGAGTTTTATGGTTATGTTCCTTGTATATACAAACTCATGACGAAGTACTGTGCTGAGTAAGCAAGGGATCCTGTATCTAAAATTCAACAGCGATTAATATTACTTCCTGAATTTCAAAATACAATATTGTTACCAGTAGCTGTCGTATGAATGATTGAGACATCAAAGAGAAGTACCCTTAAGACACTGTGACTGTACATTACACCTCCTCACACTGAGAAGTCCCAAATATTACATACCTAGTGTCACAACAATTTAAACAAAACCCTCCATCCCTTTAACTATTACTCCATTAATCAGTTCCACAAAGTTGAAACTACAACTCTCTGTCATACTAACCTCTCTAATTCTCTGAACTTTGAGAAGACGTGACTTCTTTTACTGGCTTTACCGTGAATACTCAGCACAGGGACGTTCTGTAACAGGCTGAAATATATAGAAGGTAAAGTCACTCTGCGGGTGGAATGCTCCATTTCACTGGTATTTATTTCCAGTTTTCTATGTCATGAAGACACTGGTGTTTCTACTCTCCTAACAAGATGCCAGTCTGTTCCATGTTTACCTTCACAGGCTGTTATTTACTCCATTCTCCCCCCAGTGTTGGTATATCTGTGTAAAGTAGTACCGTGTCCAGAACAAAAAGTCAAAACAGTGTGAACAATGTGGCTTATAAAAGAGTGGCAAGGAATTACACGCTGTCACGAGGTTATTCTACATTATACACGTCACACGTGTGTGTAGTACTATGTGCTCATCTGATGTCAGTCACTGTTAAGTAAACAAGGCAAATACAACATCTGTTGTTATAGTCACAACATCTGAGTGCTTTACTGAAATCCTTGTGTCCTTAGCAGACGGACCATTCATACTCTCCACTTGTTGCCACTTAATACTCAGTGCTAAGGGTCAAGTAAACATTTGCCCCACAAACCTGAACACTGGACAAAGTCTATTCACACAAAATTGAAAATTTTAATTACTTAAATGTAGCTTTTATAAGCTACAAGCTTACCATGTGGGACTTAATGCTGTTCTCGGGTTGCCACACCCGGGGCCAACGTCTTAGAAAAAAAGACAGTTCTTGTTAGCCACCGGATATACTGCTAGTTGTCGTCACGTGATAACTTCTGACCAATCGCCCTACTTTCTCGTTGAAATTTTCTAAAACCTACCCCTCAGCTGTAAAGAGCGGGGAGGCAGGGTGGGACTCTTCTAAGTCCCACATGGTAAGCTTGTAGCTTATAAAAGCTACATTTAAGTAATTAAAATTTTCAATTTTATTACGCTACAATAGCTTACCATGTGGGACTTAATGCTGAATTCAACCGCCCGGTGGCGGGATTACAGCTGAGACTGGAAGATATGTCATTTTTTCTAAGATTTTGAATTAATATGTATAAAATAGTGCCAGAAATACCAGTCTGAGTCCCATTTACAGTGCCCCGATCCCGAAGACCAGGCCTGTAACGAGCCAAAAACCTAAATAAAATGAGAGACAGTGCTGAAACTGTCTAGATGTTTGATTGTAGGACGGAAGTGCAGCAGTGCTCACTTCGAGGTCTAAGGGTCCCTGAGGGCCCTTCACTAGTGACTGACCAACCCATGGTTGGATATCTCATAAATTTTTGCAACCTGAATATGAGATTAATGACAACTAAATAAGTCCTTAATAGAAATTACTTGATAACTAAAAAGCAAAAAGACCTTACCCGTAACATCTTGAAGGTAAAGGAATACCTAGATCCTGGGAGAGACTCCTGAAGACTTGGTTGTAGCGGATGTGCCCCCCCCCCCCCCTTTTTTCTTTCCGAGGACAACTGGTCTGAGGGGAAGGATCTAGGACTTGTTGTGCCGCCACTACGGGTCCCAGATACAAATTGTTGTCGGTGTCTGACCAAGTAAGGTCTTTTAGGTAAAAATTTGTAAATGTATTGTGAGCTTTCCAGTGACAGGCTTGCATGATTGGGTCCACCGATACCCCACCGTAAAAGGCCTTAGAGGCCATGAAGGCCCGGATGTCATGCGCTTTAACTTGGACCAAGTCCAAGGCTTGTTGGTCTGCTTGTTTGTAACAAAGTAGGATGGTTTGTTTCAACCAGGAAGAGAGAGTAGCGGGTCTGATGTCTGAGGTATGTCCTTTCTTGAAGGAGATAAAAAGGAGGGAACGAGACCCTCTCAGGTCTTTGGTTCGGTCCAGATAATACCTCAGGGCCCGTACCGGACACAGGGTCCTGTCTTCTTTGAATTGTCTATCTACAATGGTAGTCAAAGCAGGAATAGTCACCGGAGACACACTTTGAGAACCTTCTCTTGCTAGTTGGTTTTTGGCTATGAAATCAGAAGAAGGGAACAAGGCAACCTTTTCCCACTGGCCTAGATTAGATACATTGTTTGCGACCCAGGCATGGATTTCGCTGCGGCGCTTGCCGGAGGCCAAAGCTATAAAGAAAGCAGTTTTGCGAGTAAGATGTTTGAGGTCTGTGTCTTTCATGGGCTCAAATGGTGCTTTTGTGCGCTCGTTGAGGACAACAGAAAGGTTCCACTTAGGTAAATTTCTGGAACTTGGGACGATCCCTGTAAAAACTGGAGAGTAACCTGTGAAGGTCTGCATTATGTGCAATATGTTGGGCCGTTGGGCCCAAAGTGTCAACGATTGCAGTCCTGTAACCATCAATGGTCGAGAGGCGTCTGTTTAGGTCTTGGTACAGGTACATGAAAAAATCTGAGATTTGTTTCACAGATGGAGTGGAGAAATCCACCGAATTTTCTCTGCACCATTTTTCAAATAGGGCCCACTTTGACCTGTAGATGGTCCTTGTTGATGACCGCTGAGGAGCAGCAATTCTCTCTGCCACCTCCACAGAGAAGCCTTGTTCTTGGAGTTGTCTGCTCCTAGACACCAGGCGTGGAGGTTCAGCTGATGTGGGTTGTTGTGGAATACATACTTGTGGGACTGTTTGAGTAGGGTCGTTGACACTGGGAGTTGTAGTGGGATCTCTGTTGAGAGCTACACTAGGTCCCGAAACCAGGGCATCCCTGGCCAGCCTGGGGCTATAACGATGATCAGGCAATGGCATTGCTTGATCTTTTGGATCACCTTGTGAAGGAGAGCCGTAGGAGGGTAACCATAGGCCGTTAGGTTCGACCAGTTTATGTTTAGAGCATCTATGTCCCAAGCCTTTGGGTCTGGGACAGGAGATATGTACAGTGGAAGTTTGTGGTTCAGATAAGTGGCAAATAAGTCTACATGAGGTGTGAACCACTTCTGCCAGATCTGTTTGAACACCTGCGGATGCAGAGACCATTCTGTTGACTGCACTTGGTTGGACCTGGACAGCAGGTCGGCCATCACATTCAGGCACCCTGGAATGTGCCTGGCATTCAATGTTATGTGGTAGTGATGACACCATGTCATGATCTTCCACAGTAGAGCACACATTTCTGCTGAGTTCCTCCTTGTTTGTTGATGTAGGCTACCACTGTTGAGTTGTCAGTCGCAACTAACACTGTTTGGTTCTGGCACTGGTCCTTGAAGTCTCGAAGGGCCCGGGAGACCGCCTTCAATTCTAGGACATTTATGTGTAGCCTTTTTTCCCGTTCTGACCACAGACCCTTTGTAAAATTTTGGTCTAAGTGAGCGCCCCAACCTTCGTTTGAGGCGTCGGTAAAGAGTTGGATACTGTGGTCTTGGGATGAAGGTCTGTGCTTTTCATCACGTTTGAGGGATTTTGCCACCAATCCAGGTGGGCTGCAATGGCTTCTGTCCAAGGAAGGAGGTTGTCTAGCGACTGAGGATATCTCCAGTGCTCCTTGAGATGAAACTGAAAGGGCCTCATGTGAAGGAGTCCCTCCGGGACCATTTTCTCCGTTGAGGCTAGCAACCTAATTAGCGACATCAAACATCTTGCAGTCAAAACACGTTTTGACTTGAGGAGTAGGATCAAATCCTGGAGTTTGAGCCATCTCTCTTGAGTGGGTTTTACAAGGGCTGAATCTAGATGGTACTTGTAGCCCACGAACGAGAACACCTGAGTAGGTTTCAGTTCTGATTTTTCCTGATTTATTATCCACCCCAAGGACTGGGTTAGGTCTACCACCGCCTGAGTGTTCACTTGGGCTTCCTCCTGAGACTGGGATCTGATCAGCCAGTCGTCCAGGTATTGGTGAATTCTGAGTCCTCTTGAGAGGGCCATTAGTTTCACTTCCTTTACAATCATTGTAAAGACCTGGGGGGCTGTGGCTAGTCCGAAAGGGAGGGAGGTGAACTGGAACACCTGAGACTTGTAGCAAAACCTTAGGTATTTCCTTGAGTTTGGATGGGTGGGGGTGTGTAGGTAAGCATCCGACAAATGTATCGACGATACCCATTCCCCTGGAATCAGGGAGGTCCTGATGGACTCTGGGGTTTCCATTTTGAACTTTTCTACATGTAGAAAAGTGTTGAGCCTGTTTAGGTCTATGACTGGCCTCCACCTTGGGTGAGGCTTGATACTAGGAACAGGCGACTGTAAAACCCGAGAGATTTTACATTTTCCACCCTTTCAATTGCGTTCTTGACAGAAGAGACTGGATACAGAGGCCAGGACTTGGTCTTTGAAGGGCCTTGTATCAGGAGTCTGACTGGACTTGGATTTGAAAAGAATGACAGGATTTGTTTGCCAGTCTTATCTGAAAGAACGGAGGTGACCTCCTACTGGTGGACTGAGTGAGGCTGGAGGAGTCATTGGGGGGGGGGAAGGGCTTTCATGCCCTCGTCTCCTGGAGTGGGTCGAAAAGACCTTGGAGCCTCGGCTACTCGATTTCCCCCTACCTGGGGAAAAAGATGGATACTGCTTGGGATGGAATGACCCCCATTGGGGTGGTTCCTGTAGGAGCCTCTAGATGTGGGGAATTGGAAAGGGTTGATTAATAGGGTCTAAACCCTAAGTGTTATTACAGGTGCCTTGATGAGGGACTCCTGTCCCTCCTAAAGTAGTTGTGAATGGGGAACTTTAAGATCTAAAGATCCAGTATCTCACCTGAATTCACCATACCCCTTCTGACTACTTATATGCACCATGAAATTGAGTTTGACCTGTCTGGTAGTAGCCTTGCTACTGTCTTAACATATATCCATAACCAGGTTGTATGGAGAAGAACCTAGTGGAGAGCAGCCTAAAGCTCAACTCTTGCTAACCAGAAGGGGAGGAGGGGCTTACCCAAGGAGGCCCCTAAGGAGATACAGATTTGAAAACTTGGGTTCAAAACAAGGTTGTTCCATTTTAAGGGAAAATAACAGACCAACTTCCTGTTGGCCTAGTACATCATTCAGAGTCCAGACTGTGGGAGATCTAGGCATAAATTCCCTGGGGGCAGGGAGGTTCAGAAAACTGTCTAAGATTCAATGTCCTCCAAAATGGTTAGGGTGAAGTCAGGCAACCTACTTCCCTAAAAATATAAAGTCAGGACTGAATGCAGGACCTTGTTTAGAAGCCCTCTTGGGCTTGAGGACTTGGACCCAAGCCTCCAATAAGTGATATTTACTGCCAGGCTGGTGAAATATTAGTCCAAGTGTGTGTTTGGATTGTTCAGAGTTCTGATCTGGAACCATCATCAGAACATCAGATTTAAGATCTGATCATCCGAGGATTAGATCTAGATACAATCATCCGAGCATCGGATTTAAGATTAAATCATCCGAGCATTGGACACTTAGTGTAACCTCGGATCTGATATCTGAGCATCAGGTGTAGATGCAATGAAAAACCGAGTATCAATCATAGTCGGATGGTAGAAGTTGGAAATAATGCATCCGATTCTCGGGTGCATTAAAACCTCAGATGAACTAAGATGTTATCTGGCTTTAAGCAGGGATCTGAGCAACCCTGGAGAAAGAAGTTGGATATTATAAATTTCTATGTAAGCTTTCCTTAAAGTAAGCTTCCATGTAAGCTTTGCCTTTCCTTCTTTGAAGGAACTACACAACTGGATTTACGTAAGTAAATCAACAGTGACACAAGGTCACCTGCCCCACCCGCCTCACTGCAGGTAGGGCTAGTTGTGAGATAAGGAAAGCAGTAATTACACAGAATTTTATTAAATAACATAGAATCTAAAAGGCAAGTACAATATTTCTTATATTATAAAACTGGGTGAATTAAAATGATTAAAATAATGGGAAACCAAGGTTACCTTAATTTGAAGAAACACGTAATGTCTAGACGATTTGATGAAGGATTCTATTCCTGTTTATTTAAGTATTAACATTAAAAATGGTCAATAAGACAGGAAAGAAGGGATAAAATATTTTATTTTATTTATTAATTTTATTGATAAATATACTGTAAAAAACACGCGTCTCTCAGCACATGTTGTCTAGACGTGACGTCATCACAGGGGTTTCCCCGAGGATTCCCCAAGTTAGTTCGTGCTTTATATGTTATTTTAACCCTTAAAAGGGCAAATACTGTTGAAGAACGAGGATAAGTCATGAAGAAATTTGTGTTATCTGATTTCAACAGGCATATATTGCTGTATATAAACTACCCAACACGAGACGTGCATTACAAGAAATTGCTGTCTCGACAATAAAACGGAAGTTGTTTCCGATGATTTCATTCGACCAGGATCTTGTTTGTGTTACATTTATATACATTTAAACCCTAAAAAGATCCAATAATGAAGCAGATAGGGGTTAAATATTTTATTTTATTTTATTGACAGGCATATATATATATCCTGTATTAGAAAACACATAAATGAGTCGCTGTTCTGTACAACGTGAACCCGGAAGTGGACTTCAGTTGTAAAATATGCTAAAAATACTTATCTGAACTATGAAAAGACGTCGAAATATGATTCTAAGTAATAAAATAAAGAAACTGATGTAGTTTCAATATCCAACGACAAGTATATCCTTGTAAAAATGAAATAATATTCCTTGTAAAATAAGGCATTGCTATATTCGAGTGGCCAACGAGAAAGTAGGGCGATTGGTCAGAAGTTATCACGTGACGACAACTAGCAGTATATCCGGTGGCTAACAAGAACTGTCTTTTTTTCTAAGACGTTGGCCCCAGGTGTGGCAACCCGAGAACAGCATTAAGTCCCACATGGTAAGCTATTGTAGCGTAATAAAATGTTACTTTCGCACCATAATAATGTTGTTGTGTAGAGACTGTTAAGGCCTTTGAAACAATTATTACAAATACAATTGTGACCTACACACTGTTTAAGAAGTTTGCTGAAACACTCCGTAGACAATACCAGTAGCGTGAATTTTAGAGCTGTAGTCAACACTATGCCAACAATGTGAATGCTCATCTTTTCAGAACTGTACTGAACACAATGTCGGTACTTTTAAGAGCTGTACTGAACACAATGCCGGTACTTTTAAGAGCTGTACTGAACAAATTGCCAGGTCCTTTTAAAACATTAGGTATATGGTTCTCTGATAAAACAAAGGAAATGATAGACTTAAATTTTAAAGAAAAGATAGAAAACATAGAAAAGTTACTTTCTATATGGACATCAAGAAACTTGTCGTTAAAAGGAAAAATAACGATAATAAAATCTTTGATATTGCCACAAGTATTATTTCTTTTTACACTTATATATGTCCCAAAGTATATTCTTGAAAAATTAGAAAAACTGCTTTTTTCTTTTCTCTGGAACTTCAAACCAGCAAAAATTAAGAAGGAAACAATCATTGCCTCCATTAAAGAAGGTGGCTTGAGTATGGTTGATATACACAACATGCATATAGCGGCAAAATGCAGCTGGATCAAGAGAATAATGTGTGGTGAGGCTGCTAACTGGAAGATTCTTACATTAAAAATGCTATCTCTCAATAAAAACAAATTAAATAAGAAAATTCAATTTGAAAAAGAAAAGTGTCTCACAACTTTTCATGAATAAATCCTAGAAAGTTGGCAAAAGGTATACTGCGCAAATCCTGAAAATAACACAGAAATGTTGAATGAATATGTACTTTATAACAAAGAAATAACTGTGGCCAAAAAAACACTAATTATAAGTCAATTTCAAACAAAATATGGATATAACTTAAAAGTGATGGATCTGTTAGATTCTAGTGGTATTCTGCTGGAGAGAAATACCTTAAATAAAAGTCTGCAATCAAATCTGAGTCAGATGTCCTATAACTGCCTCTCTAGTGCTATCCCTAAAAGCTGGAAGGAAAAGCTTAAATATCAAAAGGTAGATTGTTTTGAACGTTGGCCAGATGAAATATATATAAAGATTATAAACAAATATGTAATATTAAATAAAGTCAGAAATAAGCAAATTTATGAAGAACTAGATTGGGCCAACTCGGCGCCAACATATCCCCAGACAGGTCATCACTCACGCCACAGGTTTTGATCGGGAATTTTTTAAAACATAATTACCCATTATTATATGAACTTCAGCACATCAATCTACTCTGTTTATATCTTCCCAAGGAAGATGGTGTATCCCCAGACGCCGAATACATAACTCAAATTATATTTTCAATCTTCCTGCAATGATAACTCTAAACCTATTTTCAAAGTATTTAAATGATTGATGATTGAATGTCCATTCTAAAATAATAATCCCAAAAGAGCTTATCTGTTTCTATATTTGTTGACAAATAAAATATTATTTTTAACTCAACTCATCATACTTTTCAATCTTCCTTCAAAGTATTTCAATGATTGATGATTCAATGTCCATTCTAAAATTCATAATCCCAAAAGCGCATATCTGTTTCTATATTTGTTCACAAATAAAATATTATTTAAAAAAAAATTATTTATATTATTATTTTATTATATTATTTTTAGAATTAGCAAATTGTTTTCAGTTATTCATTTCCTCTATACCTATATATGTGGTCCATATATATATGCAACCTAAATATGTGACACAATCTCAGTTCTGACTCCCCTTTGTGTTATATGTAATGAAGCCCACCACCTCCCACCCCCACCCCTCTCCCCTTCTCCACACCTCTCTCACTATTACACAAGATCTGCAACCCCATTGAGTTCTTTGTTTCTCATCTGATATCATTAAATACCTTTGTTTATTTAGTGTCACTCAATATAGCTGGAGGTCCCAGAGGTGGGTGGGGGGAATCCGGGTGGGGGATGTGGGTTGGGACTACAAAGAGATGGAGTGCTACAGCATAAATGGTAAACAAACAATCTATATAAAAGGGGTACTCAAATACAAAAAAGAATTGAGAATTTTAAGTATGTGATTATCAACTGAAATGAGTTCATAACTGTAGGAGCTGTGTCAAAATTAACTGAGGCAAGTTGAATAAAACTGGGCTAGTTGAGGGTTAAAAATCCCCTAGTTTTACTACATAAGGATATAATTTCATTAATATTGGGACTTAAAGCTCACTTAAAGTGTCCATTTTGTCTACTTGAATATGTTTAACCAGTTTCATTTTAAAAAGTTAAAAACTCAGCAAGCAGAGGTATAACACACAAAAATAAGTTCTTAAAAGACTAAGATAGCCATAACATTATTAATATTCAAAATTTAAATAGACAGGCATTTCCTTTTAAAAATTCAAAGATTTCAGCTCTATAACCCACATAGTTTGACAGTTACTGGGCTTTAAAGTGGCATAATGTCCATAAATTGGGTTTCTGTGGGCATTTTACAATTGTTAAAGAGACCTTAGCAATTAAATTGCAAATTTTAATTAGTAAATTAAATTTTTATTAGTTAATACCTTACCTACCAGACGATAGCTATAGCCCGGCGCCAGCCGGTCCCGCCAAACGAAAGAAAAAGACGTCCCGGGTTTCACCCCCGGCAGGACCGGCACACTACAATCCACTCGCCAGGTGGCCTAGTTCCTGCCTCACTCGCCAGAGGGACGTGACGTCATAGCATCTTTTTCGTCCCTAAGGTTGAATGATGAAGGCTGGAAGCGGGGAAGGCCGGGTGGGAATTTCCCGTCTGGTAGGTAAGGTATTAACTAATAAAAATTTAATTTACTAATTAAAATTTGCAATTTCATTGCATTAATACATCTTACCTACCAGACGATAGCTAGAATAACTACCCAGTGGAAGGAGGGCAGCCTTCTGAAGATTGGAGAGAACTCTTATATTATACCTAGGTGTGAGGTTCTAGTCCTTTGAGGAGACAAGTTAGTCTCAAGGGTATCTAGACCTACCTGCCCCCCCCCCCCCCCCCCTTTTTGACTGCTCTGAGGGGAGGAAGAGAGCAAGAGTTCAAGTCCATGATTCCCACGGTTAACCTGGAAGAGTAGGGAAAGTCCTATACCCAGAGAATTACTCTGAAGTAAAAAACTTTGAGAAGCCAAGGCATAGGCTAAAAGCGAGCCTGCACCTAAAACTAACTAGTATGTACACTATATATAATTATAAACAAAGACGCTTAGGGGACTAGTGGTGGATCTGCTGGGCCGCCACCACAGGACCCAAGTGAAAAAGCTCCTTATCTGCCCAGGCAACATCCTTAAGGTAAAACTGTGTAAAGGTGTTGTGGGACTTCCAGTGGCATGCTGCTAGAATCTGGTCCAGAGATATGCCACCTTGAAAAGCTTTGGAGGCCGCAAAGGCCCTAACATCATGGGCCTTGACCTGATGTAAGGTCAAGGACTCTTGGTCAGAGAGATCATAACACAACACTACTGTTTGTTTGATCCAGGACGAGATAGTGGCAGGAGAGATGTCCCTGTCAAAACCTTGTTTGAATGAGACAAAAACTAACTCCTTTCCCGTTCTTAGGTCCTGTGTTTTGTCCAGGTAGTAGCGCAGAGCCCGAACGGGGCAAAGGGATCTGTCTTCCTTTAAAGACTTATCCAGAGTGGGGGCTAAGGCCGGGATGACCACAGGGGCCACGCACTCTGGTCCCTCTTTTGCCAAGTGATTTTTCGCCAAGAAGCTTGGTGATGGGTAGAGGGAAACTTTGGACCAATCAGCTTGGTGTCTGATATTTTTGTTTAACCAAGCGTGTATCTCACTTCTGCGTTTTCCTGAAGCCAGGGCTAGGAGAAAAACAGTTTTGAAAGTAAGGTGTTTCAGAGAAGCTTTTCTGAGGGGTTCAAAAGGTGCTTTTGTAAGCTGGTGTAAAACTAGGGAGAGGTTCCAAGCAGGGACCCCCTGCGTCCTTTGGGTCTATCCCTGTGAAAACTGTCTAATAGTCTAGTCAAATTTTCATCCTTGCCGACATTAATCGAGGTATTTCCCAGTTTTTCTGCAATGGCTGACCTGTAACCGTCAATGGTGCTGGGCTGGAGATTTTTCTCCTGGAAAAGGTGCAGGAGGAAATCTGCTATTTGTTTTATAGATGGGTTCCTGAAGTCCACCTGACTTGTTTCGCACCATCTGATAAAAACGGCCCACTTCGCTTCGTAGACTGTTCTGGTTGAACGTCTTTGAGGCGCCTCAATTCTTGACGCCACTGGGCTAGAGAACCCCTGCTCCTTGATTGTCTGGGCTCTAGGAGCCAGGCATGGAGATTTAGGTTTGTCAGATCCCTGTGACGTGCCTTGTTGAAAGGTTGGGTCACTAGATCTGGGTGGTGTGGAAGACAAAGAGGAACCCTCGCAGAGAGCTCCACTAGGTCCCAAAACCAAGGCATGTTGGGCCATCCCGGGGCAATCAGGATTGCTCTGCGATACCAGTGATCTGACAGTTTGCTGACCACCTTCCCCATCAGAGACACTGGGGGGAAGAGGTACATGTCCAGGTCCTCCCAGGACAATGTCAGAGCATCCACTGACCAGGCCTTTGGGTCTGGAATTGGGGACACAAACTGAACTAGCTTGCAGTTGTACCTTGTTGCAAACATGTCCACTCGGGGATAATGCCAGGTTTGACAAAGGAGGTCGAAGGTCTCTTGATGGAGGGACCACTCCGTCTGAATGACCTGCCTTTGGCGAGACAATTTGTCTGCAATTACATTCAGACGGCCTGGAATGTGTCTGGCCTTCAGTACTATTTGATTGAGGCTGCACCAACATAGGAGCCGCCAAAGAAGGGCACAGAGTGAGCCTGACCTCATACCTCCTTCCTTGTTGATGTATGCTACAACCGTAGTGTTGTCTGTGGCAATCAGGACGACCTTTCCCTGCACTAAATGTTGTAATCTTTTTAGTGCTAACAACACGGCTTTTAGTTCTAAGAAGTTTATGTGCAACTTGCTTTCGGGCACTGACCAAGTACCGCTTGCTGTGAAGTCGCCTAAGTGAGCACCCCAGCCTTCTTTTGAGGCGTCTGTAAAGATTTGAACTGCGTGTCGCAGGGGGTGTAAGGGCTGACCCTTTAGGACATTTTCCTCTTGGGTCCACCACTGTAGGTACTGATGGAGAGACCTTGGAATTGGGATCTCCTTTTCCAGAGATTCTGGGACTCTCCAGTGCTTCTTGAGGTGCCACTGAATAGGTCTCATGTGCAGTCTGCCTAGGGGCACCTGTTTTTCTGTCGCAGTGAGAAGACCTATAAGAGACATGAAAGTTCTCACTCGGCAAAATCTGTTCTGTAAAAGCACTGTTATTTTTTGTTGAAGGGCTTCCCAACGGTTTTGAGTAGGCCTGACTACTCCGTTGAGTAGGTCGTATTGGTAGCCTATGAAGTCGAAGACTTGTTGGGGTTCCAGTTCTGACTTTTGCATGTTTACCATCCAGCCCAACTCCTGGCAAAGGGCTAGGAGGGACTGGGTTCCCTGGTGGCAAGATTCTTTGGTAGGGGCTCGAATCAACCAGTCGTCTAGGTACTGGTGGATTCTTATACCCTGTGACTGAGCCATTAACTTGACCTCTTTGACCACACCAGTGAACTCCATGGGAGCTGTTGACAGGCCAAAGGGAAGTGCCCGAAACTGGTACGACTGGTTCTGAAAGTGGAACCTGAGGAATTTTCGGGATGTGAAGTGAATTGGAATGTGGAAGTAGGCGTCGCTGAAGTCTAGCGATGTCACCCACTCCTCTTGTTGTAGAGAGGTCCGGATTGTCTCTGGAGTCTCCATTTTGAATGTTTTTACGCATAAAAACTGATTTAGAGTACTGAGGTCCAAGATTGGCCGCCACTTGTGGTTCGGCTTTGGGACAATGAACAGTCTGTTGAAAAAGGCTAGTGAGGTTTGAACCCTGACCCTCTCTACTGCCTTTTTCTCGATCAGAGCTTGTACAGCTTCTTGCAAGTGGGAGTCTCTGATGGGGTTTGCATAGCCGCTTACTATCAGGGGATCCCTTACCAAGGGAGGTCTGACTTTGAAGGGGAGAACATAACCCTCCTTTAATATGGACACTACTTTTGGGTTTGCACCCTTGTGAGCCCATATTTCCCAAAAACTCTGAAGACGTCCCCCCACTGGTTGGACACTTGCAACATTGGGGACATTTGGAACATTTGGAGCAGAAACAAAGTGACCGACAAAAGAAGCACTTTTCACACACTTTATTTGACTTTTGATCTTTGATTTTGGCCTTACGTCTTTCTTTTGCGACTGCCACCTTGTTACAGTAGGTACACGACATACAACATGATAAGAAACATTTGTTGGAACAGATACAAAAGAGTTTCTTGTTATGACACTTTCTACAGAACTGACTGGCCGGGCCACCGGCACCGGACTTGACTTGCAGTAATTGTCATTTATACTGTGTCTTCTCATGAGCCATCTTGGTACCACGTCCGGGCTGACCACCCCGGCCTCTGCCCCGGCCTCTATTGCGGGAACCAAACGCTTTCCAAGCTGGTAGTTCCTTTCCGGCCTGAGAAGTCGATTTAGCAGTGTCTTGAGGTTTCCAACCAGTACTGTAGGGTTGGTATCTCTGCTTTCTGCCTCTACCGGCGAACCCCCCACGGCCCGGGCCGGGCTGGGAAGTACGTCGGGAAGCTTCTAACTGGTTGATTTCATCCTCAGCTTTTCTAATAGCAGCATCTGGAAATAACCCATATCCATTCAGGGGACAATTTCTCAAGGAATTGAAAGTATCTGGTTTAATTCCCGGTTTCACAGCTTCCAAGTATGAGTCCCTACGGAGTAGGGTCAAATTCGCCATCTGCACAAATGTAAAGTCTGCCAAATGTTGTAAAGATTTACCCATGGCGAAACTGACATTCTGGTTAAATGAGGATAAGTATAAAAGTTCATCCAATGCACCTTGAGCTAGTATAGGGATCGAGAGCCATATTGAGGATCGATATCGAATGAAAATTTAGGGTGGTGGATCGATCGATATTTCAATATCGGGACCGGTAACGTAAGCCGTGAGCGATAATACAGGTTCTTTAAAAACGTGAACATATTAATTCAAGAAATAATAAAACATGCTATTTATCCACCAAAAATACATTGCTGCAATAGAAAATATAAAGAAAAGTAACAAAAGTTACATAAAACAGGTCTTTTATGCTTTCCTGTGTACTAGCTCTCTTCCGTGAAACCGGAAGTAGGTCACTGACAATGTAAACAAAGATGGCGGCAGACTTGACACCGTTTTGTATTTGTTGAAACTGTGTCTTTTTAAAGATTTTATGCAATAAAAATACGTTTAAGCTGTAAAATAAGCATTTTAAAATTTTTTTGTCTGTTTGGTGTATGTTATTTCGATATTGAAATACTAGTAGTAAGTGTCGATATTGGCAGTTCTGTGGGATGATCGATCGATATTGAAAAATCGAGCACCAATCCCTATACTACCTTGAGCTTTGACAGAGGACTTGCCTTTCTTAAGTTCACTTTGTAAAATATGCAATTGTTCTTGGAAGGCATCCTGTATTTTGGTGATACAGCGATTAAACCCCGCTGACTGGTTGCAAATATATGAAGACTCTTTTGCTGCTTTCTCCCACTTACGCATAGTGTCTTGTGATAGTGGGCGGGATGGAGGCTGAGGAGATGTAGAAGATATGGTTGAAATCCTGGGGAATGAACTGTTGATCTTCGCCGCATCATTTGGCCAAGAATTCACTGATTTACCCGGCCTAGTTGGATCTGTAGGCTCCGCCGGGTGTATCCCATACCATCTGCTCTGGGATTTTGGGGGTCTGAGGAACTGGTCCACATGCAGGCCACCTGGATCACTAGATTTTGAAGGATATCCTTCTATCAGTACAAGGTTTAGAGTTTCTAGTTTTCGGCACAACCAATCTTCCGGTGGAAGATCCACAGAAATCTTGCCCACAGGCTGAGAACGGTGACCTGCCCAAGGATTATCAGTGCGGGATTGCGGAGAAAACTCCAGGTCAGGAATGTGTGTCCATCCCATGAACGCGCGGACGCCTCTCACAGTCTCGCGGTAATTTTGATCCCCACTGAGGACCCGGTCCGGGTCTGAGGTTTCCAAGTCTGGGGATTCCTCTGCGTCAGATAACTCACCCTCTTCAAATGTTTCCGGAGGATTCACATCGCGGAAGGTGACTGGCCCGGAGCCGGAAGAAGGTTGTTGAAATGAAGATTGAGAGGAAGCAGACATAGCAGCTGACGAAACAGTAGCCACCGGAGCAGGGTGTTTAAACATAGGTTCTGCTTCCGGGTAGAGGTTTTGAAGTGGAGATTGTCTGTCAGCAAAGGAAACATCCTGACCTCTAGCCTCATCCGGGCCAACAGCCGGGCCGGCTGGGCCGGAAGAAGCCGAAGTAGTGACAAAAAAGGGTGTCTGGGAAAGAGCACCTGCTGGAGCAGCATGAGAGACCGGTACTTTGACCGGAGAAAATGACGGATTTTGTTGCACAGAAGGTGAGGGGCGATGTCCTAAAGTAAGAAGTGCCTCAAGCCTGGCCATACGAGTGGACCACTTTTCGTCCAGTTCTTGAAGATCTTTCTTAAACTGAGGCACAGGAAGGGACAAATCCGGAGCAGAAGACACAGAAACATCAGGTTCTTGTTCTGGCTGGGTATCAAGTACTACCACAGAAGACGGATCGACTAACACTTCCTTTGCTTTAGCCTTTTGCTTTCTGAGTTTATAGGTTGGAGTACTTAACTTGAGCACTTGCTCCGGGGTAAGGACACTGCAAAAGTCACACTGCAGATTCTGAACACAAGGGTCATCACCATGTCCTTTTTCGCGACAACGCGCACACCTACTATGTTTGTCCAATGAAGCCATAATATGGCCACACGCACACTTTTTCTGTCCTGGAGATGCCATGATAGAAAAGTCAAGTAATGGCAACTATTCCGACACAAATTAAACAGATATAACACAAATATAAAACCAAAAGGTTCACAGATAAAAATTCACAACTTTAAATATCGCGCCAAACGAAAAAGATGCTATGACGTCACGTCCCTCTGGCGAGTGAGGCAGGAACTAGGCCACCTGGCGAGTGGATTGTAGTGTGCCGGTCCTGCCGGGGGTGAAACCCGGGACGTCTTTTTCTTTCGTTTGGCGGGACCGGCTGGCGCCGGGCTATAGCTATCGTCTGGTAGGTAAGATGTATTAACGCAATGAAACTACAGATCTGAAACTTTTTGAGGGACATACATAACAAACAAAAATTATATATAATACAGTTTAAGACTTGTCACACTAAGCATTTCCAAATAACAGGGCAAAATACGGAAAAAATGTCAAAAAAGGCACTTGGGCGAGTGTCTATGGCCCTCATACACAGGTTAAATGTCTACTAAAAACCTTGATTTTCGGCATATGTAAAAAGGACATAATAATGCATTCCCAGATGGGATTTCAGCTCCATCAATCACATAGTTTAACAGTCACAGGGCTTAAAGGTGGTAAAAAGTCCAAATATTGGGTCTCTGTGGGCCTTTTAGAGATCTCGATGTGGCTTTCAAATTAAAGCTTCAGACTTAAAATTTGTTACATAGTAAGATTACACATAGAATATGTATCTAATAAAGTTTGAAACTTCTCAGACTTACCATTTCCAAGTTACAGAGCAAAATATGTGAAAAATGTCTTAAAAGGGTCACTCAGGTGGGTGTTTAAGGTCCTCATACACAGGTTAAATGTCTACTTGAAGCGTTGATTTTTTGCACATGTAAAAAGAACATAATAATGTATTCCCAGATGAGATTTCAGCTCTATCAGTCACATAGTTTAACAGTCACAGGCCTTAAAATTGGCAAAAAGTCCAAATACTGGGTCTTTATGGGGCCTTCTAGAGACCTAAATGTGGCCTTCAAATTAAAGCTTCAGACTTAAAATTTGTCACATACTAAGATTACACATAATATATGCATCTAATACAGTTTGAAACTTCTTACACTTACCATTTCCAAGTTACAGGGAAAAATATGTGAAAAATGTCTAAAAATGGTCACTCTGGTGGGGATTTATGGTCCTCATACACAGGTTAAATGTCTTCTTAAAGCCTTAATTTTTGGCACATATAAAAATAACATACTAATATCTTCTCAGATAGGATTTGAGCTCTATCAGTTACATAGTTTGACAGTCACTGGGCTTAAAAGTAGTAAAAAGTCCAAATATTGGGTCTTTGGGAGCCTTTTAGAGACCTCAATTTGACCTTCAAAATTAAAGCTTCAGACTTAAAATCTGTTACATACTAAGATTACACACAGAATATATATCTAATACAGTTTGAAACTTCTCAGACTTACCATTTCCAAGTTACAGGGAAAAAGATGTGAAAAATGTCTTATAAGGGTCACTCGGGTGGGTGTTTATGGTCCTGATACACAGGTTAACTGTCTATTAAAGGCCTAAATGTTGGGGCACATATAAGAAGACACATAGATATATTCCCAGATGATATTTAACTTAGATGAGAGACATAGTTTGAAAGCTACAGTGCTTGAAAGTGGCAAAAAGTGCATAAATTGGGTCTCTGTGGGCACTTTTGAGACCTTAAGTCGACCCCTTTGGGTAAACCTACAGCCCTAAAATTTTCTACAGACAAGGATTACATATCAAAGTTATACCTAGCGCAGTTTGAGACTCATCAGAATTATCACTTCCAAATTATAGGGCAAAATATGTGAAAAGTATAGCAAAAAATCCCTAAGTGGGGGTATTTACGGGCCTCAAACACAATTTTCTCCTCAACTTAAAGTCATGATTTTCGGCACATGTACTAAGAACATATTAATGTGTTGTCAGGTAAAATTTCAGCCAGCTGAGCATCATAGTTTGTGACCTACAGGGCTCTAAGTGGCCAAAAGTCCAATTTCTGACCTTAAGGTGGCCATAAGTTCTTTTTTACTGGGAGTTTAAGGTCACCTTACAATAGGGATCTTCCTTTGGACACCCTTAACATGTGTACCAAGTTTGAAAAAAAATATTAATTTGTTTTTGAGTTATCGCGTCCACAAGGAAATTTCTACGGCGGCGGCGGCGCGACGGACCTGAATCCAATATATCCCCGACTTTCGTCTGGGGATATAATTAATCAGTAAAGTCATAAAACCACCCACTGCAGTGGAACCATGGATAGAAACTTACCCCATTTTGGAAAATCATGATTGGAGCAAAACGTTTCTGCTTCCATTTAAGGTGCTTCAAGAACCATATTTACAATGCTTCCAATACAAAATTGTTCACAGATTACTCAACTGTAACTATAATTTATATAAATGGAATATAAAAAACTCTCCCAACTGTGCCTCATGTAACTGTGTAGACACTATTCAACATCACTTATTTCAGTGTGATATTTCCAGGATATTCTGGAAAAAAACTGAGGAATGGGTTTATAATCAACTTGATGTCAAATTCAGTTTTACTGAATGCGAAATTATTTTGGTATAACACAGTATAGCAATGCTTTGTTGGAAGTGATTAACTAGAAAAATGTTTTTGCTGACAAAAACGAAGCGGCCCTGATGAAAAAGTGCAAAGTAAGCCGTAAAAGATGTCAAGATATGCATCACAAAGAATAGAAAATGTAAAGTTTATTGCATTGTGTATGTTACCATATTTAACAAATAAAACAACGACCACAGCTTGGCAGAAGAGAAATTGTAGGTGTGAAATTTACTTCTCAAAAGAATGTATGTCCGATGCATGGAAAAAATGCCTCCTGGAAAAAATGCCTCCTAGAAAATATGCCTCCTAGGAAATTTTGTCCTAGAATTAATGCCTCCTGAATATTTTGTGACCAGGAAAAATACTTCCTAAGAAAAAAAGTTCTTTCAAGTATTATAACACTACAGGTTCACATTACAACTTCAGAGGCATCTTCATTTTTTCCACTTGAGTCTTATAGTGGCCAATGCCTGTCAAAAATTCACAGTCTTTTACCCATTTTGCTTAGCTGTACAAAGGTATGTAAGTTTCTCATACAGGGTTTTGCTGGTGCTTCTCACTCTTTTGGCTGGCTGCTCATCTCTGGTTTCCATTATGACAGGTGTCGTGTTTTTCTTGTAATTACATTTCAGCCCCTCCTAGTGCATCTAACTGTGATCAACTCCTTACAGAGGGGATAACCTATGTTGTAATTTGATAAGAATGCATATTGTAAGCCATAAAGGCCACAACTATTTCATCAAGAAACCTCACAGCCATAAATCCTGCTTTTAAACTGGTCCAGAGTACAGCTGAAGGGATACCCTTTCAAGAAGATACTTGTAATTTGTACTTCATGATATTGTACATTCTGGTTTTGACTGTACATATCTGAAATTAACATGTTTTTGATATTATATGTTATAGGTTTCATATGTAACATGTTTACAAGTTGAAATAACTTTTTTTTCTCAGGAGCCATTTTTTCCTAGTCACAAAATATCCAGGAGGCATTCTTTCTAGGAGGCATTTTTTCCAGGAGGCATTTTTTTCTGTGAGGCATTTTGTCCAGGAGGCATTTTTTTTCCCGGATTCTGTATGTTCTACATTCTTTGGTAATGTTCTCGGAGAAGAGGTCTCAAGTGAAAGGGTACACTGACCACAGACATTTCTGTTCAAAATGTCATTAGTATCAGACTTAAGTATAAAACACTAATTGAATGCAGTGGACTAAGATGCTTAAGAACTATTGTTTAAAATTACTGATTGTGCTTCAACTAAAAACTTAACAAAACCACTAATAAAATCCAGTGAACCAAAGTGCGTTAGACTTTTTGTTCAAAAGTTACTGATTTTGCTTCAGAGTTATTGCTTACAAGAAAAATCAAGTTACAAACAAGTCAAGCTATAGCGCTAGAAAAATGTTACTGGATTTATTGGGAAAGAAAAGTATGAGTTTATATATTGCAATATTTATGAATGATTTAGCAATTGAAATTAAAAATCTAGGCTTAGGAATAAGAGTAGGAGATCATGATCCATTCCACACTTCAATAATGCACAAAATTAAGACCAAACAAGTTACTGGACTTGTTGTAGCTGTGGAAAAAGTAGCCTAATAACATATTTTAACATAATGCTGTGAACGCAATACTTTTCAAGTTATAAGTGATTTAGTGCATCACTTCAGGAATTTGAATGCATTAAAGTTTAAAAAATTAATTTCCCACTTGAGCTAAAATTAATTAAATGTAGAAGTCTAAGTGAAATGGAAGAAAGTAAAAAGAAAACAATATACATTCGAAGGAACAGCATAAATATTCCATTTTTTTTTTGTTCCACTTTTGCTTCACACACACATATATATATCTCTATCATCTCCCTCCACCAACCCCCCCCACTTCCCCCACTGAGGCCATTCTTTTTTCCACTTGCTTTTTATGTGCACTAAAGGGGAGTTGGGGGGTTCTTTCTGCATAGAAAGACTTTCCATGAATGTGCCTTTTGATAGATATCACACAAAAGCAAATACAGAGTTGGGGGGAGGAAGAAGAAAAGGACAAGTCATTCATTTCCACTCAGCTGGAGATACATAAAATGCTGTACAAGAAAAACTGTTTATGAGAAAGTGTTTTTTTTTCAAGCATCTTATATTGTGAAAGAAGTCAGGTGTATACATTTGACCAATTTATATAGTCTATGTAAACAAGTAGCTAGATCATCAACTCCTTCTACAAAACAAAAGTTGAATCAATTGAAGCTTTTTTTCCAAAAAGGAAAAGTTATATCCCCACAATTCCAAAAGAATGGAATCAGAAGAATGTGGTTTTTTAATCTGCCTAAAATTGGGAATTTATATTATGTTGTTACGGTCACGGGCAAGCACGGTAGCAATTACCGGTTGTCTTTAAGTTGTAACAGAAAAAGCAAAAAGTTAAACTTAACAAATTTATTTAATAGTCAACAATAATGATTACAGTCAACTGGTATGCTCTTAACTAAACACACTAATACAATAATAAGATCTAGCTGACCTGACCACTGAGATTATGAGTTAAATTTATCCGCTGTATCCAGCAATCTGTTCCGTAATCCATCCTGTAGTATATTCTGTGGTCTGTCCAATGTCCTGTGGTCTGTCCTGTGATCTGTCCAATGTTCACTCACACACATATATATATATCTTGTGACCTGTCTCACACTCAACAACACAAAAGGTGCTTGTCCTGCTATCCTTTATATATCCAGTCACACAGAAGGTCTGTCTGGAGGTTTTTAGAGAGTTAACACAATTGTACTGTCTGCTCCAAGATATGGACAATGTCCAAAATGCAGTAAATCCACTCTGTTATATAACTGTACAATATCCAAAAATATCCAAAGTGCAATAAATCTGTCCAGACAATGTATCTAGTTCACTCCAGTAAAAGTTCACAGCAACACAAGTTATATTATATTCCAAAACACAATAGCTCTCCTTATAGCCAGCGAATACAAAGTTCTTTTGTGGTCAGATGTACATTCCTTATATACATCCACAGATTTCTCTGGAATTGTACAGAACCAACTCAGAAAAGCTTGAACCATCTAGGCTAAAGGAGGAAGTTCTAGAAACTACTGGTAATTGGGTTTCCCCAAATCTAACATAACCACTGAGGGGGGGATTTCCCCCAGTCTGTGAACAGATCAATAAACACTAAAACACAAAAGTCAATAACTCCCTTACTTTAAATGTCAACACACAAAAAGAACCAACAACACAATTATCTTTTATGACAATGTATAAACATAAAGCTTAAATTAAACAATGCACTAATATAGTGCCTAATATATGTAATATACAATGTACTAATATAGTGTCCAATATATGTAACATATGTGAACACTGATCAGTTGCAATATGTTAATAATCACATCAGTGCATCATAAATAGCTCATTTTTTTCTTTGAAGATGTCATAACTTCATAAACACTAAGAGATTAGGTTTGCCAGACAGCATAAATATTTTTAAGTATACATATGCCAGGTGTGGTTTTAAAAAGTGTTAAAATAAATGAGGAGGGAGCAAGAAGTATATATTTATCATGTTAAGATGGCCAAAGCCTCTTAAGTACAGGAATTTTAAGTGAAATGTTATACAAAATCTTAATTTAGTTGAATCAATGTCAAATTAAACTGATGATACTGAACAGTAAATCAGTTAGGGGCTGAAAATCCTAATTTTCACGTCAAGATGGCCATGATTGTACTTGTATTGGAACTCCAAGGTGGAAAGAAAATAAGAATGTCCCTAATGTCATCTTTAAAAGTGTACAAAATTTAACTGAGCTCTGCTGAACAATATGATAGCTGGAGATTAAAAACTCCATAATTTCACTGCAAGGTGACCATAACTTCATCCATATTGCGACTTTAAGGTGACCATAAAATGAGAATGTCCCTTTTGTCATCCTTTATAACTGTACAAAGTTTAGCTGAGGTCAGTTGAACAATAAGATAGCTGGAGGCCGAAAACTTTCTTTTTTCACTGAAAAGTGACCATAACTTCATTCATATTGGGACTTTAAGGTGACCATAAAAGCAGAATGTCGTTTCTGCCAACCTTTATAAATGTCACAAGTTTTATTTGAAAAATGTACACATTAACTAAGCTTAGGGCTGAAATAATCTACATTTTAAGTTTAAGATGGCCCCAACATTATTAATATTTGAATCATAAGGTAGTAAGAGTGTTCTTTTGATGTACCTCAATATCAATATATGTTAGATTTTAAAAAAGATGGAAAAATAACAGGCCAGACAATTTTATTCCAATTTGATGACTTTAGGGGGGCCATAGCCCTAATAATATTAACAGTTTAAGGTCACCATAAAGTCAGGATAATCCTTTGGTGAATCTTAATATATATGCCAAGTTTGGTTGAAAAGTGTGGAAAACTAAGTGAACTGGAGGGTTAAAACCCACGTTTTGGTCATTAAGGTGACCTTAAGTTTGCAGATACAGAGCTAAAACTTTGGCATGTGAAAGATTATCAAAAAGTAGCTGAATAAGTTATTCCAACAAAACGCCGAAATCCTAACCGTTTTTGAGATACACACCAAGTACCCATTTTTAAAAAATTTGCATAAATAAAACGCCTCCCATTCACGTATCTATGCTGCGATTGATGAGAAAATCCTTTCCGACCTTGGAAATTTGGTCTAGAATGTACCAGATAAATTTTATAGCACAGGTGTGTGTGGTTTTTTCCAATCGCGATGACAGGGTGTTTTGGAGTTATGCTTAAGGTTACCTTAAGTAAAGCTTAAGGTATGCGCAAAGTATCCCAAAAATTTTTCCCGCCCCTATAGTTTTAAAGAAAGATAAGAAGGAAAGAAAAATTTGAAAGGCTAAGAAGTTATTCAAGGGAGACCATAATCCGGCGGCGGCGGTGATCAGTCGAACTTCGGTGAAAACAAATAAGCGTCCCTGACGGGTCGCTTAATTATGTTCTGATTCTAGGAAAATGGTACATTATTAATAAAAAAAGTAACGAACAAAGTCTAATTTTTATAGATTTTAAACATACATTAAAAGACAAAGTAAAAAGCTTATGTGAGATAAAAAAGATTAAAGGAATCAAGTCTGAGAGTATACATTTCTTTGAACAATTGTGTTTCACTGATTAAATAAGCAGAAACATTAATTCTTATTCAAAGTAATTCTACTTCACTGTCTGGCATTACTGTCTGAGTCGCACTGTGAATGTCATGTAATATTAAGTTGTATTGTTTGTGAAGCTGTGTTTTATGTAATGTAAATATAATGTATGTATTTCATGTTTAAAAATAAAAATTAAAAAAAAAACAAAAAAAAAAAAAAAAAAAAAAAACAAATTGCGAGAATTGAAAACAGTACTAAACACCCACCTTCTGATAGCTGTACTGAAGTAATCCACACAGGCACAGGTTGTGAAGAATACCATGTGTTTCTGGGTGGAGTGTTGCTGTAAAAACCACACCAAGTGGTTAAACTTCTCATCAGCACGGCACACCTGTACAGTGACACCGGTATACAGGTAAGAGAATTGACATACTCTATGAACTATGACACAATACATCAGGGGGCTGTAAATCAAAGCCTTCGTTTTGCTAACTAATTGGTTAACTCTAAGTTAACCCTAAGTTAGCAAAGTGTCGTGTAAATCAAAACCTTAGTTAGTTTACTCTTGGTTATTTTTTTCGTAAAAACCCTCAAATTTAACGATAACTCTGACCCTGTTGTTAAGTGTTAGTTGCATGAACCCTTTGTCTTTTACTTCCACATAAATATAAAGTTATCATTGTTATATAAAACAAAGTTAGTGAATATTGTGCATAAAGGTAATGTGAATATAAATGGTAATTTACATTGGATTTGGTTGAGTGAGTGATGCATTTCAATGAAGATTTATGAATTGAAGGGGATCTCTACTAACATATCCTGGGTATCCCAAATCAATTTTAGATAAATATCACATTTTTTAAAGATGTTTGGTCAACTTTTCCCACATAGTACATGAATCTCACAAGTTTGAAATGCTAAGAATTTTTTAATGATTATCTTAATTTTTTGTAAGTTTTGACTATCTTTGTTTTAAGTGCAGATCTTACAATTTTACTCATCTTTTATGTTTACACCTTTTAATAGTTCATTTATACATATTTATGAATATTCATCATTTTTAATCTGCCTCTTTTGTGAACAAAACAACAATGGGATACTTATTAGATTGTTCACCACAGTATTTACTCCTTAACCCACTCTACTTAACCAGAAAATCTAAATTATGATACTATTATCATAAGTAAATGCTTAAAGTTATACATAACCTTGGCTTGGCCCAAAATCTATGTTGGTAAAGTAAAATTACTCAAAAATTGACTTCACTCTAAGTTTCAACCTAAATGTCATCCTGTCCACTAGTTACAAAGACTCACAAAGACAACTAATTGGGCCAAGCTACGGTATGGCCACCTTAACATAATCTATGTTGCTATCTTAGTTTATTGCAAATATATCTCAGTATACTCAATATAAAGTATGTAAAATGTTTAACTATATATTTTTATTAAGTTGGCCTTAATCTCTGATTACACCAGTAGGTAGATGGTATTTTAGATCTATGTCAATGTTAGTGATTAAAATATGTAAACCCCACTCTTGTGTGTCTACCAAATAAGGTACTGTGGCAAAGGACACTGCTACACAAACACACAAGTAACCAAATACAAGCACACATTTAGTCTATAGTTACCAAACGAAAGCATAATGTAACGAAAACATAAAGAGTGCTTTCCATTTACCCACTGAATGCTTTAGTTAATATGTCATTATATTGTCGTTAAGTATTGATTAGTTAACTATTTTACGAATGCTTCGATTTACAGGCCCCAGGTTTTACACTGAGTTATATAACACTCCACCCCATACTTTCTGGGTTTGAACCTACACCCTAGCCCTAGATGGTACATTGGTGATGGCTAGCTGACTTCCGGCACTTTACACTGTGCACAACTACCTCTGTTCTGTTCATATCAGTAACACTGTACATCATGCCCTGATAAATGGAATGAAAGCATTCAATTGGTTCTCTTCAGAATGATTTCCAGACAGATATAAACTAAATATTGGGTCTCGACGCAGTGTAGGGGGCCACGGTGGCAGAGTGGTAACACTCTCGCCTCCCACCTCTGCGGCCGGGGTTCGATCCCCGTCATGGCCGTAAGTGGGAAAGCTGGTAGTTGCTTGCCGTTGGTCGGCAGTTTACAGTACAGAACCCTAGCGAACTATATGTACTGGTTTCCTCTGCCCTTCCAACTACCCGTCGTGATATGACCTGTACAGTGTTGAAAGCGACGTAAAACCCCAAATAAACAAAATCGACGCAGTGTATGCCCGGACGGGATATGGTTGAAGCGTGACATACAGAGTATGCTACCAGTGCTATTACTCACTTAGCTATGGACCTATGCCATATATAATCTCCTATCCAGCGAGCCATCTAGAGACTAGACCTACGCATCGGAGAACCGATACAAATTTGTATCCACCGTAAAATGGCGTAAATTCTTATAGGTTGGTTTATAGGACCAATAATAAGTGACTTATAAGCACTTTTAACTTTGGCTATCCTCGTTTGACCTTGAAGGAGGGGCCCAAGGTCAAATCTGACATCACCAAAAGATTCCCAGCCCATGATTTCCTATAGGTTGGTTTACCATCCCAAACCTCTACGACCAATAATAAGCGCGTTATAAGCACTTTTAAGTTTGGCTATCCTCGTTTGACCTTGAAGGAGGGGCCCAAGGTCAAATCCGACCACACCAAAAGATTCCCAGCCCATGATTTCCTATAGGTTGGTTTACTATCCCAAACCTCTAGCAAAAATAGTTATAAGAACTTTTCAGTTTGGCTACATTCATTTGACCTTGAAAGAGGGGCCCAAGGTCAAATCCAACCACACCACAAGATTCCCATCCCATGATTTCCTATGTGTTGGTTTACCATGCCAAACCTCTAGGACCAACTGGAAATAGGACGCATTGGCATGCGTAATATCCACCCAAAGGGAAGCATGAGTTTTGCTCTAAAACTTGGGACAAAATTGGCAAGAGTAGATTGCTGAGATACCCTGTGGGTGGAAAATTTCGACAAAATCGCTCTATCTCGCACAGTTAAGGAGATACAAGCATATTTATGTTTTTCCATTTTGACAAAAATTCGAAAATTCCAAGCGGCTGCCATTTTTGGGCAGAGGAAAATTTTATGAAAATTGCCAAGAGTACATTGCTTAGATACCCTTTGCGTCGAAAATTTTGATGAAATCGCTCTATCTCTCACGGTTAAGGGGATAGAAGCAAATTTGTGTTTTGCCATTTTCGGCAAAAATTCAAAATGGCCGCCATTTTTGGGGAGACGAAAATTTTTTTTAAATTGCCAAGAGTACATTTCTTTGATACCCTGTGGGTCGAAAATTACGACGAAATCGCTCTATCTCTCACGGTTAAGGAGATAGAAGCAAATTTGTTTTTTTTCCATCAGTAGATTCACAGCCCATGATTTCCTATAAGTTGGTTTCACATTGCAAACCCCTAGGACCAATAATAAGGGAGATATAGACACTTTTAAAGTCCACTATATGGGTACTTTGGCACTCCGTGGATGATCTTGAATTAAGAGCTTCAAGGTCAACTGTCTGCAAGGTTGTAGAGGACATGTATATCTGTTATACATATCACCTATGAAGAGATTCAACTTTCTGCCTATGAGAAACAGCCAGTAGAAAAATGTAGATAATTTTCAAAGAAATGCCCGTGGCGGCCATCATGTTTTTTAGAATGAGGCTAATTTCAGTCCCAGAGAAGCTTACTCCCCAATACAGATATCCTTCAAATTTGGTGAACCTAGCTGGTGTAGTTTTCCTCTGAGAGCGTTCTCTCTACACGTGGCGGCAGCGTAGCGAATGCTAAACCAAAGTATCCACTGGATATCTCCGGTGGATACAATAATCAACATGAGCCAGTAAGTTATACAGTCGATAATAAAGGAGGTATATGGCCTCACAGTCTTATATAGGCATATATATGCAGTAAAAGGTATAATTTTGAGTCATTTTAGCAGGCCTAAGGTGACCTTGTAAACAATAACCAAGGTCAACAAACTGGATGCTGGTACTCCATCATGTACTCAACCTTCAAAGTCATCTTCAATAGTTTCCATGCAATATATTCAGCATTAAGTGTGAAAATAACTCCAAAAAGGCCAAAAATGTCCTCGAAGAGGTACTTTGGCGGTGTGTGAATGACCTTCAATGAAGATCTTCAAGGTCAAATTTCTGCATGCTCACAGAGGACATATATATGTATTATATATACCAGCCATAGGATGATCTAACTTTCTGTATATGAGAACTGGGCCAAAATGTGAAAAACTGGCCAAAATCTGACCTTTAAGAGGCCACCAGTCACCTAAAAATTGAAGGGCAAGGTCACAAAACAATAGCCGGCGGCGTGACTGTATGAATCCCATGTATCCCCGACTTTCGTCCGGGGATACAAATAGGATCAGAGATGCCCGTACCCCACAGCCTGGGGAAATAATTTTCAACACCATGAGATATACAAGTAGTGAAACAGTACAAAGATTGGGATACTTTCAGAGCAGTGTCAGTTATATAAAGGTCCAACTAATGTTTAAGTAGAGAAAATAATATTTATGAGAAAGAAAATGTACGTAAAGATAAAGTATTAAAACAAGACAATTCAATAGCAAGATGACAAAACTAATCAGTAAGCTAAAAATTATGATGCTGTAAATTTTATTAACTGGAGAATATCTGTCAATACAAATAGCACAATTATGTAAAAGTACATATAACTAGACGATCGCTTGCAAAACAAAGCGATTGTTTTTGCATGGCAAAAACAAAGCATCCCGAAAAGAAGAAATAATGGCAGCTTAATCATGTAAGGAGGTTCAAAGCCAGAATATAGGAAAAGTGGTTCTTGGGCAGGTAGTTATCTTGGATACAGTGTGTTTCAAAACTTTTGATGAAATTGCTCTATCTTGCACGGTTAAGGAGACAGAGGTAATTTGGTGTTTGTCAAATTTGAAAATTGACAATGACCCCCATTTTTGGGGAAGGGTAATTTTTGGGGGAAAATTGGGTAGAGCAAAAATAAATTGGAAAATTCAAAATGGCCGCCATTTTTCGTGAGTGAAATATATTTGTTGAAACTTGGAAAGGTCTAGTCTTCACAGATACCCTGTGGGTAAAAAAATTGGCCGAAATCACTCTATCTCGCACGGTTTTCTAGATACAAGCATTTTTGTGTTTTGCGAAACAATTCGAAAATTCAAAATGGCCGCCATTTTTGGTGGGGCAAAAATTTTTTGAAAAATTGGATCAGCTACTCAGCAGCGTTGCCCTGTGGGTCAAAATTTCGTTGAAAAGCATTTTTGTGTTTTGCAATTTTTGCTAAAAATTCAAAATGACCACTATTTTTGGTGAACCAAAAATTTTTTGAAAATTGGGTCAACTACTTTTGTCGAAATCACTCTATCTAGCACAGTTTTTGAGATACAAGCATTTTTGTGTTTTGCATTTTTGAAAAAAAAAAGTTTTGACAAGTGAAATCTTCGTTGAAACTTGGAAAGGCTAGTCTTCACAGATACCCTGTGGGTAAAAAATTTTGCCGAAATCCCACCACTAAATTTTTATTTTATGAAGAAAATAGTTTCAAAAAGTACCCGTACATCTTACAAGATTTAGTATTCTATATGTTTACCTTATGAGCCTATATTTACAATTGTGTTTTGCATTGTTTGTCAAAAATTCAAAAATTGAATATGACCCCATTTTGGTGGAGGAGACAATTTTTGGAAAATTGGAGAGAGCAGTTTGTTTCGATATCCTGTGGGTCGAAAATTTTCGACGAAATCGCTCTATCTCACACGGTTAAGGAGATTTTGTGTTTTACTCGTTAAGAAAATTGTTAATGCTTAATTAATCATCAATAACTCAGTCATTTCTTAACCTATCCCTGCCAAATTTAATGTTGCCCAGATCTTTATATGCAGAAGGTATTTGCTAAATTTCAGGTTGATAGATAAAACGCTTCGTAAGTTATCATCCGGACAGGGACACCCTTCCAAAAAATGCATTTTTGGTCATGTGACCTCTCCTATTGGTAAAAATGTCATCACAGCAAATTTCTCAGGGCTACTGCATACAACTGCCAAATATGAAAAGAATTCGCCTTATGGCTGCGAAGTTATTGCGAAAAGAAAATGCGGATCCGGCGGAGTCGCTTCTCCCATATACAAACAAGCGTCCCTTGTGGGACGCTTAATAATCAGTTGCAGCAATCCATATATCTTTGTCCAAAGAGAAACATGTCTCAAATATGGCCGGTGAATACACTTTGGCAGAGCCAAAGCTAAAGATCACCACATGATGCACACCTACACTCCCTAACAGGGTTCGAAATTAACAAAAATCTGCCAGTCCACAATCAACAGAAATACTTTTAGGTCAAAAAGATTAAGAACCCACAAGTCTGTTAATATCGACACATCTTGCACAGTTGAATTATGGTTGGGATGTTTTGAATATTGTCCAAACAAACCAATGTGATCTAACACATTTGTGTTAGGATTTAAAACCTCTCCCATATTTATATATGTTTTGCATGGTCGAATTATAGTTTTAATTTTTGGAATATTACTCATACATACAGATGTGGCAATACAATGTCCCTACCCTGTCCCTAAGTATCAACTTCATATACCTTACGGTCTCTGAGATATAGCCCGGACAAGATTTTATAGGTCAAGGTCACTACAGCAAGGTCAAAGGTCAAATCAAGGTCACACTATGATGTTGCACACCTACAACCTCCATCCAGTGTCCCTACCAAGTATCAACTTCCTACACCTTACGGTTTCCGAGATATAGCCCAGACAATATGTTAAAGGTCAAGGTCACTACGGCAAGGTGAAAGGTCAAATCAAGGTCACACCATGACGTTGCACACCTACAACCCCTAACCAATGTCCCTGCCAAGTATCAACTTCCTACACCTTACGGTTGCCAAGATATAGCCCAGACAAGATTTTCAAACTAAAGGTCACTGCGGCAAGGTCAAATCAAGGTCTGACCATAACGTTGCACACCTACACCCCCTTACCAATGTCCCTACCAAGTATCAGGACACCATGGGTGAAAACAATACCCCGACAGCCCTTAAGGGCTGTGGGGTAAAAATTAAACAAAGTGTCAACCACTGTGAAAATAAGATAATTTTAAAAATTAAAATCTGATGATCAGATTTGACAGTAGATAATGTTTCATACAAAGCATGTATGCAGTATAAGTAACATTTTAAAAGTTTTTACAACCCATCCAGCTTGCTAGTTTGCAGTCAGTTTCTCAAGAGAGTCAGTGTGTGATTGAGTACCAGAGAACCATATGACACGGTAAATACATCAGATATAATCGTCTTTAGCTTTAGTACAATTGTACAACTAAATTCTATTTAACACAGAAATACCTATTAATATTAAGCTTCCATTACTCACTGTGTAGAAGTTCTCTAACAAGGCGGGCGTGTTCTGCTCTACACGTTGCTTAGTTTCCGTGGATACGACACCTTTCTCTTTGAATGACACTCGTACAGGGTTCCTCATTCCTGCTCGGATTAAGTCCTCAAACTCCCTGTTAACACCCAGTTCAACATTTAAGTTTTATCTCACTTTTAACATCTCACATCTTATTAAGAAAGACTCTCTGTGCATCCCAGATGATGTCGGGAGGTGGATTTGAACCCACAAACACTGTGTTGAGAGTCACGAGATTACACACCACAGACCTACTGCAAAAATATGTCTCAGTAAACGTACACTGGATATCTGTAAATTCAAATAATGAAGAATTTACTACTCAGATTTAAATTTAAGCATACAGAATTTCACTTCAGTACACTAGACTTGACTTTGTTTATCTCACTGGCACTGAATTCATTTCAAAGACCAGCTAAATTGTGAGAAATCAATGAGACACAGAGTTTGTATCACTGACAGGACCCTATCAGCATTAAGTGATCAGTCGCTGACCAGGTAAATCAGCTTGTATTTCTTTTAACACAGAGAGTAAACCCACTGACAACATGTTAAGAGTTCCCCCAGACTCACTTGGTTTGTGTCGCTGAGAACAAGCCAGTCCGTCGCTGTTTGGGCAGGTAACTCAGAATGGTGGTCAGACTGGAATAAATGTACAAATGTTTGATAAAACAAAGAAGACTTGAGCAATGGACCACAGAATTCATTTGTTAGTTGTTTTTTTAGCAGTGTAGAGACCTTAATCATAGAGTACCACTTAACCAGATCACCTACTGTAACGTATTTACACTGACGACTGTATCAGTGTTTTTATCCCATTCTGATGTTCTGTGCACATAAATTCATTGGCCTAGAAGTAGTAAACGACAGTAGTAAACTTGTAAATGTTCACATTTGTAAGCAACTTTGTGACTTAAAGCAGCCTTGTCTGGTTTAACATAATATTATAGAAGTAATAACTTTTACACAAACACCAGATATACAGTAAAACATGCATTAAACATCTCAAACATTCTGACAATACTTCCTGTGAACTCAAATGGACAAAATAATTTGTACATTCTGCATAACACAACATACAAAAAACTTTGGACTTTGCTACAAGTTGTGTCATGACCAACAGTTTGTGTATAGTATCATAAATTTACAAATGTACAAATTCTGAGAAACAAATGTATAAAAGTAACTCACTCATCCTTGAAGCCAAGACTCAGTAACATGTCTGCCTCGTCCAATACCAGCACTTCCTGTAACACACAGACAGGTTTAATGTCTTAAGTTTATGTAATTAAAAATTTAAAACACATGGGTCACTAATTTCACCGTCTTGTCACTAAATACAACCTCTCACTCAGTGACTCACTGACAAAACATAGTGACTTGACAATCAATAAAACCTCTCGCTCAGTGACTCACTGACAAAAGATAGTGACTTGTCACTCAATAAAACCTCTCACTCACTGACTCACTGACAAAACACATAGTGACTTGACACTCAATAAAACCTCTCGCTCAGTGACTCACTGACAAAAGATAGTGACTTAAGACTCAATAAAACCTCTCATTTACAGACTCAATGACAAACACATACAGTGACTTGCCACTAAATACAACCTCTCACTCAGTGACTCACTGACAAACACAGTCACTTGCCACTAAATACAACCTCTCACTCAGTGACTCACTGACAAACATACAGCAACTTGTTACTCAATAAAACGCCTCACTCACTGACTCACCAGAGATTTCACAGCAGCCGGCAGGTTGAAGACAGCTTTGTTCATCCTCTGAAACATGTCCACTAGTCTGCCGGGAGTGGTGACTAGAATGTTACCTCTGTAAACATAGAGTGGTGACTAGAATGTTACCTCTGCAAACAGGTGAGTAGTAGAATGTTCCATGTTCTTATGTATTACCATATAACCACAAATCCCTGTTCTTACGTATTACTGTATAACCACACATCCCTGTTCTTATGTATTACTGTATAACCACACATCCCTGTTCTTATGTACTACTGTATAACCACACATCCCTGTTCTTATGTATTACTGTATAACCACACATCCCTGTTCTTATGTATTACTGTATAACCACATATCCCTGTTCTTATGTATTACTGTATAACCACACATCCCTGTTCTTATGTACTACTGTATAACCACACATCCCTGTTCTTATGTATTACTGTATAACCACACATCCCTGTTCTTATGTACTACTGTATAACCACACATCCCTGTTCTTATGTATTACTGTATAACCACACATCCCTGATCTTATGTATTAACTACTCACCCCTGTTCTTTTGTAATACTTGGCAACCACTAAGCCAGGTTCTCCTGTATGACAGTTTAACTACTCAACCCTGTTCCTGTGTGTCAATGTTCCTGTGTACTATTGCTAAGCCAATGACCCCTGTTCTCACACAATACATTGTAACCACTCACTCTCACTCCTGTGTATTACTGTGTTACTGTTCCTGTGTACTATTGCTAAGCCAATGACCCCTGTTCTCAAAAAATACATCCATGTCACTAATGTTAGATAACATTATTGTATATGTATCACATAAAATGGGTTTAACTACCTGTTTTTATCACTGTCTAACATTAATGCCATCTAACATTATGACAGAGGTGTACCATATAACCACTCACCCACGTTCCTGTAACTGAGTCATGCTCTCTTGATGATTCTTTCCTCCTACAATGAGTGCACTACTCAGACCAGTCACATAATTCAGGAATTCACTCAAAACCTCATATGTTTGTGCTGCCAACTCACGTGTAGGACTTACAATCAGAGCACCGACCTGATGTGAGAAATTGACATGTGTAAACAATTACCAGTCTTTACAAGAAAGGGGTTGTTTCCCTTTCGGCATGGATAGCATCTGATAATAGAGAAGACTATGGCTGGGGATAGAGTAGTATGAATAGTCTTCAACCGTCGTCTTAACCCAGTGATACTATCTTGGTTTCTGATGGCTTAAGGGAGATGCTGTGACAAAACTGTGCATCCCTAGGTATTTATTGAGTCTTGTTATTGAAACAGAAAGGTGGGCAGCCTGCGTTGAGCCACTTAGCTTGATGTTAAATGAAAGATATGGTGGTTGTTTCACAGTGCTTGCAAGTTATGTGAGAAAGTTGTGTTTAAACAGAATGAGACACTTAATGGGCAACAAATGTAGCTTGCCGAGGATGGAGTCACATGACTGAACCTATTCAACCTACATAATATGCAATAAAACATGTTCTGAACTCTATGGCATCTACGGATATTCGTAGTGTTTACTACACAGCCATCATGTGAGTAAAATTCCTACTGACTCTGCAAACTTCAATGGCAACAACGACAAACAATATCTTAAAAATACCACACAGGTATTAAAATTGACTTCAACAGTGACACTCGATATTGAAATCATCAATTATCACCCCCCCCCCCCCCCCCCCCCCATCACACCGACCTCCTCCCTCTGCCAGGGCTCCTCTCTACGCTGCAGTATTTCTAAGATTGGAATGAGAAATGCCAGTGTCTTCCCACTTCCTGTCACAGCCTCTGCCGACACGTCTTTGTTGGACATGAAGAGAGGAATACATACAGCCTACAATATACACAGAGATACACATAAACAACATGTCCATAAATCCTGGGGGTGAAGATAGTACCACCAAAACAATTTTCCAGTCTTTGTTGGGTAGCAATAAAGGACATCACAACTTCAAATATTTCTTACCAGCTAATCGCTAAGTACTATTCATGTTGACACCAAATAACCGTCAAATTTATAAAACTAAGAAAAATCTTAAGCTTCATATTCTAAAAAGCAAGGAAAATGACACATGAATTTAAATCAAATGTAAGAAAATGGACAAAAGCGGCGATTCCATCGCCGCTCGGACTGATAGTAGCGACATTAATTTTAACTGAGAAGAAATGAGGAGGGGTTGATGGCCAGCGGCAATAGCGGCCATGGGGGGCGATGGCCAGGATGTTGTTTCCTCAATAACAACAATGTAGAATGCGGCACTGGCTTTCCTGTCCAACTTGGAAATGGGGAGCCCCATCTGGAGCCTCATGTTTCTTCAATAGCTTGGAAACCCCACCTGGAGCCCCCAGAATCCCCCTCCCCATTTCCAAGTTGGACAGGACAAAGGTCAAAGTTGGGGTTTTACGTCCCGTTCAACAGCCAGGGTCATATTGGGACAGGTCCTCAGAATTTCCACTTGTGGGACTCGAACCCACAGAGGTGACAGCCTATGATTAGATGCCAAACTTGCTAACCACTAGGCCACTGAGGACCTCAAAGTTGGACAGGAAGGTAATCACTGCTTGCTACTGAATGTTAATTGAAGAAACATGAAGCACCAGGTGGGGGTTTTCTGGTAATATTTTGTAAACTCACAGTGATCCTATTATGTAGCTGTACACCCAAGAGCCAACACTGCACACTTTTAAAATAGACTGATAATAGGTAGCCTTACGTTTTGATGATTCGCGAGTTTTAACAGTTTAGTTACGAGCTTATTTCACATCTAAATATTTTATTTTGCAGCATTTTGGATGTGTTTTATACAACTATAAATACAAAAGAACCATTTATAGGTTATAAAAGTGAAAATAGATGCTCTTATATCCAAGAAAAACGGCGATACCTGAATCAACAAGACCCTCAATTCAAGGATACTTGACAGTACAACAATCATAAAATATTCCAATGTGGAGTTGTACACCCAATATCCAAATTAGTAATGTTGTTGAAGAAATATAAGGCCTGAGGTGGGGGTTTCTAACATAGATTTGTATTGTCCAAAACTTTTTTTTTTTTTTTCTCTTTTGGGTAAGGATACATTGTTGTAGTGTCATCCTGGCAATTGCCTGTCAAACTTTTTTCTTTTATTTTCTTTCTTTTTTTTAAATTATATGATAGTCCTACATATACAACTTTCGAAAACTTAGTTATTGACATTGGCTCATCTACTAGTCCTTTTATGATAGCATGTGTTTACCGACCTCCAGGCTCATGTTCAGATGAATTTTTGGACCAATTTCTTAACCTTTTTGAGTATCTCTCCTCTGTAAGTTCCTCATTTCTTATGTGTGGGGACTTCAACATTCATGTTGACACAAGTTCCAGTGACAGCACCAAATTTTTGAATTGTCTTGACTCATGCAATATTGCACAGCATGTGCACTCACCTACTCACCTACATGGTCACATCCTCGACCTTGTTCTTGCACCCACTGAGCCGAAGGTTGTTTCCAACGTACGAGTCGGTGGATTCTTTTCTGATCGCGCCGTTGTTCATGGTCAGCTTGATTTTCCAGTCCCACTGCACCCAAGTCAAACACAATTACCTTTCGAAGGTATCATAAGATAAACATGCAGAGTCTGATCTGTGATCTCGAAAAGTGTTCATTTGTTGAAAGTCCTGGCAGTACCGTTAGTGCACTTCATGACCAATACACAAGGGATCTGAGTAACTTGCTCGATAAACACGCTCCTCTGGTCACTCGTACCTTCACCAAAGGTGCTGCAGGTTGGCTATCAGACACATACTTGCAGACCAAAGCAGTCAGGCGTCAATTTGAACAGTTCTGGCGGAAAGACAAGTCTCCACAAAATAGGGCTAGACTCCGTAAACAAATTGCTAGGTGCAACGCCATAATTACTAAGGATAAGACCAACTATTTCAGGAACCTCATTAGTGACAATGCTCACGATTCTAAGAAACTGTGGCAGATTCTACGCTCAGTCCTGCACTCTGTTCCTGAGAAGGTACTACCCTCTCATGCCTCTCAGATATGCCTTGCCAATCATTTTGTCACTTTTTTCTCAGATAAAATCAGAAAAATCAGGGACTCCTTTACTAACACTGACTCCTTCACTCTTCCTGCTCCTTCAGATGTACCCAAATTTGACCTTTTTAAAGCAGTTTCTGAGGATGAAGTAAGAAAAGTAATTACCAAGTCACCAACCAAATCTTGCCTCCTTGATCCATGGCCTACTTTCCTAGTTAAAGAATGTTTGGATATTCTCCTCCCCTCAGTTACTAAACTTGTCAACTGTTCTCTAACTGAAGGTGCTGTCCCGGGTGGTTTAAAAAAGGCTATTGTCTCTCCTCTGATTAAAAAGTCTTCACTACCACCGGATGAATTAAAAAACTACCGACCTGTCTCTGGCTTGAGTTTCATCTCCAAACTTATTGAGCGTGTAGTTGCTTCGCAGTTAAATGACCATGTTGCCTGTAATGGACTTGAAAATGTCAGTCAATCAGCCTATAAGCAAGGTCACTCGACCGAAACTGCACTACTGTCTATTAAAAATGAAGTCCACCTTGCTCTTGCTAGAGGTGAAGCTACTGCTGTTGTTCTCTTGGACCAATCAGCAGCATTTGACACCATTGATCATGGTACGCTTATTGAGTGTTTGAGTTCCTGGTTTGGTGTTGGAGGCGTGGTTCTAAACTGGTTCAAGTCGTACCTCTGTGACCGCTATCAGTGCATCAAGATTGGTTGTTTTATCCGATGCTAAAAGGCTATTGTACGGTGTGCCCCAGGGCTCTGTCCTGGGGCCGATCTTGTTCTCATTATACACTACCCCCCTCAGTAAAGTTATTCAAAATCATCCTGGCATATGTTTCCACTTTTATGCAGACGACACACAGTTATATGTTCATCTCACACATAACCATGCCACTCAGGCCTTTGATAGACTGAAAAACTGCTTGGATGATGTCAGAAAGTGGCTTTCTGCAAATAAGCTTAAACTAAATCCAGACAAGACAGAATTTATTCTGTTTGGCTCAAGAAATGTCCGCACAAAACTCAGCAAATTTTTCCCAGTTAATATACTTGGCAACCTCCTTTCACCTGTTGATGCAATTAAGAACTAAGGTGTCTGGTTTGACTCTGATTTTTCCTTCTCTTGCCATGTCAGGAATACCTGTAAGGCTAGTTTTGTTCATATCAGGGATTTAAAGCAACTCAGAGGATATCTTACACGTGAAGCTGCTCTTTTGGCTGCAAATGCCTTGGTGGGAAGTCATCTTGACTACTGTAATTCCTTGTCCAGAGGTGTCTCTGCTCTAGACAATCGGAGGCTCCAATGTGTTCAGAACAGTCTTGCAAGAATTGTGGCTAATACCACCAAATACTCACATATCACTCCTGTAAGAAAGAGTCTTCATTGGCTGCCTGTCTTGCATCGCTCTGTCTTCAAGACAGCCCTGTTGGTGTACAAGTTTCTACATAGTGGCCATCCAAAATACTTTGAACCTTTCCTTAAACCCAGGCATAGTGTGTATAGAACACGCAGAAGTCAATCTGATGGTGTGCTGCTTGAGGTCCCACATTGTGCTTCAATATATAAGTCTAAAAAGCATTTTGGCCTTAGCTTTGCATACGATGCCCCAAGGATTTGGAATGATCTCCCTGATGATGTACGCTCAGCTAAATCTCTCTCCTCATTCAGAAAAAAGTTGAAAACTTACCTCTTTGAAAAAGCTTACCCACCCTAGATTATCCCTAGTTTTTCATTTTGTCTCTCCGTGGTGTCGACCCCTGCAATGTCCCTGATTTAATGATTACGATCTCTGATTTTGGCTTTCTGCGTCTTAGAGTCTATCATTAGATAGAGATTAAGCGCTATAAAAGTACTATTAGAATTAGAATTATGATTTTATTCATTATGTTAACATGTAAAGTTACCAGCAGTAAGTAGGGAACAACATTCATAAGCATAGTCTTCAGTTGTTTCCGTTTCTTATATTTATGTCATTAGCTGATACTGAAATACCCTGTCACAGGAATATACTTTGATATAACTGTGTATTAATTATACTTACAATATAGCATGTATGTACAAAAATGAAATAAAAAAAACTATCAAAAATATGGTACTGCTCAGCTACCCAATTAAGTCCATCGCCTATCCATGTTTGTCACCTTCCTTAAAAACTGAAAAGGACAAGCAATATTGATACTGAAACAAGCAGAACAAGTGCTTATAATGCTGATGTATTACTCTACAAAGAAAGACAATTGCAAATGGTAGAGGATATTTACCCAACGGCTGTGTACGCTAGATCAGTTTCACTGCTAGCGTACCCAACGGTTGTGTACGCAAGATCTGTTTGACTGCTAGTGTACCCAACGGTTGGGTACGCAAGATTTATATCACTGCTAGCGTACCCAACAGTTGGGTACGCTAACAGAGATATCAGTCTAGCGTACCCAACGGCTGTGTACCCAAGATTTATATCAGTGCTAGTGTGCCCAACGGCTGTGTCCATACACTATACTGGCATACCCAACTACCCTGCACCCCAGGCATTGAACTCTATGGACCGATCCATAGGCCACGCCCACTTCCTGGTTTACGGTATTTTAGTTGTCTCCATGTCAGGCTTTGTCTGACAAACAAATGGCGAAAATGGCGGGAAATGAAATGTAAACATTGAGTATTTCAAGACATACGAGAAATAACACATATTTTAAATGATTGGATGGAACGTAAAATAAAAAATAATATAATAAAGTATATTTGTTTCATTATGACAAAAATTAGAAAATAAATAATTAAACAATTTATTGATCAAAACAAATCCTCGTGCATTGCAGTAATATGTAAACAATGGCAGCTTGGGAACATATGTATGCATTGCGGACATTTTAAAGTAGGTAGGATTGATGATATAATATTTTTATGAAATTACACTGTGGTTTCTTTTTGTTCCATTGTCAGAAAGCAATAATATTTACAAATATATCCCTAAAAATGGCCACGTTTTTGTGATTCAAAATGGCGCCGATGAAAATCGGACGAAATGATTGGTTGTTGCTATTGTAGTAAACAGGATATATGCCGATTTGCGGTATTTTGATTGACACCGTGGAAAGGTCCATGTTCCCAAAGGCTGTGTACACTAGATCAGTTTCACTGCTAGTGTAGCCAACGGATGGATATGCAAGATGTATTACACTGCTAGCGTACCCAATGGTTGTGTATGCTAGCAGGGATATCAGTTTCAGTCTAGCGTACCCAATGGTTGTGTACGTAAGATCTATTTCACTGCTAGCGTACCCAACGGTTGTGAACGCTAGCAATGATATTGGTCTAGCGTACCCAACGGTTGTGTACGCAAGATTTATATCACTGCTAGCCTACCCAATGGCTGTATACATACACTACTGGCATACCCAACTACCCTGCACTCAAGGCAGTCAACCCTATGTTCCCAATGGTTGTGCACCCTAGGTCAATAGCTTTCTTAGCATACCCAACAGTTGTGTATGCAAGATCTATTTCACTGCTAGCCTACCCAACGGTTGTGTATGTTAGCAGTGATATGGGTCTAGCTTACCCAATGGCTGTGTATGGAAGACCCATATTACTGCTAGCATACCCAACAGCTGTGTATGTACACTAACGGCATACCCAACAATCCTGCAATCAAAGCAGTGAACCCTTTGTTGAGTTTGTTCCCAATGGTTGTGCACCCTACATCAATAGCATTGTTAGTGTACCAAACCGTTGTGTACACAAGATGTATTTCACTGCTAGTCTACCCAACGGTTGTGTACTCTAACAGTGATATTGGTCTAGCCTACCCAACGGTTGTGTACACAAGATCTATATCACTGCTAGCTAGTGGTGGAACGATTCGACGAAAACTCGATTTCCAAACTCGAGTCCGCATTTTAGCATCTACATCGATCCCTATTGGAAACGTCGGTGATGAAAAAAAAAAGAAACCACGGAAGATGTTTTGAGTGGACGATAATAGAAATACTAGTTACTGGCTACAATGAAGGAATAATGCACACTAACTGGCTACAGGGTACAGTCTCAGAAACGTCAGCGGTAACTAAAGTGGTTTTAAATGGGCGATAATCGGGAATTTATGCGATCGCGGTACTTCGTTTTTATGTTTAAAGTATGTTTAAATAGCCATAACTTATTTATTTCTTGTCCAATTTTTATAATTTTTTCACCATTGTGTTCAGTTTGATTAGCTGTATTCTGTCACACGAGGATATTTTATGTTATTTCAACACATTTGTCACTATTTAGAAGTTTACATGTTAATTATCATCTATGAAACTTAACTGCAAGTTGTGAAACTTCTTGACAATAAAGTGACAGAACTTACATCCATTTTATTCCAGAAAATAACTATTATTATAATATATATTATAATAACTATTTTCGTAAATGAATTAAAGATAGCATAGAAGCACAGTACAGCATATATATCATTAAAATATCAGGAAAGATTGATAGATTTATAAATTACCGACAGTTATTTTTACTGGAAACCAAGATCAATATTTGTAAATCCGTCACTGACAGTAGTCCAGACCATATTTTTTATGGAAGGAATTTTGTAAAATTCCCTGTATGACTCAAAAATCGATTCGACTCAATTAATCATCTCTGGACTTTTCTGATTAATCGATTCGGATTTTTTTCAAGTCCAATTCCCACCACTACTGCTAGCATACCCAACGGCTGTGTATGTACACTAATGACATATGCAACTCTCCTGCATCCAGTTAAAGCACTAAGTTCTGTTTTCCCAATGGTTATGTACCCTAGATTAACGTCATTGATTTTTTCTTTTGTTAGTGTAACCAAAAGCTGTGTAAGGTACTGGCATACCCAACTACCCTGTACCCAAGGCAGTAAACTCTGTGTTCCCAATGGTTTTGCACCAAAGATCCAAGATCAATATCATTGCTGGCATACCCAGTGGCTGTGTACACAAGATCCATATCACTGCTAGCATACTCAGCAGTTGTGATATTGGTCTAGTGTACCCAGTGGTTGTGCACACAAGATCTATATCGCTGCTAGTGTAGCCAACAACTCCAAATTTTTTACAGCCTGCCCAATTTCTCATTACCAAGGTAGTATGCACTCAATGGTTGTGCACTCGATATCAGTACCCTTCATAGCGTACTCAACAGGTCTGTATCCAAGGCATTGTGAAGCAATTAGTTTTTAAGGAATTTTTTCGAGTAGTCAGAAATGGGCCAAGGGCCACTCTCTGAATTAAACTTATTCTGCTTAGCGTGGGTTTGCACTGTGAAACAGCAGAATAACTTGCTTATTGTTACATTTTGACAAAGTTAATTTAAGGAAGAAGTGATTAAAATTTGGGTACACTAGCACTGATCTTGTGTACATAGCTGTTGGGTACGTTAGCGATGATATAAATCTTGTATACACAGCCGTTGGGTACGCTAGACCAATATCACAACTAGCGTACACAGCCGTTGGGTAAATAACCACTCCGATTGCAAATAGGTTTAAATATTGTCAAAAAGTGCAGGCGACGAACTTGTGTACGCGACGAACTCGGGTAGCTGAGCAGTACAGTAGCGACGTTTGCCTACTCCCTCCTTCATTCGACCACCCTTCCCCTCCCTCTCTGCATCGCCACTGGCCAACCTGCCCCTCAATCCCATCAAGTAGACGAAAGTAGTTTCCAAGTTGGATAGAGGTCCGTGTTTTCGAATGAAACATGGAAGCATGACAATGTTGTGGGCGATAATACAGGACACGAACAATTTTACAAAAGTGCCGAGCTATTACCTGAACTGGTGTCATTCGTTTGAATTTTAACTTTTTTAATGTTTTTAGTATAGGTCTGCACAAAGGTTGTTTCAGTTTTTTCCAAGATTCACTGTAGCAACTCATTTTCACAAGCTCATCTGTTTTCATTAAATTTCCTAAAGCGCTGGCAACACGGAATATATTTCGTCTCGCAGCTAGAAATTTTCCCGAAAATATGACTTTGCATTTTTTATACTTCTAAACAAGGCGTTTCAACTTGACAATCTGGTCATGCCAAGACAAAACGTCAGTAATCAATAAACCTCCACTATGCAAATCATTCTCAGGTAATAATCTTTTAAGTCAAATGATCAAAACTGAGAAGAAAAGGGAAGGAAAGCTATATTGGACTTTAACTTATTATTTCATGTTTGTGATATTCAGACTGGTTCTCCTGCTAGTTGTGCTAACTCGGATGACCTTCATTAATGTCTCTGTCACACTAAAAATAATAAGGCTCATGTTTATGAGTATTCAAAACTCAAAGCCAATAAAAGTGACTCAAGATTAATTCTCCTACATATACATTCGAACTTATGTGAGGTTTGAGAGCCTATCAAGCCTAGTGGTAATAGCAAAGTGACATGGGGTAGAAAGATAAATAATCTATACACAAAAACTTTTAATTCTCCTACATATACATTACTACCACAGAGAGACTGTAAATGGAGCAACAATTGTAGATATAATCAGATTTAAAAAAACTATTGTTTCTCTGTGTTTTCACTAAATGGAGTTAGTAATTGTGAATCATTAGTATCTCTTAAAACAGTTTTATTATTAAAATTAGCAAAGTCCTAGCGTTAGTCCTTTCACCTACAGCATGAACTCTTTTTAGTTTTGATGTTTTTGCAGATCTCGCTCTGTGTATTCCAAAATCTGGATATTAATTCCTGCAAACTGCATGGTACCTTTAATCCACCGTGCAGTTGTGTCAGTTGATACAGCATCATGTTCTTTTTGCAGCGTAACAAATAACTGTTGCTTATTCCTTTTCAGCCAGTGGTGTGAGAGATGCACTGTTTCAAATGGGAAACTACACACAAGTCCTCAACTGGAGAACTTTTCAAAGTTAAAGGTGATTTATATGGTTATCAGGCTTTGATATTTTTAATAGTGTCTATGTAACCTGCACAACCATCATTAGTGAAGGCCACATTTGTCCACTTAATATATTTTAATGTCTGAATGTGTTCAGCTGTAAGAAGTAAAGTAAGATAACATATTTAATTTGAGACATTAGATAAGTGACTAAGAACAGCATTATTTACATCCCAGGTGGTAACATATCATGGTAGACTAGGACGCTGGTTATATATTCCTTTCATGAATCTCATAGCAAGTGCATGTGAGCCAAATATTTGTGATGATGGCAAATTAATAATAACTGACCGGGCACTTCATTCAGTATTAAGTGCACTATAACTTTATCCCTTTGTAAAACAATCACTGAGGAAATTTATACTATCAATAACAGAGGCTAGATAATGGTATATGTACTTACCAGTACATGATACATTCCATTTCTCTAAATGGGATCTATACTGCTTGATTGTGCCTGATTTCCATGAATTAACAATTAAATTTTGAGCGTCCTGTGAAAGCTGCGGTGTGGTCTGAATGCGTCCCAGAGATGACATATGCAAAAGTTCTAGATGAACATGTGAACATGGGTGGAGCCTTCTGAGATCTGATGGTAGATACTGGAGCTGCTCTTTCCTGGAAAGTAAAATGGGTGGCTGTACAATTAATTTGGAAATTGTTGGATACTACACTTGAATTGACCAGTTAGGGACGCTCAACACACCTGTAGCCTTATCAGTAATTTCTTTCTACAGCACAAGTGGGATGACAGATAAAGGAGGAAAGGCATAGAAATCCCCCTGTTCCCAATCTATCAATGAGAATGCATCTATTTTTCAATCCCATTTAACAAAACCAAGTCATCATGAGACCCGGCATCCTTTCCAGTTTGTGCTTTTGGCTGAATATAGTTTCGTTAAATCATCATCTGACTGATCAGCATCAGTGTCATGCGTACTCTCTGTACTAGCATCTTTTGCTAGAGGTCGTTCATTACCATGCCTTGATTCACCTTGCCCATTTTTAAGTAAATTCCGTTGCCAGCACCAGTGTGTCCAAAGTCTCAGACATAAGCATCATATGTCCTTCAAGCTGTTAACACACGACCCGATTCTTAAGAGGTCTCAGCAACTCCTTGAGCAAGGAGAGTGCCATCAGTATCATTGTCCGGCATGAAACAAATGCCTCTGTGCAATGCTAGAAGTCACTAAATATATTTCATTCTTGTTATGGTCATGGGGTAAACACGGTAGCAATTATCGGTCGCTTTTAAGTTGCAACAGGAAAAGACAAAGTTTAACAAATTTATTTAACAATTAAAATAGTGATTACAGTCAACTGTTATGCTTTCAACAGTATATACAATGTTACAATAATGAAACCAATGTGACCTGACCACTGTAACTGACAGTTAAGTTTGTCCACTGTATCCAGCGATCTGTCCTGTGATCTCTCCTGTGATCCGTCCGGTGTCCACAAACACATTGATATCTGTATCCTGTGAACTGTTCAATGTTTGATAACACAAAATGCTGTTATCATGTGATACTTTTGATATCCAATCACACAAAATGTCTGTATAGAGATATTCAGAGAGTTTACACAAATGTACTGTCCGCTCCAAGATATGGACAATGTCCAAAATGCAGTAAATCCACTCTCTAGTATATCAATGCACAATATCCAAAGTACAACAAATCTATCCAGACAATGTATCCAGTTCACTCCAAGAAAAGTTCACAACAACACAAGTAGTTTATATCCACTTGATGTTACTTCTCAGATACAAGTAGCCTTCCTTATAGCAGACGAATACTAAGTTCCTGTGTGGTCAGATGTACAGTCCTTATAAATAGTTATGAAAATGTCTAGAATCTTATGGAACTAACTTGAACATAACACTTGTCACCAGAAGCTGTGAGGAAGCGCTAGAAACTATTTTAAGGGTTTCCCCAAATCTATTAATAGATCAGTATAGTAGAACTAATGAGATTATAGAAGCCCAGAGGGATTTCCCCTGTCTGTAAACAGACAATAAACGTTAATAACACACAAAAATCAATAACTCCATTACCTTAAATGTTAATACACACATATAAAGCTTTGAATAAATAATGGACTGACACAGTACCTATATATGTAACAATTTGTTAGAGTTTTTGTTACATATATTTCACACACACACACACATATATATACATAAATATTTGTATCCACCGATGTTAAAATTGCACAGGTAAATCAATAATTACTTAGATTTAGTAATTTTTGATGTTTCTAGCTACCAGTTAGGCAGTCCATTGAATTCAAGATATAACTGACCACATTCAAGGCTGTGGATGGATGTGCACCCATTTACGTCCTTAGTCTTCTGAAACAGTATATTTCATCTTGTTCCTTAAGGTAAAACTGAGCCAAGAACCAGATACAAATCCTTTAGGGAAAGGGCATTCAGTACAGCAGCTCCAAAACTGTGGAATAAATTGTCATTTAAGTTAAGAAATTGCAACACTATCTCAATTCAGTTTGTGTAATTTTAAATTGTAATGTACTTATAAGCACTATATAAATCACAATGCAATGTGATATATCACTATGAAGTATCACTATGTTTTCCACACAAACACAACAATTCAGAGAGCACTGAAAAAACACATGTGAAAGCTATAAAGTAGAACTGCATAAGCGAGACTTTGTTGGCAAAGTGCTATCTCACATTAGATCCACTGAGAAAGATTGATGTGAGGTAAAATCAGCCACAATACCCTGACATGAATATGTTAGGGTATATACCTTTGGCTGTCATTTGACAGCAATAAATGATTTTGAATACTCTTTGATCCCTCCACTTTGGGCTTTGACCCCGACAAGCTCTTTTTAAATAACATGTTTGTCACCACATATGAAACAAGAAGTTAGCTCTGTTTTAGAAATATGGTGTCATATAGTTTCCCCACCGATGGTACACAGCAACCTTTAAGCATTGTTCTACTGGAGCTGACCCTACAACCGACTGTAAGAATCCAAGGTAGGCTAGCTAAGTCTGGGATCAGGAACAACAATCCAGAAAAAAAGTGCAAAAAATATATGGGTTGGTTTCATCTCCCAACAGGACCTAGTGCATCCCGGTTTGTCTGGATCAACCTCCTAACCTAACTTGGGATCAGGGTGCTTTTCTTCGTGACTACAAGGGAACACCAAAATGCAGTTTCTTCAGAACAAAATATGCAGTGTGATTTTGTAAGAAGTCATCAGAATGAAAAGAGGCTCCTCAAATTGTAAAATGATAGTGGCATCCTAAAATATATTTTGTGATAAGTACAAATACATCAATAGAACTAAAATAGGCTGTCAAAAAGTGGACCGCATTTTGCCAATTTGTTTATACTGTTCCCAGAAAGTTACAAAGACTGTTAAACACTTTGCATACAACAATTAAAGCTAAAGATTGATTCTTCTCATTGTATTCTAGAATATGATTAAGTTATAAATAGTATTTATATTAACCCCAGACACACTTTAGAGAACAGCTCTTTGCATCAGTCAGAATCAGTTTGTTAGGCATTTTTTTCACTGACACAAAAACTTTTTCACTAATTTTTATAATCCTGCATACTGTCAGTTCTAAAATCTTAGAAAAGTATCAAGACATACTGTTCTATTCAATACATCTCCTTCAGTATCACGGTAGATGTTAGTCTTAAATGAAACACAATAGCATTTGGCAAAACTCTGTCCAGTGCCAAATGCTGTCCCCTCCTGTTTTCAGGAAACTACTAGTACAAGTCGTAAACCCGTAACCCACAAGCTGTATCAGGCTATACAAAGATGTAGTGACAAACCGACAAGACTGGAGCAGTGTCCTGACCCACCCCGACTAGACTGATTAATTTCTGGATCCGGGATTGCAAGTCAAGCTCAAACGAACATTATGTAAACATCTTCTGGCTGCTATAACTCATCATTTATCAATCCAAATAATGCCAAAGATCATACATATTTTGATTTTCAATCTGATTTGCAGACAAAAAAGGACTCATCTGAACCCAAGACCAGTACTTGCCATACAGCACCCTCACCACAGCCCCACCATCACCCAGTAGAAGAAGAATGTCACAAAACCCCTGGGCCATGCTATGGATGCACCAAAGAGAAGGAAAAGGATGCTATAATAACCTCCTGGACGATTTAATACAGACTGACATCCCAGGCTACCAGAATTTTATCAGGATGCCCTCTGCAGTTTTTGATCTGATTGAAGAAACAAGAATCAAGAAGGAAGTCACCAATTTTAGTAAGCTCTTACAAGTTGACCTACCCTACCACTCCTAAAGACTGCAAACAGAGAAGTCCAGAACCAGATGTAATGTCCCCAATGCTCTTGGGGCAATAGAATGGAAGGATTTCGCCATGAGGAAGCGAAAGAGATCTGGGAGTGAATGTTACAACTACAAGGGCTTTTTCCCTGGTGCTGCTAGCCCTGGTCGATGCAGAATTTGGATTCCTGTGGGTAGATGTTGGGTCAAGTGAATCTTTATCAGATGCACAAATATTTAACCACAGCAAGTTGAAGGAAAAGATAGAGGATGGCACCCTGGGGGAAAGAGGGCCAGATTTGCACTAATTTTTGCTGGGTGATGATGCTTTTGCCTTGATGCCTTGGCTAGTAAAACCCTACAGCAGAAGACAACTTACAAGGGAAGAGAGAATAGCAAACTACAGGATCTGCAGAGGCAGGAGGGTTGTAGAAAATGTGTTTGGAATACTGGTGGGCAGATTCAGGGTCCTACTGGTCACAATGGAGAAAATGCCAATGGTTATCAGATATATTATTTTAACGTGTTGCACAACATACTGAGGAAACACCAAGGTTAGAGTTAAGTTGAAAAGCTTACAATTTTTTTTCTTTTAAATTTGCAAAATCTTTTCACAACTGTATAAGTTTCTCAAAGATCAAAAGTCAAATACAAAGGTCAAAATCATTTATAAATTGCCAAATTTTCTCAAAAGTCAAAGTCTATTTTCAATTGTTGAAATTTGTCAAAGTTCAAATCCAGTTAAAATTTGTCAAAGTTGTTGTCCAAGTGTTTTTCAAATCTGAAACATTTTTCAAAGGTGAAAACATTTTTAAAAATTTCCAAATTTCTTAAAACCATGTTTCAGAAAGTTTTTTTGAAGGTCAAAAGTTTTTTAGTCCACATTAGTTTTTTTAACTTCAAAGTTTCAATCACTCATTCACTCATTTTGTTTCTTGTGTTTTGGGGTCATGTGTTTGTTGTGGGGCGGTGTAATGTTTTTGTTTTCAGATTCTTAACACGTAGCTTATTAATTCTTCCAGGAAAATTTGGGTGGTCCTGAGAAGGACTTATGAATCAGCAGTTGTCCTGAAAAGGACATATTACAGCAAAAGTCCTAAAAGGACCTATAGTATGAAGGTACAATAAGTCTACTGCTGCTGCATGGACCTGGATGACTGCTGGGACTACGGCTGGGCTGGCTGCTGAGAAGGTTGCTGGTGGGTTGTTGGAGGAGAGATGGTGTGTTGATGCATGTCACTTGGTGTAAATGGTTGAGGTGTATCCTTTTGATAGCTCATGACTGACTGTATATTGCCAAAAATGCTAGTCCAGAGATGTCGTGTGTTTACGTATTCGCCTGTGACAGAGGCTACTGATGGTGGGCTGAATACCTTGATCAGGCTGATGGTAAAATGTAGTTGTCTTGAAGTCCCGGGTTGTTGCTCATCTACAGCTACGTATGAAGTCTGTGATCCTCTGGGCTGTTGTTGTCCTCTTGACACCATTTGAGTCTGTTGAGCTGGTTGTATGACCTGGCTTGCTGGCATCCTGTTTTCTGGAAAAGTCAAGATGTATTCTCTGGCAGTAGCTGCTGTGCTGCTGCTTTTAAGTCTGTGGCACATATGTGGAAGTGGCACTGGAGCTCCTAGAAAGTGTAGGTTGCTGTGGCTGATGGTACCTTTCCTCTGCCCTGCTCTGTATCCTACTTAAAAGTTTAACTGCTTTGTTTCTAAAAGTCTCTTTCCTCCAAGTTTTCAACTTCAGATGCCAGATAATTGCAGAAGGCTGTTCTGGTGGTCCGTCTGGATCCAAGGATTGATATGAGCATCTGACCTACTGGTCGACTGATGAAGGCTCAGATACAACACTGGTACTGGCAATGCAGCAGATGGATGACAGCTGTGTTGTGTCAGAGCAGATATTATGGTCTCCATACTGTCTGTATCCGTGGACCCTCATCTTCAAAAAATCAAATTAGTCCTGAATCCAGTTCTGCCTCTCTGTAAATTCTTTGGGAGCCTGGCCAGACTTGGACTAGGTTGGTTTTCCATAGAGTCCTTTGGGATTCAAACCAAGTCTTGCACACCTTCAATGACAGATTGTGGCGGCTTGTAAACCTCTCCTTCCTTGGCCTTGTCCTTTAAGTGTTCATTGGTTTGGTCATAAAGCTCATGATCCTTGACAATGTTTACAACAGCCTCTTTATTTGAGTGTATTAAATGAATGTTCATCATATGTCCCTTCTTGTGCCTAGATTGACACTCAATAGATACACTGGCCTCTCCTCCACCCTTTGTGTCCATTTCACTTTCACTCCTCTCAGTTTTTGATCTTTTTTGGCCACTTCCTCCTGTGTGACTGTAAAGTTTCCACCCTCCTTGCTTCCTCTGACTCCTTCTCCTTCCTGTATTGTTTCTCTGCCTCCTCCCTCACTCTTTGTTCGCTCCCTCCTCCTCTGTTTGCCAGTAGCTGTATCTCCAAACTCAACTCTGTATGTCTGTGGGGACTTGTATCATCCTAACATTCTTTCTAGCCTGTTTAAGACCAATTTTATAAATCAAATCAAAGCAGCCTTTCTAAAAATCAAAAGCCTTTCAGCTAGTTACATCTGTACACTAAATTCTAAGTTAATTTGTGAAAAAAAAAAGCCTATCTGAACCATGCCAGTTGTAATCTGTCAAGAGTTGAAAATCCAAATGATGCATTCCATACACTGGATCACCTTTTATAGACACAGATTGCATAACTCACCAACTGTGGGTTAATAAAATGAAGCTGGCCTGTCCTACACACGTCCCACCTTGTCTGTTGCTGTAACTACCTTGTTGGTTTCTTTTTCGTCTTTCCCTGCTGTGTTCAAGGATTGTTCTGCTGTGAAAAAACCGACTGTGTGACCAAAGACTTGGAGACTTCCCGTCTTGACGGGAAATGACCTAGTCAGGTCATGGTTGTTTCCTTTTTAAGTATGGTCTGTTTTGTTTTACAGTCTGTCATGGAGTACACAACTATGACAGGCCAGCAGGTGCTTCCTGAAAAGATGGTAACAGTATAGGACAAGATGTAGATAGACAAGACAGGATGGTTTCTAGGTGGGTGGACCCATGGTCGGAATCGAGTCAGGGAGAGTCAGTGAAGTATCAAACATGCCATTGAGACATGCTAGGAAACTGTAACGACACTAACAGACTAATCGTTGTTCACAACCCTAAAAAAGTCCATAGTTACCAACAAGGCATCTCCAGTGGAACAGGCCCATTAGGTGTTTAAGAGAGAATGTATCATGGGCGATGCATTTTGCAGCATTTTCTCAGAAACCATTAGAGTAATTTTGCACAAATTTTGGACCCATTGGGTAATAGAGACCTTAGATTTACTGAAAAATTTTGAGTTTAGTGATTAAATGCTGAAAATCTATCTGCAATTGATGTGTAAGCATTTTCAAAACCAAATCTAAGTTTTCTGACATGGAAAAAGTATAAGAATAACCAAACATACTTAGTTTCTGACATGAAAAAAGTGGGGTCATTTCTCAGGTTAGAAATCCTGGTGATTTCATGTTGAAATTGATCCTGATATTGCTGCATGCAATTTCAACACTAACGTGGCTCAGTTGGTAGGGTGTTTGCCTCATAATCCGAGGGTTGTTGGATAGATCCCCATTGATGCTAACTGTTTCATGTGGGTTAACATCCTTGAGTAAGAAGTCAACCGGGACTGTGCCCCTTTCCCCCCAGGGGAAAATATGGGTACCCAGCTGTAAGAGATATTGGCTTCTGCACCTTACATGGCAGCAATAGGTAAGGTTACCAAGGCAAGCTATGCTTGCTGGGGTAATACTATGTAAAGCTCTTTGAGTTAATAATAGAGAAAGAGCTATATAAGAGCCCAGTATTACTATTATAAATTTGTTTGTATCTGAAACTTCACGGAGTGAAAGCTCTCCCAAAAGTAGGTGAATGAGTTATTTGAGAAAAATTGGCTGTCTGCAATACTTTTAGAGATAATTTGCATTTACTCATTTTGAGTAGGTGAGTAATTAGCTATGGGTCTTAAACGTCACCATGTGAAAGCTCTTCCAAAAGTAGATGAATGAGTTATTTGAGAAAAATTGGCTATCTGCAATACTTTTAAGAGATAATTCGCATTTACTCCTTTTGAGTAGGTGAGTAATTACCTACGGGTCTGGAACTTCAACAAGTGAAAGCTCTCCCAAAAGTACATGAATGAGTTATTTGATAAAAATTGGGTATCCGCAATAGTTTTTGAGATAATTAGCATTTACTCATTTTGAGTAAGTGAGTAATTAGCTATGGGTCTGAAACTTAACCAAGTGAAAGCTCTCCCAAAAGTAGGTGAATGATTTGAGAAAAATTGGCTATCTGCAATACTTTTAGAGATAATTCGCATTTACTCATTTTGAGTAGGTGAGTAATTAGCTATGAGTCTGAAACTTCACCATGTGAAAGCTCTCCCACAAGTAGATGAATGAGTTATTTGATAAAAATTGGGTATCCGCAATACTTTTACAGATAATTAGCATTTACTCATTTTGAGTAGGTGAATAATTAGCTATGGGTCTGAAACTTCATGGAGTGAAAGCTCTCCCAAAAGTAGGTGAATGAGTTATTTGAGAAAAATTGGCTATCTGCAATACTTTTAGAGATAATTTGCATATACTCATTTTGAGTAGGTGAATAATTAGCTATGGGTCTGAAACTTCACCATGTGAAAGCTCTTCCAAAAGTAGATGAATGAGTTATTTGAGAAAAATTGGCTATCTGCAATACTTTTAAGAGATAATTCGCAATTACTCATTTTGAGTAGGTGAGTAATTATCTACGGGTCTGAAACTTCACCATGTGAAAGCTCTCCCAAAAGTAGATGAATGAGTTATTTGATAAAAATTGGGTATCCGCAATAGTTTTTGAGATAATTAGCATTTACTCATTTTGAGTAGGTGAGTAATTAGCTATGGGTCTGAAACTTCACCGAGTGAAAGCTCTCCCAAAAGTAGGTGAATGAGTTATTTGAGAAAAATTGGCTATCTGCAATACTTTTAGAGGTAATTCGCATTTATTCATTTTGAGTAGGTGAGTAATTAGCTACGGGTCTGAAACTTCACTGAGTGAAAGCTCTTTGGGATAGCTGCTCTGCAGAGATACCCTGAAGATCAAAAATTTCGTCGAAATCGCTCTATGTAGCACGGTTTTCGAGATATTAGCATTTTTGTGTTTTGCAATTTTTGTGCAAAAATTCGAAAATTCAAAATGGCCGCCATTTTTGGCGAGACAAAATTTTTTTGAAAATTGGCATGGCTACTCTGCTGAGATACCCTGTGGGTCAAAAATTTCGTTGAAATCGCTCTATCTAGCACGGTTTTCGAGATATAAGCATTTTTATGTTTTGCAATTTTGGCGAAAAATTCGAAAATTCAAAATGGCTGCCATTTTTGGCGAGACAAAATTTTTTTGAAAATTGGGATAACTACTCTGCAAAGATACCCTGTGGGTCAAAAAATTCGTCGAAATCGCTCTATCTAGCACGGTTTTCGAGATATAAGCATTTTTGTGTTTTCCTTATTTGGAAAATTCATAATGACTAATTAATCATTAATTACTCGGCCATTTCTTAACCAATCAATGCCAAAATCTAATGATTTCCAGATTTTAATAGAATGAATGTATTTGCCAAGTTTCAGGTGAATTGATAAAAGTCCTTTCAAGTTATCATCCGGACAAGCTTCCCCATTGAAAAAAGACATTTTTGGTCATGTGACCTCTCTGATTGGTTGAAATGTCACTGCAGCATATTCAAAAAATTCCCCAAGGCTACTGCCTAAACCTGCCAAATTTGAAAAGAATCCACCTAACGGTTACAGAGTTATAAGGAAAACAAAATGCGGAGCCGGCGGAGCCTGAAGGTCTCCCATACACAAACAAGCGTCCCGTAAGGGACGCTTAATTACATAACCTTCAAATATGGTCAGTAATTCAAATTTATGAACTGATTTTCAGTGTCCTGAATTTGTACTGCCCTATAGCTTTGCACTGAAATGCCTCATGTTTTACAAGTCTTGTGTTGTCTGAATACATTCTTGCTCTGCATGCCTATGTAAAACAGGTTGAGTCGTACAATGTTTTCATGTAAAAGTGATACACTGACTAAACACACTTGAATCTGAAACAAAGTTTCCACTTGACAAAAATTTTATTAGATTTCAATACAATATATAGCACAGATCTGACAGTAACTCATAGCACTGGGACAAGTCAACAAACTACAATAAATAGTCACATTTGTAACCACAGAACAAGCTTCAAATTGTACTTCAACTGAAAAAAAAAACTACATAAATAATCAGCTAAAAAGTAACTGGTGTTTTATAAAACAACCGTACTATCAAATTGGATTAACAGGGATCAAGACTTTATCAGCTATTTGACCTCCACTCCATACCAACTCTCACTAGTAACCAGTGAGCAATACAGCAAAGACTGTAATACTGAGATATATGGAATGTTTGAATTAATGAGCTTTCGTCACGTAAAATATTTGTGGAATGTCACAAACAGTATGAATGATTAAGGAGGAGTCAGATAACTGTCTCATTAAGCTAGGAAAAGGAAAAAATTCTCAATGACCCCACAGAGAAACAAGGGCTGTTTTAACTTTGAACAAAATCACAAGATAATTAACAGGCTTTAAAAAGAATGATGAAACCAAAGAAAAACATTTCAAAAGACAAAATACAGTAAAACTAGACCTAGCGCATCGGAAAACCGATGCAAATTGTATCCACCGTAAAGACAATGCACCAAAACCTCTAGGACCAATAATAAGCAAGTTATAAGCACTTTTAAGTTTGGCTGTCCTCATATGACCTTCAAGGAGGGGCCCAAGGTCAACTCTGACCACGCCAGAAGATTCCCAGCCCATGATTTCCTATATGTTGGTTTACCATCCCAAACATCTAGGACCAATAATAAGCGAGTTATAAGCACTTTTAAGTTTGGCTGTCCTCATTTGACCTTGAACGAGGGGCCCAAGGTCAAATCCGACCACACCAGAAGATTCCCAGCCCATGATTTCCTATAGGTTGGTTTACCATCCCAAACATCTAGGACCAATAATAAGCGAGTTATAAGCACTTTTAAGTTTGGCTGTCCTCGTTTGACCTTGAATGAGGGGCCCAAGGTCAAATCCGACCACACCAGAAGATTCCCAGCCCATGATTTTCTATATGTTGGTTTACCATCCCAAACCTCTAGGACCAATAATAAGTGAGTTATAGGCACTTTTACCTTTGGCTATCCTCGTTTGACCTTGAAGGAGGGGCCCAAGGTCAAATCCGACCACACCAGAAGATTCCCAGCCCATGATTTCCTTATGCTGGTTTACCATCCCAAACCTCTAGGACCAATAATAAGCGAGTTATAAGCACTTTTAAGTTTGGCTGTCCTCGTTTGACCTTGAAGGAGGGGCCCAAGGTCAAATCCGACCACGCCAGAAGATTCCCAGCCCATGATTTCCTACATGTTGGTTTACCATCCCAAACCTCTAGGACCAATAATAAGCAAGTTATAAGCACTTTTAAGTTTGGCTGTTCTCATTTGACCTTGAAGGAGGAGCCCAAGGTCAAATCTGACCACACCAGAAGATTCCCAGCCCATGATTTCCTTATGCTGGTTTACCATCCCAAACCTCTAGGATCGATAATAAGCGAGTTATAAGCACTTTTAAGTTTGGCTATCCTCGTTTGACCTTGAAGGAGGGGTCCAAGGTGAAATCTGACCACATCAGAAGATTCGCAGCACATGATTTCCTATAGGTTGGTTTCACATTGCAAACCTCTAGGACCAATAATAAGGGAGATATAGGCACTTCTAAAGTCCTCTATGTGGGTTACTTCGGCACTCCGTGGATGACCTTGAGTTAGGAGCTTCAAGGTCAAATGTGTGCAAGGTTGTAGAGGACATGTATATGTGTCATGCATATCACCTATCAACCTTCTACCTATGAGGAACAGCCAGTAGAAAAATGTTGATTATTTTCAAAGAAATGCCCGTGGCGGCCATCTTGTTTTTCAGAATGAGGTAATTTTCCTTCCCAGAGAAGCTTACCCCCCAATGAAGATATCCTGCAAATTTGGTGAACCTAGCTGCTGTTGTTTTCCTCTTAGAGCGTTAACGCCGAAAATCTCTCTACGCGCGGCGGCGGCATAGTGAACGCTAAACCAAAGTATCCACCGGATGCTTCCGGTGGATACAAATATTCAGTTGACTTTCAATTTTATAAACAAATAATTACAAATATACTAAATGAAAATGGATTACAAAATGGTTTTTTTTCAATTTCTTATTTACTTACTTACACATAAAGTCAAAATATCACTAAAAATACACAATCGTTTTAAACCATGAAAAATCTTTTGTTAGGTTATAAACGTGTTTTTAGCAGCTGGTTATATTTGGCACAATCACAATGTGGAAGCAAATCACTTGTAGCATTCAACATGTTTTGTGGTCAATCTGTACATTCACCACGTTTTGTGGTCAATCTGTACATTAAAATGCCTTTTTCCCTGACTGTTAATAACAAAGTCTATTCACACTGTACATTCAATATACCCAGTAAATTCTCCACCTAAAGCAGGTCATTTCAGGCACTGATTGGCCTACTGAACCAAACAACCACCCAGACAAGGTTGACGGTTGTCACCTGGATGTATTGTTTCTAAACTACAAGCTTTTATTGTGCAAAAACACTGACATGAATGTTGAAAGTTGCTGAAGGAATGGTCGGAGGCTTACAACTCAGGAATTGTGTCACGTTTACAAAGAACCCATCAGCAACTGTTTCCCAATACAAGAATTCCTAACAGAAAATCACAGAAGTATTCATAAAAATCTAATGAACTTCAAACATAAAGTTATGTTTTGGGAAAATTATGATTTATTTTATATTTTCCTGACTTTTAGCACACATAAACTACCCACAGAGAAAAAAATCTCTTTCACTTAAAATACATACCTACAAGTAATCTTCATTTAGTTTTGTGCAAGAAATGACTCGTAAAATGTATAGACAAACATAAACATAGAGATTGCTGGAATAATGTTAGAAAACATTAAGCAGAACGTTTAGCACAAATGCAACATACATTTAAATAGTGGGAGAGAGTACTGACAACGTGCTATGTATTTCTATAAATACAACATGTTTGTACAACAAAGTTTTTGATGATTTCACCACATAGTCTGACTACGCTGAAATCTTACAACAAATCATAAATAATATCACACAATGTAAATAGTTAAAAAGCCACTGGCCTCCTCAGAGTTTGCAATTAAATTAAGAATCTACAATAACACAATGACACATTGGCTATGTTTTGTGCGGCTTAGAATACGTCATTACACAGATTTAGCATTATACACATATAATTCAGTTACACTGACTATATCTGTCACAAAAGTCTGTACAAAGGATTCAACGAGACAGATTTGTTGTCACCGAGACATGCTTACAGCAGACTAGATTTCATCACTTTTACCGTCAAGAGTTACACTCACACAACTGGTTAAGGTCTGATCAGGCAAAGCTATTTTCTTTTCATTCAATCTTCTGTAAAACTTTACAGCCTTGCTCACCTAGCAAAAGAAAAATATCTTTACCTTGCCTGGCTTGTCGTATTTCACCAAGTTTCTGTTAATTTCAATCAACATGGACACAAACAATAACTGTATATATGATCCGGTTGAAATTTCAGGTTGAGATTAAGTGAACACCTAAAGCCTGGTTCACACTGTTGCGGCCTATTATTGTCATCATTCTGATATGGATGTCATTATGAATTGATCAAGGGGTCAACAGGTGCACAAAGGGGTCAACAGGTGCACAATATCACTACAGAGGGTGATTGTGTCCTTACATTTGTAATGTTAACTTATGGATCACAAATATAGCAGTCGAGACATGTGACTCTCACTGGTTCAAACATAAACCAAGCCACAAATGGAAACCGTGCCAGGATAAACGTTCCAAATGTTTGAAACATCCGCGGTGAATTTTCTGGGAGATGTGAAAACCAGTGTGAGGGACACTAATGATGTAAACGTACATCTCCAGACATGGGGACATTGGGCTGTCTGACCAAACAAGTGTAAACAGGCTATTTCATCAGTAAAACTATCAAACTATACCTCAGGAAGTTGTATATTTGCTTCAATGATGCTGACTGGTTAACGATTGCATTTCAAATGCACTTCCCAGTTGTGCCAAATTTTGACATATGCTATTAACTTACTGAGCCAAGCTTTCAGAAGCTTGGACTCTATCATAATGATACTCTTTTTAAGGATATAATACAGTAAAATCTGTATTACAACAACCCAACCTCTAACTACAGTATAGAATTATGAATTCACAATGCCTTGAAGGTCTGTACACGTAAAGTAAAATAATGAGCAATAAATACTGAAACTGACTTACATCGACAGACTTGTAGGACTAGAACGTATTACAAGGTATACGCAGAATACGGTTTGACTCGTTTCAACACGAACACACTATGTAAACCCTTTTAAAATTTCAACTAAAATATTACATTCTTAATCTAGAATAATCCAAATATACAAACACAGTCAAACATGGACTAACCTTTTTGAAAACATCTGTTAGAAAATATAGCTAATATAGCTTCAGTTGTACTGATAATATGAATAGCACTGAAATGTTGTGAATTAAGTAAATAAATAAATACATCCATAATTTATGTGTGAAATTAGAGGAGGCCTATCTCAGACAGAACACCTTAAAATGTCTTAATCTCTCCCCAAAAGACCACAATCTGTTTTGATGTATTTCACAATGTGTGAGTTTGTCCGACATTGTCCTACTTTGTCTCACAATGTCTTATCTGTCATCCTTTTGTATATCATGATGTCTCAATTCACAAAGTTCCATTTTGTTCCTTGTCTTATATTGTCTCACAAAACACCAATTTTCTCCTACAATTTTTATTTATTTCAAACAGTTTCAATAAACTTTTGGAACATCTCAATTCATCAGATGATATCTCAGTCTGTTTCATTAGGTGTTGATCTGTTTTTGTCCCATTTTTTCTTGTAACAAATATATATCTTCCTTATCTTAAGTTATCTAAAATTCTCTCAACTTGTCTCATTCAATTTCACAACATCTCAGTTTGTCCCACAATGTCTTACTTTGTCTCACTGAAATTCACATCCTCAATTGGTCCCTTTTGGTTTCTGTTGGGTTTTATGTTCTCACTTTGTCACACAATCACTGTTACAACAGCAGACAGGAAGCTCCTGGTATAACTGACTAAATGTAGGCCTGTACACTAAATATACAGTCAAATATACAACTGGTTTTGTAGAACAAAACAATCAAGTATTTTACAACCACATCTCATGATTTTGTGTTCACAACATGGGTTTCTGATTTTAAAATGGAGGCCAAGTATTCTGGTTAATAACCTTTGCTATCTTTGACAATTTTATGTTCTCATAACACTCTACAGTATAAATTTAAGCATCTGAAGATTGCTTTTTAGGAAGGTTTTGGGAAGATATATTTTTAGTAAACATAACATAACTAAACAGTGGCTGTTTGAAAAATTTCCATCCTTAAGCAAATATACTCAAATACTTGTCATGAACACTTATTAAAATACATGCACATGTAGTACACATTAAGCAAAGCAGGCTTATTTGACAGTAACTCTGAAAACAATGAGTTCCCTTTGTAAGGAAGTTTAAATTAGCACTCCTATTCTGAGTATCAGTATATGTACGCTCTATATAACAGGGTACTGTACGTATACTACACTGAACGCAAGCCAGATCACATGACTACATATCACACGGCAGAATGACATACACATTTTATACACAAAGAGATCAATATGAACAACATTCAACACCAGCGTCAGATACTGAAAAAAATCTAGAATAATAAAGTAATTTATGTACAGAATCTAGGTGAGACCAACTGTTAAGTTTTTTCGACCACAAATACAGTTATACGCAATAACGGGTTTCTTCAGAAAAAGTCTCATCTATACACGTAAGATACACATCAACATATGCTGAGGGTTATTTTTATTGGTCATACATGGTCTGAAAACATACTGACAGATTTTGAACTATTCACATTTTATACATAAAACTCTTATTGTCAAAAAGCACATTTAACAAAATAGCATGCGAGATGCTTCTATCCCATTGTCTGGAAAAATAGCACTGAACACTATGAGACACAGAAGTGGGAAAAAAGTGCAAAGATAAGGAGATTTTCAAAATAGTGTAAGTTATGTAAAGGTGCAGAAGAAATACCTCTGAATGAAATGTATGGCAAGACAAAGTATCAAACCAAGACAATTTCATAGCAAGAAAACAGCATTAATTTGCAAACTAAAAGTTATGAAGATTAGATAGCAGTTCATATATTAATCAGCAATCCATACATCTTTGGGATATCCAAAATATTTCTCCTAAATAGCAGAAAACATTTTGGCAGAGTCAAGGTCAAAGGTCACACTTTCACAAAAGCACTCCTACAATCTCCAACTAATATACCTACCGAGGAACCCTTCATCAAAGACATATCCCGGGCAAGTTTTAAATCGTCAAGGTTACTACAGCCATTTCAGACCAAAGTCACACCATGATGCTGGACAGCAACACCCTCAACGAATATCCCTGCCAAGTGTCAACTTCCTCACCTTACAGTTTCAAGAAATGGCCCACAGAAAATTTTAATGGTCTGGGTTACTACAGCAAGGTTTAAGGTCAAATCAAGGTCAAACATTGTACACCTATACCCTCAAATCAATGTCCCCATCAAGTATCAAATTCCTACATCTTTTGCCCACACAATATTTTAAAGGTTAAGGTCACTACAGCAAGGTTAAATCAATGTCACACTATGACGCTGCAAACTTACACACCCAAGTTAATGTCCCTATCATGTATTCACCTCCTACACCTTATGGTTTCTGAGATACAGCCCACACAAGAGTTTTTCCGCTGCCCGGCTGCCAACCTGCCTACCCAGCTGGACGAAACTGCCTTGGGTAAAAACAATACCGCACAGCCTTTAAAGGTTGAGGAGTAAAAATGTTTCAGAAACACGTTGCACTGAATACTCAGATTTGAGCAGGAATATCAACTGTTTTTGTTTGCAAGTCAGTCCTTTTAACATTTGGTCCCATGAATACATTTAATGATTCATTGTACATTTTATACAATAGACTGTAATACTCAACTCTGTACAATACAAAAAAAAAAAAAAAAAAAAAAAAAAAACTCTGTACAATACAGATCAATAAAACACATATAGCAGATAACGTCAATGTACACAAGAACCTCCATTACCTGAATCTCCTGCAAACAACCACACTGACAAAAAGCTTTTTTTCAAAACAGTACAGACATAGCATAAATCTAAATTTAGTACAAATTGAATTTTGTTAACTTTAGTGTGTCACAATCTGTCACGATGGAGAAAACAAATGTAACACAAAGGTAAACCACTCTACCATTTAAGTAATTGAGTGGGATTCAAACCCAAGTGGTCAGACGTGAAATAAAGGACATCCAGCCAGTATATGAACTAGGCCTAAGCATAGGAGAACCGATGCAAATTTGTTTCCACCGGAAAGACAACTCACCAAAGCCAGTGAACCATCGTTTGACCTTGAAGGAGGGGCCCAAGGTCAAATCTGACCACATCAAAAGATTCCCAGCCCATGATTTCCTATATGTTGGTTTCACATTGCAATCCTCTAGGACCAATAATAAGCGAGATCTAGGCACTTTCAAAGTCCACTATGTTGGGTACTTTGGCACTCCGTGGATGACCTCTAATTAAAAGTTTCAAGGTCAAATGTCTGCAAGGTTGTAGAGGACATGTATATCTGTTATACATACCACCTATGAAGAGATTCAACCTTCTACCTATGAGAACCATCCAGTAGAAAAAGGTAGATAATTTTCAAAGAAATGCCCGTGGCGGCCATCTTGTTTTTCAGAATGAGGCTAATTTCAGTCCCAGAGAAGCTTACCTCCCAATGAACATATCCTGCAAATTTGGTGAACCTAGCTGGTGTAGTTTCTCTCTGAGAGCGCTAACGCCGAAAAGTTCACTACGCGCAGCGGCGGCGGCGTAGCAAACGCTAAACCAAACTATCCATAGGATGCGTCCGGTGGATACAATTAATTCTTTGAGCATGTTCATATTTTGTCACTTAAAAAATTTACCAGTCCCAGATTTAATGTGTTAAAACCAGACATCACACTAATCTATTCAACAGTTATAAAACTGCAAACAAAGTGTTTTAAGTAATCTGTACCCAAATATACCTAAAAATTCATAATAAAAAATAAGAAGCACTCAGGGAGCACAGACCTCCCCCTAGCAGCAATTTCCGGCCCTATTCTCTATTAAAAAACTTGTGGATTCAAATGATGATCCAGATCACCGAGATGGAATTAACTGTTCTTTGTGCCATTATTAAAATTTTCTGGAAATTTAATCAAAACACAACCAAACGTTTATTTTGTAAAGAAACAGACAAATGCATTCTGCCCAAACATATTCTCCTTTGCAGAGTTAATGAACAAGATCTAGAGCTCTCACCCACCCGGGAGTAAGTACTAGAAGTACACTATCCAGACATAAAAAATTCCCCAATCCAGACGGATGGCCAAAAAGTGGGTCCCTCATGTTGAGGTATTGCAGTACACAGACAAAATTCACAAATACTTTTTAGGCTGTGGTAATATGTAAACAGATACAATCTAAGCATGACCCTAGGTCTTATAGTTTTATTGGAAAAGTCTGTAATGCAGACACGCATGTTGATATCATACCAATAAGTCGGCTGACAAACTCAATGAAAATCCTACTTTCAGATGATTTGGATGATGGAGTTTCTGTCACACAACAATCACACAGAACACCAAGTTACCACCACTGCTCTACCCAATACTGACATTCTGACTGTACAGCAAGCTCACGTCATACTGCTCGTCATCTCTTGAACAGATTAAAGGTTTTATTGATGCGAGTCTGAGCTTTAGTCTTCTCCTTTCTGTCCTCTTTAATTCTCTTGGATACTTGTTTGTCAATGAGTTCCTGCATGTCAACCTGCAGATAAAAGATAAGAGGCTTATCAGATAAGATTTAGTTAGATTCTGTTATAGTCTTCAACACAGTCTCTCTCTGTGGGTCATGTCAAGGACACCTAGTTGAGAGGATGCATGGTGAGGATTCTGTATTGTAAACCATATCAGGAAGCCTTAGTTGCCAAAGTTATCCGCCACAACTCTCATTTTTCTTTGTTGCCATAGTTACGAGCCTCACTTCCCACATTTTGTCTTATTTATATACAGTGTTGATTCTAGGAATTTCAAAAAGTGGGGGCGATCCCCCACCACTGCACAAAATGTGGGGGAAGGGCTAAAAATTCTGGGGGATGACTTTATGATAAAGTTTAAACTAATGAAAAATACTTTTTCAGTTTATTTAGACATTTTTAATAGTGGACTTCTATTAATTAGTGATCAAGGCCACTTGGCTACCCAATAAGTAGTGGTCTACCACTGAACACCATTGGTTATTTTCATCAGTGACTCAGTTTTTGTCTAGTCACGGCATCACAAATTCAGTCATTAAACCATCAATTCGTACGAATATGTTGGAAAACCCCACAGAATATCGTGACCTCATGAATATTAATGAGTAGTCCACAAATTCTTCAAGGAAAATATTGTTAAGAAATCCCATGAAATTGTCAATATTTTCTACGCATATATGAATATTCATGAGCTCTGTGGTCCATCTAGTATTTGATCTTAAAGCAGAAAATATTGTACAGAAACCATTATGAAAATCTGTGACCTCATTAATATTAATGAGTTGTCCGTGAATTTTGATCTTCAAGTAAAATATTTTCTACACATACTGTACATTGTTGAAAAACCCCACAGATACGTAAGGTCAGCACCGGCTTGACTCTCCTGTTGTGGTACTAACAATCCAGTTTACTGTCAGTTTCGTTTTTCTTGCTGCCATTTTTCATATAACCACCCACTTTAATCTTAATTTCATGTTTTTGGGTATAATATGTCTAAATACTGTCTGTAGCACATAATATATTTGAGTTCTTTTACATATGTAAACGATCACGAAACCACATCGTCAACATGCATTATTCAAGGAACGTTTCGACGGAAAAATCAAAACCTTGACAAACTCTCGATCCGTGCAGTGTTTTGATTTTCTAAATCTCTCGTCTTTTCGCTTCATATATTTCCCGCATCGCCTTGTGTACTACGCGTTCTCGTATAATTTGGTCATCGCAGAATCCAAGAAAATCCGTGTTTGTAGGCGAATTTATGCGTGATCCCACGGAAAACGTACCCTAGAAGCAACACTGATATAGTAACCTGCCACAACTCTCATTTTCTCTGTTACTATAGTTACCCGCCACAACTCTCATTTTCTCTGTTACCATAGTTACCTGCCACAACTCTCATTTTCTCTGTTACCATACTCTCATTTTCTCTGTTACTATAGTTACCTGCCACAACTCTCATTTTCTCTGTTACCATAGTTACCTGCCACAACTCTCATTTTCTCTGTTACCATAGTTACCTGCCACAACTCTCATTTTCTCTGTCACCATACTCTCATTTTCTCTGTTACTATAGTTACCTGCCACAACTCTCATTTTCTCTGTTACTATAGTTACCTGCCAAAACTCACATTTTCTCTGTTACTATAGTTACCTGCCACAACTCTAGCTGCTGAGACAGATCCAATTTTTGCTGTACTGCATCCAGAAGCTGTTGATCCAAGTGCACCATATCCAGTCTGGATCTCGCTAACTCTAGCTCTAACTCGTACTTCCTGTAATACAGGTAGACAATGACTGGTTCAGAGGTGTGATGAATGATATCTAGTATTAGTATAGAAATAAAGTAAAACACTTTCAGTACACACTTTTAGTACACACCTTTGTACAGCACTCTCTCTCTCCTCTCTGACCTGTGAGATCACACTGCACTCTGTGACCTTCAGCTGCTGATCCAGCAAGCGATCTCGCTCCCTCCGCACCGCGTCACACACCTCGTGTGAGTGTTTGATCTGAAATCACAAGGATTGACTACAGGGTTAATATAAGTACAAAATTGATTCGTTGATGTATTTACCCACACAGAAAAGAGCCAAGTATCAACGAAAGAGTTTATCAAGCCGTTTGTGATGTGATTTGACAGTCACTGCATGGATTGAAAGTAACACTGAAACAAGAGGATTAATTGGACTTGTGTAGACGGTGGTATAAGGAATTTATATTGACTGTCATTCTTTTGTTCAGAATTACTCTTATTCTTACACAAATTCTACAGACAATAGATAGTTTTAAAATGAGAATTTCTTCACAAACAAGTTTCAGAACTATTAAAGCAATATTGTAATATTTTCTCTACAATTTCATAATTATTTCCTACCAGTCAACAACTAAAACACTGTTACTGACTTCCCTCATAGCTACTGTATTTATATTTCACAATACTGTATTTAGATTTCTAAAAATCCTAAGATTTTAAAATTTCTTAGATTTAAAATTATTTTGTTTCATTCTTGAAAATGTCTTCTCTTTTTGAGTCTGACACTGGATCTCAGTACGTATTTGTAAACACACACACCAAGCCAACACGTCACATTTGTGGCCAAACGATTCTGTGTGACTACAACTTACTGCATTTGTAACAATATCTGTTTAACTTCCAGCTGATGGCACCACCACAATTCAAGTAGAACAAGCATTCTGACGCATGCAATTATCTCCCGCCATATAAATTACATGTACTAAAGATAGTGTAATATAGCTTTTCTTGTGAGATGGAGGCACATGTAGAAGTAACAATAAGCAAGAGGCACTTTAATGTTTGACTGCAATACTTTCATTGATAAAAGGCATTTACTCATTTTAGTAGCTATTACTCTGCTATTCAAAGAGCTATAGATCTGCAACTCCACTGTGTGGTAGATCACCCAAAAGTAGGTGAATGACTTGCTTATCGTTGAAAATGCTCTATCTTGCACCGTTACCAAGATAATTTTTTTTTTTTTTGCATTTTATGCAGAAATTCAATATGGCCGCCAAAAAGTGGCGGGAAAACGATTTTTGGCAAAATATTGCAGATGATACTGTGTATACCCTGCGGGTCAAAAATTTTGTGGAAATGGCTGTCTTGCACCATTTGCGAGACAAACGCGTTTTTAACATTTTCCATAACTGTAAAATTCAGAAAATAGCTATTACTCACTTAGCTATTGAGGTACACCTGTATAACAGGTACCATCTTGTAGGTACAGAGAAAGTAGCTCAACAACATATTTTTGCGAAATGCTCTAAATGCATTTTCAATGAATAACATACTTGAAAAGATTGCCGTAACTGCAAAACTTTTAAAGATATTTGACATTTACTTCTTCTGTTATTTAGCTACAAATGAGAAAATAGCTATTACTCATTTATTATATGCAATGGAGCTCCAAACTATGTATAATCTTATAGCTAAGGACAAAATAGCTGAACAATATACTTACTCAATGCTTAGAATTTCAAAGTAGCTATTACTCAGCTATACAATGTGGAACAGGTCTGAAACTTTACCATGTGATAGCTTACCAAAAACTAGATGAACAACATATTTGAAAAAATTAGCCTAACTTTAATACTTTTTAAGATATTTCACATTTACTTCTGTCATTATTTTGCTACAAATAAGAAAATAGCTATTACTGACTTATGGTATGCAATGGAACTCCAAACTATATGTCATCTTATAGTTACGGACAAAGTAGCTGAACAACATATTTTAGGAAAATACTCTAACTGCAATAGTTGGGGATTTACAATGGATTTACTCAACAGTCAGAATTTCAAAGTAGCTATTACTCAGCTATCCAAGGTACAACAGATCTGAAACTTTACTATGTGATAGCTTACCAAAAAGTAGATGAACAACATATTTGAAAAGATTTCCCTAACTTTAATACTTTTTAAGATATTTGACATTTACTTATGTCATTATTTTGCTACAAATAAGAAAATAGCTATTACTCACTTATGGCATGCACTGGAACCTTGAACTATGTACCATCTTATAGTTAAGGACAAAGTAGCCGAACAACATATTTTAGAAAAATACTCTGACTGCAATAGTTTTGGAATTACAAAGGCTTTACTCAATAGTAAGAATTTTAAAGTAGCTATTACTCAGCTATACAATGTGGAACAGGTCTGAAACTTTACTATGTGATAACTTATCAAACCTAGATGACTAACATATCCGAAAAAGATTTGCCTAACTTTAATACTTTTGAAGACATTTCACATTTACTTCTGTCATTATTTTGCTATAAATAAGAAAATAGCTTTTACTCACTTATGGCATGCAATAGAACCCCAAACTATATGCCATCTTATAGTTCAGGACAAAGTAGCTGAACAACATATTTTAGGAAAATACTCTAACTGCAAGAGTTTTGGAGTTACAATGGATTTACTCAACAGTGAGAATTTCAAAGTAGCTATTACTCAGCTATCCAAGGTGCAACAGGTCTGAAACTTTACTATGTGATAGCTTACCACAACATAGATGGATAACATATTGAAACGATTTCCCTAACTTTAATACTTTTGAAGATATTTGACTTTTTATTCTTTCATTATTTTGCTACAAATGAGAAAATGGCTATTACTCACTTATGGCATGCAATAGAACCCCAAACTATGTAGCATCTTATAGCTAAGGACAAAGTAGCTGAACAATATATTTCAAGAAAATACTGTAACTGCAATACTTTTTGAGTTATCAGTCCTTTACTCAAAGTAGTTAAAATTGCTATTACTCACTTATCTTTAGGCCTAAGTCAACAAAACCAAAATTTTTTTCAAGGCCGTGAAAATTCATTTGGACAATTAATTGACAAAAATTCTGTAGCTGTAGCAGTTTTGGAGAAATCTGTGTGACACATTAACGCACACACGCATGCACGCACCCACCCACGCATGCACACAGGATGCATTTTATAATCTTCCTCCCAGGCTAAAGCCTGGCGGGAGATAACTATCATTACGCCCTAGACATTGAATACTACCTGTCCACATGTATAGCCAAGTGTTCTTTGTGCAACAATTAATATTTATAACATAAGTGAAGTACAGTATTCCTAAATATAATGCTCAGCACAAACCAAATACGCAAAAATATACAAGAAAGCAGGACACACACTCAGTGCATGTGATGTGTTGAGTATCTGACGAGGGGTGGAGGAAGAACATAGTGAGGTCAATCACAAACCGTAACAATAAAAGTCTGTTGGTTTGTTTCTCAGACTATTCTTCTCCTACAATGTACACTGAGTTTGTTATTAGAAATGCCTGAGCCTATCCTTAATTCATTGTACCATAAGCTCAAAGATCGTCCAGAAGGGGAAGGAACCAATCTCTCAGAGTTCAGCTGTATGTACACAAACAGATTGGATGACTGACGTGGATTTATCATTGTGTTCAACACATTGGAGAAGTCATTTCACGCAGAGTAGTTGAGTGGAAACCAATGCACAAAAGTTTGTTAAGAATTTTGAAACCAAAATCACTGCACGGCAGCAGTATTAATTCTGTTTCCTGTGAGGCCGGGAAATGAGCTGAAAACCCAGTGAGATTTGAGTGTGTCAGTGACTTGTATAGGGATAGACAACACAAGGTTTGGGATTAGCCCGGATTCTGTAGCCCTTGGCATGTGATTATACTATAGAAGGGGAGTGTGAGTCAGGTTAAATATGATAAATCTCAGGATTTTTAACATGGCAATTCAGGTTTGTCTGTTTCACTGTGAACTACTGTAACACTGGAGAGACCAGACTTTGTGTGAATGGACACATATAAATTACCTGATATCTCCCAAGCCGAGTGTATTATTTGTCAAAAACAGCAGCAAAAGTTGAGAAATCAAAGCAATACACAACACTCAGAAATTGCTGTGAAAAATGAAATTGGAGAAATCAATAGCATGTGACAGAGGAAGAAAATCTAGAAATGTCATCTATTTAACATCAAACTCTCTAACATCCTTGGCCAAACTCCTTGGCTGTGTTTTGAGGCTTTAAGTGGAATTGCCTTACAATAGAACAATCAGTAGGAGCTTTCCACACAGTCCTGGTCAATGAAAGGAACTGGTGTAATTACACACAAGGCTTCCTGCCTAGTAGAGGACCAGACCAGTGATATAAACACACAGAAAAGTGACTACAGAGATAAAACAGTCAGCGTGTTCACACACATACAACAGTGGTGTTCATACAATGTACACACAGCCCTACCTTACACATGGACAGCTGTAAACAGGAGATATATGCAATCAACTCAAAAACATCAAGTCAAAATACAGAGTAAATCAACTCCACATCTGCTTTAAACATCTGTTCAATATTAAACATATTAATATTACCTCATCATGAAATGCAATACATAATATTACATTCATTTAACTCAATTGACAGTGACATCCAGACTGTACAATAATTATCTGGTATTTCAATTTGCTCTTGAAATTAAACTCTGGCAGCACAACAGAGTTAATAACACAGACATAGTGTTGGTTCAGAAGGTCCAGTCTGCCTGTGTTAGCTGTATTATCAGAAAGTCAATATATCTGACCAGCTGGTGATATGAGCAGTCATTGCACCTTTTCTTGTTTATATTACCACTGACCTCCTTGCGTGTTTATATCACATGTAACCCCACTTATCTGTTTATATGATGGGTGACTCCCCCCACAACTCACTTGTAAATGTGATCAGTGAATCCTTCACACTGGTACATGTGACCAGTAGCCCCCTCACTTTTACATACGATCAGTGACCCCCCCCCTCACTTGTACGTGTGACCAGTGACCCCCCTCACTTGTACATATGATCAGTGACCCCCCTCACTTGTACATATGGTCAGTGATCCCCCCTCACTGGTACATGTGACCAGTGACCCCCCTCACTTGTACATATGATCAGTGACCCCCCCTTCACTTGTACATATGATCAGTGACCCCCCTCACTTGTACATATGGTCAGTGATCCCCCCTCACTGGTACATGTGACCAGTGACCCCCCTCACTTGTACATATGATCAGTGACCCCCCACCTCACTTGTACATGTGACCAGAGACCCCCCTCTCACTTGTACATATGATCAGTGAACCCCTCCCCCCTCACTTATACATGTGGGGATCCCATCCCCCTCACTTGTACATATGATCAGTGACCCCTTCGTATATCCTCTCAGTTGTACACATGACCTGTTTGTATGTACAGTATACCTGTCCTCTTACCTGTTTAGCCAGACTCTGTACATCCTCTCTCCTTCTCATCACTTGCTCCTCTTTGAACATCACTTCGGCGGCCATCTTGTCTACCTCAGTCTCTGCAACCCGCAGTTTTCTCTGCAGGCTGGAGATCTGTGCCTGCTGGGTGTCCAGGCGCTCCTCTACCTCAGGACTCAGTGTATGGGGGTCCTATACACAATCAGACAATACAGAAGACTTAAAGAGCCTGAAATAAACATGAAAAGATCACACAAAACATAATGCACAAAACTGGAACCATGGTATCAGGAAAACATAAAAAATGTAAATACAGCCTGTAGACATGTTCAATTTGATTAAAGAGGAGAGATTGCTGCAATCTTGATCTGAAGTTGACAATGAAAATGTAGAAGAACCAACAACAATGCACAGAAAACCACTGTGTATATTTGACTAATGGCTACATTTGTTATCAATCATAACAGAATAATTTGTACGAATGTGTCACTGTGTTCCTGTTATATTCAATTGAGCTAACTCTCAGCTTTCTGTGGGTTAACCCTTACTCTGCTGCCTGTGTGTTAACCCATTACCCACCTCTCTGTGGGTTAACACATTACCCTCCTGTGTGTGGGTTAACTTTACCCACTTGTCTGTGAGTTAACCTTTATTCCAGCAGACTGTGGGTTAACCCACCATTTACCCATAACCCACCTGTTTACTCTGTACCCACCTGCCTGTGTATTAACCCCTCCACTGCCTCTCTGACTAGTTTGACTGCATGCTGTAGCTGTCCTGACTTCATGTCATGTTGAGTGTCTGGTGTCCACTGGTCGCCTCTCAGTTCACACACCAGCTGCTGTAACTGGGTGTATGTGTCTAACACCTCCTCACGCAGCTAAACATAGCAAAGTAAAGTCTGTATGAAACCAAGTAAATACACCTACTTTCTGATTACTTATTTTGTTATTATGGCTATCTTTCCAGAGTAGTTTTCAAAACAGAAAAGTTTAAAATGCTAGATTTCTTTATTCTTTTGTGATAAACTACCAGAGTAGTTTTTAAAGAATTTTACTCACTTATGCCTTATTACAAGTTACACGAGTACTTTTTCAAAGCACAATAAAGAATAGAAATTATAATCATTCTAAAAGTATCATTTATTTCTTCAGAAAATAATGAGCTGAAAATTCTTCTAAAAATCATTATTTTTATGACAAAGTGCCTAATTGTATTTTCATCAAACAATATTTATTTTTTTGATAAGTATTTACTGCAAAATAGAAATCTGTATGACACACTAACACACACATGCATGCACGCACCCACATGATGCATTTTATAATCTCCCTCCCGGGCTAAAGCCCGGCGTGAGATAACAAGCTATTTACTGACTCCAATAACCACTGAAAAGTGAGAAAATAGCACCAAGTCACATAGTTATTGTGATACACTCCCAAACTACTGATCATGTTGAAGATATGGATGATGTAGGTGAACAAGGTATTTCACCAAATTGTTTTAAATGCAAGAGTGTTCAAGTTAAAACCAATTTACTCAAAGTAGTTAAAATTGCTATAACATAGCTTTGGGCCAAAGGCAATATTAGCAGGAAAATTTTTTTTTTTTTCAAAATGAGGTCAAAAATATTCCCAGGCAAGCTTTTGTACTAATGAACATATCCTGCAAAATTTGAAAAGTCCAAGTGTAACATTTCTCCTGACACAGTAACAATGAAATCTTCCTACATGCTGGGGTGGTGGCAAAGCATTACCCATAATATCCTGCTGATACAATTACCTACTATTATTATATTTACTTTTGATTATTTAATATTTTTATTATTGTAAATGCCTATAATGACTTCTTATTATTTAAACCCAACCATTAATTATATATTATAAATACCTTTAATTATCATCTATTATTATCCCTACCTGTAATGACCTTATACTGTAACCATCTATTATTATCCCTACCTGTAATGACCTTATACTGTAACCATCTATTATTATCCCTACCTGTAATGACCTCATACTGTAACCATCTATCATTATTATCCCTACCTTGACATCCTCCAGACTGTCTCTAGATGACACACTGGTCAGAGTTTTCTGACTCACTGGACTCTCACTCCCCGAGTTACCGTGGTAACCCATATTGCCCTGATTTTTCATGGCGTAGTCGATCTCATCGCACTCAATTTCATCCTCATCAAACATGGAGGGGTCGCAGCCATAAAAGGTCATGCCATATTGCTGACTGGGAACCCAGTCCTGTAATATCAATAATGTGAACAGAAACACTTCAGAATAATTATAAATAATAATACAACATCAAAGCAGGGGAAACAGGATACAGGACAGGGCTGATAGAAAACTGGGACTTCAGATGACCTCTGACAGCAGATACTGTGTCCTCTGGCCTGACACACACACACACACACACATAATCAATCAATCAATCCAGAGCTGTAAATGCAAAGTATCACCTAGCACATTTTTGTTTGGTGGACACAGAAAGGCAATGTATGTCTGTGTTTAATACTTTATCCTGGCAAGTTAATAATTAAGCTGCTAGACTTGCTGAGGATAAATGCAATGGTTGCGTTAGTTACAGAACTTTAAATGCAAAAAGGACATATCCAGGATTTACAACCAAGACATTGTTCAATGTGTAAAAGAGGACCAGAAATTGTGTCTCAAAAGTGTATCCCTGGGCAGGACATAGTGTAACCAAACCGAGAAATCAGCATCAATATCATGCATTACAGGGGTCATATACTAGTCTGTGTATTACATGTAGCAGCTATAGGATGATCTGTCTGTGAATGTGAGCAAATGACCTAAATATGATCTTTAGAAGGCCTCCATTGGATGGGCGAAGCCACAAATAGATAAGCTCCACAGCCTTACCCAAATATACACATATACACAAAAATACACATATACCCAAATATACCCAAATATATACATATACACAAATATACACATATACACAAATATACCCAAATACACAAAAATACACATATACCCAAATATACACATATACACAAATATACACAACTATACACAAATATACACATATACCAATTTGTAGGCCCACCCTCTCACCCCATACTGGGATTCTGTGGCCATGGTCTGTGAAAATCCTAAGTATCCTATATTTTTCACCTATGTATCCTATATTCCACACCCATGTATCCTGCATTGCACAACCATGTGGCCTATATTTCACACCTAAGTAATCTATATTTCACACCTATGTAACCTACATTTCACACTTAGGTCTCTTATATTGCCCTATTTCTCACTCACCTGTTGGCCTACCCTCCCCGCCCCGTCCAGGGACTCTGTAGACATGGCCTGTGACAGTCCTGACTGACTGAGTTCACTGTACAAGTCATTGCCTCCATCCCCCACACTGTTACCATGGTGACTGGTTGTCAGCCTATCCTGGAGCTGCTGGTTTCTGTCTCGTAATTCTTCTACTGTTTTCTCCAGTTCACTGATCTGTGGATACAGACAACATACAAAATATTTGTCACCAGTTTATCTCTGGCAAAAGTAGAGGTCCGCAGTGAATGTGCTATTATTTCTGCTCTGTTTTGAGGGACCATGAACAGACCTCTGTTGTATGTTATATGTGTGTCTGTTGAGTCTCTATGTCTGGTACTCTGTTTGCTGCTTCTGCTGTTTATACTGTTTGTCTGTTTACTTGCAGTTTCTGCTGTTTACACTGTTTGTCTGTTTGTTTGCTGCTTCTGTTGTTTATACAACTTCGTTCTATTGCTCTGTCCTGTCAGTTTGTCTGTCTGTCAGTCTCCTTACTGTTTTATCCATTGCCTCTCGCTTTCTGTCACTTGTCAGTTTGTCTATCTGTTGTTTTGGCTGTTTACATTGTTTGCCTGTTGTTTCTGCTGTTTACATTGTTTGTCTGTTTACCTGCAGTTTCTGCTGTTTACACTGTTTGTCTGTTTACTTGCTGTTTCTGCTGTTTACACTGTTTGTCTGTTTACTTGCTGTTTCTGTCGCTTACACTGTTTGTTTACCTGCTGTTTCTGCTGTTTACACTGTTTTTCTGTTTCTGTCAATCTGTCCTGTGAATCATCCAGACTCTCCACCAGGCCACTGCGTTCCTCAGTGAGCTGCCTCAGTTTGGATTCAAGTTCCTCCCGCTTTCTCTTCACAGCAGACATCTGAAGTCAACAGAACAAACCCTGTAAGGCTAGAAATACACTTGTCCACTCCTGTGTCTGATACACTAGATATTTGTACTATATTTTGTACAAGAGAGTGCAATTGTCCTAATTCCATAAATTGTTCTTGATGCAAGCTTGAAGCAATCATTTTTGGGAGTTAATTTATGGGTCCATGACTTGTGTACTAGTACACATCACATTTGGTACAAAGTTTGAGTGCATTTTTATTAATATTTAAATATCTAGGGTGGTATTCACAAAAGGTCTTAGCCAAGTCAAACTTAACTTTTGTACAAAAATATACCCAGTTTAAGCCTAAGATTTAGCTAAGATGTGTCATGACTACTGCCCCTGGACTAAATGGGTTCTGTGGGAATACATACGACATACTGTGAGTATGTTATTTTGTGCTACTGGGGTGATAAAATCACACTTGTTAACAAAACTGTGTGCACTACTGACATCTATTGTTGTCGCTTATGGTTTTTCATATGTCCATTCACATGCAAACATAAGCATGAATTATTTCTCACACTAACTTATTCATTAAACTTTAACTGTATTTAACCACTAGTAAGCAGGTAAATTATTTATTCAATCACTACCTTATTCCATTCACCACTAACCCAATTATTTACTTGCTAGCTTGATCAAACTAGAGGAATGCTTTTGCTAACAAAAGCGAAGCATCCCTGAAAGTTTAAAATGCTTTGTGGTTTTAATAAGCATACTGTAAAGCTAAGAATGCACAAAGCTGCGCTGTATGCTTTCCCAATACCTCTTAATACATTCTGAAGCTATAAAAGCAACAATAAAGGAGATATAAGGCAAAAACTCCAAAGCAGCTATTTATGACCCCAGTTTGGCCCATAAGGGGGGTTGGGGGGTAAAACTGACCGGCTATTTAGACTCTCCACATGTGCTTTCCCATTACCTCTTAATACATGATGAAGGTCTAAAAGCAACAATAAAGGAGATATAAGGCAAAACTCCAAAGCAACTATTTTATCACCCCAGTTTGATCCATAAGGGGGGGTCGGGGGATAAAACTGACTGGCTATACAGATTCTCCACATATGCTTTCCCAATACCTCTTAATACATTCTGAAGCTATAAAAGCAACGATAAAGGAGATATAAGGCAAAAACCCAAAATCAGCTATTTTATGACCCCAGTTTGACCCATAGGGGGGGGGGGGGGGCGGGGGTAAAACTGACCGGCTATTTAGACTCTCCACATATGCTTTCCCAATACCTCTTAATACATTCTGAAGCTATAAAAGCAACGATAAAGGAGATATAAGGCAAAAACTCCAAAGCAGCTATTTATGACTCCAGTTTGACCCATAAGGGGGGGTCAGGGGGTAAAACTGACTGGCTATTTAGACTCTCCACATATGCTTTCCCAATACCTCTTCATACATTCTGAAGCTATAAAAGCAACAATAAAGGAGATATAAGGCAAAAACTCAAAATCAGCTATTTTATGACCCCAGTTTGACCCATAAGGGGGGCTGTGGGGTAAAACTGACCGGCTATTTAGACTCTCCATATATGGTTTCCTATTACCTCCCAGTACATTTTATGGCTCTAAATGCAATACTTAAGAAGATAATAGGGGGGGGTTGACCTAAATTTAAGATTTTCAGATTGGAAGGTGTCAGAAAATCACTCATAAATGAGACATTTTTCAAGGTATTGCTCCCAAAATCTAATCAGATCGCGTTTTCGATAGTATGAACAGGTGTGTCAAATTATAAGGCTGTGTAGCGAGTAGTTTTTCCTGAACTGTGATGACGGGGTGTGTGTGTGTGTGTACTTCAAAAAAATTGTTTTTGATCATGTGACCTTCATGAAAATCAAAGGTCAAATTTAAGCATGCAGAAAAATTTATATAACTGTCAAATGTATATAACTGTCAAACATGGTTTGAAACCTTCTAATAATAAGGGAGATATTCAAGGGAGACGATAATGCGGCAGCGAGGAAACTGAGGCGAAAACAAACAAGCATTCTGACACATGCATTTATCTCCCGCCGTAGAAATTAGATGTACTAAAGATAGTGGAATATAAATTTTCTTGTGAGATGGAGGCACATGTAGAAGTGACAACAAGTTTAATGTTAGATTGCAATACTTTTAAAGACAAAAGGCATTTACTCACTTTAGTAGCTATTACTCTGCCATCCAAAGAGCTACAGTTCTGCAACTTTATTATGCAGTAGATCAACCCAAAGTAGGTAAGGACGTATTCAGAAGAAATTGCCTATCTGTAACACTTTTAGAGATAAAAGATATTTACTTATTTTAGTGGCTATTACTCTGCCATCCAAAGAGCTACAGTTCCGCAACTTCACTATGTGGTAGATCACCCAAAAGTAGGTGAATGACTTATTTAGAAGAAATTGCCTACCTGTAATACTTTAGAGATAAACTACATTTACCCGTTTTAGTAGCTCTTACTCAGCTATCCAAAGAGCTACAGTTCTGCAACTTCACTATGTGGTAGATCACCCAAAAGTAGGTGAATGACTTATTTAGAAGAAATTGCCTACCTGTAATACTTTAGAGATAAAAGACATTTACTCATTTTAGTAGCTATTACTCAGCTATCCAAAGAGCTACAGTTCTGCAACTTCACTATGTGGTAGATCACACAAAAGTAGGTGAATGAATTATTTAGAAGAAATTGCCTATGTGTAATATTTTTAGAGATAAAAGACAATTACTCATTGTGGTAGCTATTACTCACCTATCCAAAGAGCTACAGTTCTGCAACTTCACTATGTGGTAGATCACCCAAAAGTAGGTGAATGACTTATTTAGAAGAAATTGCCTACCTGTAATACTTTTAGAGATAAAAGACATTTACTCATTTTAATAGCTATTACTCAGCTATCCAAAGAGCTACAGTTCTGCAACTTCACTATGTGGTAGATCACCCAAAAGTAGGTGAATGACTTATTTAGAAGAAATAGCCTACCTGTAATACTTTTAGAGATAAAAGACATTTACTCATTTTAGTAGCTATTACTCAGCTATCAAAAGAGCTACAGTTCTGCAACTTCACTATGTGGTAGATCACCCAAAAGTACGTGAATGACTTATGTAGAAGAAATTGCCTACCTGTAATACTTTTAGAGATAAAAGACATTTACTCATTTTAATAGCTATTACTCAGCTATCCAAAGAGCTACAGTTCTGCAACTTCACTATGTGGTAGATCACCCAAAAGTAGGTGAATGACTTATTTAGAAGAAATTGCCTACCTGTAATACTTTTAGAGATAAAAGACATTTACTCATTTTGGTAGCTATTACTCAGCTATCCAAAGAGCTACAGTTCTGCAACTTCACTATGTGGTAGATCACCCAAAAGTAGGTGAATGACTTATTTAGAAGAAATTGCCTACCTGTAATACTTTTAGAGATAAAAGACATTTGCTCATTTTAGTAGCTATTACTCAGTTATCCAAAGAGCTACAGTTCTGCAACTTCACTATGTGGTAGATCACCAAAAAGCAGGTGAATGATTTATTTAGAAGAAATTGCCCACCTGTAATACTTTTAGAGATAAAAGACATTTACTCATTTTAGTAGCTATTACTCAGCTATCCAAAGAGCTACAGTTTTGCAACTTCACTATGTGGTAGATCACACAAAAGTAGGTGAATGACTTATTTAGAAGAAATTGCCTATGTGTAATATTTTTAGAGATAAAAGACAATTACTCATTTTGGTAGCTATTACTCACCTATCCAAAGAGCTACAGTTCTGCAACTTCAGTATGTGGTAGATCACCCAAAAGTAGGTGAATGACTTATTTAGAAGAAATTGCCTACCTGTAATACTTTTAGAGATAAAAGACATTTACTCATTTTAGTAGCTATTACTCACCTATCCAAAGACCTACAGTTCTGCAACTTCACTATGTGGTAGATCACACAAAAGTAGGTGAATGACTTATTTAGAAGAAATTGCCTATGTGTAATATTTTAGAGATAAAAGACAATTACTCATTTTGGTAGCTATTACTCAGCTATCCAAAGAGCTACAGTTGTGCAACTTCACTATGTGGTAGATCACCCAAAAGTAGGTGAATGACTTATTTAGAAGAAATTGCCTACCTATAATACTTTTATAGATAAAAGACATTTACTCATTTTAGTAGCTCTTGCTCAGCTATCTACTCACTTAGCTATTGACCTACATCTGCAAAAGCAACAAAAATATAAAGGACACTAGAAAGTAAGCTTTTGAAAAACTAGATGAATAACAAATGAAAAGATTTGCCTAACTTTGGTACTTGGGAAGGTATTTGACATTTATTTCCATCATAATTTTGCTACAAATAAGAAAATAGCTATTGCTCACTTATGACATGCAATGGAACCCCAAATGATATGCCATCTTATAGTTAAGGAAAAAGTAGCTGAACAAATTATTTTAGGAAAATCCTGTAACTGCAGTAGTTTTTCAGTTACAATGGATTTACTCAACAGTCACAATTTCAAAGTAGCTATTACTCAGCTGTCCAGTGTGCAACAGGTTTGCAGCTTTACTATCTGATAGCTCATCAAAAACTAGATGAATAACATATTTGAAAATATTTCCCTGACTTGAATACTTTTGAAGATATTTGAAATTTACTTATGTTGTTATTTTGCTACAAATAAGAAAATAGCTATTACTCACTTATGGCATGCAACAGAACCCCAAACTATATGCCATCTTATAGATAAGGAAAAAGCAACTGAATAACATATTTTTGGAAAATACTCTAACTGCAATAGTTTTGGAGTTACAATGGATTTACTCAACAGTCACAATTTCAAAGTAGCTATTACTCAGCTATCCAATGTGCAACAGATCTCAAACTTTAGTATGTGATACCTTACCAAAAACTAGATGAATAACATATTTGAAAAGAATTCCCTAATTTTAATACTTTTGAAGATATTTGAAATTTACTCATGTCATTATTTTGCTTCAAATAAGGAAATAGCTATTACTCACTTATGGCATGCAATAGAACCCCAAACTATATGGCATCTTATAATTAAGGACAAAGTAGCTGAACAACATATTTTAGGAAAATACTCTAACTGCACTAGTTTTGGAGTTACAATGGATTTACTCAACTGTAGAATTTCAAAGTAGCTATTACTCAGCTATCCAATGTGCAACAGATCTGAAACTTTACTATGTGATAGCTTATCAAAATGTAGATGAACAACATATTTGAAAAGAATTCCCTAACTTTAATACTTTTGAAGATACTTGACATTTACTTATGTCATTATTTTGCTACAAATAAGAAAATAGCTATTACTCACTTATGGCATGCAATGGGACCCCAAACTATGTACCATCTTATAGCTAAGGACAAAGGAGCTGAACAACATATTTGAAGAAAAAGTTGTAACTGCAATAGTTTTTGAGTTATGAGCCCTTTACTCCAAGTAGCTAAGATTGCTATTACTCACTTATCTTTAGGCTTAAGTCCATAAAACCAAAAACATTTTCGAGGGCGTGAAAATTCATTGGGACAATTAATTTACAAAAAATCTGTAGCTGTAGTAGTTTTGGAGAAATCTGCGTGACTAACTAACGCATGCACGCACGCACAGGCATCATTTCATAATCTCCCTCACGGGCTAAAGCCCGGCAGGAGATAATAAGCGCCCTTTCAGGGATGCTTAATTACCACAAACTCAGTCATTTACCCACTAATCCATACACATGATGGTAACCTGTGTGAGGTGTTATCTGATGTCCAACTCACCTGTTTGTTGAGTGCGTCCATACACATGATGGTAACCTGTATGGTGTGTTATCTGATGTCCAACTCACCTGTTTGTTGAGTGTATCCATACACATGATGGTAACCTGTGTGGTGTGTTATCTGATGTCCAACTCACCTGTTTGTTGAGTGTATCCATACACATGATGGTAACCTGTATGGTGTGTTATCTGATGTCCAACTCACCTGTTTGTTGAGTGTATCCATACACATGATGGTAACCTGTGTGGTGTGTTATCTGATGTCCAACTCACCTGTTTGTTGAGTGCGTCCATACACATGATGGTAACCTGTATGGTGTGTTATCTGATGTCCAACTCACCTGTTTGTTGAGTGCGTCCATACACATGATGGTAACCTGTATGGTGTGTTATCTGATGTCCAACTCACCTGTTTGTTGAGTGTATCCATACACATGATGGTAACCTGTGTGGTGTGTTATCTGATGTCCAACTCAGCTGTTTGTTGAGTGCGTCCATACACATGATGGTAACCTGTGTGGTGTGTTATCTGATGTCCAACTCAGCTGTTTGTTGAGTGCGTCCATACACATGATGGTAACCTGTGTGGTGTGTTATCTGATGTCCAACTCACCTGTTTGTTGAGTGCGTCCATACACATGATGGTAACCTGTGTGGTGTGTTATCTGATGTCCAACTCACCTGTTTGTTGAGTGTATCCATACACATGATGGTAACCTGTGTGGTGTGTTATCTGATGTCCAACTCACCTGTTTGTTGAGTGTATCCATACACATGATGGTAACCTGTGTGGTGTATTATCTGATGTCCAACTCAGCTGTTTGTTGAGTGCGTCCATACACATGATGGTAACCTGTGTGGTGTGTTATCTGATGTCCAACTCACCTGTTTGTTGAGTGTATCCATACACATGATGGTAACCTGTGTGGTGTGTTATCTGATGTCCAACTCACCTGTTTGTTGAGTGTATCCATACACATGATGGTAACCTGTGTGGTGTGTTATCTGATGTCCAACTCACCTGTTTGTTGAGTGTATCCATACACATGATGGTAACCTGTGTGGTGTGTTATCTGATGTCCAACTCACCTGTTTGTTGAGTGTATCCATACACATGATGGTAACCTGTGTGGTGTGTTATCTGATGTCCAACTCACCTGTTTGTTGAGTGCGTCCATACACATGATGGTGTCCTGTGTAGTGTGTGACCTCATGTCCATCTCATCATGCAAACTGCGAAGCTGACTCCGTAATTCCTTCTCTGTTTCATGTGCCTGAAATATGTGAAAACATAGATCCTGTTTAATGCACTGCATATGTTTGTATTTACTGTACTGCATCATTTCATATCAAACTGTAGCTCTGTTACAAACACCTTTACAAACTTCTCAAACCTTTAACCCTTAATTTGTATATTTAAATCCTGTACATTTAAACCTTCCTTATATTTTGTACGCTTAAATCTATCAGCCCATCCTGCACACATTTTACACAACTCTCAGTGTTCTTTTAATGTCACCCACTAACTCCCTATTAGTAAAGACAGCATAAACGGTCTATTTGGATCCATTTAGGAGACTGTTATGATGATCTGAGCAAAGCAATGGGTTGTAAAACCAAGCAAATCCGTGTTTGGTACATAGAGGTTAAAATCTTGTTAAAACCTCTGAGACTACAACATCATACATATGTGAACTTTGTGGAGTCATCCAAGATCCACTACCTGTGGTGTGTCCTGTCTCACCAGATACTATTTACATTGGATTAGCTGCATCTGGAGCTGTATGAATGGCCATTTAGCCTCTTCACAAAAACTCTTTTAATATTTAACCATTGCTATTCAACCCCCTTTTACAATTAACCAGTACAACCCAATATATGGGCCCGCTTTATTGAACCATTGTGTCCCCTGACTTTCCTATATATAGCCTTTCACTCACTTTCTTTCCTACATTCAACCCTTGCCCACTCCCCTCCTCTATATTTTCCTATATACCTGTCTTACCCTTACCTAAATCTATCATCCCCACCTTTTTCAGCTGTTCTGCCAGCTTCTCATTCTGCTGCATGAGTTCTTCTATCACGTCACTTTTCTCCTTGTGTCCATTTCTGTGGTCCGAGTCCTTTTCTTCCAAAGCTTTACTCAGTAGAGTGATGTCGTTCTGTAACTCCCGCACTGTGGTCTCGTATTCCGTCTCAAGTGTCTCCAACTTGAGCTTCAGTCCATGTTTCTCCTGGGTCAGACCCTAACAATATCAAAAATTTTGATGAGTACTGCCTATTTCTGAATGTACTTGAGTACAAGTACATTTGATCATGAGTACAATGAGTATAAGTACATCACAAGTACAAGAAAAATTGTACTTGAGTACACAAGTATGCGAGTACAATGTACTCTGGCCCTAACCCTGATCAAAATGCAGAAATATAGCCAGTCATGGATACCTTGACTAAAGTACAGGGTTTTACTTCAACAGCCTATGCCAATACCTCACTATCCAACTGAATGACATGTACAATTTCAAATCAATTTCTTTTTTTGCATACAAATGGCTAGCATAAGTCAGCAATCATTAATCTTCAGACATCTAAATAACCCTAGGAAAGTTTTTTTTCGCAATAAAAAACCTTTGACAAAGAATGTGGGGAAACAAAAACTAGTTTTTTCTACCTGTCAACAGCTTTCTCCAAGAAAAGATGCTAAGAGATGAAGCTAGTTTATCAAAAATATATTTACTTCCATCTTCCCATGTAATAAATCAATCAACAAACCAGTCTTTGAAGCCACAAACCTCCACTTTAAGTGAAAATTCCTCCACAATCTGTTCATTGCGACCATTCAATTCCTGGTTTTTCTCCAGCAAAGCTTTGCCAAGTTCCGCTGCAAGCATCAACTCATGTTCCCGTTGTGCTAGTTGTAAGTACACATCATCCCCACCCTCCTCACAGCTCACATGATCAGAGGTCAGGTGATTGCACGTCATGTGACCCGACTCTGAGGCCAGATGCTCCCGGCTATCATGAGACATACTGGTGAACACCTACATGACTGATCTGAAATGTGCAACAAAATCAGACGATATCTATATGGGCTGAAGTGTTCTGAAGGTCAACTTTTTTGATTTATGTCTCAATAGTTAAGGTCAGATGAGTGCAGGCTGTCACTGCATCCTGTCAATGCTAAGAGGTATTTGATTTAGAGGAGTATACAGTCTGTTGTGTATACAATATCATATCTGAACAAGGTGCAGAAGTTACAGATATTCACTGAGGGGAAAACATAACTCAGACAAAGGCCAAAGAATGCATCCATGCCCCTTTCAACAGTTGCGGTCATATAACTAGTCCTCAGTGAGTCCTAACTATGGATTCAAACCCATGACTACAGGGTGGTGAGCTGAGTAAAGACCAAGGGTGTAAGCCACTCGGACACATCCAATACACAAACAAACAAGTTCCTGACTGCATGCTGCTGTTGAAAAAAACTATGTTCTACCAATTTGATGGCCAAAGGTCCAAGATACTGTCAACTAAGTTATATGTCTCTCACAATATTCAATAGGACTGTGTGTTAGTTTAAGCAAGAAAATCATGTGAAATTAAAACTTTAATATAAGCAAACAGTATTCTGAGGTTGACTTTGCCTGTGTGCATAATGGAAAATGTAAGCCCAACACCAAGACTGTGGAATAGCCAGCATGAGAAGACAAACAGAACTGGCTGCCGATTAGTCACTAACAAGAGGAGTGTGCCCGTGAACGGGCACTGTGTCAGCTGACTGAATGTTTTTGATTTGTGATGGTGATAATGAGAGGAAAGCATAATTATCAGGAAAAGGGCTGTACAGAAATACAGTAAATGGTAACTGAACAGCATGTTCGAAAGATATTCCGAAGCTGACAGAAGAAAAGGACAAAAAAGTTGTGCCCTGCAAATGGTATTATGAAATAAAGTAACAAGGTAATTGTTTAAGTGTAAAAAGTAGGTTAAAAATATTTAAAGAAATACTATAAATGCAATATCCTCGTTCGACCATGAAGAAGGGGTCCAAAGGTAAAATCTGACCATACCAAAAGATTCCCAGCCAAAGAATTTAAGATGGTTTACCATCCCAAACCTCTCGGACCAATAATAAGTGAGTCATAGGCACTTTTTAAGTTTGGCTATCCTTGTTTGACCTTGAAGGAGGGGGTCCAAGGTCAAATCCGACCACACAAAAAAATTCCCAGCCCATGATTTCCTGTAGCTTGTTTACCATCCCAAACTTGTAGGACCAATAATAAGCGAGTTCTAAGCAATTGTAAGTTTGGCTATCCTCAATTGACCCTGAAGGAGGGGTCCCAGGTCAAATCTGACCACACCAAAAGAATCCCAGCCCATGATTTCCTATATGTTGGTTTACCATCCCAAACCTCCAAGACCAATAATACGCGAGTTATAAGCACTTTAAGTTTGGCTATCTTCGTTTGACCTGGAAAGAGGGGTCTAAGGTCAAATCCGACCACACCAAAAGATTCCCAGCCCATGATTTTCTATAGGTTGGTTTTGCCATTCGAAACCTCTAGGACCAATAATAAGTGAGTTATAAGCACTTTTAAGTTTGGCTATCCTCATTTGACCTTGAAGGAGGGGTCCAAGGTGAAATCCGACCACACCAAAAAATTCCCAGCTCATGATTTTCTATAGGTTGGTTTTCATTCCAACCTCTAGGACCAATAATAAGTGAGTTTTAGCACTTTTATGTTTGGCTATCCTCATTTGACCTTGAAGGAGGGTTCCAAGGTCAAATCAGACCATATTAACAGATTCCCAGCCCATGATTTCCTACAGGTTGGATACAATGATTTACTCAACAGTGAGAACCTGAAAGAAGCTATTGCTCAGCTATGCCATGACATAGAGGTCTGCAATTTCACTATGTTATAGCTGACCAAAACGACTGTGAATAACATATTTAACAAAATACTCTAAATGTAATAGTTTTCAAGTTACAACTGATTTACTCAAGAGTGAGAACCTCAAAGTAACTATTACTCAGCTATGCAATGAGCTACATGTCTGAATTTTTGCTCTGTTATAGCTGACCTAAAAGTACGTGAACAACATATTTAAGCAAAATACTGTAAATGCAATAGTTTTCAAGTTACAACTGATTTACTCAATAGTGAGAACCTGAAAATAGCTATTGCTCCACTATGCCATGAGCTATAGGTCTGTAATTTCACTATGTTATAGCTAACCCAAAAGTAGGTGAACAATATATTTTAACAAAATACTCCAAATGCAATATTTTTCAAGTTATAGCTGATTTACTCAACAGTCAGTGCCTGAGAATAGCTATGCTCAGTTGTGCCATGAGCTACAGGTCTGTAATTTCACTATGTTATAGCTGACCCAAAAGTAGCTGAATAACATATTTGCACAAATTTCTGTAAAGGCAATAGTTTTCCAATTACAACTGATTTACTCAACAGTGAGAACTTCAAAGTAGCTATTACTCAGCTATGCAATGAGCCACAGGTCTGGAACTTCACTATGTTATAGCTGACCCCAAAATAGGTGAATAACATATTGCAACAAAATACTCTAAATGCAATAGTTTTCAAGTTATAAGTGATTTACTCAACAGTGATAACCTAAAAGTAGCTATTACTCAGCTATGCCATGAGCTACAGGTCTGAAATTTTACTATGTTATAGCTGACCCAAAAGTAGCTGAATAACATATTTATACTAAATTCTCTAAATGCAATAGTTTTCAAATTACAAGTGATTTACTCAACATTGAGAACTTCAAAGTAGCTATTACTCAGCTATGCAATGAGTCACAGGTCTGGAACTTCACTATGTTATAGCTGACCCCAAAATAAGTGAATAATATATTGAAACAAAATACTCTAAATGCAATAATTTCCAAGTTATAAGCGATTTACTCAACAGTGATAACCTAAAAGTAGCTATTACTCAGCTATGCCATGAGCTACAGGTCTGAAATTTTACTATGTTATAGCTGACCCAAAAGTAGGCGAACAACATATTTAAGCAAAATACTGTAAATGCAATAGTTTTCAAGTTACAACTGATTTACTCAATAGTGATGACCTAAAAGTAGCTATTACTCAGCTATGCCATGAGCTACAGGTCTGAAATTTTACTATGTTATAGCTGACCCAAAAGTAGCTGAATAACATATTTATACTAAATTCTCTAAATGCAATAGTTTTGCAATTACAACTGATTTACTCAATAGTGAGAACCTCAAAGTAGTTATTACTCAGCTATGCAATGAGCTACAGGTCTGAAATTTTACTATATTATAGCTGACCCAAAAGTAGATGAACAGCATATTTAAGCAAAATACTGTAAATGCAATAGTTTCCAAGTTATAAGCGATTTACTCAACAGTGATAACCTAAAAGTAGCTATTACTCAGCTATGCCATGAGCTACAGGTCTGAAATTTTACTATGTTATAGCTGACCTAAAAGTAGCTGAATAACATATTTATACGAAGTTCTCTAAATCAATAGTTTTGAAGTTATAAGCGATTTACTCAACAGTGATAACCTAAAAGTAGCTATTACTCAGCTATGCCATGAGCTACAGGTCTAAAATTTTACTATGTTATAGCTGACCCAAAAGTAGCTGAATAACATATTTATACGAAATTCTCTAAATGCAATAGTTTTTATGTTACAAGTGATTCTACTCATGATGGAAGTTACTGAAAAGCCCAAAAGTAGCTACATTGTATTACTCACTTAGCTATTGAGACAGGCACCCAACTTACTCACCATATTGTAGCTATGAAAAAAGTAGCTGAATAACATATTTTAACAAAATGCTCTAGATGCAACAGTTTTCAAGTTACATTGTATAAATGATTTTGTGCATGATTTCATGAATTTTAATGCATTAAAAATTATTAAAAAAATTTATTTAAAAAAAAGTAAGACAGATCCAGGTCTCATACTCACACAAGAGAATCTACCTCTGGCCTAGTACATATATGCAAGATATGAGAGAAATCCCTTCAATAGTCACTGAGAAAATTGTGATTAAGTGTTGAAATTTTCACACTTTTGGTGGGGGTACCCCCCTTGTAATGTCTCTAGCAAACAGACGAACAGACCGATTTGCATGCCTTGAACAATTTTTCATCCTCGATAGATAAGGTATCTTTTAAAAAAAACAGCATGTCTCTAGGCCTTGTAGTTTTGGAGGAGAAGTTGTTCACGCGGACGCGGATGCGGACGCATGCGCGTACGCCCATGCCGCAGAGTGATGACATAAAAATGGGGCCACAGCGGGATGACATCAGCTGATGGTGAATCTTTCATAGTCACATTCACGACATTTTAAGGGAAGAGTTCAAGTTAAATCTAGCACACTGGAATCTGGACAGGGGAACCCAGAAAGAAATACAGAGTATTGTGAACATGAATGGGAACAAGAAACTCATACAGCAATATTATTCTGTAATATGGAGAAGCCATCCTGATGAGGGGCATTTATAATCTTGCAGCCAGTCTGCTGCCAAACATTGCAGACAGTCCTGCAAGTAAACTGTCATCTGACGTTAGGGATGTTGCTGAATGGTTTAATGTGGAATACCTCAAGGTTGATCACCACTTCATGCTAAACAAAGTAGTCCAGGCAGTTTTCTTACACATGTTGTTAATTTGATAAAACACAGATAGATAAAAAAATTCAGAAATTTTTGGAAAATGTGGTAATTTGTAAAGCAGCATCATACCAACCTTTTTTATACCTTGGAACTATTGCACTACTCAGTTTCAGTCACTTTGAGAGGAGAACCAGGGTCGGTCTGGTTCAGCCTAAAATATTAAGGTTTTATTCATGAGGAAACCCAAACTACTAGAAGGAGACCAAGCTTAATTCTGTAGTCTAAAGTCAAGTGTTAGGGAAGGGATAACAGGTTCCTAAAACATGTGTTGACTCTTCCATGCCAAAATCCAAATGTGAACCTTATAGCCATGAAACCTATTCAAGTGTAACAATTAATCTGATTGGTGTTTTCAAGTAAACACCAAATGTACTAATAGAAGAAAGAAGGCATTTGTGGTACAACTAAATGAAATGTTAGTTGCATTAAACCTTTACCTGTTTAAATTTTTCAGTATTTTATTAATGACAAAAATTTCACTCACAGGATTTCTTTGTGTTTAAAGTTTAAGAAATGTCTATCAAGACAGTTATGTTTACTCGGTATTAGCAAGGCCAAGAATTAATACAAAGAAACCAATAAAGAAAATCACATCGATATATACCAGTATGTTTTATATATTTTATTGAAATTCAGTCACACAAAATCTTGTTTACGCCCTGGAATTTTTACCCAGTTTTAAATTTGTAATGCACTTAGCTTTCAGGTATCAGGACAACTCACCCCATTTCCAACTCACCCCAAATTTTCTGAAGACATCTCACCCCATGTCAAATCTCACCCCATGTGAAATTTAACCGCTTATTGTTTACATGTTTGGTACGACAGTTGTCAGTAAAAGTATCCTGTTTTCATTAAAGGTACATAAAAAGAACAATTTACACTTATACTCTTATTTATATTTTCTCTAAAGCCTAAACTATAGTAGATCAAAGGAATCTTTCCGACGGATTGTACACAAGTTGTATAATTTAAGCTACTTCCAATTAAGAAACCATCTCTGTTGTCAAATAAATAAACTGGTGGGGCTGATTGAAGTCCATTTTAAGGGTGATTGCAATTAGTCATTATAAAAGTTTTCTTGAGCACTCGTGTCACATTGTTAGCACAATTGCTTTAGGTTGTGGCATATAGGGAGCTTAACAGATTTAAAATGGAAAAATTAAAAGAACACTTCATTGATTATTTTATTACAAGCTACAGGTTGTCATCATATGTATATATACAAGTCTTAAGCGTTAATAAGTTGTTTTCTGAATAAAGTTTTGTTTACAGTGTTCAGGTAAAATGCCTATAGTTAAGAAAACCAGTAGTTAAGCCGTATAGTACAACTCTAGTAACTAATAAGTATGCCTGGAGATCGAGATGGATCACGCACACGTTCTCAAAACAAAGAATTTGTATCTACTGCACAGTTTGATGAACTTAAAAGCTCGTTAGATGAAATCAACAGTAAGCTGAACGATCTCGGTGACTTGAAAGCCCTAGTACAAACATTAAGAGAGCAAAATGAGGCCAAGGATAGAAAAATTGAGGAACTTAAACAACGTGTTGATGATCTCGAGCAATATACTAGACAAGATGACATTATTATAACTGGTCTCAAGACAAGACACAAATCGTACGCCAGAGCTACAATCACCAATGAAATGTTAGACAACCAGAATGCTCCCGATGATGAATTAACCACTCTCGAAGGACAGGTTAGCTCATTTATAGAAAACCAGATGGGGATCCAACTGACAGAATCTGATATCTCAGTGTGCCATACACTTCCTGGTCGGAAAGACATTCCCAACATAGTAGTTAGATTCACATGTAGAAAAATTAAGAACAAAATCTTAAAACATGCAAGGCATCTCAAGGGGACTAATATTTACCTGAATGAACATTTGTCGGCAAAAAATCGAGAACTAGCAGCCACGGCAAGAAAACTGAGGAAGGAACAAAAGGTACTCAACACATGGACAAGGAACTGTCAGATTTTTATAAAATTAAAAAATGACGGTGGTACAAAAATAATTAGAGAAAAGAAAGATCTGAGAGACTTGGGACTTGTATAATTCTTAATATATTCAAACATTGATATATTTATATGTCTGTCAATTTAACTCCGTTTCCATGTGGTATTTGTAGTAAAAATGTAGCAGACTTTGTAGAAACACATAACATTTTAAGTAATTCACAATATGGTTTCAGGGGTAATAGATCAACAGCTATGGCTTTGTTAGATTTTATGGAACGATTAGGAAGTGCAACAGATAACAAAAAGATTACCTTAGGTGTATTCATAGATTTAAAAAAGGCGTTTGATACTATAGATCACTCATTACTAATAAAGAAACTTGGTCATTATGGTGTAAGAGGTATAGCAAGTAATTGGTTAAAATCATACTTATTAAACCGTAAGCAGTTTGTGAACTTTAATGGTATAAAATCAGAATTACAAGATGTTATATGTGGTGTACCGCAAGGCTCAATACTGGGCCCAAAGTTATTTATCCTGTATATTAATGATATGTGTAATATTTCAAAAGTAACAGATCTGATTATATTTGCAGATGATACCAATATTTTTTGTACTGCTGATAATATAAAAGATTTATGTAAAACAGTTTCACTTGAATTAAATAAGTTTCACACTTGGTTTGCAGCCAACAAATTGTCTTTGAATATTAGTAAAACCAACTTTATGGTATTTGGTAAGAAACATTTGAAAACCGATTGTAATATATACATTAATGATTTTAAAATAGAAAGAGTATATGTAACAAAATTTTTAGGAGTGTTAATTGATTCAGAATTGTCTTGGAAACCACAAACTGTAAATATAAAAAATAAACTAGATTGGGCCAACTCGGCGCCAACATATCCCCAGACAGGTCATCACTCACGCCACAGGTTTTGATCGGGAATTTTTAAAAACATAATTACCCATTATTATATGAACTTCAGCACATCAATCTACTCTGTTTATATCTTCCAAGGAAGATGGTGTATCCCCAGACGCCGAATACATAACTCAAATTATATTTTCAATCTTCCTGCAATGATAACTCTAAAGATATTTTCAAAGTATTTAAATGATTGATGATTGAATGTCCATTTTAAAATAATAATCCCAAAAGAGCATATCTGTTTCTATATTTGTTGACAAATAAAATATTATTTTTAACTCAACTCATCATACTTTTCAATCTTCCTTCAAAGTATTTAAATGATTGATGATTCAATGTCCATTCTAAAATTCATAATCCCAAAAGCGCATATCTGTTTCTATATTTGTTCACAAATAAAATATTATTTAAAAAAAAATTATTTATATTATTATTTTATTATATTATTTTTAGAATTTGCAAATTGTTTTCAGTTATTCATTTCCTCTATACCTATATATGTGGTCCATATATATGCAACCTAAATATGTGACACAATCTCAGTTCTGACTCCCCTTTGTGTTATATGTAATGAAGCCCACCACCTCCCACCCCCACCCCTCTCCCCTTCTCCACACCTCTCTCACTATTACACAAGATCTGCAACCCCATTGAGGTCTTTGTTTCTCATCTGATATCATTAAATACCTTTGTTTATTTAGTGTCACTCAATATAGCTGGAGGTCCCAGAGGTGGGTGGGGGGAATCCGGGTGGGGGATGTGGGTTGGGACTTAGTTTAGTTTATTAGTTTATTATAGTGACATGTATTATGTTGACAAGGATTATACAAAAACTATTGAAGTAATACCCAGCCCTATATGGGCTTATAAGTCACTTTAAATAGAGAGTTAATAACAAACAGAGCCAACATATTTTGAGGTAAGATACAGTAAATAAAGACAGCAATTCAATACATAAAAATTAACAATATAATTTACTTTTTCTTTCTTGCCACAAATCAAAAATAAAATTAATAACCATATTGACATTCATATGAGTTAATACCCTTGATAATTGATCTATTAATAATTCAGATTTATCTATATTTAAAATTTTGAAATATTTCATACGAATCAGCTCTAAAGCTGGACAAACACAAACAAAATGTATCTCATCTTCTACATCTTTTTTACACAGTTTACATGTTCTCTCAAAGAGATGGAGTGCTACAGCATAAATGGTAAACAAACAATCTATATAAAAGGGGTACTCAAATACAAAAAGAATTGAGAATTTTAAGTATGTGATTATCAACTGAAATGAGTTCATAACTGTAGGAGCTGTGTCAAAATTAACTGAGGCAAGTTGAATAAAACTGGGCTAGTTGAGGGTTAAAAATCCCCTAGTTTTACTACATACGGATATAATTTCATTAATATTGGGACTTAAAGCTCACTTAAAGTGTCCATTTTGTCTACTTGAATATGTTTAACCGGCGTTTAACCAGTTTCATTTTAAAAAGTTAAAAACTCAGCAAGCAGAGGTATAACACACAAAAATAAGTTCTTAAAAGACTAAGATAGCCATAACATTATTAATATTCAAAATTTAAATAGACAGGCATTTCCTTTTAAAAATTCAAAGATTTCAGCTCTATAACCCACATAGTTTGACAGTTACTGGGCTTTAAAGTGGCATAATGTCCATAAATTGGGTTTCTGTGGGCATTTTACAATTGTTAAAGAGACCTTAGCAATTAAACTACAGATCTGAAACTTTTTGGGGGACATACATAACAAACAAAAATTATATATAATACAGTTTAAGACTTGTCACACTAAGCATTTCCAAATAACAGGGCAAAATACGGAAAAAATGTCCAAAAAGGCACTTGGGCGAGTGTCTATGGCCCTCATACACAGGTTAAATGTCTACTAAAAACCTTGATTTTCGCCATATGTAAAAAGGACATAATAATGCATTCCCAGATGGGATTTCAGCTCCATCAATCACATAGTTTAACAGTCACAGGGCTTAAAGGTGGCAAAAAGTCCAAATATTGGGTCTCTGTGGGCCTTTTAGAGATCTCGATGTGGCTTTCAAATTAAAGCTTCAGACTTGAAATTTGTTACATACTAAGATTACACATAGAATATGTATCTAATAAAGTTTGAAACTTCTCAGACTTACCATTTCCAAGTTACAGAGCAAAATATGTGAAAAATGTCTTAAAAGGGTCACTCAGGTGGGTGTTTAAGGTCCTCATACACAGGTTAAATGTCTACTTGAAGCCTTGATTTTTGGCACATGTAAAAAGAACATAATAATGTATTCCCAGATGAGATTTCAGCTCTATCAGTCACATAGTTTAACAGTCACAGGCCTTAAAATTGGCAAAAAGTCCAAATACTGGGTCTTTATGGGGCCTTCTAGAGACCTAAATGTGGCCTTCAAATTAAAGCTTCAGACTTAAAATTTGTCACATACTAAGATTACACATAGAATATGCATCTAATACAGTTTGAAACTTCTTAGACTTACCATTTCCAAGTTACAGGGCAAAATATGTGAAAAATGTCTAAAAATGGTCACTCGGGTGGGGATTTATGGTCCTCATACACAGGTTAAATGTCTTCTTAAAGCCTTAATTTTTGGCACATATATAAATAACATACTAATATCTTCCCAGATAGGATTTGAGCTCTATCAGTCACATAGTTTGACAGTCACAGGGCTTAAAAGTAGCAAAAAGTCCAAATATTGGGTCTTTGGGAGCCTTTTAGAGACCTCAATTTGACCTTCAAAATTAAAGCTTCAGACTTAAAATCTGTTACATACTAAGATTACACACAGAATATATATCTAATACAGTTTGAAACTTCTCAGACTTACCATTTCCAAGTTACAGGGAAAAAGATGTGAAAAATGTCTTATAAGGGTCACTCGGGTGGGTGTTTATGGTCCTGATACACAGGTTAACTGTCCATTAAAGGCCTAAATGTTGGGGCACATATAAGAAAACACATAGATATATTCCCAGATGATATTTAACTTAGATGAGAGACATAGTTTGAAAGCTACAGTGCTTGAAAGTGGCAAAAAGTGCATAAATTGGGTCTCTGTGGGCACTTTTGAGACCTTAAGTCGACCCCTTTGGGTAAACCTACAGCCCTAAAATTTTCTACAGACAAGGATTACATATCAAAGTTATACCTAGCACAGTTTGAGACTCATCAGAATTACCACTTCCAAATTATAGGGCAAAATATGTGAAAAGTATAGCAAAAAATCCCTAAGTGGGGGTATTTATGGGCCTCAAGGACAATTTTCTCCTCAACTTAAAGTCGTGATTTTCGGCACATGTACTAAGAACATATTAATGTGTTGTCAGGTAAAATTTCAGCCAGCTGAGCATCATAGTTTGTGACCTACAGGGCTCTAAGTGGCCAAAAGTCCAATTTCTGACCTTAAGGTGGCCATAAGTTCTTTTTTACTGGGAGTTTAAGGTCACCTTAAAATAGGGATCTTCCTTTGGGCACCCTTAACATGTGTACCAAGTTTGAAAAAAAAAATATTAATTTGTTTTTGAGTTATCGCGTCCACAAGGAAATTTCTACGGCGGCGGCGGCGGCGGCGCGACGGACCTGAATCCAATATATCCCCGACTTTCGTCTGGGGATATAATTATATAGAAATTTAGCAGTTCTTAAAAAAGTTAAACCAATATTGCATAAAGAAGCCTTACTTAAATTATATTGTAGTATCTTTCAGTCACACCTGTATTATTGTGTCGAATTATGGGGTAATTGTAGTAAAACATATCTTTTGCCAATTATAAAGGCTCAAAAACATGCAGTAAGAGTAATTTGTAATTTAAGAAGTAGAGATCATACAAGTTCCTTCTTTAATGAACTCAACATTCTCAAGTTTATGGACTTAGTGGAGTTTAAAATACTAATTTTAATGTTTAAAGCCTGGAATGTTAATTTGCCTAAAAGCTTGCAATGTCTATTTCAGAGTAAAACTGACAATGTATATAATACCAGACGATTGTATAATTTTAAAATCAATTTCTCTAAATCAAAAATTAAGTACAACTTTTTGTCAAGTATTAGAGTAAGATTATGGAACAAACTTGATGAGAAGATGAAAACCAGCGGTTCATTGATAAAATTTTAAAAAATGTTAAAACTTACATATGTGAACAACTATTAAATTACACTCAGTTTCTACTTTATCTAATATTATGGTTAATTACTTAAATTTACAATCTGATAAACTAAGATCAATGATCTTGAAATCTAAAAAATACGATTAACTAAGATCAATGTCATATATTGTTTCCTATAATACTTTTAATTCCATAATGTGAGCTTGTTTGTTTGTACTGTAAAATAAATATTTATCATAATAATATAATCTAATTTATTAAAAAATATGTGGTGGAAATAAAATATAGAATTATTAAATAACTGGAAGTTGGGGGGTGGCGAATATACAAGCTTTTGCTTCAGCCTCCTCCTTTTCATACTAAAGCTAATTGTTGAAATAAAAACATACATGTATAATAATTTTGTAAAAGCATAATATTTGTAACTTTAATCTTATTTACATGTTCTTAGATAAAGTTATCAACTTTTGTAATGTGATGTAATTGGCTTTGAAATAAACTATTATTTATTATTATTATTATGTTTATTTGAACTTATTTCAATGAATAGTTAGGGGTGAGTTTCTTATGGGGTGAATTGTGATATGGGGTGACTTGTCTTTTAAAATCTGAGGTGATTTTGCATACGGGGTGAGATGTCTCGAAAGCTCCGCACAGCCCTTAAAGATGTGAGATAAAAACTTTCGAATTTCTGTAAAATCTGGTAAAAAAATTGTAAAGTACACCAAGATATGTTTCTCCGATAGTGTACTAGAAAACTGGTTCTTTTCTAGGTCGATTTCTTTCATTCAGATATGCAGCGAACGATTTCCTAGTTGCGGCGAAATGTCCCAAAATCTGACAGAAAAGTCAAATGCACGCAATTAAGTGTACAGTACTGCTTCCCTGCATAAGTTGGCCGCGGGTCGTAAGTTGGCCACCATCATCATATTTTGAAATTTCTATAATTCTAAAGGCCTGTATCATTCTTGAATGGTCTATTATAATAAGATTTATTATAACCACCACTTTTAAAACCTGTGCAACCACACATTTGTCTGTTTGATTCATTTAAATGAGTGGTGGCCAACTTACGACCCGCGGCCAACTTATGCAGGGAAGCAGTACCCCCCGTGTACTGTAAATTGAGACCAAACCTAGATGTAGGCTTCGAAAAGAAGCACTTTGTATTTGGATGAATATACAGAATGACAAATTAAAGTGCCCACTAGCAGTGCACAAACCAAGGTACATACTCACTACTGTGTATTTTTATCTGACAGTGTTGTTTACCAAATGTTTACCTCCACCATACGTCAACAGGTGCGAAGTAATAAATGACCGTAATAATTGCGGAAAATTTTAGGGTGGCGAAATAGGCAAGGTTAAAGCACTAACTAATTATTATTAACAATATGATATACGTAAAGTAATAAAAAAAATTCAGTTTTGTAATGTGTATTGAATAAAAGACCAAGTATCTGCATTCGGAGTTATATTTACTTTGCTTTCGGTTTTCATTTATCTCTCCAGAAAACTTTCCCGAGCGCAATAAATCCCCGGCCTCCGATTTCGGCTATACATTAATCAGCTAACAATGTGTCTCATAATTAAGTCAATAGACCAAATCAACATTCCTTGGATAGATTATAAAAATGAATTCAATGAGAATATTAATCCTAGAACTTACCCAATTTGGGATAGTTACTTTCTCACCAATAACAATTTGATTATAAGATCACACAAATTTCAAAACAAGGGTATTACATACCTAAATGATATAATTTGTCATACTGGAGGAATGTTTGGTTACGAAAGTTTTGTTAAAGCTTTCAATATACGAAAAAATTTTGTAGATTTTTACAGTTTTCTCCATAGTATCCCAAGAAAATGGAAAGATTGTTTACAAGTAAGACTAGAAAGATTAAGCTACATAAAACAAAATCTTTTAGAAACACTTTTAAAAATGAGTAAAGTCTGTAGACAATCTTATGCAAATATACTAAGTAAAAATTGTACGCACAGATCACATGAAGTAAATGGCTTCATGTTCTACAGGATCATGTAACTCAGTTACCATGGCCTAGTTACTACTCAGTAAACTTTCAGTGCACTATTGACAGCAGAATGAGAGCTTTTCAATATAAAATTCTCTCGAGAATTCTTCCAACTAACAAATACTTAAAAATGTGTAATATTACTGAAAATGAATCATGCTATTTTTGTCAGTCAGGTGTTGAAACCATTGAACACGTTTTTTACTTTTGTCCTGTTGTCCAGGACTTATAGTCAAAATTAGCACTGAAAATGAAACCATTTTTAGATATAACCCCTCAACTTAAACCACATAATGTTCTATTGGGATGCCTTGACTGTAACAATAAAATGTGTCTAAATCATATATTTAATATTGTGAAAAGATATATCTATTCCACAAAATGTAATGAAAGAGCACTATACATAGAGCATCTTATGAAAATAATTAAACAGCAATATTGTATTGAAAAAGAACTATTGAAGATGTATGGTAAGAACTAAGAAATGTGTAGAAGCAAATGGCAGGCTGTTGAATCTTTGTTAGTTGATTAATTTTAGTTGACTAATTTTAAGTACTGTATTACCCTGTGTCTTTTTTTATGGTGCAGCTGTGTTTCCATCAAAAAAATCTACAAAAAAAAAAGTTTAGTCTCCATGTTCTTAAAGTGTTTGTTGAAATTGTAAAACCAAAATGTTATAACACAGCTATGTTATCAGTAGTTTACATTTACTTTCAACTATGGTGTATTTTTGTTGTGTTTTTACAGTGTAACAATTCCGGCTATACCTTAGGTACATCAATGCATGATTGCCCCGAAGATGACAATATTTAGAAGGTAAAGCATTTTATATAAAATAAAGGCTAAAAAACATGTTTACACATTTTATTTTGTAAAATGATCTCTTACTAAACAACTTATAGTACTTTGAGGCTTCTTTGCTTGTGTGATTTGCTTTTTAGGTTAAAGGGGGTCCTTTCAAAAGGATAAAAAGTTCAAGGCTGAATAATCTATTTTAAAACCTGATACTGATAAACACATCTTTATACATGTATTAACAATATTTTGATAAAAATAAATTTTATTCATGGTTTCATATGAAAGGGAGAGTTTAAATATATGTTGACATATGAATACTGCAAAGCACTGATTGTTATAAAACCTTTAAGTTAACATTTTACAGTCTTGGCTGGCTAAAATAAGAAAGAAGGCTTTTAATCAAGACAACAAGAAAGTTTGCTCAACACATTTTAAGGCAGATGATTTTGTACCAGATAGGAGATACCTTAAGTCAAATGCTGTCCCAACTATATTTCAATGAATAACTGAAAAGCAAAGCATTGTATGTTCATCCTTTCTCTGAGAGGCCTAACATTGGGCCCTGAAATAGAAAGTCCAATGGCAAAAATAGGGATGTCACAATTTTAGACAATGTCTTAATTAAATACTTATTGTTGAAAGGATTATGTTGAACTTATCTCTGTATCGGTTTGGTATAAATCCTGGACATCTGGAAGTGCTATTGTACTGGTGCAATGTGTGTGATGAAAGCTTTGACATGGCCACCCAAGTCATATATTTCTCAGATCAGTAGAGATGCTACATAACAGTGATTTCATATTTTCTTTGGATCCAGGACCTGAATGAGCGCATAATAACTATATAGATGGCTATAAGTAAACTTTTATTAGTATACTGTCACACACCCATACAACTCTCGGATTATGGTGGTAGAAGCATGAATCAGTTTATGGGTCTAATTTTGGTGATTTTTTTACTTTGAACCTCAATAACACAAGGGGTATTTCATGTATATTTTAATATTAATAGCTGAAATAATTTGTTTGTGTCTAATTGATGAAAACCCTTGAATCAGTTTATGGGTCTATATTGAAAAAAAAACAACTGGTGAACACTGAAAGAATACTTCAAATATATGAAGTGTACCATATATGGCATTATTGTATGTGGTCAGTAATCAAATAATGAGCCTGTTTTACCTATTTCAAATGTGAAATAGTGTCTCTGCATGTTTACATTTCTAGAAAATGAAATGTTGTTTGGTGGAAAGAATGATCAGTTCATGGGTGTTATTTGGTGTATTTCTTTACTTCAAACCTTAATAATACAACCAGTATTTCATTTATTTTCATGTTAATAGCTCAGATGTTATCCCTTTACCATTGTACCAGATGTCATTTTCTAAATATTTGTAGAAATATTCAACACACTGTTTTCTTTGTCTCTTATTGCTGAAAACACTGTGATCAATTTATGGGTGTATTTTGGAAGAAATGTTACACTTGACTTATCACTTCAGATGTTTACAATATATGTATTGTTACTTGTTGTCACTTAGGGCTGACCAAGTTATGATTTCAAATTGTCCAAATGCAGGTATTGTTTTTACCCATGGCATTCAGCTGTGCAGACAAGTGGATGGGTGGGTGGGCAGGGGTAAATATCTCGTCTGGCCTGTATCTCAGAATCCACTAGATGTAGGATGTTTATACTGGGTAGGGATATTGGTTAGAAGTTATACTGTCACCTTATACTGTGACCTTAGTGTGACCTTTGACCTTGACTCTGTCAAAATGTTTTCTATAGTAATATTTAAAACATATTTCCCTTATGACAATGATATATGGATTGCTGCAACCGATTATTACCTCCGCCAAGGAAGTATTATTTTCATGACTGTCTGCTTGTCTCTTTGTCTGTTTTGTGTGTTAGCAGCATTTTGCAAATACTACTGGTTGGATCTTCCTGAAAAGAAATCAGAAGATGTGTCCAAGTTAAATCCCCTTAAATTTTTAGAGTGATCTGGATCATCATCTGGATGCAACAAACAACTTGGATTTACCTATTTACTTATTATTACATGCACTGGCAGAGATATGCACCCTCCAAGTGCTCTGGTTATAGGGGATTCTACTTAATTCTATTATTTCCATTGACAACAATACTTCAAATGATAAATGTAAAAGCTTCACAACTTTTAGTTTTCCAATTAATAATTTGATATTACTGTTGAATTGCCTTGTTTTGATATACTCTGCATACATTTTATCCCTCTTAGGTGTTATTTGTCTTGCACCTTAGTATACCATACAATGTAAGTTCTATATGTAATGATGTCCAATGCTATTTCCCCAGGCTGTTAAATTTTATTAAGAGTGATGAACAGAAATATAAAAATGTTGTAATAAAACACCCGAAATAAATTATGTGTTTACATTTGTAATTGTACATCAAACACACTAAAGTTATTGTAATTGAAATACTTGAAGACACACCACTACACAAAATACTGGCCAAAATAGGCTCAAAATTTGGTCAGTGTCAGTGGGTTACAGTCTATATAAGGTGAACTTAATACAGCTGGAGGTTCAGTCAAGTGTGACATTTTTTTCAAAATAGACCCATAAATTGATTCAAGGGTTTTGATCAATTAGAGACAGAAAAATATTAAGGGGATTAATATTTGGCACAATAACAAAGGGATAACACACCTACTCTTTGAGGTATTAACATTGAAAATATACGAAGTACTCTTTGTGTTATTGAGGTTCAAAGTCAAAAATTCACCAAAATTAGACCCGAAAAATTGATTCACGCTTCTATTAAAGTGAAAATAAGCAGCCCTATTACAGATAAAATATTGTTAGAAAACCTCAAGGAAATTCACCACCACATATCTCCTCATGAAGAATGATGAGTTGGGTACTATGGCCATGAGCTTAAAGTATTTGATCTTCACAGCAGCCTTACTATAAGTAAAATTTGGTGAGAAAACCCTACGGAAATTTGCAACCTCATACAGAAGTGCGATAAGAGGTGCGATCCGGGAAAAAATCCGATTCTGAATACGATTCTGAGCTTTATAATCTACCCTGTATATCCTTGACCATCAGATGTGGTCTCACTGACACCCCAGCAGGCACACACCTTGAAATGTCATTGATTCAGAGTTGAAAACAGGTCCTGATGTTGAAATCCGCATTATCAACTACTAAAGCTAAGTTAATTTTCTGAGATGAAAATGTAGTGATATTTTGACCAGAAAAATTGAAACTGACATAATTTCAACACTATTTCAAAGCTGGATTTCTGACTGGACAAAGTAGTAGATACTTCAAAAAAAAAAATCCCCACTAAATCAAGTAAGGTTTTCTGACATGAAATCTTAGTCATGTTATTGAACAGAAAACAGGTTGAATGTTAGGAAATGAATGACTAGTGATTGTTGATTGATTGATTTTTCTAGAGGGAGATATAGTGATTAAGTCTAACTTTTTAAAAGAACTATTATTGCAATAGTTTTTGAATTTGTAAGTATTTGTAAAGCAAAGACTAATTTTTAAAGATTATAAAGATGATAAAGATTATGTGTGCATGTACTTGTGTACATTTTTATTCATTCTCTTTATTAATTTGTAGCAACAACATAACTGATGCACCCAAATATAATTTTTATAGTTTATAATTATATTTTGATTGATGCAATTCCTGATAATTAAAAAAAAATTTTGAAGTCAAACTTATTTTAAATAAAAAAAATTATCTTAAATAAAAAAAATAATGCTGAAGTATTTTTTGAATTTGCAAATTATTCTTAGTTAGATCTAATGTTTTAATCTATGTTACATCAACACAGATTAATTTTTCATGGAAGCATGACATAATTTTTTTCTCATTTCGTAGCTCAAACTATTGATGCTCATGTGGTTAACTGAATTTTTATAATAATATGTGAAATGGATAATTTTGCATTTAATTCATGCATTTTTGATAACTAGTTCTTTGGGGATGGTTGCTGCATTGTATCTTTTTATAATATTGCATGAGCAAGCAATCAAACTTCATCATTCAGTATTTGGTAATATATTATGATCTTTTGTATTTTCCACCTAGATATCCATTATTTTATGTTTATATAATGAGATAATCAAATTTCAATAATCTGTTGAATTCTTGGTTACAAATGAAATATTTGTAAAGTGACATTCTCACTGTCTAATTATTTTATCCAGTTTATTTAAACTACTTCACAATAAAATCTGGATTGAAAGATTTTTTAAGGAATTTCTCATGTAAAGGCCTTGTCAACTTCAACTATCTCAGGCCATGTGTTCCAACTCACTTGAAATCTATTGTAAGTTCTCAAAATGGAAGTAAGGATTTATATAATATTTTAAAACTAAAAGATAACATTGGTAAAAGTATTCCAGAACGAACTTGGAAATCTATCCTTCAATATGATGCAATTTTATCGAAAGATATTTGGAGCATAATATATAAAGTTTGTTTTAAAGCCATAGAGGATAATTACATTATTTGGTTCCAGTATAAAATCCTCTACAATATATTAGGCACAAAAAATATTTATACAAACTTAAACTGCATCTAGATCTGATGTGTTCATTTTGCTCTCAATATCCAGAGTCCATTGAACATCTTTTTTCAGAATGTGAAATTGTATCCCAGCTGTGGGATAATTTACAGAATTGGATTATAAATAAGCTGAGAATAAACATTATCATAAGTAAATCAATGAAAATTCTGGGATACTTAGTGCATGATGTCCATTTCTGGCCCCTCAACTTTGTTCTTATGATAGCAAGAAGCTATATTTTTCAGTCTTCTAGAAAAAACTGTGCATTAAATATTTTTGCCCTCCAGTTACAGGTTAAAAGAAATACTTAGAGCAGCAAACGCTACAAAAAATCAGTTCGAAGGAACATATTTTTAACAGAAGATGGAATATATGGAACAAACTATTTGATGGTATCTAGTCCTAATATTTCCAATGATCCTTACCTCATTGTTTAAAACCAGTAGATTTATCTTTCAAGGTGCAAATGTGTCAGAGCAATAAAGTATTCCAATGTTGTTACTAAGGCTGTGTATTTTCTTGTTATAATGTGTTAATATTAGTTACTTAAATATGGATAATATCAACAATTTTGTGTAAAGTTTGTGTGTTAAAATACTATCTGAGGAGAATATTATAAAAGATTATGTCAGCTAGTGTATCACCTGCCATTTCTGAATATCTACTGTATATATGTACTCAAAAAAGAAATAAAAATATAAAAAAAAAATTTTATCCAGTCAAACGTGCTAAATATTACATTAAAAATAAACATTGCAATTTGAAAGAAACTCTGGAGTAAAATCACAGTGTCTTTTTTGCTGTCTTTCTTTCAAAATATTCATCTTTTGAATGTGGCTTAAAAACACAACCAAACTAAATGTACACAACTTCAGCACATTGCTGCCTCATCTTAACTAGTTTTCAACTTTGACGAAAAACTAGTAGACATAGCTAGATAAGCTCACACTTGGCTATTGAGAAAGAGTAAACTGTTCCCTTTGTGTAGTACTGACAGTAATTAGTTTTAGTCACAGACCTGGCATTGAGTACAAAGAGCACCAATAAAATAAATATGTGAATCGCCATGACACCACTGAGCTATTGTGTTCTCAGAGTGATAAGATGTTATAACTGAAGAGCATAGGTTCATGCTACTTTTGACAAGGGATTTTCTTATTCTATCTAAATATATATGTCTTGTACATAAGAATGACTGTAGCACAGATTTTAGGAGTACATATGGATTCGTTACATATTAACAATGTAAAAACTAAGGAGGATGAATCAAAATTATATCTAGGTATAAAAGATTTTTTTTATTTTTGAAAACCTCAACACTTTTGCGGAAGGTACACAATTGACATACTCATGTCATACATTTTCCCATATTCAATATGTTTTTGTTCCAAAATGTGACTTCTTCCTGTCAGTAATCAAACTTGGATTTACTATTGAAAAAGTGTACATCAATTTTAGGACCAACTTTCAACCCTACATATCTAAGATTTCTAGTCTAAAACATAACCACTTTTTAACGTTGGAAATATGAACAAGATTTAGTGTTGATTATTCTTTTAAAACATGACTACTTTTTCTTGTCAGAAATCTAACTTATATTTTGTGTTGAAAATATGTTACGATCAATTTTCAATGTTAAGTCACCAGGATTTCATGTGTAAAATACGACTTCTTTTTCATGTCGGAAACTAATTAGTGTTGAAAAAGTGTAGATGAATGTCGGGATATTTAACACTAAATCAGTATGTTTTCAAAGGTCTGTGCTTGCTGGGATTGTGATGTATAACCTATGCAATGCAGAGTCAGTGACATTAGATCTCTCAGGATAAGACATTTTCTCCAACTATGAAAAGCTCTAAATCTCAGTCAACCTCCTTATTTTCTTCATTGAAAATCCCAGTCTTAGCAACGTTTTTATGCTGTCACATCCACAAATAAATTGACAGCTTTTGTAATTTTTTGATGTCATTCCTGTGGAATAGATTACAGCATGCCGTCAGCTATGGGTTCTTTCAGAAAAAAGGCTTAAAACACACATTTTCAGAATTACCTTCACACTGCCATTAATGGCTCCCTTAGTGGACTCTTATGGTTTTGACCTTCTTGGAACTGGACTGTCCCTTCTTGGAGGAAAATGCACTTTGAGATGACACTTTCGCCAGTTTGGAGTTATATAAATCATTAAAATTACCAATCAAGAAAATGTAAACCAAATAATTGTTTGCTATGATTTATTTACATGAAATTACAAAAATAGAATTAAATGACAGAAAGCACGTGTAGAACATTTTCTAGAATTTATAACATTTTAAATTTTTACAATTACAAATTACAGTACAATTACAATGCAACACACTCACTACAAGAATACAACAACAACAAAACAGGTGTAGCAGTATTTCAAACAATTAAACTTATTTCTACAATTTTCAGGTTAGATTTTCCCAAGACAGTAGTATAGGGGGCTATTTGGTCACACAAATAGTCACACAATCTACGTGGTCCCCCTGGGGGGGTTGTATAGATTTTTGTGACCAGCAGTCACGGCCCATCTGTGTGAGGAGGGGGGATATGGGGGAGTTGGGGGGTTTACTTAATGCAGGGTGTGTTAATTATCTGTGAAAATGAGGTTGAAATGAAATACATTTATTGGAAGGAAGTACATAAAATATTCATAGCATCACCAACAAATAAACAACATTTAAAGCTACATAAGGGCAAATAAAATCATGTAAACAGCTAAAGGTAAAATAAAAAAACAGCAAACATCCAAGAACCTTTAAAAACTAGTAAACAACTTTTGTATATTTAAGCATCTACATATTTATAGCATCAAATAAGGGACATTTAAAACAACAAATTATCATAAATATGAAACATCCAAAAAAGTTAAGACATTTAATCCCATACAAATTTGTAAGGATATTTAAAAACGAAATAGTCATGAAAGGTAAAATGATTATATGGTCCATTGACCGCTAAATGACTATAGTGTTTGCTACTTTTCATATTTTCAAAAATAAAAGCATCATAAAAATTCCTGGATTTCCATTGGGGTGACTATAATTCCAGCAATCCGATTGGCGTGACTATAAATCAGCGTCAGGGGTCATTTAAACATCTACAAATTAAAGCTAACCAAAAAAGTACACACAAGTAATGGTCAAGCTTTTTTCCCACAATTTTTCCCCAGTTAAAGGGACCCAGTTTCACATTGGCACAGCAGCCTTTCATTAGACGCAACATATAATTCAAACCCAATCCCTTTAATTTAAACCAACCCCTGTACATTATTACCTTTATTTTTAAGTAATTACCTTATTTTAAAGTTTTCTCGGCGACTGTTATTCAATAGTACTGGAATAAGTAAGAATCCCTCTATTATACCAAAGTCCCAAAAATTTAAATATCATATACTAGAGTCCAATGGAAAGGCTATTATCCCCTATCATTTGAAAAGCATGTGACTACACTCAAAGATGGTCATTCCACAATACAAAATGGGTTTAATGATCTGGAAAAAAGTGTGGGGTAATAAATGTATAATTTTCAAATGCTCATAACTTTTTGAGGAATAGTCCGATTTTAAAAATTCAAAAAGGACCTTCATCCATATCTCCAGACGAAAATTTTGATACCTGATACTATAACCCCGAATAATAAATGTACAATATTTCGAAATCCAGTACACTAAAAAAGTCCCATTGTAAAAGCCTATTATCCCCCATTGTCAAAGCCATTCGCACAGCTGGTGTCATTCATCTTTAAAAAGGGGCTTGTTAAGGAATTATAATGTATAATTTTCAAATGCTCATAACTTTTTGAGGAATAGTCCGATTTTAAAAATTCAAAAAGGACCTCGATCCATATCTCCAGACAAAAATTTTGATACCTAATACTATAATCCCGAATAATAAATGCATAATATTTCGAATTCCAACACACTAAAAAGTCCCATTGTAAAAGCCTATTATCCACCTCCTTGACAATTGCATTCGCACAGCTGGTGTCATTAAATCATTAAAAAGGTCTTGTTAAGGAATTATAATGTATAATTTTCAAATGCTCATAACTTTTTGAGGAATAGTCCGATTTTAAAAATTCCAAATGGAGCTGAATCTACAATTTCAGACAAACATTTTGATACCTTATACTATAACCCTAAATAATAAATGCACAATATTTCGAAATCCAGCACACTAAAAAAGTCCCATTGTAAAAGCCTATTATCTCTCCTTAACAATTGTTAAGGAATTATAATGTATAATTTTCAAATGCTCATAACTTTTTTGAGGGATAGTCCAATTTAAAAAATTTCAAAAACTGTCTTATCCTATGATTTCAGACAAACATATTGACACCAAACAAACCTATGTTACAATACCAACAAAATCGAGCTTAGTTTTATTTACCTCATTTATTATTCAAAATATTATTTTTACACACAACTATACACAAACAAATACACACAAAAGAAGATAGGGTCTAATTTTCTAAAAAAAAATACTAAATCTATGAAACAAAAAAATATGTACCACCACCAATGACACACACACACACACACACACATACACACATGGAAAAACAATGAAACCAAAGTCACTACAAACTACTCTCACAACAACATTTTATACATTCGTTTCAAGTCTCAGCTGCTTCATTCTTTCAGCCCTCCAGGCAGTGAGTCTTAAATTATATTTGTGTTGTTCAGGGCTTCTATTCCATTTTTTACGGGATGTTCTTTTTTGAATTTCCTTCTCTTCGGCTTGCCTGTTTGCCTCTTCTTCATCATTTTCATTAAAATCAAAACCAAAAGTTCTACCCATTTCAGCCATTCTTTCCTCCCTGACCCTTAGCAGTCTATTTTCAAGTTTTCTTTTTATGATAAATACAGTAATTGTACTTATCAGAGTACAAGTGAAAATGACTCCACACACTGTCACAATAAGTGTACTTTTGGGAACACTATTCAACAATGGAGTTATCCCTTTTGACTCAATACCATGCGGTACATAACTTATTTCAGGGGTTATACTTGCAGTACTTGTTTCACATGCTCCTATCAGAGTAACTTTGTACATAACATTACAATCTAAAATCACAGAATCAGAAATTCTTACAGAATCCAAGCTGTTGAAAACTGTAGTCAACCAACCCATTCCAACAAAACTCTTACTTAATACAATTTCTCTGGTAATTTCTGGCTGTCTGAAAACATCATTTCTGTTGACATTTGTGCAATATACTTTTCTGTTTTGTTCTTGACAAATACATTTTTCATGGCACCACATCAAACCCCTGGTAATGACCAAAGCCCAAAAGACTGATAATACTTTGATGAACATTTTGACAAATTTCTAGTGAACTCTCATTTAACTACACTGTATATATATATACCCACAGAAACATATAGACACAAAGACATACACATACCATTGTTTTGGAAAGCCATATCTTAATGCATGAATAGTATTATGGCAAGAAATAGATTTTTTAAGTAGAAGAAGGTATCTATAATGAGAAGCCACTCTTTTATAAAAAAGGGGTATTAATAAAGCCTAAAAAAGAAAACAATGCCAATAGCAAATAATAAAATAAGCCCCTCTATCTTAAGAAGCCATGTCCATTTTTTTCAACATAGACCCCATTGTCAAGGATTTTAAATGAAACCCATAAGCCCCCTCTATGTCAAGAAGCCATGTCCATTTCCACAACAGACCCATTATTACTGATATTCCAATGTACCCCTAATCCCTTCATGTCAAGAAACCATCCCTCATAACACCTGATGATTAAACAATGAAGCTTATGTTCTAAAGGAAATGGATATGTCTTTGTAATTGATCCTTGCAACACCTATTCTATACCTATACACCAAATATTTAACTTTACCATTATTCTTTTGTACTCATTTTCCCATTGTCTCCCAGATTATCAGCATTGTCTTACACTCTACCCATACTGCTATATATTGAGATCTAATTTCACTCAGGTTATTCATTTGATTTAAATTGGCTATCATTATGTTTTGGAAATTATTTTTGATCACACTCTGTATTTACATCTCAGTGTACTGTATGTGTCCTGAGAAATGTGTTTGTGGAAAAGGCCAGATATCATGTCTACAGTTGGAAACATCTGATCAGCTGAAACTAAGCAATGATGAAAGTAAAGGGATACAGAAATTGGTCTTAAGGGACAGTGCATTTCAACTGGACAAAATTCAAAAGGTCTTTCCCAATCTACAAGAGATATCACTGATGAAATCAAAATTAATAACCGATGAAACTCAGTCAATAGATATTGAAAAAGAAACATCATTCTTATTTTACACTTGGTGCATGCTTCCAATTTTTCTCATAGCCTTTCTACAGGCCCATCAACAAGAAATTCGCAATGTCATTCATCACATGCAATTCATTCATATGTGCGTTCAAATGTGTATAAGGACCATAGAGGGTATTGCAAAGACTGTCCACTTTATGTACAAAGTACTGAACATCTTGAATCTTGCTATAGGTAAGAAACACCATTAATTCACCTCCCATTTGTAGCAATTAATTGAAATATTACCAACTGATGTAATACTTTTTCCATCAATCCATTCCATTTTTATAATATATCACACCAGGAACAATGTAGAAACAACTGTATTATAACACTGAATTATAGAGGTATAATTTTTACACTAAAAATCTTATTATTGTAAGATATATCGCATATTCTATACTTATCTTCAGGGATGATGGTGAGGACATTGGAAAGGACCTATCGGCGCCAGTTGATGGATCAACCGCTTCCAGGCAGACCACCAGCACTACAAGATGGACCAGTAGCTAGAGGAGATAGGCCACCAGCCGGACAGGACAGAGGACCGCCTAGACAAGAAAGAAGAGTCTACAACCTCAGACAGACAACTCAGAGACAGCACCATTACCATTATACAAATTGAAGATGTTATTTTATCGTTTTACAAGTTCTATGTACTGTATTATATATTAGGGACACTCAATAACACATTTTAACCATAATTTCTTTTTCTAATCTCACCAAAGTTTTATTTAATATAGATATCAATGTAACACTAACCAATATATATTTTATAAATTGTATTTTACATGTAAGTTTATATGTCATTAATTTGAAATAAAGGTTTATATGATATAGCTGTCTATCTTCTGCTACATATTCAGTATATCTCAACACTAATGTTAGGATTCATTTCCTCACAATTTCTTAAAAATTGAAAGACTTCTGCATTGATACTATGACTGGGCTTTGAGACTTTGGGCTTTATGACTCATTCGGTCACAAAAGGCAACATGGTACAACGTAGGGGGTTTTGACTTTGGGGTTATGACTCATTCGGTCACAAAAGGTAACATGGTACAACGTAGGGGTTTTGACTGTGTGGGTTTACGACTCATTTGGTCATAAAAGGTATTATTGTACAACGTAGGGTTTTTGACTATGGGCTTTACGACTCATTCGGTCACAAAAGGTATTATGGTACAACGTGGGGGTTTTGACTTTGGGCTTTATGACTCATTCGGTCACAAAAGGTATTATTGTACAACGTAGGGTTTTTGACTTTGGGCTTTATGACTCATTTGGTCACCCTTTTGTGGAGGGAAAAAACAGCTATTAGCTTTCCACAAAGTGGAAATTTCCAGAAGCCACCACGAGGAGGTTAGCTGTTACGGCTTCCATAATTTAGAATCTAAATTTTTTTCCCCAATTTTGAAACCAAGCAAATATGGCCATGCAGGGAGTAATTAAGGTCCCATAACAAACCACAAAGTGCTAGCATAATGGGAATATATGAATAATTAAATCTAGTAACAAACCAATAACTGATATTGCTGATACAAGCAATGTAATATTTATTACTGCAAAAACAAAAAAAATTGGAATTTTCAAAATAACTACACTGTTGAAATCCTGAAATCCGATTGGCGTGACTATAATTCCAGCATTTTCATTGGTGTAACTATAATTCCATCATTCCCATTTGACTGATTGAATTAACATCCCTTAATCCACCACCAAAATTTTCCTATAAAGAACAAGGATTTGCAATCCTAAAATGTTATTCCAGATTTTTTTGTCACCTTTTCAACACAGATTTTAGCTCTCCACCTTTGTAATAGGATACAATTAGTGTTTTTGAATAACTATTTCTACATTGTTCACAGTATATATCATTAAATTTTATGAAAAAAGAAGCAATTAGACTTTAATTGCGCATATATAAGTTTAAAAAAATTTACAATAATATTATACACCAAACCCTAAATGGTCGCATAATGAAAAAATAACTGAAACATGTACTCAAATGAATTCATAATGTAGTCGTATATTTTTGGTCAAATAAAATCAAAACGTACACTTCGATTACACTTGAGTCTTAAAATCCGTAATGCACTAATATATATATACCTTAAGAAAAATTTCCTGGTCCACAATGCACTCTTTTAATAATTCGATTATGAAAAAAAAACATTATGCATACTTTCCATTGATAATCATTGGCATTTTTTTAAAATTTACATCTAATTTACCATACATAATTGACTTTTAAAACTAGGTATCAGTCATAAATATAATCAGCTAATTCATAACTATACACAATTATATGCACCATAATTTATAAACATTACCGTTTACAATAACTGAAATATTTCTTTTTTAAATAAAAACATGGACATCCATTGATTTCTATACAAACCTGATGGTCATTATCTTCTACAGAATGGTGGACTGGTGAATTTTTTTTGAAAATAAAAGGGGAATGGCCAATGTTTTTGTTTACAAATATGTTGGTCAGTATCTTATACTACTGGTGGTGGACCAATTCATACCAGCATACCTATCCACACCCACCCTCAATTTTCTTAAAGATTTGTAATTTTTCATAAAAAGATGTTCATCACATCATAGATTATAAATAAATTGATCATGTACATTGGTAGTTTATCATGTAACTGTGATTGCTTTGGATAAATTTAGGGGTGGATGTGAACTGACTACCACAAATGAATTTTCTGTAGTTCTACCAGTAAACACCTGTCTACCAGTAAACGCCTGCCTTACATTTATGTAATGGAGGTCAAGGACAAATACTTCTATTTCTCTACAAAATGGGCGTTCTCTGGTATTTCCGGTTTGCAGTAAAATGACCAATAATAGAAACTTTTGATTAATATATAAAAAAGCTTGAAGCAAATATAACAAAATATATGCCAATAACTATAATGGATGATCATAAAGTCGATCACTTAAGCGAGTCTTACAAAGAGTGATTGTTCTCACTTACTAAATTTTAATTAACCTCAAAATATTGAGGTACATTGAAAAATACGACCTCATAAAGCAAATAGCCTAACAAATTGTTGCAAGATTTTTTTCAACAGAAAGTTTATACATGGGTTTGAAATGCAGAAAAAAAGACTATTGTTTGTAACACTGATCATTGAGTCGATCACCTGGTACAACCACTTCCATTGAGATTAACAAAGTGAAAGTTCTGATTCAAGATGATCAATTATATCTACCAAACAAAAATTTGTGCATAGATTTTATACTAGTTGTATTATAACAAACTGGATGGCTTGTTTCTGTACTGAGGAAATATTTTAGTGTTTATTTCCCAAAATAAATGTGCTTGTAACACATTGCATGAGTATTTTTGGAGAATATATTCAAGAAAGGAGGGTTTATTTATTTGCAAATTCAAATGAAGTTTGCTATATGTTGTAAAGCTGTCAATGCTGACCAATCGACTCAATGAGCAAATCAACATAATGATCATCTACTATACTGCTTGGAGCCATATAGTGGCACACGCTTCAAATTGGCACAAAACAGAAGTTTTAATAACAATGGTTCTTTATCGCCCACACTCCTGCATTTACACTTAACAAATAAGGAAGTGGAAGTGATGACAGAAATAAATTTTTGTATGCAAATTATGTCAATTTGAGGTGCTATTTTATGTAAAAATTATATTATCGCCCCTTAAAAAATGATTCTAAAAGGCTTATTGTTTTGATCTGATTTTTGTAAAATAGTTTAATAACTTGTGCTTGTCTCAATTCATATTTTAATAAAAAAGAAATCCACGAAACTACACTTAAAATAAGCTAAAAAGAAGTTTGTGTGTCCAAGTTGTGCCAAATTATGACAGGAGGCAATAATTAACGCATTTCAATTGAAAGTTTGGTCATACATGTAAAGCTGTCTACATAACTTAAATTCAAACTATTCATCACTACACGGGCACTCACTGGTAGAATGTGACTAGTAAAAAAGATTTCTTTTTAAAATAAAATGAGGAACGGCCATTGTTTTGGTTGAAAATGGGCTAGCCGTTATCTTCTACTGGAAGACGTCTGCGAATCTTCCGATTCGTGGACTGGTACTTAAAATTCGTTTTTAAAATGAAAACGGCCATAGCTTTGTTTACAAACTCGCTGGCCATTATTTGCTTCTACAGCACACTGGACTGGTACTTAAACTTCTTTTTAAAATGAAAACGGCCATTGTTTTGTTTACAAACTCGCTGGCCATTATTTGCTTCTACGAATCGTGGACTGGTACTTAAAACTTCTTTTTAAAGCAAACTAGGCGATTCCCTCGCTGCCACGACCTCCATATTTGTTTACACACGTGCTTTCTACGCGTCTTCTACCGAATCTGCCGAACTACGGGGTTAGTACTAAAACTTCTTTAAAGCGAAGCAGAAGATTCGCCCCACTGCCACGACCTCCATATCTTGGTTTACAAACGTGCTTTCCAAACGCGTCTTCTACCGAATCTGCCGAACTACGGGGTTAGTACTAAAACTTCTTTAAAGCGAAGCAGAAGATTCGCCCCACTGCTACGACCTCCATATCTTTGTTTACAAACGTGCTTTCTCGTCTTCTACCGAATCTGCCGAACTACGGGCTAGTACTAAAACTTCTTTTTAAAGCGAAGCAGAAGATTCGCCCCACTGCTACGACCTCCATATCTTGGTTTACAAACGTGCTTTCCAAACGCGTCTTCTACCGAATCTGCCGAACTACGGGGTTAGTACTAAAACTTCTTTAAAGCGAAGTAGACGATTCGCCCCCGCTGCCACGACCTCCATATCTTTGTTTACAAACTTCTTGGCCATTATTTACTTCTACAACACGATGGACTGGTACTTAAACTTGTTTTTAAAATAAAAAATGACCATTTCTTTGTTTACAAACTTGCTGGCCATTATCTGCTTCTACAACACGATGGACTGGTACTTAAACTTGTTTTTAAAACAAAAAACGACCATTGTTTTGTTTATAAACTTGCTGGCCATTATTTTCTTCTACAGAATAGTAGACTGGTACATAAAACTTGTTTTTAAAATAAAAAACGACCATTGTTTTTGTTTACAAACTTGCTGGCCATTATTTTACATTATTTTCTTCTACAGAATAGTAGACTGGTACATAAAACTTGTTTTTAAAATAAAAAACGACCATTGTTTTGTTTACAAACTTGCTGGCCATTATTTGCTTCTACAGCACGGTGGACTGGTACTTAAACTTGTTTTTAAAATGAAAAACGGCCATTGTTTTGTTTACAAACTTGCTGGCCATTACTTTACAATAGTCGCTTCTACAGAATAGTAGAGTGGTACATAAAACTTGTTTTTAAAATGAAAAACAACCGTTGTTTTGTTTACAAACTTGCTGCCATTATCTGCTTCTATAGCACGATGGACTGGTATATAAAACTTGTTTTTAAAATGAAAAACAACCGTAAAAATTGTATCTTACATTCATAGAGCCTAATTTCTTCGAAAATGACCTAGATTAAGTGCCCAGCAAAGTTATGCTCTTTGGCTTGCCTGTTGGCCTCTAGTTCCTCATTTTCAAAATCCAAGTATAGGTAAGGGTAATAAATTGATATAGTTATCTAGTCGTATTGAGATACCGAGCTGAAAAATAGAAAAAAATCTTTCAAAGGAAATACTCTGAAAAAAGGTTTTTCTAAATGCTCACATATTGGAAAGTGGTGTCCCTACAACTCTTACATACATAATGAATAATACTCATGGTTTCTCTGTTTCTACATTTTCCTTTATCTTAAAATTAAATCCAAAGGAGCAAGTTTTATAAAATGTTTCCTCCATTATCTGTGAAGTTATGAAGAGATTCAATTTGAAAAAGTTTGTTATTCATACCTGTCTTTTACCCATTCATTTCTAGTTCTCTTGCTTAAGTACATAGTGATATGTGAAAGGAAATGTTTCATTATAAATCTATTAGTAAAATATAAAGATCAGTTCTTTCAGCAAACATTAGACATTTGTACATTTGAATGTAGCACACCGCGAAACATATTTCTCTCACAGTTCTATATAAGTCAAGTAAATAACACTGTTTAGGTTTGGGTGGGTCTTGGTAAGTCAGTTACTCAATTTTTAGCAGTGGCTTGTCCATGTCAGACTATTGGGGTATCTGTCAGGCAAAAAAAAGGTGTTGGGGAAATTTTAATTAAAATAATATTGTTACAGCTCTTAATCTCCATCAAAAAACAGAGTCTAGGCACACCAAACAGAAAAAGCAGAAAACTATAATCATTAACCTGAGACCTAGCAAGGGTCAGTGCCACATAGAGAAACCGGAAAAAGCAGAAATTAGGGTAAATATGTTTGCACAAAAAGATAGGGTTTGAGATTCTTTTTGAATGAGTGGAGAGAAGTGGCTGAACTTATGTCATCAGGCCAATTATTCCAAATTTTTGGAGCATCATAAGATGCTTTTAAGACTTTATATTGACATGGGAAAGTGTGGAACACTGTCGGCATGGCTTTTACCTGTGTTACAAACACTGTCTAGGTTTAAGGTTTAAAATATTTTTGATCAAATATTATTTTATCCACAAAACATTTTTAGCAAACAAAATCTGTTCAACTTGGCTTCATTATCTAGGTTACATTCAAGATTTCAGTCAATGTACTCATTTGATGACTTATGTGATAAGCTAAACAAGCAAACTGGTATGATGTGTTTACCCCTGTGCGATTTGTGCTTTTTACCAAATAATAATATTGCCTCAGTTAATTATATACTGTTCCTTTCTACCCCCTAACTTCACCAATGGTTAAATTTTGTCACCTGACATTTTATCATGCTTTGCGGCAGTATAGTTTTTTGTATTTTCATCTTCTGCAAAACTACAATTAGCTACAGATTAACTGTTAATTTTATTTGATACTTATTACCCTGAATCTGAAAGGTTTTCTCAGCACCTCCATATTTGAGCTAAATCTTTAATGTTTCAATATATTTTAATCATTTGTATCCTATATGGTTGAAGGACTTTTTCTGAAATTGATACAATCACTAGGTTCGACTCAAGGTAGGAAATATTGCTTTACGAATGTTAGATAGATTTGAGACTGAATTTTTGAAATCAAAATGTGAAAAAGATCAGTGACAGTCTAAAAATATAATTTCTAACAGTTTAAAATAATGGGGAAGGCACATAATTGGTTACAGAACACTACTGAAAGTGCAAGACCCAAAACTTATAATCTTATAAGAGAGGACAATCATCAAAGAGGAGGTGTCATTCAGCATTTTTCTTACAAAGCCTACAATAATTTGATTCTCCATTCTTCAGTTGAAACAATTAACATCTTGATTATTACTTTTCATGCATTGGTATTGTCTTTATGTTTATTGTGCATTGGATTTATTTTTTAGCTTGGCACCACTTTGCCACATATTTACTGACCTTTTATACAAAACTTTTGCAACTCTTTTTTACACTCAATGGTTATTGTGTTTTTATTACTGACACATTTCATGGGTGACCATATCAGGGGTAACCAAGTCACCTAAATACATCACCTCTGCCACCTGAAATTGGCACTTCTTTTTATTTAAGTTAAAAATATCCACTATTAAAATTATTTTATGTACTGTTTTCAGCTGTTTGTCATATCTTTTTGGTTGTAGCCCCACAAGATAAGGTCATCCATGCTTCTTACCACCCATTTTTTCTCCAATAGCTGTTTTCTCTTTTGATGAGATGATATTTTGTTACCTCTTACAATATTATACAAATGGTGTGTTAAAAGTTGTAAGTTTCTGAGAATGTTTGCCTGACTTTAACTGGAAGAACCCATTAACTGTATCGACTTTGGTAAGCACCTTTGTCACATGGCGGTAAGCCATATTTTCTTCTTTATTTGGTCATTTAAAATGTTACATTTTAAACATATTTGTTCAAATCAATAGGATCTAAGCATATTGTTAAGTCCTCATTCTTCTTTGAATTAATTACTAATGGGATGCCTAGGTCAGTCGATGATTCAATTCTAGATATAATCCTTTCCTGTTGAAGTGGATTCCTGTTTCACCCAGTTTTCCCCCCATCTGTAAAGTAATCTTATGGTAAGGGTGTACTACTTGTACTGTTTCCTGTTGCAATTCAGTTCTGTAATAATCACTCTGTATTATTGGAGTTTATATGGCCCTAATGAGTTTTACAGTGTGGCATCAGAGCAATTTTCCTTCCTGTTTATACTTACCTGTACACATTTCATGCAGGTAATTCTGCAAACTTCTCAAAGAGACAAAGAGTGTACAACAGAGCGCAAATCGTATTTGGACCTTTATGACAAGAGGACAATCTGGACACTGTTCCGTACGGTTACATAGATCAGTAATTTGTGTTTTTTATGAGTATTTGGTTTGCAATTTTCCATCAGTGATAGTGTATTCTTTTTGTATATTTTATCATTAAAATGAAGTACGTTTTTCTCTCTCATTCTTCGTCATTGCTCCGACTGTAAAAAATATTCCAAACCTATCCAACATTCTTTTGGAAGTCATCCGGAGCCCCTCCGGAGCCATTTAAGAGCTATCCGGAGCCCCTCCGGAGCACTTAGGAGCTATCCAGAGCCATCTGGAGCCATTTAGGAACTATCCGGAGCCAATTAGGAGCTATCCGGAGCCAATTAGGAGCTATCCGGAGCCATGTAGGAGCCATGTAGGAGCCATCTGGAGCCTTTTAGGAGTCATTAAGGAGCCATTTGGAGCCCCTCCGGAGCCATCCGGAGCCATTTAGGAGCCATGTCGGAGCCCTCCGGAGCCATCTGGAGCTCCTCCGGAGCACTTAAGAGCCATTTGGAGCCCCTCCGGAGCCATCCGGAGCCATTTAGGAGCCATGTCGGAGCCCTCCGGAGCCATGTTGGAGCCCCTCCGGAGCCATTTAAGAGCTATCCGGAGCCCCTCCGGAGCCAATTAGGAACTATGCGGAGCCAATTATTAGCTATCCGGAGCCACCTTAACCTAAAACCCTAAGCTCTAAGTACCCTAAACCCCTAAATCTAAAGCCCTAAACCCTAATTCTAATTACCCTAAACCCCTAAATCTAAAGCCCTAAACCCTAATTCTAAGTACCCTAAACCCCTAAATCTAAAGCCCTAAACCCTAATTCTAATTACCCTAAACCCCTAAATCTAAAGCCCTAAACTCTAATTCTAATTACCCTAAAAACTAAGATTTTATAAAAGCAAAAGACATTTTATTCTTAAAAATGACCACCATGAAAACGTGTAGTGAATGCGATAAAAGCTTTTCTAAAGGCTATAACTACAAGAGACATATTCAGAGGTTTCACAATAATCATTTTGGAAAGGAAGCTGTACCCTTACCTTTCGAAGCGGCATCCACAGCCTGCGTATCCGGAGCAACCAAAAGCGGAAAAACTACATGGTTGTTTCGCTTACTTAGGAACAAGAATGTCATGTTTTCGGAACCGGTAAAAAAAATATTGTATTGTTACGGTATCTACCAAGATACTTTCGACAGCATGAAAAGGGAAGTGGAGGGTATAGAATTTCTAGAAGGCATACCGAGTCGGGCCGAGATAGAAAATTTTGCGGATGGAATGCATAATCTCGTGATTTTGGACGACCTCTCAGAAGGCGTGGTTAAGGACCCCGATATGGAAAGGTTGTTCGTTCAGGGAGCGCACCACTCGAATCTTAGCGTGTTTTTTGTTAGTCACAATTGTTTCAGGCAAGGCAAATGCGCGAGAACTATAGCCTTAAACACTCATTACACGGTTTTGTTTAGAAATATAAGGGATGGGCAACAGATATCCGCTTTAGGAAAACAAATGTTTCCTGGCAATAATAAAGCATTAGTGGAGGCATACGAGGACGCTACTTCTCGTAAATACGGATATTTGGTGATCGATTCCACGGCTAATGGCGATGACGCATACAGGTTGAGAACCAATATATTTCCGGGTGAAGATCCTTTGGTCTACGTACCGATAAACTATAAAAGGGACTGAGTAAAAGTTCGATGTCATATCATGGATGCGAAGAGCAAGAGTCTGTTACTCTATTTATCGGAGGCGACTGATAAACAGCTATCGTCGTTTTTGAAGATAGCCGACAAAGGACAAATTTTAGTTCTGAAGGAAACGGTGTTTAACTTACTATTGGGAAATTTGCCGATTACGGAAGAAGATAAAAAAGCTTTGAAAAAATACAAGAATTTTCTGAGGGAGTTTGCCCGTAAAGGTAGCAAAAGCGACATAAAAAGGAAGGCTAAAGTTATTAAACTTGTATTACGTGTAGCAGCCCCCGTATTAAAGAGATTATGAATAGCGTACGTAAAATGATGTTAGTGCCTTACGAGGAAGGGCTAGACAAACCTAAAAATAAAGGTTTGGAGAAAGAATTGATCGTATCGGCTATGCCAAAATCTTTACAGCGTAAAGCGGATTCATTACTCAGTTACATACAGGGTAGTATTGAGTGGAAAAATAACGGTGAAGTGGTTTACAACGATAAATGCCTGGAGGGTAGTCACATTACAGACCTAGTACGTTATAGTCTACAAGAATACGGCGAATCTCCCCCTCCCCATTACGGGACCTTTCTAGAAATACTAGGCGAGGTCAATGTTCCTAAAAGCGTAGTTACCTGTAGAAAAAACCCATTTCCAAGACGAGATAAAAAGACGGGCAGTACTTGGCAAAAGTTATAAGAGTGGGTCAAGGATTAACAGTTTTACCAAAATGAAGATCGGTTACATCTGTCGAATAGCTGTGTGTTTGGTGGTGGTAATAGCTGCCTTGTTCGATCCCACTGGAAAGGGATTTTGGTTCGGTATATTACGACATTGTTTACAGCTGTTAAACAGGGATGACCCCATGGAAACAGTTTCTGGAGAAGAATTACTTCGATCCGGGGAATCCGGCTAGTTTTGCGGGACCGCAGAAGTTATATCGCTACTTGAAAGAAGAGGGTAATTTCGATGTGATGAAAAACCAGGTGGCAACTTGGCTAAAAAATAAAGACGCATACAGTTTACATCGCCAGTCGCGTAAACCAAAAAGACGTAGCAGAGTAGTGGTAGAAGGAATAGACAGTCAATGGGACGTAGATTTAATGGATGTAGGGTCTTTGGCAAAAAAGAATGACGGAATAAAGTTCCTGTTAGTTGCCATCGACGTCTTCTCAAAATACCTTTTTGTCAGACCTTTAAAGAACAAAACGGGTAAAGAGGTCAAAGCCGCTTTAGAAGATATTTTTCGAAAGGGGCGCAAACCTAAAAAGTGCCGTTTCGACCAAGGAAAAGAATTTTCTAATAAGCAAGTACAAGGGCTTTTGAAAGATGAAAAAATAGAATTTTATACCAGTCAAAACGAGACCAAAGCGAATTTCGCCGAAAGAGTAATTAAAACCCTGAAAAAGATGATTTATAGATACATCACTCATTACGACAAGGAGAAATATATAGACCATTTAGAAGAGCTTGTACGATCTTATAACTATAGCTATCATAGAACCATAGGTATGCCCCCTGCGAGGGTGGGTCGGAGTAACGAAAGATCGGTCTGGTGGTATTCCTATTGGCCTGAAAAGGACGAAAATTTCCGGCTGAAACCTTATAAGTTTAAAGTAGGCGATAACGTAAGAGTTACTCACACTATAACCCTTTTCGACAGGGAATACGATTTCAAATGGACCGGTGAGATATTCAAAATAAGGGCGCGTTATAAGAGGGATGGAATCAATGTGTATCGTTTAAAAGACTTTTTGGACGAAGATATAAAAGGAAGCTTCTACGAAGCCGAATTGCAGAAAGTGGAGCAAAGCGACGAAAATAGAAAGTGGAAAATTAGCAAAGTGCTAAAAACGCGTAAAACTAAAGGTCGCAAAGAACATTTGGTAAGGTGGTTGCATTGGCCCAAAAAATTTGATTCTTGGGTGGCCGATAAAGATTTGAAAAGTTTATAAGAGATGTTTCTCTACATAGGCTGGCAGGATTCCTTAGAGGTTCACCCTTTCAACAGGCCTAACGATTTTATCGTGGATTTGCCAAAAAGTTTGCTTTTACAAGGAAAGTGGGAGGTAGCCTTGACGGATATTAAAGTAAGGGCCCCAAAGAAATCTACTTTTTACGTATTAGCGGACTTTTGCGAAGAGAGTTTTTTAAAGGGAAGTCAGTATCCTGTGTTACAGAGAGTGGACGGGAAAGAGGCTCAATATACGCTACCATATTTCGTAGAAACGAATAAATCAGAGGTGCGGAGTATAAGATTGAGTATTCTCGATCAAAACTTAAAACCTTACCAACTGAGCGGTATCGAGTGTACCTTGTATCTAAGGAAAAAATATGTGGATACCCAAAGGTTACCATCCGTTTAAATTAATCAGCCCAGTGCAACAGCAAACCGAAATGGCTGAAATGTTGGTCAAAAGGAAGAGAGGAACGGGAAAACCGGTGCAGAAAAAAAAGACGGGAATGAGAAAACGGGCGCAGAAAAAGAAAGCTGGAACGAGAAAACAGGCGCAGAAAAAGAAAGCTGGAACGAGAAAACAGGCGCAGAAAAAGAAAGCTGGAACGGGAAAACCGACTCAGAAAAAAAAGAAGACTGGTAATAATAGTGTAAATAAAAAACCTAAGAGGAAAAATACAACAGTCAAGAGGGTTAAAAAGTCTATAAGAGGTCGAAGGACGGTGCGAAAAGATATATTTTCGTGATGGAGGTGTACAAATCTAATTTGCATTTGTTCGAAGAGACCCATACGGATTCTTTCATTGAAAAAACAGAATGGATTCCCTATGCCCCTCAGGGCGTGATAGGAAGAAATGCTCCCTTAGAATTCGATATACCCGGAAATTCTGCCGCATATATCGATTTAAATAGAAGTAGATTGAGAGTGGGCCTACGCATCGTAACGGGGGAGGATAAACCTGTGACCGAAGAGGACAAAGTATGTTTAGCAAACCTTGGATTGCAAAGTTTGTTCAGACAAGTAGACATCGAGTTAAACCAGAGGCTGATTACCGCAAGCGTGGGCTCTTATTATCCTTACAAAGCGTATTTAGATGCCCTTTTAAACAGTAACATCGGAGATACCAAGGGAATATTAAATAACGAACTATTCCATAAAGACTCTTATGACGCAATGGATAGCGACTCGACCAGTAATATCGGGTTCGACCGAAGGTACAAACGGACGAGTAAAGGTAATACAGTCTTTTTAGAAGGCCCTATTAGAATGGATATTTGTCAACAAAAGAAATTTATCATCAATGGTATTAGAATTCGTATGAAACTTTACCAGCACGAAGATCCTTTTCGACTCATGGCTGAGACTACCGACGACTACAAAGTTGAAATACAATACGCCTCTTTGAGAGTCTGTCAGGTGAAACTAAGCCCTGGTATGGTGGTAGCGCATGAAAAAAGAATACCAAAGCAATGCGCCGTGTACCCGTTTTGGAAGTCCGATTTAAAAGCTTTCAATATAGAAAAGGGAAGTTACGGGTGGTCTGCCGATGACGTGTATCGCGGGAGCATACCCTCTGAGATCAAAATAGTGTTGTGCAGCGGAAGCGCATTCAATGGTAATTACTCTGAAAATCCCTTTAATTTTAAAAATTACCAATTAAATTTCGCAGAGGTTATGGTAGATGGAGTGTCCGTTCCATCTCAAGCTATTACGCCTAACTATACCAATGGAGATTTTTCTGAAGCTTACTGGACCCTGATGTGCGAGGAACCTAGATACGGTCGGTGTATAGAAATGAAAGAATATCCCAACGGTTACTGCATATACATATTTAGAATTTTGGGAAGAGTAGGCGGGGATGTGGTAAATCAGAAGAAATGCGGGCATACCAGAATCAATTTAAAATTTGCCAAGGCTTTAGAAGAAAATGCTACCGTCTTGCTGTACGCATCTTTTCCGGCTGAAATAAGAGTGGATGCTGCCAGAAATATCCTATAAAGAAGTCTATAAAAGGGGAGGAACAGGTCTAAAAATGAATCATTCAGGATGTATGCGAAGTATTTCTTGATTTTCTTTTGGATACCCGGGTTTTATTGCAAACCTTGTGGTGAACCAGCGGTGTGTCGATGCTACGAGTCTCTGAGTTTAATATCCTGTAAAGAAATAGAAGAGTTTCCGAGATTTAATAGTTCGGATATATGGAATATTGATATGCTGGATATTGTTAATAGCAGCTTATCCCAAATACCGGATTTAGATGACTGGCCTAATCTTGCTATGTTAAATTGGATTGGCAATAGGTATTCCAGTTGTAGAGAGCTGGAGGGATGGAGCAGCCATATCTACGTGAATAGCGATTGTCCAAGAGACTCTCTATCTACGATTGAAATAACGGAAGGTAACGAAGTTTTCTTGTGGCCATTCTTTTTAACATTCATTCCGTTTTCGCTTCTGGGTTTAGTAGGAGGTTATCGGATAATATACCAGTATACCAAAAAACCCTTAAACGAACCGAATGCTCATTTGAAGATATATACGGAAGAGAGTTTGGTTTAATGATCAGTTCGAGTCCAGATGGCCAAGTTAACGCATCGAGTGCTTTACAGCGATTTGGGATGTCCATTAAATCTGCGCGATATGGCAGAAACGAAGATCGACATCGAGTACCATTCTTTGTCGTTTGAAAGATTATTGTGGAGACATAGGAAAATCGGATGCACTTGCATGATTTATTCTACCGGAAAAATTATTTGTCACGGAGGGAAAGAACAAATGAGACGATACGCCAGGTTAGTGGAAAGAATGGGATATCCGGTAAGAATGAAGAAAATCAAAACGCTTACTATGAGTGCTGTATATACTTTACGAGGAAAAGTAGACTATTGCAAAATAGTACAATGGATGCAAGGTTCTTATGAACCGGAAATCTTTCATGCTGTGGGCTTTATAAGAGAGGGGATACATTATACCGTTTATAAAAGCGGTAAAACGATTGTGACTGGAATAAAATCCGAAAAAGATTTGGATAACAAAGTTAATGCTGTTTTACTAGAGTTAGAAGTGTTATAAAAGTACAGACAAAATACAAAAAAATAAATAAAAAATACAAAAAAAAACAAAAAAAACAAAAAAAAATAAAAAACAAAATCAAAAAAAAAAGATGGAGCATGTCAGATATCACCCTAGTATCGCAAAGTATACGTATACGATAGAATACTTGGAAAAATTACCCAGCAAGAAGAAATATGCGGATGCCAAAGAGTGTGCGATGGCTGGATTACAGTACGGTCAAGCCAGATTCGGTAACAACCTAATAAATGTGAGAGTGCTAAAAGATGGTCAAGTGATTGAATCCTGGCAACAATGTGTCTCGGTTGGGGTCCTGAGACAATACCCTTGTCTGCGAACAAATAATACCTTCCGAGGAAGGGGGGACCAGGAAACCCTGGAAAAAACTAATATTTACAGAGTACACATATTTTATTGAACATTTCACATAAAACATAGAGAAATTGAAAGTTTATAGGGTCTCTCGGAACAGCAGTTTGTAGTCTTCGGGAATAGTCTCTAACACTGGTAGGGTAGTTTCCTCCAATGGCGCATATTCGACTTCTTGTAGTCCTAAAATCTTGAAAACTTTCTCGACGTTTTCTGCCACGTTACTTAAAGAGATCAAATGCAAGTAATTTTGTTCCGCGTCTTCTTCTAAACAGCTATGGTCCCTCTGTCCCGGCATGTCGTATTGACAACCATAACAGTGCTCTCTAACGAGATCCGACGCTGCCTTTTGGGTCATATAGGCTCTAACGAGTCTGACGAGTTTCTGTTTGTCCGGGGCAGGAGCCTTTTTCTCGGTTATAGTGTAGGGCCACCCTTCCTGTTCGGCGTACTGCTTCAGAGACGTCTTGGAGAAGAACGATTTAGGAGATCCGTGCTCAGCGCTGTAAAGGTACTTGGTTAAGGTAGGTTCAGGAGGAATGTTTTCTTTATCCACCGGTGAGAAAATCTCGAGGGCTTTCTCTTGAAACTCTTTCCATTGGATTTCGTCCAAATTGATGTACAGATTATTCCTCTTAAAGCAGACGTACATCTTGCCGTAAAAGGGAAGCGTCTCCAGGTTAGATTCTTTTGTAAGTTCGAACTTGAAATTTTGTTCATTCTTCAGAGCCTCGGTTATGCTATGGAATTGATTTGAAAGCTTCTTCCAGACGTTACTGGAAAAGCAAATGTAACGGTTGTTTTTGCTGAGACGCACGAAAGTAGTCTCGTTGAACTTGCTCTTTTCTGCTGTCAATTCCATGTTTGCTGCCCGAATGCTACGTTGCGATATATTTATAGAGATGCTCATCAATTTTATAATCGAATGCCTGCTTCTGATTGGTGTGACGCTAAATCCAGCATTTTGACCATAATTCATGCAATTTGATTGGCGTGACAATAAGACAGGGTGCTTCGCTTGGTGGGACCATAATTGCTGCAATTTGATTGGTTGGGAGAAAAAATGTGCGTGTATGTGTTTCTATATTCTAGAATTTTTTAAAATAGTCCGTGTCCCTTTGTAGGACATAATCCGTTGATGTCGGTGAACTTGTCGGGAACTGTCATCAGAAGGTAATGGCATCCTTTACTGTGCTTCAGGTGCTCTTCGTAAGCGCTGTCTCTAGTTTCGAAAGAGTACAAAGTAATGCTACACCAGGGACAATGTACCTTGTCGGAGTAGCCAGTATAAATAAATCCTGCATGCGCTAATTCTTTGGCAGTGATAGGCATGGCTTTTGGCCATGTATTAAAGGTTGCCATTCTAGACGAATAAAGCAAATATTTAGTATGCTTCAACACAGAGAAACCTTCGAATACACCTTTCTCAACAGTGTCCTGATTCGTTGACAATGCAAAGCCTCCTATTCTAGCATTGCCGGTATGCTCCTTCGACATAGTCGGTCCATTTGTAGAACTGGTCCCGAATGAAAAGCCTCCGATTCTACCGTCTACTGCGTGATCTTGCTCCTTCGACATCTCGATGGTTTATGAAAGCGAAATCGGTTTACTACCCAATATATATTTTCACAGACAATTAACACACCCTGCATTAAGTAAACCCCCCAACTCCCCCCATATCCCCCCTCCTCACACAGATGGGCCGTGACTGCTGGTCACAAAAATCTATACAACACCCCAGGGGGACCACGTAGATTGTGTGACTATTTGTGTGACCAAATAGCCCCCTATACTACTCAAGACATTTTGTGTGGCAACAAGATTACTAAATTCACCCCATAGTTTTACAAATTTGCCATGTAAAGTATTCAATTGTAAATCATATCTGTTCTTGAACGGAGCACATCAACCAAATTCTGCATAAAATACGATCCTAAAATAACAAGTAATTGAACACGACAGTCACTGGCTTTCAAACCGTCATGTTAGGCTTTGCGTCCTTTGGTATTCCCTGAAAACTAAGCAATCAGAGCCACTCTGCAAACAGATCTGAATCTGTGTTTAGGAACAGATTCACATATTGATGCCATTTTGAATGCTCACTTAGCAGGGAATCTGAACAAAGAAGTAAGAAAACTCACCAAAGCCAGTGAACCACTGTTTGACCTTGAAGGAGGGGCCCAAGGTCAAATCTAACATCAGAAAATTCCTAGCCCAAGATTTCGTATGAGTTGGTTTCGTACTGTAAACTTCTAGGATCAATAATAAGTGAGTTATAAGCACTTTTAACTTTGGCTATCCTCGTTTGACCTTGAAGAAGGGGCCCAAGGTCAAATCCGACCACGCCAGAAGATTCCCAGCCCATGATTTTCTATAGGTTGATTTACCATCCCAAACCTCTAGGACCAATAATAAGCGAGTTATAAACACTTTTAACTTTGGCTGTCCTCATTTGACCTTGAAGAAGGGGCCCAAGGTCAATTCCGACCACACTAGAAGATTCCCAGCCCATGATTTCCTATAGGTTGGTTTACCATCCCAAACCTCTAGGACCAATAATAAGTGAGTTATAAGCACTTTCAACTTTGGCTATCCTCGTTTGACCTTGAACGAGGGGTCTAAGGTCAAATCCGACCACACCAAAAGATTCCCAGCCCATGATTTCCTATATGTTGGTTTACCATCCCAAACCTGGAGGAGCAATAATAAACGAGTTATAAATCTAAATCTAAATCTACTGCTTTGCAGGCGCAATATCTTCCCGAAGGGGAACTCAGTGCGCTAACTAATCATATATAATATCCGAGTCATAGTGGGGGACGTGTCCAGGTCTGTATTCCGATGGTTGTGGGTGTGAACGTGGGGAAGAAAGCTAGGTCGGAAAAGCAGATTTGAAAAGGTGGGTTTTCAGGTGCTTCCTGAAGGATGTGACAGATGGACTGGTTCTTACATGGACAGGAAGTGAGTTCCAGAAAACAGGTGCTTGATGGCTGAAAGATTTGGTAAGATACTTATGAGACTTATGTATTTTAGAGTCAAATGAAGGAACTTGAAGGAATTTGTATTTTGGACTGCTACGTCTGGTGTTCCTTGATGAGGTATATGGATGAAGTTTATCCTTGAGGTACACAGGTTGACCATACTTAAGGACCTTATATGTGATCAACCCAATTTTGAAAAGAACCCTGTATTTGACTGGTAGCCAATGTAGTTTTTCCAGATTTGGAGTTGCATGAGTGTACCTCGAGGATCTAGTGACTACTCGACAGAGGGAGTTCTGAACACCCTGCAACCTCTTGAGCTCAGAAAGAGTGAGTGAGGCAAAGAGGGAATTACAGTAGTCAGGGGTATTGCTGTGTTAAGGTCAAGGAGATGGCGAATCCTATATAAATCTCTTATATGGAACCGAGTAGACTTAATGACTTGGGAAATGTGATCTGTAAGGGTCAGGTTGGGGTCGAACACCACTCCTAGGTTTTTGACATTTAAGGCAGGTGCCACTTTATTCCCAAGAATATCAGTGGGAAAAAGCGAATGAAGTTGTTTACGACTGTATTTTGAACCAATAAGGATAAATTTTGTTTTGTCTGGGTTTAATTTGAGTTTATTTGCAGCCATGAAATTTTGTATATCATTTAGGCAGTCCGTTAAAGCTGTCATTGACTGACTGAAATTTGATGGTGAAAGAGTAATGTATAACTGAGTGTCGTCTGCATAAAAGTGGTGTTTTATACCCCTATGAGATTGAATAATTGAACTGAGTGGATTTGTGTACATGGAAAAGAGGAGTTGCCCCAGGACAGAGCCTTGCGGGACACCAAATTTCAAATCCATGGGATGTGACAGTACAGAGCCTACCTTGACTGATTGAGTCCTGTCCAACAAGTAAGACTCGAAACAACTCAGAGCTAGTCCATTGATGCCATAGCATTCATGTAATCTATGGAACAGGATCGAGTGGTCAATCGTGTCGAAAGCTGCAGAGAGATCAAGGAGGGTTAGGGCTGTTGTACTGCCTTCAGACATATTGAGGAAAAGATCATCCTGTATATTTAGGAGGGCACTTTCCGTAGAATGGAATCTTCTATAGGCAGATTGGAAACCAGTCAAAAGACAGGACTCGTCCAGGTGAGACAGGAGTTAGGACGACACCACTCTCTCTAAGTTCTTTGAAACAAAGTTTAAATTAGAGACAGGCCTATAGTTTTTAAGGACTTCTCTATCAAGGGTTGATTTTTTTAGGAGTGGAGTTACATGGGCCTGTTTGAAAAATTTAGGGCAGCTTCCTTCACGGAGTGATGCATTAATTACTGATGTGATAGGGGTGATGAGGATATCTAAAAACTCAATTACAAGAAATGTTGGCCAAGGATCAAGCGAGCAAGATTTGCTAGGGGAGTTTTTGATGATTTTAGCTACCTGATCTTCTGAAACAGAGGAAAAAGCTGAGAAAACAGGAGGTGTGAGATCAGAGTCAGTGTATTGAGGGGGGTTAGAGTTGGGGAAGGATTGACAAATGTTTGTGATTTTTTCTGTGAAAAATTCAACAAATTTGTTAGCTAAAAGTTAAGGAGAATTTACTGAGGGAAGTACCTTTGCAGCAGATCTGTGGAGTACGTCGTTTAAAGTTTGCCAAAGTTTCTGAGAATTGTCTTGGTTGTCATGAATTCTGGATTTGAGGAAGTCGGATTTCGCTTTCATGCAGATTTTGTTATACATATGAACCTTTTTGATATATTGTGATCTGTTGAAACTGGATTTGTTTTTGCACCAAAGGCGTTCAAAGAGACGTTTTGTTTCTTTTGCCGCAATAACACTGTCATTTACCCACCCAGGGATATATTTGGAACTGACGTGTTTAGTGATGGAAGGAGCATGTTTGTCAATGAGAGTTGTTAGAGTGGAGTGGTACTGTGAGTACAAGGCATCAGAATTATTTTTGGGATCAACAATAAGTTCAGATGAGAGAAGATCCTTTCTCATGGCTTCCATATTGATTTTATGGTATTTTCTGAAAGTGACGGTGTCACCAGAGATTCGTCTTTGGGGGGTGATATTGACCTTGAATGTTATGGAGAAGTGATCGGAGAAGGCCTCGGTGGCATGGACGTGTGAAATGTTGTCGTTTCTAGATTTGGTGAGAACTAAGTCAATGGTGTGTCCAAGGATGTGGGTAGGAAAATTTACCTTTTGAAGGAGGTCAAAAGACCCTAAAAGAGCACGAAATTTTTTTGAGTCGTTGGAATTTGTGTCCATGTGAATGTTAAAGTCACCGATGATTACCAAATTGTCTGTAGTAGGATAAATTGCATTAAACTGTTCATAGAAGGTCACAGGGCTGGTTGATGGGGGTTTGTATATATTGAGAAAAAGGCAGGATTCATTTTGTAAGGAGATTTTAATAAGGAGGTTTTCAAAAGAGGAATAAGTATCTGTAGGTATGCGGCTGGTTTGCAGTTCATTTTTCACCAGGAAAACTACTCCGCCACCCCGTCATGACTCCCTTGGTCGGTGAAAAAGGGTATGACCCTGTGGGGAGATATTGCTGAGATACGCCTGTGAAGCGAATCCAGGTTTCTGACATGGCAAACGTATCTGTATTATTGTCCAAGATAAACTTTTGTATAGATGAGTATTTGTTTGAGAGGGATCTAACATTGGCAAAAGAGAAATTTATGCAATCAGGAGGACCAGGGTTTGGGTTAATGTCACCAGCTAGTAGTAGAAGTGTAAGGAGGCTGAGAGGTGGAAGTTTCGATGGAATATGGACGTTTTTTTTTAACAAAAAATGTAGGCAGGCGGTTGGTGTACGTTGAGGTTGAAAAAAACTGACAACTGGGGGACAGACAATCTGAGTGCTGCCATAGTGGCGAAAAACAGATATGGCAGGCAAGAAAAACAACAGAAATTGTAAAAATAACATCATATGTGGGAGGGAGTACTTTATAAGTTGTTTTAAGTAGGAAAATAGAATGGGGAAGTGTTTAAAATTAAAAGGAAATGTGTAAGCAGGTAGTATATTATTGGGCTGATAACGGGGAATGTGGGCGAAATTAGGGGATTGTAGTGATATTTAAATAAAATGTCTGGATAGAAAAGATTTGGTTGAAAAATTAAAAGTATAAGACGAAAAATTAACTGTTTTTAAGGAATGATAATAGTTTGGAGAGGCAGATTGTTGTATTAATGATGAGGTTTACAATGAGAAACGGATAATTTCAAAAACGCTACTTCCCTCGACGGACACACACCACACACATTATAAGTACTTTTAACTTTGGCTATCCTCGTTTGACCTTGAAGGAGGGTCCAAGGTCAAATCTGACCACACCAGAAAATTCTCAGCCCATGATTTCCTATATGTTGGTTTACCATCCCACACCTCTAGGGCCAATAATAAGTGAGTTATAAGCAGTTTTAAGTTTTGCTGTCCTCATTTGACCTTGAAGGAGGGGCCCAAGGTCAAATCCGACCACACAGAAAGATTCCCAGCCCATGATTTCCTATATGTTGGTTTACCATCCCAAACCTGTAGGATCAATAATAAGCGAGTTATAAGCACTTTTAACTTTAGCTATCCTCGTTTGACCTTGAAGGAGGGGCCCAAGGTCAATTCCGACAACATCAGAAGATTCGCAGCACATGATTTCCTATAGGTTGGTTTCACATTGCAAACCTCTAGGACCAATAATAAGGGAGATATAGGCACTTTTAAAGTCCGCTATGTGGGTTACTTCGGCACTCCGTGGATAACCTTGAATTAAGAGCTTCAAGGTGAAATGTGTGCAAGGTTGTAGAGGACATGTATATCTGTTATACATATCACCTATGAAGAGATTCAACCTTCTACCTATGAGAAGCAGCTAGTAGAAAAATGTCGATTATTTTCAAAGAAATGCCCGTGGCGGCCATCTTGTTTTTCAGAATGAGGCTATTTTCCTTCCCAGAGAAGCTTACACCCCAATGAAGATATCCTGCAAATTTGGTGAACCTAGCTGCTGCTGTGTTCCTCTTAGAGTGTTAACGCCAAAATCTCTCTACGCGCGGCGGCGGCGTAGCGAATGCTAAACCAAAGTGGATACAAAAAGTCAGTTACATAAATCCAGGATCATCTTGTGTGAGTGTTTAATGTAGATCTGGGCCCGTATTCACTAACATTCTTATACTTAGAATAAGAATTTTCTTAGAATTTTTCTTAGAAAATTCTAAAAATAAAACTTTTTGGTATTCACTAAATTCTTATTCTTAGAATTTTTTCTAAGAATGATGTTCAAATCTAAGAATGATCAAGACCTTACTTAAGTTAAGAAAGAAGTGATATATTTCATGTTTTTATATCAATTGCCTGCAAATAGACATTTCTACTGTGACCAGAAAAATTCAGTGTTTTTTTCTGACCATGATTTTCAAGAGGTTTATATTTGCAGTTAAAGACTGAAGTGAATGATTTATGCTATCTTGTTGACTGGTTTTAAATATGGCCGCCATTTATATTTTCCCCACTTCAAAATTTCAAATGGCTAGAATTAAGTTAAAAATACTTACACTCCTCTCAAAAGTCGTTTTTTCTATGTTTTTAAGTGGTTAGAAGGTTCTCAACTGCAAAACTTATCCCTTTCTGGTCCAAGTGTCTACAGTAAGTAGACAAGTTTCACAGTGTAAATCATCATATTCTGAGAAATACATATCCACAAGATTATCCACAAGAACTAAACCTAATAAAGTATGTAAATGTAACTTTTCAAAAAATAAAAGTAAACTATTAGGACGTTTATCTAATTGAATAACTGATTAAAAATCTTCCAGGTTTGACAGAAAGCTGTTTGTCTCATTTGAACTCTGCATAGGTAATACTGTTCAACATATTTTGTCTTCAGGAAGGTTTGATAGTTAAATATATTTAAACTTTCATTTTTTCTTGAGCAAGTGAAGATGAAGTATTTACCAGTAATATAAATAACATTAGTGGCTTGTTGTGAATGTCTTGAGCTTGAAATACCAAACATGATAGCAAGTGGATCTAAGAATATTTCAAAATTGACTGATCTACTGAGCCATGTTTTAATATTTTTCCAAAATTCCTTTGTTTTTTTACAATTGATAAAGAGGTGTGCTAAGGTCTCATCACAACTTCCACAGAATGAACAAGTTCCAGAAGTAGCTATACCAATTTTATGCATATAAGCCCTAGTTCCTAAAATTCTGTTTATTATTCGGTACTGAAACCAAATTAAAGAATTATCTTTGATGGTGTGAAAGCAGACATTAAAGATATCCTTCCACATTTTATTGTTTATTGGAACACCACATTGATGTTCCCATTTCTTTAGGAGTTCTATAGACTTGTTTTCATTTATTGAGTGTAGAATTTTGTGAAAGTCCTGACTGCCCTGTTTTGACTTCGAGATGACTCTTATCTGACTTGGGATGAAAGGTTTTACTTGAAGCATGTTATCAATGGTTGTTTTATCTATATATTTATTTATCCCAACTTTTAATCTGTGGTAGCTTAAAAAATTTGGCGATGTTTTGACAGTAGTTTGCCTTCAATTGTCAGTATGTCTACTGGAGCTATAACACCATTTTTAAAAAGTTTAGGTTCAAAGAAAGGATCTTTTGAAATCTTAGGATTATACCAAAGTGGTGCATTCAGTCTATCAGTTTCTATAATAAATTCCAATACACTAGCCCATGCCAGAACAACATATTTCCAAAATAAGTTTTTTATTTTATCTACTTGTTTATATGACCACTGGGGACCTAGAAGTAATAATTTATTTATTTCACCAATGTTAAGGTTTGCTAGATTTATCCAAGGCGAGTCTTGCCTCATATAAAGTTTTCGTACCCAAGTTACTTTTAGGGCCTTGATAAAACATTCAAGATCAATCATTCTGAGTCCACCCTGATCATATGGTTTACACATTTGTATCCTACTTATCTTTTCAGGCTTTCCGTCCCATATAAAATGATACATAATGCGATTCAATTGAGCAAGGTAATTATAAGAAGGATTTGGGAGGGATAGAAAGAGATGATTAAACATTGGAATTATTAATGTTTTTAATATTGTTATCTTTCCCAGCGGAGTCAGATAATGTTTTCTCCAAGATTTTAAAATATTTTCTGTTTTTATTATTAATGGTTTAAAGTATAGGTCCATCATTTTTATGTTTAGATCCACTGAGAATTCTATACCCAAGAACCTGAACATGGTATTTCCCCAAGACAAATTTTTGTTGATTTCAAGTTTATCTTTTGAATGTCTGTTCTTACCTATCCAGACCAACTTAGTTTTGTCAGTGTTTACTTTTAAGGCTGATATGCTTCCAAATATGTCAATGGTATTTAATGCAGCCAACAAGGAGTCTCTACACCCATTCAATATAAGTGTTGTGTCATCAGCAAACTGTGTTAATTTTATTTCTTTTCCATCAATTACAATTCCAATTATATCATCATTGTGGGCCACCATCATTAGTAATATTTGTGCACATAAAATGAACATATAAGCAACCAAGGGGTCTCCTTGTCTGCAGCCTCTTTCTACATTAAAGAATTTTGACATTTTTCCACATTGTATGATGGATGCTTTTATTTCATAATTGAACGCCGAGACCCATTTTAAAATGCTTGGTCCAAAATTAAAGTAGTTCAAGACAGAGTATAGGAATTTCCAAGATATAGAGTCAAAAGCTTTTTCAAAATCAACAAGCACAAGGAGTCCACAAATGTCAAAATCTTCTGTATATTTCAGTATATCGTATAACAATCGTGTATTTTCGCCAATAAAACGTCCACTTACGAAGCCCGTTTGACTCTTAGAAATCAACTTGTCAAGATGTATCTTTATTCTATTTGCGAAATAATTCTTAACTAAGAATTGCTTTGTGAATACAATTTTTTTCTAAGAATAAGAAAATTCTTAGATAAGAAAATGTTCTAATTCTAAGAAAAAATTTTATTATAAGAATAAGAATGTTAGTGAATACGGGCCCTGATACATCTCCACTGTTTACTGAGTTAACACACAGTTACCAGTACTCTTCTATCCTCATTACACTCTCCCCTTCCTGGGATAAGAGTTCAGGTATTGCAATCAGGTGTGTCTGCTGTCTGTGCACATAACTAGAACATTATACATAGGATGAGGTTGTAGTTCTATTTCACAGTTCTCCTCAAAAAATGGTCTGTATCTGGATTGTAATTTGAGAATGTTTTGTTGTGATTTTTAGCAATACCTGTAGTTTAGGGTTTTGTGCATTCTTAGGCACTGGTCGATGTCTATATCGTCACATTTTACGTCCATTTAATGGCTAGTATCAATAGGAGAGGTCAGAAGTGGTTATGAACTGGATTCTATTGTCTGCCGACAGAGACAAGACAGTAGTGATTATTTACCACAGACAATAACCAAAAGGCCAATGCTTAGGCATCATTCATTTACGACCATATCAAATTCAAAGAAACGTGTTACAATTAGAATTCAATCTGAGATATTTCTTGGATTATAAAAGTGTCTCATGAGAATTGAGAACATATGAAATGTCATTGGTGTGCTGCATCATATGCTTATGCTACATCAGTTGGCTCAAAATCCCTTGTAACGTACTCTAATCAGCCTTGAATCCATTAACCTTTACAAAAGTGGATTTTGTGCTGTTCAAATCAATGGCTATAGTTTTGATATCAAACAGCCACTGAAATAAGCATGGGTTATTCATCACAAAGACACGGAACTAGAAAAGATAGTTGATATGAAGTCTATATTGAACACTTAGGTTTAAAGTCTTTGAAGCACCCTGGTTTACTAGTGTATGGTGGATGTATCTCACATATCACAACAGGCTTACACAGTTCAGGCAGTTGATGCTATCAGTGTTCCATCCCTTCTGAAGGAGTGGGTCCATTGTCAGGCCATTCATGTTTCTTTGGCCAGGGTTCTTCTCCATCTTTTTTGTACAATGTAAGGTAAATGTCTCCTCCTGTTTCACATTTTCCAGTCCTCAGCTACAATTGGTTAAACAGGGTTGAGTGTATTAAAAAGTACTTTGTCCCCAAGGGTGTACCTTGGTAGAGTAAGAGGCAGATGTTAGGTTTTCTGTCTTTATTAACATTACTCAATAACAAAGTCACACATCCAGTATCTGCCCTGAATTTCTACTGAGTTTGGAATTCAGATGTCCCAACATATGGAAGGTCAAAAGTAAAGTCATAAGTAAGAGTATTCTCAGCTCCAGAGCTCTGAGCTTCTGTGGAATACCTTTCCTTTGATTGGTTGTTTAGACTGTCCAATGGTGAGTATTTTGACAAAAAATACAGGCTCTGAGCTATTACACTTGTACCATGTGGCACAAGTTACAGTAGCAAAACTTTGTGTAAAACTTTGACTGATGCACTGTCAGTTTTTGTTAGCTCTTATCTGACTGTCAGACGCTTACTAGCTCAGGAACACACTGTAATTCTTCTAATTTGTTAATATAAATATCTCATAACAATGTAGGGTATTTGAACATACAACCTTTCACCTTAGAGGGCAACCGTTTCAGTTGTTCAGTTTCATTATAAGGAAAAATCTCCACAATCCAAGCAAAGAATTACAATTTTATAACTTGTTAGATTCTGATACTTTTATAAAATACGTTTACATGTGTGACTTTAAAATAACTTATTTATGAGCCTTGGTGGAGAATTAAACGTTCCTATACTTCTCTTGTGTATGATGCTTTGCATGAAAAACCATGTGAAAATATGTAAAGATAGGAAGACCCATATCGTCTAATTCAATCTTATCTAATGTAATCTAATCTACTGCTTTGCAGATGCAATATCTTCCCAACAAGGGTGATCTTAGTAGCCTAAATTAACAAAAAAAAAAAAAACATGACAAAAGGATTGTCAAGGATATATGAATGGAAGGGTTATACTAAGTTGGGATCAATATGTCAGTGAATCAAAACAGGAAATTAAATTGGTCAAAAAGACAATTAACTAGAGCATTTGCCAGAAGAACTGATCTATTGAGGTTTAGGAGGCGACGAATCCTGTAAAAAAATTTCTTGTTTGAAATGTAGCCCACCTTGTGACTTGGAAGACATGCTATGAGAGATTCATATTGGAACCAAACACACCCCAAAAGTCTTTATATTTCAGGAGGAAGCCACCCGATTGCCTAAAATATCAGTTGTTAATTTCGGTGAAGAGTCCATCAAGATTCTTTTTTATCCTATCAGAATAAATCTGTTTTATCAGAATTTAGTTTTAGTTCATTTGGTGATACAAAATTTTGAATTTGTTCTGTCCGTCAGGTCAGATTTAAGACAGCCATGTTCTAGATTACAAATACCAGAGTATATATACAAACTGTGCAGGAGAGTGGTGTGGTCAATTGTGTCAATAGCAGTAGAAAGATTAAGGAGAATAAAGCCTGTAAGACACTGTTTAGCCATGTTGAGTAAATCTTTTTGTATGTCAAGGAGGACACTTTCTTAATAATGCTCCATGATCATTTGTAAACAACACTGACCAAAGTCAAGTTTGTCAATATTATTGTCTGAATTATCTCTATGTTATCTTTGTTCATTGTGTGAAGTAAGTCTAGTTTTTACTCATACTGAATATTTTAGTTGTCATTTGCTATTGTACAATACTCACACTTTTTGCGACCTTCATTTTGTGCAGGATGCGAGGTATTTGGATTTCTTCCACTTTCATTCCATTAATCTTCACCCCTAATTTCTGGGATCTGAAAATAGGTAACTGTTTTGAACCATAATTTACAATAACCACAGTTCACCACAGCTATAGCAATATAAACAAACAATCAAACTACAGCACTCGGAGGTGAGCCGAGTGCATACTGTGCATAAATTTTGCAAAGTATATTAATCAGTCTGTTTGTGAACCACTGATCTGCTTACAGGGCATTAACTTAATTATCTCATTTCCCCATGCCCGCATTAGGGTGCATGGGCACTAACACAGATTTCAGTACAAAAATTGCTCCAGAATCAAGGATATTGACCCGGTCATGTCCCAATGTGAATCAGTTCTTCCTTGTAATAGTTCTGATGCTCCCTGAAAATTTCCTTACCATCCAAGCAGTAGTTTTGGACTTATGCTGTGAACAAACAAACTTACAAACAAGAAAACAGGTTGAGAAAAATACTTTGCAAAAAATTTGCAAAGTAACAAACAAACAAATAATATGTATTTACCCAGACACACTCAAAAATGAAAACCTAATGTTCATGGCAGATGAAGTCAGAGTCAAGGTGTGATGGTCATCCGAACGCACACCACAGAGATTTTAATTCTAATTCTAATAGCACTTTTATAGTGCCTAATCTCTGTCAAAAGACAAACTCAAGGTGCATCACACCAAAAAACATTGTTCAATATTCATAAGCCAGAGACATTGCAGGGGTCAGTACCATGGAGAGAGGAGACATGCTTAGGGTGGATATGCTTTCCATAGAGGTAAGACTTCAGGCTTGACCTGAAGGAGGCAAGTGAATTTGCAGAGCGGACCACGTCAGGGAGGTTGTCAGGAGATGAGGGTCCAGTAAGTCACTGTCACCTTTCTGAACTACTTAACCAGTGTGGTCACATTTTAACGTGTGATTAACCAACCCAGAAGTAAATCTGACATACTTACATACATCCAGGAAACAAGACTTCTATAGAATCCTCTTCCTTCAAGTCTGATACGGACATGTGAAGCTCTGCCTTTGTTTTACCAATAGATTTGATACGCCCTGAAATGTCCAAATAATACTTTTCAAAGTCATCTTTACACATGTATACAGAATAGCCTGGTTATCTGTCTCAAGTGCTTTTGCTGAACAGTAATTCAACCCAAAAGCAAGGTGGTCATATACTCAGCCAATTGATATGCCCCAGTTTAAGAACGATTAAAACACTTTTCCAAGGTTTTAGGGAAAATGATTGGGAAAGTAAATGGGGATCAACAGACCATCTCTGTTTACATTTTGACAATACTGAGTATTTACACATTTCAGCAATACCTTACAAATTTTCCTCCCTTTTGGAAAATATTATAAGGATATCGTACACAAAAGACCAGTAAAGTGTGAACTTAGCATAAACCAACACAGTAACACCTGACAAACACACAAAGCTTCTCTTACATCCCATCGTACGTGGATACACATGTAAGTGTGCTGCAAATATTGTTGAAAAATATGAACGTAGCCTGGTAGTAGGGTAGCAGAGATTTGCACGTGCAAGCAAGGTATATCTACCCAACAAGAGTGTCATTACTTGAAGATCAAAGAACAGACTGTGACTAGCTACATGTCGTACAGTGGGTTTATATACATGCAAGGTACACGTGAGTGTATCTTACAGCACATCAAAACAATGTAAGTAATTGGGGAGAACCCATAACACTAGTAAGGAGAATGCACGTGCCTAAGTCTCCCTTAAGTTATAAGATATGGATGCATTTGTAGCCATGCTGCGAGCACGCAGAGAATAATGTGCATGCCAAGTTTCATTGTGAGGAGTCTGCAACCTCAAAAATCTGTTATAAAAGCGCAAGTGTAGTTTAAGTGTCCCTTGCAAATCGTCCGATTTTTCTCTGTAACCAGGACGTACGTGCACGTACGATGGGATGTAAGAGAGGCTTCAGCTTTTGATATCAAATTTGAAGACGTATTTTGAATACTTATATCATATTGCAAAGTTAGAAGAGCTTAAATGAGAGATGCATTTGTCAAAGTGCATATATTTGCTTTAAAATAAGTATTAAATTAGGAGACATGTTTAAATTACAAGAGTGTGGTTTAGCAGACTGGGTTTGTGTTGAGGGGGTGTCTCATCTCTGCAGTCGTGGGCTCCAATACAAATCAGTAAAGTAAGCAAGATGCACTTTAACCTGCCCTAACATAGCCATATTTATATTGACAGAAACCCAAACAAGGGTAAATTGAAAGGGGATGACCACTTAAAATGGCGGTCCTCTGTCATTGGGTCCTATTCCCAGTGGCAGGTTAAAGAACCACAAGGACGTTGATAAATGGTCATCCTTGAGCCTCTATCTTCCAGTTAGGGGAATGTCAGTTACTTGTGAGTTGGGGCTGTACCTGTACAGTCAGATTGGTTAAATAGCGCTTTGAGTCCTGTAGTATATGGAGATATTGCGCTGAGTATAAATACATAATAATAATAATAATAATAATAATTATTATGGCCAAAAATAGAATATTAAGTAAGTTTTGTGAATTTTCAAAACCTTGCCAAAGTATAATAATCAAGCTTTACTTTATCTGTGATGTAATAGTATGGATCTACACATGTATTTACATCCACCATTTTAATTAACCAGATATTTCCTTTCTAGATCATTTGACTGGTTTGGATTTAACATTGTTTTCAAGAGATTTATCAGTCACAAAACAATGGAAAGGTTCCAGAATGGAGGAAAGCTCTGAAAACCAGCTGGTTAGAATTCTGTAAACCACTGAGTATCGTGAAAAAAACCCCAGTGTTTTCAACTGATTGTCCAGCCCTGGAATTGATCCTACTCAGGGTGGTTAACGAGTGTGTTACTCACTACAGCATGGTCCCCAATCCCCCAACATATTCAGAGTAAACAAAACTAATTCTTAACTCATACTTAGTGCTTCAAATTGATTATATCAGGTTTTACAATGCATAAACTGTTACAATACAGACTTGAGTAATATTTACATAAAGTTACTTGTTATTGTATAGTTATTTTACACTCAGGCACTTTAAAACTGTACAAAATATACCATGCAACACAGATAAAGGAGCTCAAATCAGTAAAGAAAAGCTTTGTCTCAAAGGATTTAGGGAAAATATTAGGTTTTTATATCACAAACTCACATCCTACATATTTCCTGACTGCCATAACTTCCTGGATATATTCCGAAATATGTCACAAAAACATTCGAATAATTGGACAGAAACACGCGTACAGAACTTGTCAGCACTAGACGGTACTGTCAAAGATACCAGTACTAAAAACTATACACACAAATATATAGCATGTTCAAACATCCTGGCATGTGGAACCAGTTTTGTATCATTTCATCACAACTGTAGTTTGTACTGTGTGTGTGGCAGATATATATATATGCGGGTCACGTGACACGTAGTACTGTAAACTTCCAAGACTTTCAGCAGTTAATCTAGCCTTGCAGAAAACTCTCACCCTGAAAGACGTTGATTACTTGATTTTGTTCTCGAAGTCAAACGTTAAAGGGTTAATTAACTGGTAATTTAATGCAAGTGCCACATAATATACAAATCAGTTCCCGTACCACAGGTAAATTGAAGTACAAGTCTTTGAGGGGTGGGGATGTCGATGTACAGGTCAGACACAAAGTTCACTGGTCCCACGAGGCAATACTTAATGATGTTACACGACAAAAAGTGGCATATGACCAACTATCCCTAACCCAATGGGTTCATGGCTTTTGTAAGAATATTTTGTAAGAAAAATCTGAATCTAGGAAATATAGCATGATTTCATATCTGGGGGACCCGATGGAGCACGCCACAGACTTCTCCTGGCAGGGGGTGAAGGCGGCTCACGCGGTCCTATTATGTGAAATGGAGAGGGGGTCCTTGAATTAGGAGGATACTGATAGCATTGATATGGTTAGGAGGGCCCATGCCCAGAAGCACATCCCCCCAGGCAAGCAAAACTGCGTCAGGGCAGACAAAAAGCCAGGTTTTGTAAGAACTTCCAAAACAATTCCTGCCCCTATCAAAAGGATAATGACGTGAATGGGAGGTTAAATAGACACATTTGTGCTTTTTGTCTGACTTGGGGCAAGCAGCTTAATCATTCAGAGAAAAATTGCAATAACAAAACCAGTCACCCAAAAAACAAACGGACAGCTGCTCATCGTTAGAATGGAGCAGCTGTATTAATAGTGGTTCCAGCTGTGAACCAGCCTTAGTCACAAAGGGTTCTAGTGGGTTGAATCATAATGATGATCATAAGATTGTTACTGCAAAAGTTGGTAAAAATTGTGTTATTGAGAATAATGTTAACAGAACTAGGTTTGTATATTACTCAAGAGTAAATCCAACATGTATTGAAGCCCTTATGAGCAAACAGAGCCCCAGGGGTCAGGCTGTAAAATATAAAACAGAAATTGTTCATAGTCGTGTGTTTGTGACCAGTGACAATGCTGTGCGTGTCAGTAGTTCAAGCAAGGGTTATGTGAAGCCTAATGTGAATCCAGTATATTGCGCTAATGCTTCACGTAGCAATGTGAAGGAGGTGAATCTAATGTGAATCTCAACTGTGAGAAGACAAATATGTTGCAAGGTAGTGGGGATATTGTTTCACTGAAGGACCAAATAGTGACATTGGTGAATAGCTCGGATCAGGTCAAGCCCCTGATTTGTCGGATCCAACAGCTGAGGTCATATCTGCCCAGGGGTGAAGGGTAAGACTGATCAGGTGCGTAAAGACCAAACCATGGCAGCTAAGGTCATATCCGCCCCTGTGGCTCAAGGGAAGTCCCTTGCTGGCAATGTTACTGATTGTAAACTTGAAAATGGTGAACCAGGTACAGAAATGGTACAGTATGGTTCACTGCCATTGTATGATGTCAATTTTACTGGAGTGGAAGATAAGTTTGTCAACTCAATTATGCATGTGCACCAATTCTCCACAAGTGGGGACACTGGTAACATGGACAGTGAGATATACAATGCATGGCGTCGTCAGTCAGATTTTGACTTTGGTTTTGTGCCTCTGAGTGACCAAATGCTTCCCAACACTTCTACTTTGAATGAAGCCAAGGGAACGTCTCCCTTTGAAATTCATGAAACAATTAGATCCACCAATAAGCCAAATTTTATGCAAGCCAGAATTCAGGTCAAGTCCCAGCTTAATATTGAGGCTTGGAAAAAGTATTTGGAAGGTTACTGGGATCGACAGTTGTGTGAATTAATTTAATTTGGCTTCCCTTTAGACTTCAATAGATCCTGCACTATGAACCATCTGCTGCAGATTTTCCTGCAGATATTAAAGCTTACGTTGAAGAAGAACTGAAGTATGGTGCCCTGTTAGGTCCATTTAATAAACATCCAATTTCAACAGCCCCATTCCCCCTAGGGCTAATCCCAACTCAGACAGGCATCGAGTCATTGTCGACCTAAATTGGCCTCCTAACGTGGGTATAGACAAGACATCATATCTGGATAGTGTTCCCAACTGTGGATAACATTACTAGCCCACTCAAGCATCTTGGGCATGGTGCCCTTCTTTATAAGATTGACGTTAGTAGTGAGTTCTGTCACGTCATGATAGATCCAGGTGACTATGATTTACTACTTCTGGAGTGGCAGGGTGCGTATGTGTCAAGCAAAATGTGCCGTTCGAGATGCATCATGGGAGTCAGATCTTTCAGCATTTGAGTGACGCCGTCAGATTCATCATGCATCAAAAAGGTTACAAAATGATAGATTATATTGATGATTACGTTGTCGTAGGCGTTCTGAGCATCGCATGGAAGACATATGATGCATTGATGCAACTCATGCACAAGCTAGGCCTCACTATCAGTAGTAAGAAATTGGTTCCTCCTGCGATGCAAGTGATGTGTCTGGGCGTCTTGATTGACACAGTCAAAGGCACTATTGCCATTCTCCCTCAAAAACTTGAACAGGTAAACCAAGCAGTCTCTCAATGGCTGGGCAAGGACGTGGCATCAAGGCATCAACTGCAATCCATCTTAGGTCTCTTGCTGTATGTCCATAAGTGTGTCTAGCTGGCGCGTATATTCCTCAATTGGATGTTAGAACTCTTCAGGGCCTCAGATGCCTGATTTCAAGAAAGACCTAAGATGGTTCCTTCCCATGTATAATGGAATCTCAATGTATGACCACAAGAGGGTTGACGCTACCCTAGAGCTGGATGCTTGCTTGACAGGTGTTGTGGTAACTTAGTGTACCATTTACCAATTCAGAGAGGTTACAACAATTGGACAATTGTCCACCTGGAAATGGTTAACATTCTAATAGCAGTCAGGTTATTCAAGCGTCAATGGGCGTCAAGTAGGGTCTTAATACATTGTGATAATGAGGCAGTCATTTCTGTGCTACGAACTGGCAAGACTAGGGACCCATATCTTGCAGCATGTGCGAGCAACATATGGTATGCGTCAGCCACATCAGATATTAACTTGCAGTATGCACACACCAGGGGCTTAGATAACAAGATAGCTGATGTGCTATCTAGATGGTAGGGTTCCATTCAACAAATTCAGTGGTTGCACTCACATGTCTTGAATCCAATATGGCTTCACGTTTCTTATGATTTGCTGGAATTAGATCCAGAAATGTAATGTAATTGAAGGTTACTTGTGTGTAATTAGCATTTGCATTGCTTAGCATTTGCAGGTTTAAATTTTATATGTATTGTTAGTATTTGCATAGGTTAGCATTTGCAAGTTTGTGAAAGTGTCAGATATGTATTGTTAGGGTCCCTGACATGCTGGGACCTGAGATTAGCTTTGACTTCCAAGGCATCTGACAAATTAGAGTTGGCTTTTCACCCCAAGACAAGAAAAGCTTATACCACCATGTTCAGAACTTTTATTGGATTCTGTATTGTCACCAAATCATGTATTTTCAACGTAAGCGTCAAAATGGTCTTGTCTTTTCTTGAGTGTTTGGTGTCAAATGCATGTGCTTGCTGCATGATAGCCAATTATGTCTAGACTCTTAATGCCAAATTTGTACTTTATGACCTACCTTTGAAGTACTGGATCACCCAAAAGTTAAATATTTTGTAAAGGCGTTGAAAATTAATAGGCCACTGGCAATTATCTCTCATAATATCATCACTATACCCATTCTTATACAAATATCGCAATCTTGTGAGGCGCTGGATTCAGGTCAGGTATACAGGGCTGCCTTTCTGCTGGTATTTTTTGCCTTTATGAAGCTCTCAAACTTGGCCCCCCATGCTTTGGCCCTATTTGATGAGACAAGACACCTTACTCGTGAGGATATTCTATTTACCAAGGATTATTCTAATAGTACTTTTATAGCACTTAATCTCTATCTAATGATAGACTCTAAGACGCAGAAAGCCAAAATCAGAGATCGTAATCGTTAAATCAGGGACATTGCAGGGGTCGACACCACGGAGAGACAAAATGAAAAACTAGGGATGATCTAGGGTGGGTAAGCTTTTTCAAAGAGGTAAGTTTTCAACTTTTTTCTGAATGAGGAGAGAGATTTAGCTGAGCGTACATCATCAGGAAGATCATTCCAAATTCTTGGGGCATCGTATGCAAAGCTAAGGCCAAAATGCTTTTTAGACTTATATATTGAAGCACAATGTGGGACCTCAAGCAGCACACCATCAGATTGACTTCTGCGTGTTCTATACACACTATGCCTGGGTTTAAGGAAAGGTTCAAAGTATTTTGGATGGCCACTATGTAGAAACTTGTACACCAACAGGGCTGTCTTGAAGACAGAGCGATGCAAGACAGGCAGCCAATGAAGACTCTTTCTTACAGGAGTGATATGTGAGTATTTGGTGGTATTAGCCACAATTCTTGCAAGACTGTTCTGAACACATTGGAGCCTCCGAATGTCTAGAGCAGAGAGACCTCTGAACAAGGAATTGCAGTAGTCAAGACGATTTCCCACCAAGGCATTTGCAGCTAAAAGAGCAGCTTCACGTGTAAGATATCCTCTGAGTCGGGGGATTATTATGCCAAAGTGATCATTAAATGGTCCAAAACCATCCAGACAAGGGACAGGATCCAGTGTGTAACACTACCAAAATAACAAAGTTATCTGCCCTTATAGGGTTTTGAAGTCTCTATTCAAGTGTTATCCCATGTCATCTCACACCTCTTTATTGCAAATTTCCTCTTAGCAGGGCTTGAATCCATTAACTGACTCTAGAGGTAGAAAAGTTTTCAAATATATCAATGTCAGTCTTGGCTATAGGCCAGGTTATTTTACCTTTCATGACCTTAGAAGGTCAGGTGCCACATATGCGTTTAATTCACATGTTCCAATACAAGATATCAAGAGACATGGAATGTGGTCTTCAGATTGTGTGTGGCGCTACATTCAACCTGACCATGCCTCTGGTGAGAGATTGGCAAATACCTTGGCTAGATCCATAAATGCTTTATAATGTTACTACCTCTAGGTTGGGCTTGAGGGTGGTTTATAGCACTTTCACACATGTAACATTCATTTTATTATTAATTTTTTAGTCATTTTTGTAAACTCTGGGGGTCCCTTCTTCCCTTGGCAGTTTAGGGGCTTTGTTTTGTCTCACCTTCTTCAAAACTTTGGATTATTTGTAAAGTTTTCCTTTGCCCAGTAATGAACTTCAAAGCCTCCCCTTCTGGCGGGGTCAAAGGTCACCTCAGAGCTCACTAGTCAACTGATCTTAGTATTTCAAGTTTAAACTTTAATTTTCTGAACTGTGACCTTGTAATTTAACCTTATGAACTGAACTCTAGTAAATATATATATGATTTTCAGTTCTTACTTATGACTGCTTTGTACAATTATGCTAATTATTGCAGCCCTGCTTATACTAAAGTTAACTTTATACTAAGCAAGAATTTTATAACTTTACCGACTTGTACATATATACTTAGTTATAGTACATATTATTATATAATGAATGAGACAGACAAGCGATTCAGTATGTAGTCAATGTAAAACTAGTAAATGTCAATGTGGTGGATTCATGTCCCGTCCAACAGCTAAACAGCTAAGTTAGCTCATTGGAGCCTGTCAAAAACTTGCTGAAGGTGAGCTAGGTGTTGATCACAAGTTTCACTTATTACCAGTATATCATCTACATAGATCAGAACTTGCTTCCAATTAAGGTCTCTTAATACTGTTGCCATTGTTTTCTGGAAAGCAGCTGGTGGAGAAACAAGGTAATTTATTCCACTCCCAGATTCCATGGTGAGTGATAATACCAACCTTGTGTTTTGTTTCTGGATCAAGTGGGATTTGCCAATATCCAGAAAAACAATCAAGAATGCTCATGTAATTTGCTTTGGCTTGACCTATTGTGTGAAAAATGTCTTCAGCTAAGGGTAAAGGAAAATGGACAGATTTGTGCTTATTGTTCAAATTTCTCAGATTTGCAACCATGCGACAGCCACCAGTTTTGTTTTTAACCATTACTATGGGACTTGTCCACTCTGTTGTACTTGGTTCAGTTGTTTTAACATGGCATCAATTTCTTTTTCTATTAGGTATTTTATTTCTTTGGACACCCTATAATGTCTTGATGTAACTGGTATGTCATCAACAATATCTATTCTGTGTTTATACACTGATGTAGAACCCAGTTCTGACAGGTTAGTTTCAAACACTGGTCTGTTTTGATCTTCAGTGAGGTCACTATTGGTTAAATCAATGTTAAGTTCTTTGACCACTTTCACATAATTACCAGCTGCTTGATCATTTTCAGTTTGTGTGTCTACACTGTTGACTGACTGAGGTGAAACAACCTTACTATGTCTTCAGTTGGAAAGCATGGGTCTAGAGCTACTATCACAAATGACATGACCCTGTTTCAGGTGAATTGGTACATTGCATGAATTTAGGAGGAGACATTTGCTATACTTTCCCCACACTGGTAAAATGCACTTTTCAATCTTGTATTTACTTTTCTGTTGGGTTTGTCACTGATGCCACTGATTCATGAAAATTTTGAGGTACTGCTGCTTGGTTTCAAAATGACAGAACATACAGTTGTTACTTTGTTAGAACCTGTAACTAGTGTTTTTGGTAACAATGGAGATTGCACCATGACATCACAAAATGAAATACGTTCCTGTGCAGCATCAATTAGAGCCTTGCTAGTTTTTAGAAAGTCAATACCCAAGATAACTGTGTTTTGTAACCTACAGAAAATGTGAAATGTTTGTGTAATTTTGAGACCATTGATATTGACTTCAAGGTTGATGGTCCCTTTTACTGGATGAGTTTCACCACATACACCTCTGATAGCTTTGAATGCTGCTTGATTCATAACTGGACTGCCCTTTTGTGTTTGATACAGGTTTAGAAAGAGTTTGAGACAGAAATCTTCAGAAACACAACTTACAGAAGCACCTGTATCTACTAGAGAAGTTCTAACATGATTGTTTATGGATATTTGCAGCACATTATCAATCATACTAGATACTGTACTGTGAGAATGTCTTTTGTTACAAAACTACAGGTATAATAGTTTTTACACAGTTTTGACTGAAGGGAACAAAAATTATCCCCACTTGCTTCATTTATATACTTTTGCCTTCCTGTGACATTTGTTGGGCCGCAGATGGGCCCAAGGACCTATTCTGTAATATTTGATCTCAACCCCTTTCTGCACTGACTTTTAATATGACCCATTGTGCCACACCTAAAGCATTTCTTGTTTCTGAATCTTGGGGAAATTTGATTAAATGAATGGTACTCACCACAGTATCTGCACGTTTTTCGTCATGTCACTGTCCATTGGTGGTTGTCTGGCTGTTTGATCTGTGTTTGCTGTATGCCCTCTGTTGATATTGATCTGTTGAGTTCCTGGGGTAGGGTGAGCGACTTCTCTGAGGCTGTACTTGATTGACATCTGTGACGTAAGTCTTGCAGTCAGCTTAGCAAAGTTGTTCTGCATCTGTTGTTGTATGATGTCCATCTGTTGTTGCAGCATAGTTACCTTCTCACTTTCTGAAGCTGATGGGTTATCTTGAACTCTCTTGACTAGTTGATTTAGGTCTTTTATGGTCTTTGGCTCTTTTGCAAAATGAAGGGACGAAGATCTGTGTTGAGGCCTTTTATGATGGTGTGGACTGTTGTTTTCTGCGACGTAAGTCTTGCAGTCAGCTTAGCAAAGTTGTTCTGTTTAGTTTAGTTACCTTCTCACTTTCTGAAGCTGATGGGTTATCTTGAACTCTCTTGACTAGTTGATTTAGGTCTTTTATGGTCTTTGGCTCTTTTGCAAAATGAAGGGCCGAAGATCTGTGTTGAGGCCTTTTATGATGGTGTGGACTGTTGTTTCTTGGGACACATCGGATCCTGCTAGGTTGGCCATCTAGATAATGTAGTCACTGGTGTTTTCTCCTTGTTGCTGATGACTGTTGAAGAACTCTCCCAGCTTGTCAATTTTTTATGATGCTGACATCTGATACTGGTCTATGAAGGCTTTTTGAAGTCTGGCCCACACATTGTGTATCTACTCTGGTAAGGTGTATAACCAGTCATTTGCTGTGCCCTTTACGGCCAGTCCAGAAAACACAGTCTGTTGTTCATCCTTCACATTGCTAATTGTACAGTAATCGTGAAAGAGCTTGAGGAATCTATGAACATCAGCTCTACTGGTGAAATGAGGAAGCTGCATTGAGGCAGCAATATTCCTCTCTTGAAAAAGTTCCTGTGCTCCTTGCTGTATTTTGTACTGGTTATGTGTAATTGCTGAGACTAAGACATAGGTACTGAAATCTTAATGCATCTGCACCATTTATCAGGTTGTTGTTTGGGGGTGTAGGTGGAAGTCGATAATACTTCAAAAAGTTTATTTAACACCACATTAAGGTTCCATTTCCATGACAATCAATGTAAAATACATAAACATGATATTAATTACTTCTGAAACACATACACCACGTAACACCTTACATTTTCTGTAATTTGCAGAACTTAGTACTGTGTCATAACAACTAGTGTGTCATGCATAGCTTTTGCTATCTTTTTCTTCTCCCTGTATCTGTTTTTTGTGTAACCTAGTATCCCTGTTTTATAGACAACACTTATCTCAGTGGGCTGTCCTTACTTATTATCTGTTTCCAATCAAACTGCTTAAAACATATATCCTGAGTGCCATTGGTAAAATATAGAAGCCAATAGGTGACAGCACCATATCTGATTTCAAAGTTCAGGCTTTAGCCAAGTGATGAAACAGTGCAAGAATTTAGTGACATCAAAAATGGTGTACATAACATAGATAACTGCCACTAGGTGAGGATGGTGATAAGGTCAAATTCACATAATATACATTGATTCTTTGTAACACCTATTGTTACATACACATTGGTGTGATATAGTAAGATATTTGTTTAAACTAGTCAGGGGTGTAGAACCTATGAATGTGAAGTTAGAAATATTAAGAAGCATTTATATTCTAATTGTAGGATAAACTTCATTAGTGTCTGACATAAATGTCAGAGTTGTACATATGTTATTTACACAAGACAATATTAAGAAGTAAGATATAGATATACACATGCTAATCATTACACACTATAATCAGTATACCAGTGACTTCGAAATGCAGTAATTGCTAACTTAAGATGTTTCTAATCAGACTGCACACTTAAGATGTTTACTTAGTAATATTTGTGATTAGCTATCTAGTAGTGTGAAGACTAAGGAATATCATTACACACTATAATCAGTACACCAGGGACTTCAAAATGTGTCACTACAATAGAATAGAATAGAATAGAAACATTTATATAGCGCAAAATTGATGCAACATCCTCTAATGCGCTTGAAATCAAAAAGGGAAAGTCGAGGGATGTTCAAGGTCATGATCCAAGGTTAGCGCCCGCCAGGGAGATGTACTATGGTGGAGGATATGCTAATCTAAACAAGTAGGTCTTTAGCTGGCTACGGAAACCTGTTATTGTTTGTTGTGATCGTACTGATTGTGGGAGTCTGTTCCATTCTATGGGGGAAGCCACTGCAAAACCTCTCCTACCGATGGCCTTTTTGTGAGAGGCTGAGGAAAGAGAAAGACGATTTCCACGTGTTAGACAACTGGTTTTGATCAAGGATGATAGGTATGTGGGTTGAGAGAAATTTATACCCTTGAAAGTAATTAGATTGTACTTAAACAATATACGGTAAGTGATAGGAAGCCAGTGTAGTTTTTGAAGAAAAGGAGTGACATGGCTAGTTCTATCAAGTCTAAAAACAATTTTACAAAGGGCATTTTGTATCTTTTGGAGTTTAGCAACATTGTACTTACTGATGCCATAAAGTAGGGAATTGCAGTAGTCAAGTTGACTACTGATCATTGAGTTTGCAAGCAAGGCTGCAGTTTCCATACTGAGGAATTTACGGATACGTCTTAGGTCCTTAAGGTGGTAGTAGCAGGCTCAACACATATTAGTTATGTGGTTGGAAAAGGTGTTTCCAGAGTCAAAAATTACACCCAGGTTCTTGACTGTATCAGTAGGGGAAATAGAATTTCCGAGAAGTTGAGTAGGGAATTTATTTATGAGGGACTCTCTGGCTTGTCTATCACCTATTATAATAAATTCAGTTTTCTCGGGATTGAGTTTCAATTTCACGCCAGCCATCCAGTTTTGGATACATGTGAAACACTCTGTAAGCTCAGCGAAACTGGAATCAAAATTCCTATTGTCCAATGCTAGATATATTTGGGTGTCATCAGCATATAGATGGTGGGTGACATTGAAATTGGAAACGATATTACTGAGAGGGGTTGTGTAAAGGGTAAAAAGGAGGGGGCCCAGGACAGAGCCCTGAGGCATACCATACGGAAGTGAGAACACATCTGAAAAGCTATTTCCTAATTTAACCTTCTGTTTCCGGTTTGAGAGATAGGATCTGATCCACCTCAACACAGTGCCATCAACCCCAAACCAATCACTTAGGGAATTAAAAAGAATGTCATGGTCGATAGTGTCGAATGCCGCTGAGAGGTCCAGCAGTGTGAGTGCAACAGCCTTACCAGAGTCCAACGAAGCAGCAATGTCATTCTGGATTTTCAACAGCACTGTTTCTGTGGAATGGAGTCTCCTGTAAGCGGATTGGTTGACATTGGAGAGCCCCTCGCTATCGATATAATTATTTAACTGTTTGGCAACTACTTTTTCGATCAGTTTGGATAAGAAACTAAGGTTGGATACCGGTCTATAGTTTTTTAGGAGATTTCTGTCTAAGTTTGGTTTCTTGAGAAGAGGGGTGACATATGCTGTTTTGAAACAGTTTGGGAAACTCCCTTCTTTGAGTGAATAGTTTATAATATTGGTGATTGGAGTGACCAAAATGTCCGCACACTCTTTGACTAGTGCGGTAGGTATTGGGTCCAGGTCGGATGATTTGGTGTTGGATGACCTTAGGATTTTGAGGATGTCATCCTCAGATACAGGCTCAAAAGAGGTCAGGGCACTGCTATTACTCTTCGGTATTGTGAGGGAAACAGGCACTGATGACTCTAAAGCAACTCTGATTTTCACAATTTTGTCACTGAAAAAATGACCGAAAGTGTTAGCTAAATCAGTAGGACTAATATGATCGGGTAGGATGATAGTTGAGGTTTTGTGCAAGATTTTCTTGAAAGTGTTCCACAGAGCCTTGGGGTTACCATTATTTTCAGCAATGACAGTGGAATAGTGCCTGCGTCTTGATTGTTCCAGTAGGAAATTGTAGCGATTGACAGCAGCTCGATATCTTCTCCGGTTGATTGCAGAGTTGTTACTGCGCCATACTCGCTCACACTTGCGCTTCAGACGCTTTGCTGAGAGGATGTCTGAATTCACAAAGCCTTTGTCGGGGTGCACTGGAGCCATTTTCCTCTTTATTGGGGCATGCTTGTCTAGAATGCTGCGCAAGGTGTTGAAATATTGGTGACTGAGCAAACTGGCTGTTCTGTGAGGATGCTTGATTAGATCAGAATTCAGGATGTCCTCTTTAAAATCCGTGATGTTTATCTTGTGAATTTTCCGGGTATTAACTTGTCTAAATTTGCAGGGAACCTCAATAGGTATATTGACCGAAAAAGTGATGGCAAGATGGTCAGATAGCCCAGCTATAACCTTAGCGCAGAGTGCCTTTGAAAAGGTGTCCCTCACACATATGACATCTAATATATGGCCATGAATGTGTGTTGGGGAATCAATAATTTGGGTGAAATTATATTGGCAGAGGGAATCATTGAATTTCTGCGACCAACCGTCCTGTTTATCCAGGTGTAGATTTAAATCACGTAATATTACATTTTTACAACATGATAAGGCAGCACCTTCGACAAAGGAACTGAAATCCTCAATGAAATTGGCTTTGGAAACATTGGGAGGCCTATACACAGTATGGAAAACAATATCCTGAGCATTGCCTGTGGATAGGTGAACAGATATGGACTCAAAGGTATTGAAACACGGTTGAGGCAGAACCTTAAAATCAATATCATCACGGATGAAAAACCCGACACCACCGCCTCTCCCCTGCTGGCGTGGAACATGAGTACATTTATAGCCCGGAGGAGTGACACTTGCTATAAATAGTTGCAAACTTATATATATGTTTCTAAACAGACTACACACTTAAGATTTAAGATGTCTACCTTGTAAAATGTGTGATTTGCTATCTAGTAGTGAGAAGACTAAGCATCCATAACATCACATATAGTAGTACCTTGCACATTCAAAGTAGCATAAAACTAACAGCAGCTAATCTATGTAGATACGACACATATGTAGATTGTGTAAATTAGAGTCCATTTTTAAGAAATAAACTAATAACTCCTTACATACACAAAATATAACAAGTCCCTAAAATGTTCATCATGATAGCTGTGATAGAAATCTAATTCATCACAGGGAAACCAAATATTGATTTTAAATTTTATGTGAATAATCAAGAAAATGGGTATTATGATAATCTGAAGGCCAAGGATAAATAAAAAATAAATAAACTAGAAAGTACTCATGGAGTGCATCACCAATAGTGTTTTTCTTTCCCAAATGTAATAACTACATATACATATAAAATGCAGAAAGAACTATTCATTGTATCCATGTGGACCTATTCTACCTGTAAACTTTAAGATTACAGTTACATGCACTGTTTTTTCTCATCCTTAATATAATTTCTAGTCATATTTTACTTCGTAATGTACTGGAAATGGACTGCAAATGAGCGCGACTTAAGTGAAAAAAAACAAGCCGGTTTCTTGAAGTGATAAGGACAAGACTGGAAAAGATAAGAAAAAACTGGAAGTAATAAGGCAAGACTGGAAGTGACTAGGAAAAGCCAGTTTCCAGGTGGGCAGAGCCATGGTCAGGATCAAGAGTCAGGGAGGTTCAGTAAATCAAACATGTTTGATATTTTGCCGACCCAACATGGCAAGCCAGGAAACTACAATTGAGCCTAACTGTCTCTGTAAACATTGCTCCCGACCCTCAAAAGATTCTTAGTTACCAACAAGACGGCCCCAGTGAAACATCCCTATAACTGACAGACAAACTTAATCTAATGCAGGCAAATATACATAAGTGTCCTTATGAAATATGAAATAAATATCATTAAACAATCCCATGTAATTCTTAATTACCCATTGCATTTTACAAACTTTCTGTCATCCAAACAAAATCTTACTCTCTCCACATGGTTGGATAACAGAGACTAAACTCTAAATTTAGTTGCAAATTTCATATTTTGACACATTTTGTTATTTCTAAAGAAATCTGTTTCAAGATCCTGTTTCAGACACTGCCAATGTAAATTGGTCTTAGGTAAAGATTTCCCTTAGCAGTCTTAGGAAAATCTGCAGCTCTCTACCCAAAAAATGGGTCATCCCCTCCCCACTGTATAATGTTTATCCAGATGCCATGCTAATGACAAGTGGTGAATGATTAACATGCTGTTAAAATCTGATAATGTGTGTGTTTCTCTTTTTGTTCAGTCCAACAGCTTTTCAAGTTATTTTGTACATTCATGTTTCCCCCACCAAAGTGATTTTGTGAGTATGTATGTCTGTTTGACTGTTTGTCTGTGGTTATGATAACTCCAAAAGTAATGAAGGATTTTTTTTATAAAATATTGTAAGTAGCTAAGGCCTGACAGAGGAATACGTAATCATAGTTTTGAAAAGATATGGATCATATTTGTATCCACCGGATAGCATCCGGTGGATACTATGGATTACGCATGAGTACGCTGCCGCTGCTGCCGCCGCCACAGTGTAGAGATTTTCTTGTTACCCCTCTAGAGGCCAGGGTATTATAGGTAGACTTCTCAAATTTGCAGGATATACTCATTTCACCTTGGGCCCCTACTTCAAGGTCAAATGAGGGTAGCCAAAGTTGAAAGTGCTTACAACTTGCTTATTATTGAAAAATGCTGTTTGTCTTCAAAACTATATTAGTTGGCCTTTTCTGATGGATACATCTTGCATCTGGCCAATTTTTAAGGTATTTTCAACAAGTTGGGCTTTCGTGTTGCATCTGGCCAATTTTTAAGGTATTTTCAACAAGTTGGGCTTTCGTGTTGACATAACTCTTAAAATCGGATCTCCATGAACTTTTGTACATGTGTAGGACCTTGCCAAGGGCAAAAATGAATACTTTTTGGGGAAAGATTCGGATCATATTCTGTATACAAAAGAATGTAATAAAAGGCCCCCTGCAGGGGGTTCGTGCTCCATGAGTGCTTCCTAATTCAAAAGTTTGTAAAAGAGAAATGATGGTGTTATTAGGATATATACAATATTTATTTTTAAATTGAAGTTTGATGTTAAATTAGTTAAAACTTTAAAGTATTACAAAAACAAAAAAAAAACAAAAAAAACTTTACAAAAATACTGAAATTTACACATGACTTAGTTTGGGATATATTTTGGATATTTTTTATTATGCAAATTTGAATGAATTTGAGCAAAATATTAACTAGACCAAGGGCACATCTGTGGCCAGATGCAAGATGTATCTACTAGAAAAGGACAACGAACATGGTTTTGAAGATAAACAGCATTTTTAAGATGGCAGCCGAAATTAAGAAAATATTCAATTATTCACAGGAATTATATCACTTTTAAGTTTGGCTATCCTCATCTGACCTTGAAGGAGTGACTCCAGATCAATTCTGACCACATCAAAGGATGCCCAGCCCATGATTACCTAAAGGTTGGTTTGAAATTGCAAACATCTAGGACCAGTAATGAGCGATGTATAAGCACTTTTAAGTATGGCTCTCCTCGTTTGACCTTGAGGGGGGCAAGGTCAAATCTGACTACATCACAAGACTCCCAACCCATGATTATCTAAAGGTTGGTTTCACATCCCAAAACTCCTGGAACAATAATAAATGAGTTATAAGAACTTTTAAGTTTGGCTATCCACATTTGACCTTGAAGGAGGGGCCCAAGGTCAAATCTGACCACATCAGAAGATTCCCATCCCATGATTTCCTATAAGTTGGTTTTACATTCCAAATCTCTGGAACCAATAATAAGTAGGTTATAAGCACTTTTAAGTTTGGCTATCCTCACTTGACCTTGAATAAGGGGCCCAAGATCAAATGTATTTTCCTGTGGTTCAGTTTCACATTCCAGAAACTCTAGTACCAATAATAAGTAGGGGTGAGTCGGTAGTGGCGGGATATTGAGACAATTATACTGAAATACCGTGACCACTTTCAGAACCAGAATCTCGAATGTCAACTAATATAATTATTGGGAAACATAAAATAGTAAATACCAAACCTTAATCTGAAGCAAATATAAACTACTATCTCATTTTTCACTAGATTTTAATGCATTTATTGCGATTTCTTTGAGGAAAAACTGCCATGTTTTGGTTTTGGTTTTGGCCATGTTTGGGAAATCACTTCCTGTTTGTGGGTCTATTTGATTGGGGAAATGCTGAAACATGAACTTTTTCGGTATCCCGGAATCAGGACGGTTTGGCATTGGCGGAATCCCGAACTAGAAAATCTGGTACCGTCGCACCCCTAACAATAAGCTAGTTATAAGCACTTTTAAGTTTGGCTACCCGTGTCTGGTCTTGAAGGAGGGGCTGAAGGTCAAATCTGACCACATCAAAAGATTCCCAGCCCATAGGTTGGCTTGACATTGCAAACCTGTAGTACCAATAATAAGATAGTTATTAATCACTTTTAAATTTGACAATCCTTGTCTGACCTTGAATGAGGGGTCCAAGGTCAAATCTGAACACAACAGAAGATTCCCATCCCATGATTTCCTGTAGGTTGGCTCCACATGCCACACCTCTTGAACCAAGAATAAGGAAGATATAGGCACTTTTAAAGTCTGTTACATAGAAAAAAATGCCATGACGGCCATCTTGTTTTTTAAAGTGAGGCCAAGAATAGCCCCAGGCAACCTTTTGTAATGATGAATATATCCTGCAAATTTGTGATCTCTACCTATAATACCCTTTGCTCTAGAGGGCCAACAAAACTCCTTGGTGAAGTGGAAATACACGTGGCAGCCATGTTCTTTTTCAAAATGAGGCCTAAAAATATTCTCAGATAAGCTTTTGTAATGATGAATATATCCTGCAAATTTTAGAACCCTACCTACAATACCTTGGCCTCTAGAGGGGTAACGGGAAAATCTCTACACACTGCAGTGGCAGTGGCATACTCCTCCGTAATCCATAGTATCCACCAGATGCTACCCAGTGGATACAAAAATTTAACCAGATGAATCGTAGTTTGATAAAGTTTTATGAATGTATATAAATTAATGCACTGTAGTTTCAGTGGCCTAGATAGAATTTATTAAAAAGCACTCACAGCGAAGACATCAATCAGGTGACATTTCAGAAAATTAAGGACTTTTTGTATCCAGCATATGACCCGGTCTTTCCTAGAACATAAACACTTTTTTCCTTTGGCCAAGCCCTACCCACATAAGAATTTATAGAAATATGCTCATTACTTTTTGAGTAATATCAAATACAGATACCCAGGAAACAATAAATCCCATAGTTTTGGAAAAAAAACTGGTGGAGGTCTGTGCTCTATAAGTGCTTTCCAGCAGAATAAAAATACAATGAACAGTTGTATCAAATAATCCTAAAAATATGTAATATAAGAAATTTTGTGTAATAAATATTCCTCTTTGTATTGATACTCTCAATCAGTGGCAAATGATTTTCTGCTCTTCAGAAGGACAGTTCTCTTTAGTTATGTTAAATATATGCAATATGTACAAGTGAATGAAAATACCAAAACTTTTACTTTTCTGATAAAGTGTGCACACATATTGGTAACAGTAGCCTCAACAATACATGTATATACCCAGATAACTGGGATAATCAACTTGATAGAAACCACAAGATATAAATTTCACTCCCTTGACAGTTGTAAAACATATAAAACAGTGGGGGGTAATCTGGGAGAGTTGGGGTGGGGAAGCAGTTAAAGGAACCAGTTGCAGATTTTCCTTAGACTGTTAGGTTAAGTATGTGTGTTTGAAATGGGCCTCCTCTCAGTATTGTATGATTAACACATTGCCTTGATATATTATTCAGGACATTAAATTATTTATCACAATGAAATAAATTTTAAAAGTAAACTAAGCAGGTTACAAAAAGAAAATTATCTCAAATAATGAAAAACGTTTTGCTTTTGAAAATATATAGAGTTAAGAGAGCAAGATCATCATTCGAAAAGCTTTTGTCTGTGATTGGCACTTAAATGGGGTTAACCACAGCAGTATGCATTATAGAGTACACAGATGGCTTGCTGTGCATGTCATAAAACACACATATAGTTTCAGTCAACTGGAGTTTGGGGGGAATACTTCTCTCAGAAGACAGCCTGTCAATCATTTGGTATTCATGGTAATGAGGGATTGCAAAGCTGAACCATCTCTGCAAAGTTTAAAAGGCTCTCTGTCTGATACAGTTCTATCTCTTAACATGTATGAGTGCTTTATGAATACCAAAAGTCAGTGTGCATGTTTGAAAAGATATCATGCAAATTTGAGCCTTAAGGAAGGCTAGCATATATGGTCCGTATGTGTAAAATAATTGCTCAGAAAGGGGATTTGATCCGTATTTTTTTCACACATACACATCTGGATGTACTTACACTGATAGATGGAGTCATATAAAATTAAAATAGTGGGAAGGATTTTTTTTACGTATATGCAGGTGTACACAGATATGCATACAATATATAGCAAACCTTGTTCCTGACTGTGAAGTTTTGGGAATCAGAAAATGAATCATTTTCATATTTTTTCCTCGTAAACATGAATTGGCACCCTCACGAACATCTTAAACCTGTCGTATATAAAACCATAGGGTTAGTAAGAAAATACAGAAAACCTATGAAGGCTACAGAGGACAGCAAGAGGACAATTGCTGTGTTTAAAGAAGAAGATGAAATGAAGCTCGTTGATTTTCTGAAATATAGCGAAATGCTTAATAGCAAGAGACTAAAGGACATTCATGATCCAAATAAGAGGGAGGCCTAAATTGAAAATTTTGTGTTGCGAACAACGTGGACAAACATTCCATTTAGAGGTGATTCCGGAGCCAGAGGACAATGTGCAGCCAAATTACACCAATAAAATCTGGTTAGGGTGCACCTCATCTCACTCATAGGCAGAAGTGGTTCAAAAAGAACTTTGGCTTTCTCAACACCCACATTGTATCCCATCATTTCTCAAAGAGGGCCTTTAAACCAGCCTGTGAAGCCACAGTTTCAAGGCCACTTGATGCTGACTTATCAGAGGAGTCAGATCAACCCCCAGAGAGCCCAGTTCAAAGGAGTCAGTCTCAGCCGGCAGTGGATGTGGATCAATAGAAGATTCACTACAACTATCTGGCATCTCCCCCACCCCTTCCCAATTCTAATTGGACTTTTATAGCGCTTAATCTCTTAAACAAGAGGACTCTAAGGTGCAACAAACAAAAAGCAGTCAACAAAATTTCTGTATCCAGGGACATAAGAAGGGTCAAGCACCACGGAGAATGCCAGGGGAATGATACTGACTAAGGTGGGTATGCTTTGGTGTACAGGTAGGTCTTAAGCTGCTTTCTGAAGGAGGCCAGGGAGGGAGAGGTACGAATCAGGAATCATCAGGAAGAGCATTCCACACAGTGGGAGCATCAAAAGCAAAACTATTACCAAACTGTTTGACAGATTTATGAACAGAAGGTAAAAACTCTGGAACGACAAGGAAATTACCACCACTTTGACTGCGCCTGGTACTGTAAGAACTGCTGTAGGAAGAAAGATATGGAGCAAAATACCTGGGAAAACCTGTGTGAAGATACTTATAAACAAGTGTGGCCATCTTGAACACTGTACGCTGTTCAACAGGAAGAGAATGCAGTTTCTTTAGCACATTAGTTATACTGGTGTATCGACTGGTGTTTAATACAATTCCAGCTGCACTATTTTGGATGGACTGTAATTTGCGTAGATTGAACTTGGAGAGGCTCCTGAAAAGTGAGTTGCAGTAATCCAAACGACTACTAACAAGAGCATTAGCCACAAGCACAGAAACATCGTGAGTAAGAAACCGACTGACATGTCTGAAATCACGGACAACTTTTGCAAAAACCTTCTGAACATGCTTGAACAAAGTAAAGTCTGAATTGAACCACACACCCAGATTTTTTACTAAATCAGCAGGGCAGAGTGAGTTGCCCAAGATATCAATTGGAAAGCATGCTTTCAACTTGTCCCCTGTCTCTTCGACCCAAAGATGATAAACTCTGTCTTGTCAGGATTCAATTTGAGCTTACTAGTTGACATCCACTCTTTAACATCATCTAGGCACCTATTTATCTTTTCAAAGGCAGCAGAGGCATTCTTGTGGGATAAATGTATATAAACTTGGCTATCATCTGCATAAAAATGAAACTTTATTCCTTTATGTTTACTGATAATCAAACTGAGGTGGGTAGTGTACAATGAGAACAGCAAAGGACCCAGGACAGAACCTTGTGATATGCCAAATAGGAGTTTACAAACATCTGACAAAGTAGCCGTCTGTTAGGTAGGATGTGAACCATTTCAGAACAGAGCCACCGACTCCAAACCAATTTCGGAGGCACCTAAGAAGAGTGGAATGATCTATGGTGTCAAAGGCGGCAGATAAGTTGAGCAATACTAAAGCAGTGGTTTCACCTCTTGACAATGATAAGTGAATTGGTACGGGTTATCTACGGGTTATCTATGTTATGGACATGAATATGTTCTAACAGCTGCTTAGCAGCCACATGTTCTGCCAGTTTTGGTAACAAACACCCAATTATCTGCAACCCCCCCCCCCCCCCACCACCACCACCATGGGCTAGTCAGAATTCAAGATGGCGGCCCAGGAAAGGAGAAAGAAATTAGATGCACTAGAAGACAAGCTGGGATGTATGATCTACCAGAAGTCCCAGAATGACCCCACGGCTGAATATTGGGAGTGACTGCATTCAGAATTGAAGTATCTCTTCAGAGTCCTTTGAGAGTCCGTTCAGCCTTACATGCTTATAAGATTCCTGAAATGCAAGGACACACAACAACCAGATCAACACAGTTTACTCCATCAAGCTATCTCCGAATTTGGACCCAGAGCCACTTTTGCACAGGCAATACCAATACAGCAGTCGATACCAGCACAGCAGCAGCGTTGACCATAGCCATCATTTCAACCCCAGCCCATGCAACACATACATCACATCCAGCAGCAGATGCCACCACAGATGCAACAGTTCGTACAACAACCTGTTCAACAGCAAATGCACCAGCCAGTTCAACAGCATGTACAGTCATTCCCACAGCCACATCGTGACACACAACCACTGAACCCAAGAACAAGCTCCCTATGATCACCAGACCTGTAACTACCTTCCACAGCCTCATGCCATCAATGTCTATGGACCCACCCGCAGTTGCCTCAGCAGACAATCCTTTGGGTCACTCCTCTGTGCCTTGCCCCAAACCCCAATCAGTATATGACATCTACAGCAAGCTCAACACCCCCAGCCATTCCTGCCAGAGACTAATCAAGACCCCGTCAAATCTTCCAAAAACAATTACTTAGCAATGCGTTTAAATGAAATAAAAACATTCCCAAAGCCACAGAGAAACTCTAAAAAACAACACACATGCAACCTCATCCAAGCTCTAACCATACCAATAAAATGAAAGAGACAATAGTCTTAAAACCCTTTGGCATTGTAGTGAACATTTTACACCTTAGTTCAGACAAGTAAAATATATTTTAAAATAATATTAACAAATCACTGACGCACTTTAAACATGCTACATATTTTTTTAAAAAATGTTAAAATACTGATATTGTTCATGTATAAATTGTCTTTCAAACTATTATCCAGATGTTCTATCTTGTCCATCTACCAAGAGCATCGGGTAGGTTCCACCTTTCTCAGAGTCCTGCTCTATCTCCAACCAGTCCTCAGGGTAGGTAGGACAAGCAACAACTTCACCTTAGTATCTGAGATGGTGTTCCAAACCTCATAAATGGAGCAGTTAATGGTTAACCTCCTGGTCACGAAGTTGAAGTAAAGGAATACATGTAATAGCTAATTTCAGGCCTGGGCTGAGCAGCTCCCTGAGAAAAGTTGTCTGCCTCTGGAGATCTGCTGTTAATTGGTGCTCAATTTCAGTAAATATCTCAGGAGACATCTGCATAAAATTAATGAAAGTGGGCTGATCTTCTTGGTAGAGCTCTACAATGAGATTATGGTATTTACCCGTCCTCCCGTCTCCTTAGCTATTGCCTAGCCCAAGTGACTGCATTCCTCCTCCTTTCCCTCTGTGGAAGCACTCTTCGTCTGAACCTCATAATCATCTAATCTAACTCCAACATCTAACTGAATCGTTGCAGAAACATATAACCATGATAACTAGCACTTCCGTAATTACTCAATCCATGTTGTACAAGGTCCAAGTGTTCAATGAATTTGATCTGTTTAGTGACCCCCATACATAGGGATCCAGGGTGGATACAAAGAAAACTGAGGAAATCCCTGTGGGCCTCTGCAAGATGTCATTTAGTGAGCTTTTCAATCTTATAGACCCACTCATTTACACTGCATATCCCATTGTGATATCCTAAACCCAATCAGGCCTGTTGTGTTCCTATAATACAGATCGTATAGCTATTGTATACATTTTCTTCCAGATCAGGATCCTATCGCCTTATCAGGGAGCAATCATATCAATCGTAAACCCTAAAATCAGATTGGCAAGTGGACTGTAAATCCATCGCCAACCTGTCAGCCTCCCACCCACTAAGCTTCCAATTCCAGAAAATTTTCCAGAGTCCCAAAACTTTACAATCAGGAGCAAGGTTTACGATATATTGCATACATAGAACAGCCCCTCTCAGGTGGCAAAAACTTTCCAATGTGAACAAAGAAATTCCTCTACCACTTACATCTTAGTTTGGTATTTCTATCCATTATGTATATATGTTACAGTAAAGTTGCGTAACTAGTAATTTCGCGAAATTCCTGAATGTTTTATTAATTTCATGCAATTCCTGAAACATTCAAGGAGGAATCTCGTGAAATTACTAAAATATAAATAATGATTTATTTGACCTCTTGTGTGGGCCAATTATTTAAACATTAGCAAAGCTCCCTTTACTTTAAAAGAGTCTATTTCACAAAAGTTTGGTTATTTTTTGCAATTTTACCTGTCATGACAAACAGATAAAAATAGTTAACATTTCATAATATAAATTTATGAGTAATATGTTATGCTTCAATAATTGTCAGAATTGTACCCATTTAAATGTCCTTTACAGGTATAATTCAGCACCTATGACACTTCAAGTTAAAAAAAATGATCCTTTGAAATCCTGTTTTTATGCTGAGCCCTCAGACTCAGAGTTTTATGGTTCTGATTAATTTGTGTCAACTACAGATATTGAGAGTTCCCTCTTTTTGTTGAAAATACATAGGATTTATTAAAGACTGGTGCTGAAATATATCTTTGGGAGCATATTGCAATTATGCCTACAAAGATTTTTGTGATGCTTGGGACCTCGAGCACACCACATCCAGTCCAAGATATGCCCCTTCCAGTGGCTTTATTGAGAGAAAATAAGATGGAACAAACATGTCATCAGAAAGTGCATACAGAACAACGAGGACATTAACCTAGCCCTCTTAGATATCCGTGCAACTTATACAGCTAATTCCTCACCCTTGGCTTTAACCTATACAGAATAATTTAATTACAATTACTTTGAATATCAGCCATTTTTAAGAACATTTATTAACATCATGCCCAAGATCAAACAGACTACAAAATATATATTTGAAGATATTCGTATAAGGCATTTATTTTCACACATAAATGAAATAACAACTTTCACTATATATTTTAGTTTTTGTATTGTATTGTATTGTGTATTTATACTCAGCGCAATATCTTCATATATTACAGGACTCAAAGCGCTATTTAACCCATCTGACTGCAGAGTTGCAGCCCCAACTCACAAGTAACTGACATTCCCCTAACTGGAAGATAGAGGATAGAAGATAGTTACTGATTGGAATCAAGATCAAGTTTTTACCCATAGATCAATTTTATAATTTCCAATGTTCCAAGTCAAAATTTATAGTACAAAACATAATTATGTAATTGGTTGGATTAGTTGTAAACAACAGTTGTGCAAATGCATACAAAGAAAGCTGTTGTAGTTTTACATGTTGACAAAATAAAGCAATAAGAAAAGCAACAAGTATATTCATTTTATGTATTTTTTGAAAAAATAACCAGGGCTTACCCTTATGTGGGTGTTCCACCACACGACTAAGGTTCCCGATTAAGGATTTTTGAGGGTCGGTTTGAAATTTTTTTTTTTTTTTTAATTTCTTTTTTGAGTATACATATACAGTAGATATTCAGAAACGGCAGGTGATACACTAGCTGACATAATCTTTTATAATATTCTCCTCAAATAGTATTTTGACACAACAACTTTACACAAAATTGTTGATATTATCCATATTTAAGTAACTAAAATTAACACATTATAACAAGAAAATACACAGCCTTAGTAACAACATTGGAATACTTTATTGCTTTGACACATTTGCACCTTGAAAGATAAATCTACTGGTTTTAAACAATGAGGTAAGGATCATTGGAAATATTAGGACTAGATACCATCAAATAGTTTGTTCCATATATTCCATCTTCTGTTAAAAATATATTCCTTCGAACTGATTTTTTGTAGCATTTGCTGCTCTAAGTATTTCTTTTTAACCTGTATCTGGAGGGCAAAAATATTTAATGCACAGTTTTTCTAGAGGACTGAAAAATATAGCTTCTTGCTATCATAAGAACAAAGTTGAGGGGCCAGAAATGGACATCATGCACTAAGTATCCCAGAATTTTCATTGATTTACTTTTTGATAATGTTTATTCTCAGCTTATTTATAATCCAATTCTGTAAATTATCCCACAGCTGGGATACAATTTCACATTCTGAAAAAAGGATTTTATACTGGAACCAAATAATGTAATTATCCTCTATGGCTTTAAAACAAACTTTACATATTATGCTCCAAATATCTTTAGATAAAATTGCATCATATTGAAGAATAGATTTCCAAGTTCGTTCTGGAATACTTTTACCAATGTTATCTTTTAGTTTTAAAATATTATATAAATCCTTACTTCCATTTTGAGAACTTACAATAGATTTCAAGTGAGTAGGAACACATGGCCTGAGATAGTTGAAGTTGGCAAGGCCTTTACATGAGAAATTCTTTAAGAAATCTTTCAATCCAGATTTTATTGTGAAGTAGTTTAAATAATTAATTTTAAAGTCATACTTTAGTTCAATTTCATTTCTTTCCATGATGTTTCCATCAGATGAAAGAATGTCTCCAACAACATAAATGCCTTTCTTTATCCAACTTGGAAAAAAGACATCACTTTTAAATATTTTGGAATTATACCACAGACACGAATGAAGAATATCTGAATATGAAGTAATTGGTTGTTTTTGGCACATAAGGGTCCAGTCCTCAATCACACCTTTCCAAAAAGGGTTTTTTATTTCGTGTATTTTTTTACGGCACCACTGATCACCAAATTTTAAAACAGCATCTGTGATTTTATATGTTACATCAAATAGTTGATTCCAAAGGGATTTCTTTTGATACATTAACCTTTTTATCCAACTAACCTTTAATGCTCTTTCAAAGTTATATATATCAATCATTTTCATTCCCCCTGAGGTGTAGTCACCCATTAAACAAGATCTTTTTATTTTATCCGGTTTATCATCCCAAAGGAAATTAAAAATTGACTTGTGAATGTCTTTCAAAAATGTTTCAGATGATTCAATTGATGTTAATAAGTGAATACATTTCGATAATATATTTGTTTTAATTACAGTTATTTTTCCAAATGGCGTCAAGAGTCTTTTTTTCCACTTATCAATTTCAAGTTTCATTTTTGTCATTGCTTTCGTATAATTTAAAGAAGGAATCTTTTCTAAGGAAGTTGAAAATTCAAGACCAAGTAAACTGAACTGTGTTTCACCCCATGATAAATTTTCAGATATGTTTAATTTTTCCTTAACAAGCTTTTTGCGCCCATTCCAGATTAACTTTGTTTTGTCTTTGTTCATTCTTAAACCAGATAAACTACCAAATATTTCCAATGTATTTAATGCTGACTGTGAAGAGTACAAAGTGCCATTAAGTATAAGAGTAGTGTCATCTGCAAACTGGACTAGTTTAAATTATTTTTCTCCAATAACAATACCAACTGTATCTGGATTAGATATAATCATTATAGAAAGAATTTCAGCACCAAGTAAAAATAAGTATGCTGAAATTGGATCGCCTTGCCTGTAGCCTCGTTGGATTGAAATTTTATGTGATAAATACCCGCATTGTAGTACGTAAGCTGTAATATCAGTATTAAAAAGTTTAATCCATTTAATAAAATCCTTGCTGTAGCCAAAAGAGTTTAAAACCCTATAAAGGAAAGTCCAAGATAAAGAATCGAATGCCTTTTCAAAATCAATTAACATTAAAAGTCCTGGTATTTGCTTCAAATCCGTATAATGCATAATATCATACACCAATCTGGTATTCTCACTAATAAGTCTGCCTTCAATGAACCCTGTTTGACACTGAGATATAACAGAGTCAAGGGTACCCTTTAATCTATTAGCAATTACCCCTGAAGCTACCTTGTATATCACACACAGGAGAGAAATCGGGCGCCAGTTTTTTATTAGAGACCTATCTTTATTTCCTTTTGGTATGCAAGTAATTACACATTGGCGGAGAGTTGTTGACAACAGACCCTTTGAGAAGCAAAAGTTGATGGCATTGGTTATAATATACTTAAGTTTAATCCAAAAAACTTTTAAAAATTCTGATGTAATACCATCCATACTTGGTGTTTTATTGTGTTTGCACTTCTTAAGAACCATACCCAACTCCTCGACTGTGATAGGTGTGCCTAGATCAGGGCAGTTTACCTGGGGTATTTTAAAATTTTTTAGTACCTTACTTAATTCTTCAAAGTCGAGATTGCCATCTCTATTTTCGAAAAGCTTAGAATAAAATCTGCCAATGTGGTGTAACACTTCTTTCTGTTCAACAATAAATGAACCATCAGAAAGTTTTATCTTCTTCATTGTTTTTTCAACAAAATTTCTGTTTTCTAAATTGCAAAATTTAGTAGGCTTTTTGCCCTCTTTTAACCAATGAACTCGTGCCCTGACCATTTCTCCTTTAATTTTTTGCTGCCCAAGTGTCTCTAGTTTGGCCTTTTTATCCATGACAAGTTGTGGGTTTTGAATCATTTCGCTTTTTTCTAAAGTTTCAATATCTTTAATCTAGTGTTCTCAATAAACCCTTTTTAGTAGGACCGGGTAGGTAGTGATTTCAACAGGTGGGTACCCGGGTACTTGCGCCGATGGGCGATAATAGCTGAAAGTACAAAAATCTCCATATTTACAGACTTAAAACCTACAGAAATAATAGGATCCAACCATTTGCTTTATTTCTTGTCGGCCACTTTTTTGCATTCAACACAATATTACACGGAAGAAATGTTAAATAAAAAATACTTGCATACATTCAAAACACGGTTGTTTATATAAAAATGGAGTCACATGATCTATCGCAAAAGCATTCCACTACTGCTCGAATGTAGTTTCGGAATTGAAACTTTATTTTTATTTCAGGTTGGTAAGTGAATTTTATTAACGTAAAATTATTAACTACTGTGTGAAAATATTGTATTCTTATTTATTTAAGGAGTGCATGTCACTATAAATAGCCAATATACAGCGTTTTATGGACTCGGAATTAAGAAACTGTGTTGATATATTGACGATTTTCAAAGGGTTCCGGTATTTGACAATGTATAAACAACCAAAATAAAAGACAAATAAAATGCTATAAACGGTGTACAAGGGTGAGAAAACAATAATCATTAATTATCATCATTAAACATTAATTGAATAGTTTCATTTTTAAGTGAATTAATGAAGTCCAGATGCATCTGTACTCGGTCAGCCAACATGGGCGATATTAACAGAACTAAAGCTTAGATTTGGGTACTCGGGTATGTGATTTTGGATTCGGGTAAACATTCCGACCCTAACCGATTCAAGCCGGCATCCTCAGGCCGCCTGGAACAACACAAATTTTGTCTGCGACGGTCTGAGGATGCCCCAGGAGGCCTGGAACTAACAACCGATTAAGAACTGACTCTTTTCCACGTGTCAGAAATTAAAACGAGGCAATGAGGAGGTCTGGGACTATATAAGCGACCGTGCACACATTCTCGTTGTTGGCTACTGAGAGACGTGTGTCTCTGTTTTGTAGGGGTTTTCATTTTTTTAAATATCATATAATACTTGAGCTTAAGGCAAATTTTACAGTTAGGAGACACATTTTACTATTTTTTTATTATTTTGTCGACTGGATTATGAGGAAAGAGAAAGGAGGGAAGAGAGGAAGGAAAAAGATGGATGAGAGGGAGAAGGAAAGTGAAGAACAGGAAAGGATTGAAGTTGCAGAGGGAGGGATTGAGAGGAAAGAGTAGGAGATTGAGGAACGTCCAGAAGCTATTGAGGAAGCTGTAGAAGAAGAAGAGAGGTGTGAAGAAGATATAGAATGCCATTCATCAGCCAAGAGAGCCAGGGTGTGTGTAACTTTTACTGACAGTCAGGAAATTTCCATTGTGGAATTTGTAAAGCAGCACCCAGAACTGTATGACAAGGAACATCCACGGTTCCACGACAGGAACAGAAGAGAGGCTCTCTGGGCAGAAATATCTGCAGAACTGAAGCTCCAGCCCTTTGATGTCAGACGTTGGTTCGAATCCCAGCGAATGCATTATGGCAAGCTGTCCAAGCTCCAATCTGGCCAAGCCCCAAGGGAGATGACCAAGAGACAGTCCTGGGTCTACCAACAGATGGGTTTCCTTAAAACCCACATCAGATGAAAGGGGGCCAACAGAAGTTTAGGGTTCAAGGCCAGTCCAAATACCAGCAAGCAGGACGAATCGCGTGGGTCTACTACTGACACAGAACACCTTGAGTCCAGTGTCCTGAGGGAGAGGAGTCATTCCATCCTTACATCTACACCCGTTTCAACAGACTCCAAGATTCTCGAGCACTTTGACCAGATGAGGACATTGCTCTCAGGTTTTCTGCAGCAGAAGTCAGACAGGCAGCCCTTCTTTGACTATGTGGCATCAGAGGCTGAAAAGATGAGCCCAAGAAGAATTTGAAGACCTAAAGGGCAGGATATTTAGAGACATTGAAAGTATTAAGAGCATCCGTAGACGTCAGTCACTGCCCAGAAGATCAGCCACTGTTACCACGGAGTCCCAGAGAGTCGGGCTACTGCCAACAATCACTCCACAGGTGTCTAGTTTCACTCAGCCGGCAGCAGTTTTGTGTACTATACACCAAGTCCCATTGGCTTCAGTAACCCTACATCAGTCCTAACTGTACAGGACGAAGGGAGCAGACACAACCTGAGTGGAATATTAAGTCAGCTCCCAGATCTAACATCAACACAGATCGTCGAGCAGCCTCAGCAGCAGCAACTGCAGCAGCAGCTCTTTACTATCACCACTTCAGCACCGCCTCAACAGCAGCAGCCTCCTCAGTAGCCATCCAGTCAGGGCGGGTCTTTGACCTGCCAGGCCCTTTTCAGGGCCACCAAATCTTCCAAAAAGAATTATTCAGATGCAAGTTATTCCAATTCCCCTCCCAAAACAAAAAAAAAAAACAGTACAAATACTTATCACAAGAAAAAAAGAAGCCCAACACTTACACCACCCCAAACATAAAATAACCCATGGTAATACACTTAACAAAAATAAGGCCACATATAAAAAAATATTGATAAATGAACTCCAATTATGGCCAATAATATGCCCATTTGTAACTTAAAATCCATGGGATTGTTTTAACTTTGTGAAAAAAAAGTCCAACACTCACACCATCCCTAGAGTTAAAGATTTTTGGCTATCACATAACCACCAACCCAAAACAGACAAACCCACTAGTAAACATAACCACCAACCAAGGAACTGACACACAAATTTGGAAACAGAATTATCCCACCCCCCAAAAAAAATTCCACAAACACATGAACTGAACCCTCAACACATCCATTTGAGTGATGATATTTTATAATATTTTTTAAGCAAGGAAACAGATTTTATTGGGATATTTGTAATATTTTAAAAGATATCATAAAAATTCTCTCTTACTTTCAGTTATTTGTCTATTATTGAATCTAAATTTAAGGCAAATTTTGGGTGTAGTTTTTAAAGATTTGAGAGTTATGTTTAGCATGGGGTTTGTCTGTTTGTCTGTCTGTACAAGTTATGTTTAGCATGGGGTTTGTCTGTTTGTCCGTCTGTACAAGTTATGTTTGGCATGGGGTTTGTCTGTTTGTCCATCTGTACAAGTTATGTTTGGCATGGGGTTTGTCTGTTTGACCGTCTGTACAAGTTATGTTTGGCATGGGGTTTGTCTGTTTGTCCATCTGTACAAGTTATGTTTGGCATGGGGTTTGTCTGTTTGTCCGTCTGTACAAGTTATGTTTGGCATGGGATTTGTCTGTTTGTCCGTCTGTACAAGTTATGTTTGGCATGGGGTTTTTCTGAAGCAAGCATAGCTCATTAATTGTTTTTGGAATAATTGGTAGTCCTGAAAAGGACTGTTTGTTAGTCCTGAAAAGGACTGTTTACTGTAGCAGGACTTATATTCTGCCATCTTGCCAGGCCACTGCTCCCTCATTTATTGAAGTAGTCCTTCAGGTAATCCCTCTGTCTTTTGGCTTCTCTAGCAGGGTTTCTGTCTTGCCCTCCACCAGCAGCACCACCAATCAATCCACAATCACCAGGCACATCATCATCATCATCCTCCCCAGGCTGCTGACCACCATGTTGACCTTGATACTGGCTTCTCAGTATGTTGTGCAGAACCACACAGGTGAATACCACTTCTCTGACTGTTTCTGGGGGTAGTTCAATGGTGGTCCTCATCACTCTGAATCTTGAAACCAGGATGCCAAAAGCGTTCTCAACAACTCTCCTGCCCCTTAATATTCTGTAGTTGGCAATCCTTTCCTCTCTTGTTAACATCCTTCTGCCATAGGGTTTCATGAGCCAGGTCTTCAGGGCAAAGGCATCATCTGCTAGGATGAAGTAGGGGACATCTCGACCACCCTGGGTTATAGGAGCTGGGTCAGGGAAGCCTATCCTGCCGTCCTCAATCCTCCTCTTCAGCTGAGAGGCATTAAATATCTGGGCATCTGAGCAAGATCCAGCTGTACCAGCATCCACCCATCTAAACTTGTACTGCCCATCTACCAGGGCCAACATCACAATGGAAAAGAACCCCTTGTAGTTGTGGTACAGGGCTCCAGTGTTCTTGGGTTTCTTCAGGGCCACATGCTTCCCATCCAGGGCTCCCACGGCATGAGGAACATTCCACCTCATCCTGAATTCCCTTTCCAGTTCTTTCCACTCATCTGGAGTAGTAGGACATCTGAGGTACTCATTGGTGAACTCATCCTGGATGGCCCTGCAGACCTCTGGTAGAAACTTGGAAATGGTGGATCTTCCAACCCTGAACTGACAGGATAGTGATGTGTAGGACTCTCCAGTGGCTAGATATCTGATGGTGAGGGCTAACTTCTCCCCAACACTGATAGGAGCTTTGTAGTTGGTGGCCTGCCTGGCTAGACATGGTTCTAGTCTGGTCTTTATCATTTCAAAGAATTCTGGGGTCATCCTCATGTAGTTGGTGAATCCTGGAATGTCTGTGGCATACAGATCAGCCATAATGTTATGGTAGGCTCCCCTCTCCTCTCTCTGCAGTAGCCATGGCCTGACCCACATGTTATGCCTTCTTCTAGGTCTCTGTATGGCTGGTGGTGGTGGTGGTGCTGGTGGTGGTTGCTGTGGCCGACGTAGAAATAGGAAATACATGATTATTTGTAACTGAATAAAAACCAAATAAGCCCTAAGTTGAATCTGTCTTCCATTAAAAGGTGGCATCCTGCTGTGTTCCCATAAAAGTAATGATGATTAGATCGCAGAATTTATATATATACCCAGAAAATCCAGCTTTTCTTCAAAACAAGAATCAGCGATCCTGGTCTGGGGAAGACTGAGGAGGCCTGAGGATGCCTGAGGACACCGGGACTTAATTGTGGGTTAGTCAGCTCTTCGTCCCAGGAGGCCTGAGGTGTCCTGGGACCCAGTCGGTATGTGTACGACAGGATCGTGGTTGAAACCGACCAGAAAACTGGCTTAGTCGGTCCTTAGTCCCAGACCAGTCGGGGACTGTCTGGGGCCGCCTGAGGCTTCCTGAGGACGATCTGTACTTAATCCCAGACTTCAATACCGATTCAGTATTCCCGCCCATTTTACCTTTTTTTCACCGACTGTCCACGATTAAGGGTCCCAGACAGGATCGGGGGTTAATCCTTTGGTGGAACAGGGGCATTAAAAACACAACCCCGATTCATAGTATAGCTAACTTTTTCATTATTCTTCAAATTAATTGAAAAGAAAATCAATCCCAAACATTTCACAATTTTACTGAAATTCAATCAGTAAAACAGTGTATGGTCAGAGATTTCAGAAAAATTATGAAATTACTGAAAATTTTAGGAATTTCGCGAATTTCCTAACCAAATCAGTAATTTCGTGAAATCCCTAAAACATTTAGGAATTACTAGCTAATTAGTACCTAACATGATAGGTCCTCAGTCTTATGTAATTAATCATATCGATAATTATCTAGCTGGTTTCTGATAGATAACCATTGCCAGTACTTTAATACATGTTGTAATTTTGCTGTCTTTGCTTATAAGTGTCGTATCAGAAAGTCCAGTCCAGTTATTTAATTATAAAATTGCTCTGAGGTACGAATTTGAAATGCTGACATCAGAATTGGATTGGACTGTCTGATTCTCCTGTACCAGAAAATCCATTTCACCAGAGAGTTTAATTCTGTTCTTATATTGTGAAATTGCTCTTAGCTACGAAGTTCTGATATCAAGATTTGAAATGCTGATGGATTGGAGTTTTTGATTTTCTTGAATCAGAAAGTCTGATCCATCAGAAATTCCAATCCTGTTGTTAATTTTATTTAGGAATCCCAACTATTATGGATAAAGATAAAAATGGCTGTTTAAGCAAACTTTAATTTAAACTGTTGAACTCTCCATTAGGGCGGCTAGAGAAGGTAACGGTAGGAATTTTTTAAGATGTTTAAGTGCGAGCTCTAACAAGACTTGCGCTTCTAGAGATCACTTTGTTATTTTGTGGTACAGTGTGACGAGTATCTGTTCACTGAAGTTGAGCAGCAGTGGGCTACATTAGTGCTGGGATCAGTGACCGATTTGGTGCACTACTCGTGTCTCTGATGGCTTTGCGACTTGAGCTAGTAGAACGAAACCTCTTTCGGTCTTGTTATCATTGCATTCACAGGCCACAGTGCATATATTTGGCCTTAGAAGAGGTTGCTCCCTCCTAGTATATTTCTAGTTGTAATTGTAACTCACACCCGATTGTCATATCAATGGCTGTATGTGCAGTATCGGCAGTATATTCTGAGGGAAAAATATTAAACATTTTGTTGTTTAAATAAAGCATTTTTTGAAACTAAGAATTTCTTTATGAAGTACACAGAATTGAGGAAGATTTGATATTGAACCATTGCTGAAAATCAATGTATCTTTGTCAACAATGAATACTTATATGAATGGTTTGTGTTTACATAAGTAATAAGTGGTGTAACATTATGAAGTAGTTCACTGAAACACAAAAATATTAGATTGGATTGTGTCTATATAATGTCTGTTATATCTCATACACAGACAATTCTGATGTCTTGCCTGTTTTACTGTTAATGCACAAAGAAAATATTATTATAAAAGTTTGAATGAATACGCAGGATATAAGTATCAAAAACATCTTTTTATGAATGTGTCTCTACATATGGAGCAACTGAAAACATTGTATAGTATGTATAAAATAGATACTGTATTTGATGTAATCTGGCATATACATTCAGGTATGTTATTAAATGTGGACACAAGACGATTCTTATGTTTCTATTTAATTGTTATATTATTATTTATGTTAATGTCACATATAATGTAGTATATATGCATATTTCACTGTAATTATGTCTTATCAGAGAATGGTGATATTTTCGATGAATTATTGTATTGTCCCAAAAAGTTTAATTTAATTTTTTTTTCACAATATTTTTTGTAACCTATTTAGTAATAGGTTTTATTAATATTATAGTCTTTAATCTTCATAAACAGTCACACTCGCTTTAGGCAGAAAACACAGATCTCAAAAATTCACGGCCATTGAAAGGGGACAGCACCATATAGGACCCAATGTATACAAAAAATAACCTGAATATGTTTATACAAAGTGAAATAAAATCTCTTTGTATAAACATAAGAGATTTTATTTCAGTTTCTTTTCTAAAAGGAAAGTGAATTGATGTTATCTGGCAATTCAGTGTAAACTATAGGAACATCACAGGCAAAGCTGAACACAACTGCTTTGTAGGTGTACGCATTGCAAAACTAAAATTTCAGCCTCAGTTAAATTTTATAGCAATAAAACTAAAGCAGTTTCACATCCAAAAAATGTTCATTTTTACAAAAGAAAACAATCAAGGATTTTATATTTGTTGTAGTAAACCATACATTTAATACTTAGTCAAGCAAATAGAATATGTGACACCTAAACTACCACTGAACAAATTCAATATGGCCCTAAACATCCTGTGTGTATCTAAATTTTTTGTGGTAGCAGTTCAGCTTACTTGTTCATCATGTATGCTGCTACCTTATACCATGTCATTCCTGAAAAAATTACCCTGTTTGGATTTGCCGATGATCATGCATTACAGGGCTTCTCAGCAATATCAAGGTCACAGGAGGCAGAAACAATTCAGCCACTCGAAAAGACCCTAATATATGTACAAAATTGGATGAATGAAACCAAACTGAATTCATATACTTTGTCAGCAGACAACATCGGCAAAAATATTCCAACATCATTGAAGTGTGTGGTAGTAACATCAAGAAATCAGTGTGAGATACCTAGGTGGAATCTATATTTCCAAGAACATGTTAAAAACTAGAAATCGGCCGCCCTGTTGATAGTAGATGCGAATAGAAACAGGATAGCATAGAAGAACACACATTATCATGTGTAATGTCCACCCATGAACCTTTTGCCCAAATTGTACAGTAGTCTTACAAGACCCTGTTTCATTTGTAAAATATATCAATGATGCTTAAATATTTGTTAGTGTAGATGTAAATTATTTCAGCTTCATGCCTTTTTGCATTGGTTGGGTTGAAAATTTTGACGAAATCACTCTATCTGGCACGGTTAAGAAGATAGAAGCAAATTCCTGTTTTTTTATTTTTGGCAAAAATTTGAAAATTCAAAATGGCCGCCATTTTTGGGAAAAGGAAATTTTTTTGAAAATTGCCAAGAGTACATTTTTTAGATACCCTATGGGTCGAAAATTTCAACGAAATAACTCTATTTTGCACGGTTAAGGCCAGTTTGTGTTTTTCCATTTTGGGCAAAAATTCGAAAATTCAAAATGGCTGTCATTTTTGGGGAGGGGAAAATTTTTTGAAAATTGCAAAGATTACATTCCTTAGATACCCTGTGGGTTGAAAATTTCGACGAAATCGCTCTATCTCGCATGGTTAAGGAGATAGAAGCAAATTTGTGTTTTGCCATTTTTGACAAAAATTTGAAAATTCAAAATGGCCGCCATTTTAGGGGACGGGAAATTTTTTTTTAAATTGCCAAGAATACAATGCTGAAATACCTGTGGGTCGAAAATTTTGATGAAATCGATCTATCTCGCACGGTTAAGGAGATAGAAGCAAATTTGTGTTTTGCCATTTTTGGCAAAAATTCGAAAATTCAAAATGGCCGCCATTTTTGGGGAGGGGAAAATTTTTCGTAAAATTGCAAAGATTGCATTCCTTCGATACCCTGTGGGTCGAAAATTTCGACGAAATCGCTCTATCTCGCACGGTTAAGGAGATAGAAGCAAATTTGTGTTTTGCCATTTTTGGCAAAAATTCGAAAATTCAAAATGGCTGCCATTTTTGGGGAGGGGAAAATTTGTTGGAAAATTGCAAAGATTGCATTCCTTAGATACCCTGTGGGTCGAAAATTTCGACGAAATCGCTCTATCTCGCACGGTTAAGGAGATAGAAGCAAATTTGTGTTTTACCATTTTTGGCAAAAATTCGAAAATTCAAAATGGCCGCCATTTTTGGGGAGGGGAAAATTTTTTGAAAATTGCAAAGATTGCATTCCTTAGATACCCTGTGGGTCGAAAATTTCGACGAAATCGCTCTATCTCGCACGGTTAAGGAGATAGAAGCAAATTAGTGTTTTGCCATTTTTGGCAAAAATTCGAAAATTCAAAATGGCCGCCATTTTTGGGGAGGGGAAAATTTTTGGAAAATTACCAAGAGCACAATGCTCAGATACCCTGTGGGTCGAAAATTTTGACGAAATCGCTCTATCTGGCACGGTTAAGGAGACAGGAGGAAATTTGTGTTTTGCCATTTTTGGCAAAAATTCGAAAATTCAAAATGGCCGCCATTTTTGGGGAGGGGAAAATTTTGTAAAAATTACCAAGAGCACAATGCTCAGATGCCCTGTGGGTCGAAAATTTTGACGAAATCGCTCTATCTCGCACGGTTAAGGAGATAGAAGCAGATTGGTGTTTTGCCATTTTTGGCAAAAATTCGAAAATTCAAAATGGCCGCCATTTTTGGGGAGGGGAAAATTTTTGGAAAATTACCAAGAGCACAATGCTCAGATACCCTGTGGGTCGAAAATTTTGACGAAATCGCTCTATCTGGCACGGTTAAGGAGACAGGAGGAAATTTGTGTTTTGCCATTTTTGGCAAAAATTCGAAAATTCAAAATGGCCGCCATTTTTGGGGAGGGGAAAATTTTGTAAAAATTACCAAGAGCACAATGCTCAGATGCCCTGTGGGTCGAAAATTTTGACGAAATCGCTCTATCTCGCACGGTTAAGGAGATAGAAGCAGATTGGTGTTTTGCCATTTTTGGCAAAAATTCGAAAATTCAAAATGGCCGCCATTTTTGGGGAGGGGAAAATTTTTTGAAAATTGCAAAGATTGCATTCCTTAGATACCCTGTGGGTCGAAAATTTCGACGAAATCGCTCTATCTCGCACGGTTAAGGAGATAGAAGGAAATTTGTGTTTTGCCATTTTTGGCAAAAATTCGAAAATTCAAAATGGCCGCCATTTTTGGGGAGGGGAAAATTTTTGGAAAATTGCAAAGATTGCATTCCTTAGATACCCTGTGGGTCGAAAATTTCGACGAAATCACTCTATCTCGCACGGTTAAGGAGATAGAAGCAAATTAGTGTTTTGCCATATTTGGCAAAAATTCGAAAATTCAAAATGGCCGCCATATTTGGGGAGGGGAAATTTTTTTAAAAATTGCCAAGAGTACAATGCTCAGATACCCTGTGGGTCGAAAATTTTGACGAAATCGCTCTATCTGGCACGGTTAAGGAGATAGAAGGAAATTTGTGTTTTGCCATTTTTGGCAAAAATTCGAAAATTCAAAATGGCCGCCATTTTTTGGGGAGGGGAAAATTTTTGGAAAATTGCAAAGATTGCATTCCTTAGATACCCTGTGGGTCGAAAATTTCGACGAAATTGCTCTATCTCGCACGGTTAAGGAGATAGAAGCAAATTTGTGTTTTGCCATTTTTGGCAAAAATTCAAAATGGCCGCCATTTTTGGGGAGGGGAAAATTTTTGGAAAATTGCAAAGATTACATTCCTTAGATACCCTGTGGGTCGAAAATTTCGACGAAATCGCTCTATCTGGCACGGTTAAGGAGATAGAAGCAAATTAGTGTTTTGCCATTTTTGGCAAAAATTCGAAAATTCAAAATGGCCGCCATTTTTGGGGAGGGGAAAATTTTGTAAAAATTACCAAGAGCACAATGGTCAGATACCCTGTGGGTCAAAAATTTTGACGAAATCGCTCTATCTGGCACGGTTAAGGAGATAGAAGCAAATTTGTGTTTTGCCATTTTTGGCAAAAATTCGAAAATTCAAAATGGCCGCCATTTTTGGGGAGGGGAAAATTTTTGGAAAATTGCAAAGATTGCATTCCTTAGATACCCTGTGGGTCGAAAATTTCGACGAAATCGCTCTATCTCGCACGGTTAAGGAGATAGAAGCAAATTAGTGTTTTGCCATTTTTGGCAAAAATTCGAAAATTCAAAATGGCCGCCATTTTTGGGGAGGGGAAAATTTTTGGAAAATTACCAAGAGCACAATGCTCAGATACCCTGTGGGTCGAAAATTTCGACGAAATCGCGCTATCTCGCACGGTTAAGGAGATAGAAGCAAATTAGTGTTTTGTCATTTTTGGCAAAAATTCGAAAATTCAAAATGGCCGCCATTTTTGGGGAGGGGAAAATTTTGTAAAAATTACCAAGAGCACAATGCTCAGATACCCTGTGGGTCGAAAATTTTGACAAAATCGCTCTATCTGGCACGGTTAAGGAGATAGAAGCAAATTTGTGTTTTGCCATTTTTGGCAAAAATTCGAAAATTCAAAATGGCCGCCATTTTTGGGGAGGGGAAAATTTTTTAAAAATTACCAAGAGTACAATGCTCAGATGCCCTGTGGGTCGAAAATTTTGACGAAATCGCTCTATCTCGGACGGTTAAGGAGATAGAAGCAGATTGGTGTTTTGCCATTTTTGGCAAAAATTCGAAAATTCAAAATGGCCGCCATTTTTGGGGAGGGGAAAATTTTTTTGAAAATTGCAAAGATTGCATTCCTTAGATACCCTGTGGGTCGAAAATTTCGACGAAATCGCTCTATCTCGCACGGTTAAGGAGATAGAAGGAAATTTGTGTTTTGCCATTTTTGGCAAAAATTCGAAAATTCAAAATGGCCGCCATTTTTGGGGAGACGAAAATTTTTTTTAAATTGCCAAGAGTACATTTCTTTGATACCCTGTGGGTCGAAAATTTCGACGAAATCGCTCTATCTCGCACGGTTAAGGAGATAGAAGGAAATTTGTGTTTTGCCATTTTTGGCAAAAATTCGAAAATTCAAAATGGCCGCCATTTTTGGGGAGGGGAAAATTTTTGGAAAATTGCAAAGATTGCATTCCTTAGATACCCTGTGGGTCGAAAATTTCGACGAAATCACTCTATCTCGCACGGTTAAGGAGATAGAAGCAAATTAGTGTTTTGCCATTTTTGGCAAAAATTCGAAAATTCAAAATGGCCGCCATTTTTGGGGAGGGGAAATTTTTTTAAAAATTGCCAAGAGTACAATGCTCAGATACCCTGTGGGTCGAAAATTTTGACGAAATCGCTCTATCTGGCACGGTTAAGGAGATAGAAGGAAATTTGTGTTTTGCCATTTTTGGCAAAAATTCGAAAATTCAAAATGGCCGCCATTTTTTGGGGAGGGGAAAATTTTTGGAAAATTGCAAAGATTGCATTCCTTAGTTACCCTGTGGGTCGAAAATTTCGACGAAATCGCTCTATCTCGCACGGTTAAGGAGATAGAAGCAAATTTGTGTTTTGCCATTTTTGGCAAAAATTCGAAAATTCAAAATGGCCGCCATTTTTGGGGAGGGGAAAATTTTGTAAAAATTACCAAGTGCACAATGCTCAGATACCCTGTGGGTCGAAAATTTTGACGAAATCGCTCTATCTGGCACGGTTAAGGAGATAGAAGCAAATTTGTGTTTTGCCATTTTTGGCAAAAATTCGAAAATTCAAAATGGCCGCCATTTTTGGGGAGGGGAAAATTTTTTGAAAATTGCAAAAATTGCATTCCTTAGATACCCTGTGGGTCGAAAATTTCGACGAAATCACTCTATCTCGCACGGTTAAGGAGATAGAAGCAAATTAGTGTTTTGCCATTTTTGGCAAAAATTCGAAAATTCAAAATGGCCGCCATTTTTGGGGAGGGGAAAATTTTTGGAAAAATTACCAAGAGCACAATGCTCAGATACCCTGTGGGTCAAAAATTTTGACGAAATCGCTCTATCTGGCACGGTTAAGGAGATAGAAGCAAATTTGTGTTTTGCCATTTTTGGCAAAAATTCGAAAATTCAAAATGGCCGCCATTTTTGGGGAGGGGAAAATTTTTGGAAAATTGCAAAGATTGCATTCCTTAGATACCCTGTGGGTCGAAAATTTCGACGAAATCACTCTATCTCGCACGGTTAAGGAGATAGAAGCAAATTAGTGTTTTGCCATTTTTGGCAAAAATTCGAAAGTTCAAATGGCCGCCATTTTTGGGGAGGGGAAAATTTTTGGAAAATTACCAAGAGTACAATGCTCAGATACCCTGTGGGTCGAAAATTTTGATGAAATCGCTCTATCTGGCACGGTTAAGGAGATAGGAGGAAATTTGTGTTTTGCCATTTTTGGCAAAAATTCGAAAATTCAAAATGGCCGCCATTTTTGGGGAGGGGAAAATTTTTGGAAAATTGCAAAGATTGCATTCCTTAGATACCCTGTGGGTCGAAAATTTTGACGAAATCGCTCTATCTCGCACGGTTAAGGAGATAGAAGCAAATTTGTGTTTTGCCATTTTTGGCAAAAATTCGAAAATTCAAAATGGCCGCCATTTTTGGGGAGGGGAAAATTTTTGGAAAATTACCAAGAGTACAATGCTCAGATACCCTGTGGGTCGAAAATTTTGACGAAATCGCTCTATCTGGCACGGTTAAGGAGATAGAAGGAAATTTGTGTTTTGCCATTTTTGGCAAAAATTCGAAAATTCAAAATGGCTGCCATTTTTGGGGAGGGGAAAATTTTTGGAAAATTGCAAAGATTGCATTCCTTAGATACCCTGTGGGTCGAAAATTTCGACGAAATCGCTCTATCTCGCACGGTTAAGGAGATAGAAGCAAATTAGTGTTTTGCCATTTTTGGCAAAAATTCGAAAATTCAAAATGGCCGCCATTTTTGGGGAGGGGAAAATTTTTGGAAAATTACCAAGAGCACAATGCTCAGATACCCTGTGGGTCGAAAATTTCGACGAAATCGCGCTATCTCGCACGGTTAAGGAGATAGAAGCAAATTAGTGTTTTGTCATTTTTGGCAAAAATTCGAAAATTCAAAATGGCCGCCATTTTTGGGGAGGGGAAAATTTTGTAAAAATTACCAGGAGCACAATGCTCAGATACCCTGTGGGTCGAAAATTTTGACAAAATCGCTCTATCTGGCACGGTTAAGGAGATAGAAGGAAATTTGTTTTGCCATTTTTGGCAAAAATTCGAAAATTCAAAATGGCCGCCATTTTTGGGGAGGGGAAAATTTTTGGAAAATTGCAAAGATTGCATTCCTTAGATACCCTGTGGGTCGAAAATTTTGACGAAATCGCTCTATCTGGCACGGTTAAGGAGATAGAAGCAAATTTGTGTTTTGCCATTTTTGGCAAAAATTCGAAAATTCAAAATGGCCGCCATTTTTGGGGAGGGGAAAATTTTTGGAAAATTACCAAGAGTACAATGCTCAGATACCCTGTGGGTCGAAAATTTTGACGAAATCGCTCTATCTGGCACGGTTAAGGAGATAGAAGCAAATTTGTGTTTTGCCATTTTTGGCAAAAATTCGAAAATTCAACATGGCCGCCATTTTTGCGGAGGGGAAAATTTTTTGAAAATTGCAAAAATTGCATTCCTTAGATACCCTGTGGGTCGAAAATTTCGACGAAATCACTCTATCTCGCACGGTTAAGGAGATAGAAGCAAATTAGTGTTTTGCCATTTTTGGCAAAAATTCGAAAATTCAAAATGGCCGCCATTTTTGGGGAGGGGAAAATTTTTGGAAAAATTACCAAGAGCACAATGCTCAGATACCCTGTGGGTCAAAAATTTTGACGAAATCGCTCTATCTGGCACGGTTAAGGAGATAGAAGCAAATTTGTGTTTTGCCATTTTTGGCAAAAATTCGAAAATTCAAAATGGCCGCCATTTTTGGGGAGGGGAAAATTTTTGGAAAATTGCAAAGATTGCATTCCTTAGATACCCTGTGGGTCGAAAATTTCGACGAAATCACTCTATCTCGCACGGTTAAGGAGATAGAAGCAAATTAGTGTTTTGCCATTTTTGGCAAAAATTCGAAAGTTCAAATGGCCGCCATTTTTGGGGAGGGGAAAATTTTTGGAAAATTACCAAGAGTACAATGCTCAGATACCCTGTGGGTCGAAAATTTTGACGAAATCGCTCTATCTGGCACGGTTAAGGAGATAGGAGGAAATTTGTGTTTTGCCATTTTTGGCAAAAATTCGAAAATTCAAAATGGCCGCCATTTTTGGGGAGGGGAAAATTTTTGGAAAATTGCAAAGATTGCATTCCTTAGATACCCTGTGGGTCGAAAATTTTGACGAAATCGCTCTATCTGGCACGGTTAAGGAGATAGAAGCAAATTTGTGTTTTGCCATTTTTGGCAAAAATTCGAAAATTCAAAATGGCCGCCATTTTTGGGGAGGGGAAAATTTTTGGAAAATTACCAAGAGTACAATGCTCAGATACCCTGTGGGTCGAAAATTTTGACGAAATCGCTCTATCTGGCACGGTTAAGGAGATAGAAGGAAATTTGTGTTTTGCCATTTTTGGCAAAAATTCGAAAATTCAAAATGGCTGCCATTTTTGGGGAGGGGAAAATTTTTGGAAAATTGCAAAGATTGCATTCCTTAGATACCCTGTGGGTCGAAAATTTCGACGAAATCGCTCTATCTCGCACGGTTAAGGAGATAGAAGCAAATTAGTGTTTTGCCATTTTTGGCAAAAATTCGAAAATTCAAAATGGCCGCCATTTTTGGGGAGGGGAAAATTTTTGGAAAATTACCAAGAGCACAATGCTCAGATACCCTGTGGGTCGAAAATTTCGACGAAATCGCGCTATCTCGCACGGTTAAGGAGATAGAAGCAAATTAGTGTTTTGTCATTTTTGGCAAAAATTCGAAAATTCAAAATGGCCGCCATTTTTGGGGAGGGGAAAATTTTGTAAAAATTACCAAGAGCACAATGCTCAGATACCCTGTGGGTCGAAAATTTTGACAAAATCGCTCTATCTGGCACGGTTAAGGAGATAGAAGCAAATTTGTGTTTTGCCATTTTTGGCAAAAATTCGAAAATTCAAAATGGCCGCCATTTTTGGGGAGGGGAAAATTTTTTAAAAATTACCAAGAGTACAATGCTCAGATGCCCTGTGGGTCAAAAATTTTGACGAAATCGCTCTATCTCGCACGGTTAAGGAGATAGAAGCAGATTGGTGTTTTGCCATTTCTGGCAAAAATTCGAAAATTCAAAATGGCCGCCATTTTTGGGGAGGGGAAAATTTTTTGAAAATTGCAAAGATTGCATTCCTTAGATACCCTGTGGGTCGAAAATTTCGACGAAATCGCTCTATCTCGCACGGTTAAGGAGATAGAAGGAAATTTGTTTTGCCATTTTTGGCAAAAATTCGAAAATTCAAAATGGCCGCCATTTTTGGGGAGGGGAAAATTTTTGGAAAATTGCAAAGATTGCATTCCTTAGATACCCTGTGGGTCGAAAATTTCGACGAAATCACTCTATCTCGCACGGTTAAGGAGATAGAAGCAAATTAGTGTTTTGCCATTTTTGGCAAAAATTCGAAAATTCAAAATGGCCGCCATTTTTGGGGAGGGGAAATTTTTTTAAAAATTGCCAAGAGTACAATGCTCAGATACCCTGTGGGTCGAAAATTTTGACGATATCGCTCTATCTGGCACGGTTAAGGAGATAGAAGGAAATTTGTGTTTTGCCATTTTTGGCAAAAATTCGAAAATTCAAAATGGCCGCCATTTTTTGGGGAGGGGAAAATTTTTGGAAAATTGCAAAGATTGCATTCCTTAGTTACCCTGTGGGTCGAAAATTTCGACGAAATCGCTCTATCTCGCACGGTTAAGGAGATAGAAGCAAATTTGTGTTTTGCCATTTTTGGCAAAAATTCGAAAATTCAAAATGGCCGCCATTTTTGGGGAGGGGAAAATTTTTGGAAAATTGCAAAGATTACATTCCTTAGATACCCTGTGGGTCGAAAATTTCGACGAAATCGCTCTATCTCGCACGGTTAAGGAGATAGAAGCAAATTAGTGTTTTGCCATTTTTGGCAAAAATTCGAAAATTCAAAATGGCCGCCATTTTTGGGGAGGGGAAAATTTTGTAAAAATTACCAAGAGCACAATGCTCAGATACCCTGTAGGTCGAAAATTTTGACGAAATCGCTCTATCTGGCACGGTTAAGGAGATAGAAGCAAATTTGTGTTTTGCCATTTTTGGCAAAAATTCGAAAATTCAAAATGGCCGCCATTTTTGGGGAGGGGAAAATTTTTGGAAAAATTACCAAGAGCACAATGCTCAGATGCCCTGTGGGTCAAAAATTTTGACGAAATCGCTCTATCTGGCACGGTTAAGGAGATAGAAGCAAATTTGTGTTTTGCCATTTTTGGCAAAAATTCGAAAATTCAAAATGGCCGCCATTTTTGGGGAGGGGAAAATTTTTTTAAAATTACCAAGAGTACAATGCTCAGATACCCTGTGGGTCGAAAATTTTGACGAAATCGCTCTATCTCGCACGGTTAAGGAGATAGAAGCAAATTAGTGTTTTGCCATTTTTGGCAAAAATTCGAAAATTCAAAATGGCCGCCATTTTTGGGGAGGGGAAAATTTTTTGAAAATTGCAAATATTACATTCCTTAAATACCCTGTGGGTCGAAAATTTCGACGAAATCGCTCTATCTCACACGGTTTCTGAGATATTAGCAAATTACTCAAAAGTAGTACTGAAAATACACAATGAAGTACCTAAATGGCTATTACTCATGTACTGACAAAGCTATCAGTCCCAAATGCAATACCAAGCGAGCTATGGACATAACAATCTTGTATTCAAAATTGTAGTAAAATATCTTTAATTATTTTGGCTTAAATGCACGGAAACCAATGGGTACTGAAAATAGCTGTACTTAAGTATTACTCAGTAAGCAAAAGAGGTACAACAGCCAAAAGCAATCCCAAGCAAGCTACTGACCCAATAAGCCTGCATACCAAATTTGGTGACAATAGCTCTAATACTTTTCCTTTAAATGAGCGGAAACCATGCGTGACGCCGGACATCGGACGCCGGACGCCGGACGCCGGACATCGGACATCGGACGGCGAAAAAAGCAAAAATAATATATCCACCCCCCAGGGGGGTGGACATAAAAAGCGCCAGTTAGAAAAATATGTCAGTATTTCTCCTCTGAAACGGGCCATACACTTATGCTAGGACTAGTGATGTCTCACCTTGGCTATAAAAATGGTCTATTGTGTAACGGTCCTAAAAATGCCATATCAAAGAATTCAGAATATGTGTGCTAAATTACTACTCTCAAGATCTATATATGGCAGTTCCTCAGATGTCCTAAAGGAACTACACTTCCTACCAGTTCAGGCTAGGGTTGACCATAAGATCCTGTCTTTCATGCACCAGTCTACTTATGGTACAGCTCCCACATATCTCAAAGAGATATTAAACAAGCCAGAAATGAATAGAAAGTTATGTAGCACATCAAGTAATCTTAACTATGTTGTGCTGTACAACAAGAACAAGACATTTGGTTACCGATCATTCATCTTCTATGGCCCTCTTGTCTGGAACAAACTACCAGTCACCACAAAAGGGATCCCAAACTATAAAACATTCAAAAAGAAATGCAAAACACACCTATTCACAAAATGTTTCAAACATTAGATTTAAGAAACTTTATAAAGCACAGATAATTATTTATTTATAAATACAGTCTGTGCTGTATAAATACTACTAAAGTTTAAAGTTTATCTAAATTCTTGTGACAATTTAAAATGTTATGGTGGCAGTTCATTGCTACAGTCCAACTGATGAATATAGTTTATTGATCAAACCAAAGCAGTTGATGCAGCAATGGAGGAGATATTCCTAAAAACCTATGCTCACTTTATTATAACTTTTTGGGGGGCTAGCATTTCTTAATATTTTAGTACATTATTTGAATTCATGTTAACACATCAATCCTGCATTCTACACACATACTATTTACATTTACTTTTTGCCTCAGTATTAAGATTTCCACACATATTTGTTAACGTTGACAGAAGGCAATATTTACTGGATCCTATGATATATTTATTTCAGCAATATTAAATTATTACAGTCTAAATCTGTAAAGACTAAAATTTTGAAACCAATCAAAACATTACCTGGGGGCAACTCCCCTGTCTTTTAACTGAATTATTTGAATAGTATAATCAAGATAAAATTGCCAAGCCCATAGCAGAAGGGGTAGGCATAGCTAGAGCATTCGTCGAAAAGCTGAAGCCACCTTGTTACCTGTGAATGGGTTATTCTTCAAATATATCTACACAGCATCGCTCTGTGACCGTGACTTTTAATGTAGTCCACAGTGACTTTTAATGACCGTGACTTTTCATGTAGTCCATAGGGACATTATTATTAAACACCCAAGGCACTCCACTGCAAAGAAATGCATGAGACCCAAAATCGTGTGTATTAAAGCTAAATTTTCTTATCAACCGATACAAAGTACTCCGTACTGCAGTGGCTGTAAGTGGAATTTTGTTTTCGTCTTTAACAGTACAAAACAGTGGATCAATAAGTTGAAGGTCACTTGCCGCCTGCATATTCTTAGCGCTTTTCAACATAAATCTCAGCACTGGAGGCACCCATACAATATACTGGATCAATAGGTACCTACTGGTGTCATAGTGTCTGCTAGTGGAAGGGGTAAGTGATGCCAAAAAAATAACCCATAAAAGGCAAACAGGAATAAACCTTTGAATGTACATGCATCAGGGATGCTTTCACACACTACCGTAAGTCTCTCATTTTAATGTCAAAGATTCCTTTCATACATACACCAGTACAAAACAGTGAAACTTTTCTCGCATGTAACACTATCATGAGCCAATTATACTTTGAAAAGAAATGGCTAAGCACAGATATGTGATTATTTAAAAAGTCACTGCTGCCAGACCATTAAAGGCCAAAAATTCCAGGTACAAAATAACAGTATTTTCATTCACAATGAGCCATAATAAATGGTAAACGCAATAAATAGTCAGAAGGTACTGTTGTATGCCTTGCTAGTCCTAGGTTGTAAAGCTGCTGATATCCTCTGATCTGTCTCCTGGCCAACCGTTGTCCATGTGCATCTGAAAATAAAGACTTTACAGGCAGTATTGAAGCTACCACAAAGGTAGCCAAGATGCCAATATTTCATAATTTGGTATTATATTGCAAGGGTCAGGCTTTTCCCAAATACAATATTTTAATATTCTGACTGTAGTTGTACTCGTGTTTGAATAATTGGGCCTCCTTGACAGAATATCATCATAAACATTTCCTATACCCTTAACATGCTTCACACTTAATTTGATATTATATTGGCTTCATTATGGCATGTGTGCATCTCTGATTTTAAATGAATTAAACACATTTACAACCACATAATTGTCACACCAATGTAATCACTACTTTATTATCCAGTTTTTTCACCAAAGCCTTATGGCTACTATTAAATTTACTGCCTCTAAGTGTACTATATTACCTACTGTTTTCAAACCTTCCACAATTGGGGCAGCAAATACTAAATTTCCAAGTTTACCTCCTAATGCAGATAAACTTACACCTACATATAAATTACACTCTTGTACATGTTCAAAATGCAGTTCTACTGTACATTAAATTGCTCCATAAACTATGAAACCATGTAACATCTTGATAGAAAGCTGCTGTTAATATACAATGTTACATTAAAATTTTAAGAACTCTATTAGCAATATATGTAATATATAATTATTTTCCCAACAATTTTTGAATCAAATTATGTACTGCAGAAATCTTTATCAACAATTGTAAACACATTTTCTTAATTTCTTTGAATTTCTCATATGGTATAGTCAAAAAACCTGTTTTGCATTGACATTTATACCCAAGCTCATATAAGCTCACTTGCTGGAGCCATGACTTTCTGATTATTAACCGGCAGACCAACTGCATCCAACAAATTCCTCAATGTAAGAAAAGTGTTATCCGCCATGGCAAGTGTAGTGACTCCTATTACGTCATCCAGATAGTTCATTACCCAAAAATGTTGTGAAGCCATCAACAATGTAATTGCGTTCGTACAAAGAGTACACCTAGATGCACCTTGTTTCAGACCAAACTGAATTCCTATATCAAAGAATGTATTCTAACACCATTTCAATGCCAGAACCAGATAGTCACCAGGGTCTACTCTAAGATTCCACAACAAAGTGGATGGGCCCACTTCAGGAATTTGGTTGACTAACATATCAATAGTAGGATACATTATTTTTGGAAAAAAAATATCTAATCGATTATCAAGTATAAAATTGTTAACCTAAAAATTTTTTGGTCAAGAGAGATCCACGATTCTTCTAGCATAACCATCCAGTTTGGGATGCACCATGATTGGTGAAAAATGTACCTTTTTAAAATGGGAACACTTCAAAGGTCCTACCATGGCCCTCCATACCGTACTTCTTCCTTGAAGTACTTGCTAACCCCTACCGGGTTTAATATAGCCGACTTGTGATGCTTGGCCTTTTGCGGGTGTTCCACTGGAGCTGACCCTGTAACCGACCGTACGACTCTAGGGTCGGTTATGAAAGTCATAGAAAGATAGAAAAAATGCATAGTCGGTTAAGAAACCCCCGCTAAGATGATGCACTTCCCTATAGGATGTGATGACTACACTGACAAGACGTGGGGTCAGGGACATTTTTTTGCACAATCAATCATAGAAGTAGTACGACAAGCCCTAAACCCCTAACAGACAAGCTGCATCGCAAACAGACAAGCCATAAATACAAACAGACAAGCCGGGACCATGACCCATCACAACAAGACTGATTGATTTTGGGGGTTGTTATCCATAGTCGGGATCCATAATTGGGATCCATATCACACTATATAAACCCCATGTGAGAAGCCACTCGTTCATCATTGCAAAGATGACAGCTACACATCAAGATGAACTGTTTGACAAGTTGAGGGTCAATTGGATTTTTATTGACTTGAATATGTTATATTTCTTCATGATTTCAAGACACAGCAGACAACAGAACCCAACACCTGCCCAGCTAGCACAACCACCACCACAGTCACAGCCCCCACCACGTAGGAGGAAGCCACAGAATCCATGGGTTATGCCCTGGATACTGCAAAGAGAGTAGAGAGGATGCTCCACAACAATCTTGGATGAGCTAATAACAACTGACATACCAGGTTATCATAATTTCATCAGGATGCCACCTGCATTTTTTGATTTAATTGAAGGCAGAATTTACCACCGTCTCAGGAAGCCACCCATAAATTTCAGGAAGCCAATAGAAGTTGGTTTAAAACTGGCAGTTACATTGAGGCTACAGGAGAAAGCTACACTTCACTGCAGTACCATTGGAGGGTTGGCAGAACTACCATTTGTAAATTTGTCCCCAAGGTGTGCAAAGCCATCCTACCATCCTAAGAGAAATTCAGCAAGAATATTTGATCTGTCCAACAGATCCTGAAGAGTGGAGAAGGATTGAGGAGAAATTTAGAAACAGATGGAATGTCCCCCATGCTGTAGGTGCACGAGATGGCAAACCTATAGCTATGAAAAAGCTCAAGAAGTCAGGCAGTGAATATTACTTCTCCCTGCTAGCCCTGGTCGATGCAGAGTACAAATTCCTGTGGGTCACTGTTGGGGCCAGTGCTTCTTCATCTGATGCACAGATATTCAACCGTAGCAAACTGAGAAGAAAAAATAGAGAACAACACCTTTGGACTACCGCCACCAGAACCACTGGGACCTGGATTGCCAAATTTACACTGCTTCCTTCTGGGGCATGATGCCTTTACCCTCATGCCTTGGCTGGCAGCCCTACAGCAGAAGACAGCTGACCAGGGAAGAGAGAAAAGCCAACTTGAGGATATCCAGGGGCAGGAGCGTGGTCGAAAATACTTTTGGAATATTAGTTGGAAGGTTCAGGGTACTGCTGACCACCATGGAGCAGAGGCCAAAACTTGTGAGGGACATTGTGTTAACATGTGTGGTACTACACAATTTGCTGAGAAGTCATCAGGATGGAGCAGACAGGCCACCCACGCCAGCAGCCGACATACAACCACCACAGGCTGACCAGGTAGAGCAGGGACAGAATGAGAAATTTAGAAACCCATTGAGGGAGGCCAATCATCAACAAGACCTACTGAAAGATTACTTCAATAACCTAGGAGCACTGGCTGGGAGGAGGACAGAATTTAAGAAGACTGAGATGAGAGCAAGCCGTCATCTATCAGTCCTTTTAGGACAACCCAAATACTCTTAAGAACTTTTATTTCAATTGCGTTACACAAATATTAAACCAAATCCCAAACTATTCTTAGCCCAATACAATTTTAACCAAATTTACCCCACTTTTAACCTATATTCTAAACAATTTGACACCTACAATTAATCAGAAACATATAAAGATTTAAACCCATGTCCTCAAATATCAAAGTTCAAACCCTATACCCACATTTATTCAGAATTTTAAATTAAAATTTTTTTTTTCTGATTCAAGCAGCAATTTTGATATCAATAATTTAGAATCAATTTCACCCATAAATAAATTTTTACTTCCTCTATAAATTTAAAAAGAAGTTTTGCAATTACAACATTAACATGCTAATCTGTTGATTTGGGCTGACTCTGCTGGCTGGACTGGCTGGCAGTTCTTGCTTGTTCCTGAGGAGTGGTAGTTGGCACTGCTGACGCTGCTGGTTGAAGTTGAGAGGGTGAAAATGGTTGTGGTGTGTCGATCTGCTGGTACTGTAGTACACTTGGAATACTTGATAATAAGTGTTGTGTTGACTGTCTTCCTATTGTCTGGAGGGGACGGATGGCGGGTTAAATGTCTTTGTTGGGCTCAAAGCACACATCAGTTCTTTGGAAGGCCCAGGCTGGTGGTCATCCATAACAATGAAAGATGCAGGCTAATGCTGACCTCTGTGGTTGAACTTTTGCAATAACTGTTGGAGGTTGTAGTGCTGCTATCCGAATTGGCTGCACAGCTGGTGTGGATTTGTTTATTTGGGGTTTTTATGTCGCTTTCAACACTGTACAGGTCATATCATGACGGGTAGTTGGAAGGGCAGAGGAAACCAGTACATACAGTTCGTTAGGGTTCTGTACTGTAAACTGCCGACCAACGGCAAGCAACTATCAGCTTTCCCACTTGAGGCCGTGCCGGGAATCGAACCCTGGCCTCAGAGGTGGGAGGCGAGAGTGTTACCACTCTGCCACCGTGGCCCCCAGCTGGTGTGGAGACTTGTTGAGTATCTGGTATTGTGAGGATATATTCACATCCTGCTGTGGCCTGTGTTGCTTCTGGAACTTGAAATGTTGTGACCTGTTGAGTTGTGGTGACCTGTCTCTTGGGCTCTTCGGCCATGTACTGTATTCCACTAAGAAGTTTAAAAGTCTCGCTCCTCCAGGTGTTCAGTCTTGGAGTAGAGATAGTTGCAGAATGACCGTCTTGGATTTGCACCCTGACGTGCACCCAAGAAACTGGAAATTATCAACCTCATCTGCTGGAATTGATCTAAAACTGGATCTTCAACAGTGGTGGCGGCGACAGCAGCTGGTCTGTGTGAATGGCTTGTGGTCAACAGTTGATGAGTAACATCTGATGTCATGCTGATTTCCATCTCAGATTCAGTCTCTCGTGAAGTGTCTGGAACTGAAGCTGTGGCTGTAGCCCCTGAAGGTCTCAGTGGTGACTTGAATGTGGAAGACTTAGACAATCCCTATCTTTGGATGTGACCTCGTAGAAAACTAAAACTGTCTCTCAACCAGGTCTCTCTTTTGGTGCTCTTCACTGCAGCTTGTCTTGGCTTCATGTGAGTGAGCTTGCCATATCTGGTGCGCTCTTCTTGAACCACTTCTTGACAGTGTTGACGGATAATTCCTGGAAGCGGCTAGTCTTTCCCAGAGTCCCTCCATCCTCTGCTTGTCTTTGAATTTCATGTGAGTCTTGTTGTACAGTTCTTCATGTTGTTGCATGAACTCCACTATGGCCTCTTTGTCAGAATCACTCAGAAAAAGACTTCATTTGCCCCTTCTTCTGCCTGGATTGAGTTGAATCTGGATCAGTGTCTGTTTGAGGTTGCTCTCCTCCTGCTCTTGCTTCTAGCTCTCCTCTCTGTCCAATCTTGCTCCGTCTGCCCATTGGCATGCTGTCAAATTATATGTATAATCGCAGCTTGTTAAAAAACAAAAACTTAAAAGTGAAACCTCAGAGACCAAGTTTCACTCCCAGTCAGTCCAGCTTAACTCAAAACTTAAACTAATTTGAAAAAAGGAAAAACTTAAAACTGAAAGCTGCACACCTCTTGTCTCTCGACAATCAAAACCCAAATGAATGAAGTATGTTTACTGACTCGCCCTTTTATAACCACAGATTTTGAAACAGACAGGCCGTAAGATAAAAAAATATTGCGGGCTTGTCGGTTACAGTTTCGGTTTGTCTGTAGGTGTAACAGGCCTGTCGGTTATTGTCTACGGCTTGTCTGTTTCACTTCAGGGCTTGTCGGTTATAAAATTTCCTGACTCTAGGACTCAGATGTTAAAAGTTCCCGACATTTACAGACAGGCCGGCTAAAGTTACCGACTTTACGGTTATTTTTCTGCCGAGTCTGTTTGTCATCACTTACAGTCTGGATCACCATATCTGGGACAAGCCAGATGCACGATACAGACAAGGATGTTCTGTCAACCGACAAGGCGAAAAGCGTAACTGACAGGTCTTTAACTTAACCAACTGGCCTGTTACTATGTAGATATAGTTAGGGTCTGTTACAAGGGTTGGAAATGATCGTAGAAATATCAAACATGTTTGATATTTCACCAACTCTTCACGACAAGCCTGGAAACTACGACTGACTCTAACAGACTATGTAAACATTGGTCCCGACTCCCCAAAAAGACTTAGTTACCGACTTCGGCTCCAGTGGAACACCTGTATTAGCATTAAACTTGATCCTTTCATAACCGACAAAGAAATCCCGAATTCAAGATAATCACAAAGTATATTCAGTTTATATTCCTGCAATTACCTATACACCAATTGTTTACAATCAAACTTGAAGGAACTGGAACACGCACTCCTTTATAATTACTATGGCCTTATTGAACTACTGCCGTATGTGCTTCATAAACCCAATCTAGGATATTATCACACTTTAATGTGCTATGATGTAAAGGAGTGTTATAACGTTGTACATTGGTTACAAAGAGACCAAACTTTTGAACAGATGCTCTGGTAGTTTTCTTGGTTACTATTAACAAAATTGTCATAAATGTGACATTGTTGATTATCTTCAACATTTTCTGTTAAAACAAATACATTGTGGTTACATGCACGCCGTTTTGTTTCCTTAACTAATGATAGACATGACTTTTGTAGATTGCAAATTGAACTGGGTGTGCTGTGTAATTCTACATATGAATTGTCCATACTATACATATAATTTTCAGTAAATACTTCTACATAAGTAAGATATTTTGACACAGCTTGTATCTATCTACGTACTTAAATGACTACCTGAAGAGAGACATGCTAAACTATTATTATTATACTTGACAAAATGTCACCCCCTCAGCATATTTACTCACCATTACATTGAAATTCGAATTACTATCATCACTTGTTACACAGCATATAGAACCTGTCTCTAGTAACACACTACTGCACACAGACTTCTGTAAAATACTCTTATGCCCCTGTTCCACCACACAACTAGGGCTCCTGATTAAGGTAATTTGTGATTCGGTTTATTAAAAATGTAGAGACCCAGGCCGTCTGCTCAAGTCTGTTTGGATCTGTTGAGTTCGGTATAAAAATCAAACTAAACACAAATATTCCAGTCACAGACTTAGTGGTACTCCCTCAGACCCTAATTTACACAATCTTAGGTTGTCTGAAACGGTTCTGTTTTTAGTCGTAGGAGGTCTGGACTTAATCCCAGCTCTATCCCCGACCCACCATGCAGAAAAATAAACAGAAATCGGCTATTGCTGTCTCAGGAAATCTATTATTACTATCAGGAAGTCTGAGAAAGTCTCAGACTAGTCTGAGACTCAGTCTGTATGTCCCAGACAGGATCGGTGTTGAATCATATCACAATCATGCCTTAATTGCCTCTTAGTCAGGGAAGGATTGTGAGTTGTCTGAGGAAGTCTGAGACCTCCTGAGAACAATCACACAACTGGATCCAGATTCCATTGCTCCGCCCATTATTCATTTTTTTTCACAGACTCTCAAGGATTAAGGGTCCCGGGACCAATCAGTGCTTAATCCTTAGGTGGAACAAGGGTATTAGTCTCGCTGCAATACTTGGCCTCAAGGGCACTAAATTCCACACACACTGACCAGCATTATTAACTGTAATTACTGCACTGAACTTCTCGATTGAGGCAAACACTTTTGCATATAAATTTAACTTATTCTCACAAAATGTTGGTATATATACTGGGGCGTCTATATTCAAAGCATAGATGCCATCTTTAAAATTATCACTATCACAGGTGCTTTAGGTTAAGTCCCTTTTATCTCAGAAACGTGAGAGTTGCAACTGCGTTCTTTTTGCACTTCATTTTCAGTAACAACATTAGTAAGCACACCCAATATACCATGATTAAACCTGCTGGCTTGTTTCCCCCTAACAATATGCATACCAGTACAATAAAACCAGATGTGGATGCTTCAGACTGCCTACCTTTATATTCAGTCCTAGATCCATGTTCTTACATCTGGAGCCGCTTCCTAATCTCGGCTTAGATACAGGTATCTGGTTTCAATTCTTCGAACGGCAGTTGTCAACCTTCACCCTCCTCTACCCAGAACGATGATGGTACCAGCAACATCTGCCCCCTTCAAATCATCTTCCTGCTTCTGGAGTCGATCCTCAATCCCAGTCATCAGATCCATCATCTTATCTATTTTTTCTTCCCACAAACGCAACCTATCTTCATAAGCATTAGATATTTGGCTAGCTGCCTTGGGCATATTCTGTGCTGTACGTCACCCCATGTCAAAGTACTGTCAGACGGCAATCTAAACGGCAATCTAAACCCTCCAGTAACTAGCACAAGATACATGAAGATCGCCCAATAGAAATCAGAAAAGGTCTGCCAGCACGCCCAGTACACCTAGTCTGCCATGCACACCCAGTTACAATATGAAGGCTAGTATCTGTCCAGCCAGCCTTTACAATGAATTTCTGACCAACTCAAGATTACCCCACTTTTATGTTGAACATAAAATTCAGGGCAAAATTCAACCTGTTTTTTGGAAAATAATCTGTGTGAAAACATACCACAAAACTCTAAATATAATCACCCCTAAAAAGTAGAAGCCTCATACATCAAATTTCACCATGGACTGAAATACTGTGCTACTTTATACACGACAGTCATATAGTACATTGTTTCAACTGTTATGACTTCTGTATCAATAATGAACACACTTCACATGTGAATCTTGTTCCTATTATCCACAATGGTATAGAGCATAAATAATTTACTCAGCTGATTGACATGTCTCTTCACATAAGCGTATCTCCCACCACAACCATCAACTTCTCGATGCTCCCCTATCTTATGATGACTTTGTCACAAAAAACAAAAGTGTCTGCGTCAGCACCTTATGGGATGGTTACATCAATTGGGGGCTTTACAAATGTTTCAATTAGTATTTACATTATAACAGTAATGGTAACCTGCACACGATAGTGAAGTTCACAACACTCTTTCTACAAAGGTTTCAAATTTCTTAACTTCTGTAAAGTCCAGCATAAAAAAGATACAGAGATAGAAATGTCCCTGGACAAGTTTAACTGTCAGAAAGGTACCTTTGTTGATCAGCCTCGTCATCATTCTTTGGCAGAGGGCGTTTTCCAAAGGGTATCACACTTTGTATTTGTATTCTACAAGCACTGACATATGAGCCTTTTATCTCAGCTAAATCTGGGACTTTAATCGATTTCACAAAGGGTGACTTAGCCGAGACCAAGCTCAATCTGGTATACCAAATAACCACAGTGTGTACTGGGCTGTTTATTTCTGCCCAAAATATACTACACGGGTGACCTCAATTTGGGACAGTTTTATTCTGTTTTTACCGTTTTTTTGCCACTTTTCAACATAAAAGTACAGTTTCATATATACTAATAAACAGAAAAGCACCAACATTTCATTATGTGCTAATCATTTTGTCTTTTTCTATGTTTGTACAAGCCAAAATTAGACAAAAACTGAATGTTGTACCCAAAACAAAGGGCCATTGATTTGGGACACTTCTGGGCCGGGATTCACAAAAGGTCTTAAGTTTAGGCAATTTTTTTGCTTAGACAAGTCTTAAAGTTATGACTTTTGTCTTAGCTAAGATTTCTCTTAAATTGGGATCCACAAAAAGTGCTTAGCAAAATCTTAGCTGAGACAAAATTTGTGCAAAAAGTCTTAACTATTTTGAATTCAAATTAACAAATTTTAGTAAAACCAAAACATTTTTCATCGATAAATACACCAAACATTCTCTTTAAAATTATAAAACAGATTTGTTACTTCTTTTTTGTAAAATTATGTAAAAATGGTAATATTTGTGATTTATTGCGAGTCAGCCATTTTTATGACAATATTTTTACCACAAGAAGGTAAAATGTGGAAATTTATAGGTAATTAACTAATGTAAATTTCTATTACAATCCACAGAAATTACTTCTACAGGAAGTATAGATCCCCATAGTGTATATGTTGTTTCATAACAAAGGGTAAAATGTAAATACATGCAATGGAATATTTTAAAAATGACTTAAGTCTGCCCTGCAGTGGTCTTAAAGTTATGACAAAATCTAAGACAAATTTTTGCCTAAGACCTTTTTGAATCCCATTTTGTCTAAGCAAAAAAAAATCTTAACTTTATGACAAAATTCTTGCACAGTTAAGACTTTTCTCTTAAAGTTATGACAATTTTTTGCTTAAGACCTTTTGTGAATCCCGGCCCTGGGACACCTCCAAATTACAATCCACTGAATTGAGACATGCACTTTCATTGGCCCCCAAATTTTTGTAAATAGAAAACAAACATGTGACTTGACTTTTGTCATGTATGAGCCATAGGAGTTGTATAAAATAAGCCAGAACAGACATTTATTATAAAACTACTTTATGGGAGACAAGAATTTTGGCCGTCATATTGGAAAAGTATGGTATAGTCAACTAGAGCAGCAACAACCTTATTTACAAGAACTATAAAGCACTCAAAATTAATTTGATGTGTCCAGATAGAAGATATGATAACAATGTTTAGTGGTTATTAATTTGGACCAACCTCATACTTTGATGATAACACAAGGACATTTTCCATGTGGTGGAAATGGGGAATGTGTGGAATTTTCTTTTCTATAAAATGTCACATATAAATGCTAAATGTACAGTACTAGTGGGATAAAAATCATATTTATAAATGAGGTAATACTTCTAAAATTCATTGTTTGTGCTGTCAAGTCAAGCAAACAGTTTGTTATCGGTAAAAGTAAAAAGTGTCCCAAATTGATGACCGTCCCAAATCAGTGCCGCCCGTGTACTTGTGACATTCATACTTTAAATTTAATTTTAGGGAAGCTGCTGTTTTGTGATAGAAAAAAACCTTCCCCATAAGCATATAAAGTATAGGGAGATATTCTATATGTTTATTTTCAGCAATTTGAAATTATAAAGTAAAACAAGATTGATTGTGGCCATATAAAAGTCTTTGTTAACAAAGGTTAAGCTCACACCAAGGTCTTAACTATTATTGTCTATAATCACAGAATATTGTTACGTTTCAAGCATGATACTGAATATAACATTTTTCTAATTGTTTTTGTTTCAGTCAACGTTAAATCAGACCAAGCGGCAGACACAATAAGTCATTTGTTTTGGGGATCAAAACTATCTAAAACAAATGTTTATTTGTGTTGAAATATCAAATTCATATTTATTTTGCAATTTTAATCTTCAATTTCTTTCAATGATGGTCAAGGTTAAATGGGATTGCAAGTGAATACTTGAAAAGAAAGTGTCTGTAAGTTATGGAGTTAAAATCATGTGGAATAATCAATTTAATAAAAAATTCAGTTTTAAAGTTTCTTCTTGAAATTGACTGATTAATCAAAGAAGTATAGACGGTGTTCTAAATGTGTACAGCTTTAAAGTTAGACACCTCAAAGTGGAGATTTGAGTAGTTTCGGCTGGAACACATTATATATACATTTTAGGCTTTTGTTAAGTTTTACCAGGTATAGTATTTTTATAAGTTTTTTTTCCATATATACAGATTTAACCTTTTTCAGCAAACATATAAGCTCCTTATACACAGCAATCCATTCCACAATGCAGTGCAGTTCAGACAGAAGGTCACTGTAGGCAATGCCAGTCTTTTTCTTTTAAAGCGTACCCTTTCAGCTACCTCTACAAAACTCCAACTTTGTTCTATCAATTGATTTATAATTACTGCAGGAAAGAGACATGACCCTGAAAGGGACTAAGAGGTTCAAACGAAGGAAAGGTCAAGATACCATCCTAAGAGCTGGTGTTTCTACTTCTATCAACACAAGACATCAATGTATCACTGCAATGACCGAATACCAGGACAAAAGTCTGGAGGTAAGCACATGACAACACATTCACACTTGACAGATGAGACTTTGGAAACATGATTTTAGAATATCATGCACTGTGTGAACTACTTGTTGTTGGGCCTGTGCCATTGCTAAGGGAAGATATTTACCAAAAGTTTTACTTAAGTTTATGGGGTAGACTTTGTTTAGATAACCAAGTTAAACCCTAGATTTATTGAAGACATTTGGTAAAAACAACCCTGAGAGGTTTTAAAGTGCTGAAAACTATCTTGACAGAAGACCAAAACATGGGTGAGTTGGCTTGTCTGAGGTTTAGTCAATGCTTCTAGATTTACATGGACCAGTTTACACAGATGAGAACCATTCTGTCATCATTCCTCCGGCAAAAGCAGGAGACAACAAGTACAGCCTTCAGCAACTCCCTGACATCAAAGTTGGAGGGTTTAGAAGAGAAAGACTTGCAGACATTTAGAAACAAGGCTGTGAAGCTTTTTAGCAGCATCCCAGGCAGGGCAGAAGAACACGGTTGTCAGTCCCAGCAACAACAGCAACAGAAACTCAAATGCAATTTCAACATTTGTGCTACAGCCAACACCAGCTGCAAGTGAATACATGTTAACCGTCCAGAGACTTAAATGACTGCAACCCAGGTCATCCAAACTGCTCCATAGGGCCAAGTGGCAACCAAAGGACAGCAGCAGCAATCCAGAGAGCAACCGACTTCCTTCCTAGTTGTTGACGACAAATAGGCTGGACCTTCAAGACCACTTACCTTCACATTGATGCCGTTGAAGCATTTCAACCCACCGTCAGTTGCCTTTGCTACAGGTGCAGAAATTCAACACAACAAAGCATAACTCGTAAATTTCTTTGGAAATATACCCTCAGTGCTGAACTACCACCAGATAGACACACCACAACTATTTTCACCAGCTGACATGCAACCACCAGCCATCTCTCCTCCAACCACCAGCCACCTGCCCAGCCTCAGCCTCAACCTCCACCGCAGTCAGCCGACACCAAACAGCAGCAGCAGTAGAACCACTGTCATTGCCTCCAATCGGTCCTTTTCAGGACCACTGCTGGAAACAATTTAAAGGTTCTCTTCAGGACCAATCTAATTTCCAAAAACACTCAATAGCTGTTGGTTAAAAGCCCAAACAAGAAGCATTACACCACCCCAAACAAAATACTTTGGCTCAAAACACAAACAATTGAATGAATGACTGCATGAATGTTTGAAGAAAAATTTGAAGTTTAAAAAAAACTTCAAATTTTTCAAAAACTTATGTTTAAAGATTAAAAATTTAAATAACTTAAAAAAGTCATTAAAATGATTAAGAACTTAAAAATAGTTGGCAATGAAATATTGGCCCTCCCCAAAAATAACAAATTAAAAAAATGCTTTCAAGAAGGTCTAACATTTGGGGATGTATTTTGACCTTTTTATTCGACCTTTTGACCTGATTTTGAGCTTTAAAATATCTTGCAAATTTAACATTGGTTGAATGTTTTCAACAGGAGGCTTGTGATTTGGTTTGGAATAGCTTTGAAACTTGTTGGAAATGGCTTGGATTTTGTTTGGAAATTTGTTAGAAATTACAGCAATACCAACTTAAATAAAAGTTCTTTGAATAATTGGATAGTCCTGAAAAACACTGATAGTAGCCCTAAAAGGACTGATAGATGCCAGCTTCTTCCCCCATGGTTGTTGGTTTGCACATCTCAGATTCTGTCCCTCTGCCCAGCCAATACCCCCACATGATTGAAGTAGTCTTTCAGTAGTTCTTGTTAATGTTTGGCTTTTCTCAAAGGATTTCTGTAGTTCTTATTAGGCACATACACTGCATGTTCATTTTGTAGGGCTGGTACATCATTTGCTGGGGTTGGTGACCTGTCCGCTCCTCCCTGGTGTGTCCTCATCATGTTGTGCAACACCACACACATAATTACAATGTCTCTGACAACCCTTGACCCTTGCTCAGTGGTTCCAAGTAGTATCCTGAACCCGCTAACTAATATTCCTATGGCGTTTTTAATCACCCTCCTTCCTCTGGATATCCTGTAGTTGGCTATTCTTTCTTGAGTTGTCTTTGCTGTAGGGTTTCACCATCAATGGTAGCAATAAATGCGTCATCACCGAGCAAGAAGTAGTTCAAACCTAGTCCTCAATCCCCCAGTGGTTCAGGTGCTGGAAGCCCCAACCTACCAACCTCGATTTTCTCCCTCAAATTGCTTCTGTTGAGAATCTGTTCATCTGAACAAGAACCACTTGACCCACAATCTATCCACAGGAATCTGTCTTTTGCATCGACCAGGGCTAGCAGCACCAGGAAAAAGAAGCCCTTGTAGTTGTAATACTGCCTGATTTCTTTGGCTTCTTCATGGCAATGTGCTTCCTGTCTAGGGCCCCTACAATGTGGGGGACATTTCATCTGGTTCTGAATTTCTCCTCCAACCTTTTCCAATCATCAGAATTAATCGGGCAGCACAAATATTCATCCTAGAATTCAGCAAGGATGGCTTGGCAGACCAGGGGACAAGTTTACAGATGGTGGTTCGGCCAACTAACCAGTGATACTGCAAGGAGGTGTAAGTCTCTCCAGTGGCCAGGTGTCTCAGTTTCAGTCCAACTTCTAAGGGCTTCCTGAAATTGATGACTGACTTCTTGATGGCGTGGTGTATGTGTTCTTTGGTGAGGTAAAAAATGCAGGTGGCATCCTGACAAAATTTTGGTTTCCTGGGATGTCAGTGTGTATTTGGTCGGTGTGAAGATTGCTGTAGCATCCCTTTTCTGGTCTTTGAAGGATCCAGGACATGACCCAGGAGTGGCTTTCTTCTTCCCCTAGGGACTGTTGCTGTGGTGCTGGCTGTGGGGCTGGTGGTGATCCTGGGTTCACGTCCTTCTTTCTCTGCAAGTCATAATAAAGATCAAAATATTAAACTCAATAAAAACCAAAAGTACCCTAAGCTTCTGTAGAAAGTCTCTCTGATGTGCATCTGGCATCTTTGCAGTGATGAATGATGTTTTTGAAAGCTAGAGGGGTTTTATATAGTGTTGCTTGATAATTATTCTGGATCTCGACTCCAGGATTTAATCAGTCTAGCCGGGGTGGGTCAGTAAAATGCTCTAGTCCTGTTTGTTTGTTAGTAGGGCGTGTCGGGGCTTACTACGGCTTGTCCTTTTAGTTTTTGGCTTGACCACAAGTCAGGTCAGTTTCTTGACCCAGACAAGCCTGGATGTGCTATGTCCTGTTTGGAGATTTAACCAACCCAATACTTCTGTGCACTTTCTTATGTTTTTCATCCCCAATTCCATGACTGTTGCAACTGACCCGAGAGTTTTAGAGTCAGTAACAGGGTCGGTTCCACTGGAACACCCCCATTATCGCTATTATTGTTTGGAATAAAAACACCAATTCCGCGACTTTTACAACAGACTCTAGATTTGTAGAGTCAGTTACAGAGTCGGTTCCATTGGAACTGCTCCATTATCACTATGATTGTTTGGAATAAAAAGACCTACCTAGAGGATTAAGATGAATGCATGACATCAGTATTTATTGTCATCATGACACTGTGGACACTCCTGCATCCCCCTGTTGTGTCATTATACTAACATTTTTGTCAAACCTACATCCACAAACAATGTTTTGCTGTTTATTTCATACAATTTGGTTGTTTAATTCTTGAAAAATTGATGTTCAAACTTTTGAAGTGAGAAACATATTCATGGAGTTTCCTTGAACATAAAGGGCCCCTCCCTTACTTTGGGTAAAAAATTGTCATGTGACCTACTGTATTAATTTGCAAAATATACTCACAACCAATCTTACAACCAATCTTACATTTTACAAAATGTATTAAAACATAGTAAAATATAGATTTAATGACTTTACTGATCCTTAACAGTGTTACAATAAGGACATTGCCCCCATTAGGTAATTTAGGTAAAAAATAAGTGCACAAGTACACATGTACTAACAGTGAAAGAAAAACATTGGTGTGGTTGTAGGTTTTGGAAACAACTCCCAAAAGAAATAAAAATGCAAATCATGTATCAGAAAATTAAAATGTACCTAATGTACCAAGTTTAAAATAGTTAAAATGCTAAAATGTAATTGACTCTCTTAATATTTAAAATGAATTGTGTGAAGGTTATATAAGTATCAGAGGGGAAATTCCAAGCTGTGTGGTTACACAGGAAATCTCCCTTCCTTCGTTTTAGGGAAAATCTTTAGTAAGGTGGAGTAAAGGATACTTTGTGAAACAGGATTTACAGGAAGCCTTGCCAAAGGTTAAAAATCCCCCTTCCTTTGCTTACGGAAGGAAAAAACAAAGGAAGCTTCGTGAAACAGGCCCCAGGAGAAATGGTGGGTTCAAATTAATATAAAATGTCATGGGCAAATTCATAGGTGGTTGCTCTTCAGAGGTGGTTGCTTTAGCAGGTTCGAATGAAGTCTTGAAATGTTCAAACACAACATTGACATCCCATGTAGTGGAGTAATGAGGAAGGCTAGGTTTATTGTTAAAAATCCCTTTCATAAATCTAGTCACCAGTTGGTTAATGCCAAAAATAACTGTGGATGGTGCTCAAAGAATTGAAGTCAAAGCACTACCAGGGGCAGATTTCACAAAGGGACTTAGACTTGAGCCAAGTTTTTGGCTAAGTCAGGGACTTAAATCTAAGACTTTGGTCTTAGCTAGGTCTGGGACTTAAATGGATTTCACAAGAGGGTGACTTAGCTAAGTCCAAGCTTATCATACAACCACAGTGGTTTTCTGTGTCATGTGACCTTTTATTTCTGTTCAAAATATAATATTGGTGATATATATCCTTCATTTAATGCATTGTATCCAAGGATAAGTGCTGTTTTGAAATGGAAAACCTTGTTACCACATATAAACTTCCCGAAGACTACTTTAGTGAAGTGTTCTGTATAATTATACTTTATTTACAGCCCTTTGAAATTTTGAAGTGAAGAAAAGTTTAAGTCCTCTTTACAAAATGTAAGCCCACCATCTAAAAACTTAAAGTTAAGTCCACTGTTTTTGGAATTTTATGGACTTAGCTGCTTTGTGAAATCCACTAAGTCTAAGACTAGAGACTTAGCATTCTGTTGACAAAATTTAAGACCAAAGTCTCAAATTTAAGTCTACATCTTGGTTTACATCCCTTTGTGAAATCGGCCCCAAGGCTGGTATTCACGAAGAGTCTTAGACTTAGCCAGGTCTTAGGCTTAAATGTGGCATTAAAGTTCAGACTTTTGTCTCAGCTAAGTTTTGTCTTGAAACCATATTTACAAAGGGTGACAAAGCCCACTACCAACTAGTCTTAAAATTAAGCCCTTGGTTAAGCCTAAGACTGGTCTCAACTTCTTTGTGAATACCGCTAAGACTAAGACAAAAGTTTTAGCAATTTTTCTGCGAAAGTTAAGACAAAAGTCTCAACTTTAAGCCTAAGCCCTGGCTAAGACCTTTCGTGAATACTGGCCCAGAAGTGTTTATTGAACTATAGCAGTATCCCACAAAAACAAACTCAGCAAAGAAAATTAATGTCAGACCACATCCCATGAACCTTTTGGCTAAAACAAACTATGAAAGACTGATTGAGTGATAATGTAGAGCAGTGTAACCACAGTGTAACATGATATAATGAGTAGTATTGTCCGAGTCAAGAATGAAGCAGTCAACATAGCTTCTTCTTCTATTGACATTGTGTCTGTTTTACACAAACGGGATCTCCTTAATCTTGTCAGTTTGTATCTACACCTAAAAGACACATTTTATGTTGAAACAGGAGCTGCGACTGGAGGATTACTTGCATAACTGCAAAAGGCCAAATCCTTGGTATCACATTGAAGATCAGTCATTGAAATGGGTAAGTTGTGGTACATTTCACAAAAATTTTAAGAAATGGTTTCCAATGTAAATTGCTTTAGGAGTTATGTCGAACCAAACCACAAGCGATGGTAGATGAGCCCCTACTGTTGTAACTTGTGACCCCAATACAGGAAAGTGTAACTGTAACCAACTGCAGTCTGGTTTTATGTCACTTAGCTTTTCAACGTGTATACAGCAGTAAACAACAGCAAAGTACCTTTTTGCATCTATAAAGTTTACAGTTCCTGAGCTACATCACTGTTGAAGAATTCAATAAGGTTTTTGGCCTCATACACCCGGTAACAGTCATCTGAATGGCACAGTAAAACCGAACGCAAATACAAATAGTAAACAAACGACATTGAAAGCCACAGATAATTACGTTTATACCTACCTGTTGAAGTTTATTATTATTTTATATATTTGAATCCATTTCTACAATAACAGACAATAAAAGTCTTTTCTTTGTATTCTGCTTTGGGTTTTCCCCAGGCATGTATAGTTTTAATAAAAAGTGGGTTCAGCACTGAAAGGAGGACAGAGCCAGTGTCTTGCCTACTGCAATGTTTTAGTGAGCATACAGTTTTTCATAAATTGTATTTTACATTGAAAATAGTGAACAGTACTCTCACTATTTAGAATACAGAATCAGTTTAGCTTATATTACCTGCTAACGGAGCCCATAGCTCCACAATTTGGAATTCAGTGGGCCTCTACCCTCATACACTTACAGAGATTGCACCACTCTTTGCACCCATGTTCCACATTATTTTCTGTGTATGTTATAATTGGGATTTATTGTTAATCATGAAATTTATTTCTCATAAAAATTATGTTAGTATTAGTATAAACATTTACCTTGCTGTTTTATCTTGCAATCCATGTGTGCACCAATGTACAATAAAAGCTATATATGTTTTTCCTATCCATGCTAATTATGGTATCCTCTGGCTTCCCTAGAATCTTTTAATTCAACTTTTTATAGAAGTTGGAGTCAGCAGTTAAATCACAGATTCCATTAGGGGTATAATGGTCCACCAGCCAGTTGGACATCAGAGGGTACCTGGGATTATTACATTTTTTGAGTATCATATTGCAAGCTTATTAACAGCTTCAATAATTTGATGATAAAAATTACTTTCCACAAATTGGGTAGTTTTTACTTACTGGTACGAGATTCGGGAGATAACATAATTCTATGTTTTTACCAATTCCATCCTTTTATTTTTATTGAAATACACAAGTGTACTATTTATGGGGGGTTGGGGGCTTTCCCCCATTTATAATTCTGTTAATTTAATTTCTCATTTCTTGTAATCATCAAATATGGTGTTCTGTATGAAATATATTTTCTTCTAAGTTTGCTACATATTTTAGTGTTCAATTGGTCTTTTAATCCAGTGAAAAATTTGTCTGCAACATGTATGTTGGAATTGCATTTTTATTTGCTCCCAGGGATTTTCTAGATAAATTATATTCAGAATATTTCATTAGAAATACAAGAAAGTGGGAAACATTGTGTAGATCATATCACTTGTACCATGCTCTGTTGGTTGTTGCAGGGAAAACAATGCGAAACACTAATAGTTCATATCAGTTGTAGCATTTTTTAAAGGAAAAGCACTGCAAAACATTGTGCAGGTCATATCACAAGAGGTATAGTTTGCAATATATGCAAAAGGTCATACCAAAATAACAAAATGAAACCCAGGTACACCATGGACAGTTTATCCAGCATACATTAATTTAGTTTCACTATGTATTGTGCAAAGTATTAAAACATAAAATGCATGCAGAACAAAATCTTTACTGTGCTCTTCATTGCATTCAGAAGCACTAGAATTGCTTGTATACTTAGAAATTAGTTAAGTAAAAGATATCAGTGCCTATCAAATATACAAAAATTGTAAAGCATGCATGACATATCATAAATTTTCAAGAAGCAATTAGTGTGAGTACATTATTAGCCTTTGAACAGAGAAGGCTGAAAAGCCTCAGAGCAAATAAAATCTACAAAAGATGTTTGTTCAACGTCTTATCTACAATTTTCCAATGACACTTCTTTAGAATTACAAAAAAAGATGCCACTACATTAAGTAATCATCATTGAAGTTTTGAAATAGATGTTTATATATAAGGAAATAATTGTATTTTAAAAATGACAATGCAGGTAGTGTCAAAAATATCAGAGTTGCACATGAATAGCTTTTATGAGGGCCTGTGATGTGAGTGGACGAGGCAATCTTCATCAGAGGTTACACAGGCTTTACTGTCTAACAGACAGTGCATGCCATTTCACAAATTAATTGGTCATAGGGCAGCTTAGACTGGGGTGTATTTTTTTGGAAATGTCTGATTACCAATTTTTCTCAAATTGCATTTCTTTTATCAAAGCAAAACGGAGGAAAGATAATCAGGAAATGAAAAATGCATATAACATGGCTTTTCTCACATAACACACTTATGCATGGACACACAGAACAGAGATTGTTCACCTGAAAAACATTTTTAAACATTATTTCTTATCTTCTGAGAAATGGGTTTATAAATCTATACAGTTATTTTTAAACTAATTTTGATTGTTTTTTTTTTAATCAAGTATTCCATTTGAAAGGAAATTATTGCGATTTCAGATACTTTTTATTTTAAAAAATCAAAAGAATTTTGGACAGTAAGTTTCACAAAGTGTTGAGAAAAAAAAGAAATTAGGTATTAAAAAAATATTTTTGCAATAAAGTGACATATATTTAACATTCATAGGTAAGTACTCATTAATTATGTTCCAGTATTTTTTTTTCACACAAAATTTATTTACCCTTTTGTAACAATATTGGTGCAAGACAACCTTGGGAGGGCGAGGGTAGCAAACCCTCCATCAAGGTGTACTTCCAGTGTCATTTCATACACAGTATGAAAAATGAATTTTAGTATACTAACAAAGATATTTGATACTTTGTAGGGTGTTTGTTAAATTGATTTAATAAATGAAAACCCTGTTCACATGGTCTTAATAACTGTTAACAAATATACCATGTATATCAAGACAGATTGTTTTCTAAAACTAAAATAATTATAAAGATTTACGAAAAGATAAACAATTACAAAAATGTTTTTAAATTAGCACATAAACTCTTTTTATAAGATTTGTAATACAGTGTACATTCTAATTCACGCAGAAGTGAAGCACAGCAAGATAGTCCCACCCCCAGTTAAGCCTTTTGCTGCTGAAGTATTGAAAACTATTCCCACTGTTTCACTTCAAAAAACCAATACATCCAATTAATATTTGCAAGAGCCTTTTCTAAAGTCATTTAAAAACAGTCTGACAGTTAACTGAATATGAAGGACCAAAAATAAGCAGTTTTATAGCTATCATAAGTGAAACAGCATACATTTTATCATATTTTTCATGCTTTTTCGTTGGTTACTATTAAGCAATGAAGAATCAAAAACCTCTCCATAAAAAGATAACCGTTCTTTTATTATGTTTGCAATATTCACTGATTTATAGTCTGAATTGTTCCAACTACATTTAGACCACATACTGAAAATGGCATAACTCACAATAACTATACATATGTTTCTATTTTCACTTAAATAATTCTGACAAGGTATACCTAATATTATATGCTTAAGGGTAATATTTAGCTTCAGACAATTGCTCAGTATACACCAAATATGTTTAATCCTTGGACAACTGTACAACAGATGACTAATATCTTCTGATTCACCACAGAAAGTACATTTTGTTGAGGAACTTTTCCCCCATTTTCCTAGCTTTTCCCCACAGGGCAGTATATTTAGCAATATTTTGTACTTAAATGCTGAAAATTTTTTGTATCTGAGTGTCTTAAAATTGGTGAGATAAATATTTTCCCAGTCATTTTTATTTATTTCAGCCTGAAATTTCCTTTGCCACATGTATTCTGTGTATGTATGGTCTTTCAGTCTTTTTGCCCAAAAGTACCACATACATTTCTTTGGAATTAATTTCATTTGGATTGAAAATTTTTGTCTTTGTGTATAATGTTAATTTTTGGTAAAGTAAAACTTGGGTAAACCTGCATACAGTAGTGTCACAATGCCTCAGGGCATTTTTGCTGATAATGTTTTTCAATATATGGACTTCACCCATCCAGTTAGTTTTAATTATTAGTTTCTGTAATATATTATGTTCTGATATAAAAGAGCCATCATGTTCAACAAGATCTTTTACATATAGAAACCCACTTTCTAACCAGTTTTTGTAATAAAGACATTCGCCTTTTGATTTGAAATATTCATTACCCCACAATGGCTGTGACAGAATTTCTACAGTATTTAACTTGTTAATTGGTCTTATAGTTTTACACAAGTTGTAAGATATTATAATTTGCTGATAGAAAGGTGGTACCTTTAAGAATACCCCAAACTCGTCAATTTTGCGAAAGCATTCCATCTAATTTTTTCATTATATGATTCAGTGTGTATAATATTGTCAAATTGTATATCAACCTTGGAACAATAAGATTGTTGATCACAGCTATTTTACCATAATATGTTAATGTCCTACTGCTCCAGATTAACAGAAGCTTTTCAATTTCACTTATTTTCTTCTCCCAGTTCCATTTCTCACACTCCTTTTTTTTCTCACACTGGACATTTTGAAAATTTTAAAAATCCAAACAGATTATTGCACCTGGTTTATTACCATCTTCACAATATTGTATAATATCATCTATTAACCTTGCACTAAAACCAATGTATCTATTTTTAGTATATCCACTTTGATCACAGGAAATTAGGTTAGGAATAACTTTTTGTAGACGTTTTGCAAGGACAAATGTTAAGATTTTATAATCGCAATTTGTAAGACTAATCGGCCTGTAGTTTTTTAATAAAGCCTTATCGCCTTTCTTGAAAATTATTGTGATTATAGACTTCCGCATACTATCAGGTAAAATACCTGCAGAAAGTTTCATCAATCATTCTCATATAAAGGGGTTCAATTTGATTCCAGAACACTTGATAAAATTCAGGAGTGAGACCATCACTACCTGGTGACTTATCCTTCTTTAGATTACTAATAGTTTGACACACTTCTTGAGTTGTAAGTGGACTCTCACATAATCTACATTGTTTGTCATTTAAGGATTTAACTTCGTTAAATTTGTTTAATTTATTTATTTATTTGGGGTTTTACGTCGCTTTCAACACTGTACAGGTCATATCACGACGGGTAGTTGGAAGGGCAGAGGAAACCAGTACATAGAGTTCGCTAGGGTTCTGTACTGTAAACTGCCGACCAACGGCAAGTAACTACCAGCTTTCCCACATAAGGCCTTGACGGGGATCGAACCCCGGCCTCAGAGGTGGGAGGTGAGAGTGTTACTAAAGTTAAGAAGTCCAAAGACAAGAAGCAGAAAAAAACGGTCAAGTCTGATAAACCAGTTCACGTTGATAAACTGGTCCCTGCTGGGAACTCCTCCGGTCCGGAGGGTGTAGGGCAGGTTCCGGTACACAGGAAAGTTGTTCCACCGGCTTCTTCAGTCTCTGTTCCACCGGAAGATCTTCAATCCGGTCCCCCGGATGATAATGTTGTGACTAAACCTTCATCTTCAGTTATTGCAGAGTCCTTCACCAGTAGTTTCAATCTACCACCGGAACCGGATGAAATAGACTTTGATGACCCTCTTGCCGGTTCAGATGTCTCAACCGACCATTCTGACTATGATGAAGGTGAAATATCTTCAGATACTGTGGAACGTTCTGATCAGACAGAAGAAATGAACTATCGGGAAACTGTGAGATCCATCCAGTCATTCATGGGCTTGACACACATACCTGATTTAGAGAGTGATTTGAATGAGCCTGATAAATCAAATAACCCATGGAAGGGTAAGAACCCCAAAAGGCCAGCTCGTATCTCTGTGGACATGCCTCCAGACGACTTGCTTTGCCAAAAATTGGAGAGACTTAACACTGTTGTTGTTGAAGGATATCCTTCCAGAGCACAATATTCCGCAGGACTAAAAAGAGATCAATTCGTTAAAGTACCGAAGTCACAGGCCAGGTGGTATCAAATGTATACCATCAAACAGGATGGTCCTCACCGGCCTGGGAAGAAACTTTTCAATTGGCATAACACAGAAGCAAAGCTAAACTCTCAATTTCCGAGCATTACTAAGGCTTCGGCCTATCCTGCTGCTGGACCGCCTTCTAGGCCAATATCACAGGAATACCTCAGGAGGTGGGAAAAGTGCGCTAGGGAGAACTCCTACATCATCAACAGCGCAGCTGGCTTCAACAGGTGTACTAGCGAGCTGCAGGAGAAAATGTCTGGGAATGTGGCCATGTTGTACTCACGCTTCAATAAGGGCAAGGCCCCTAAGGAAGTTACCAGTGCCCTGAACGATTTGAAGGACTTTATGGCTTTTCATCAAAATGTCTCGGTTGCGATGGGGACTGCTTTGCAACATTTAGCGGACAGTTTATTTGTTCAATTGTCAAACCTCATTTTGATTCGCCGTGATGCTTATCTTGAATATGCTAAACCAGGCATCAAGCAAGACACATGGTTACACCTCAGGAATGCCCCGATGTTTGGCTACGGCCTCTTCCCTGACGCAGTCATTGCGACTGCAGAACAGGACATCATTAAACATGAGGCTACCGGCACTGCTCTGAGACCCGGACCGGGTGCTTCACAGCAGGCCGGTTGGAGAACAGCCAACAGGTATCGTCCTTATAAAAGGAAGGATAACAGATCTACTGCTACGGACCAAGAGCACCAGCCATGGCGTCAGTTTAGCAGGTCTAGAGGCAGAGGACGTGGACGAGGTAGAGGGGTAAATCCTCGTTTCTCTCATTCAAAAGGTTATAAGTCCTATAAATGACAATTATTGCATAACTCCTCCAAATCTTTGCCAGGTGTTAGTGGAGGAAAAGCCAGATCAAAATGTGCAACACCTAGTTCAAGACAGTTTAAGTTGTCGGAAGATAGTCAAGTTTCCAAGTGTAAACCTTACTCAGAAACATTCAAACCAGACTGTATTTTGTCATGTTGTAAATCCTGTTCAATATGCAATTTCAAAAGGGCTTCCACAAAAGAAAGGTGTAAGACCCGATGTAGCAAAAACAGAAATAAAGTATGTCAAAGGTGTTTCTTTTGTAAATCATTGTCTTTCTGCCAAATCGGTTCCAAATGTCCCCAATGTTGTCACAGAGCTGGGTGTAGGGGGCAGACTTCAAAAGTTCTGGCCGAAATGGGAAACACTGGGAGCGAATCCAAGGGTGGTCTCCATCTTGCGGGAAGGCTACACACTTCCGTTCAAGATGAGACCCCCACTGACCAGATTTCCTCTCATCACAAGTGGTTATGCAAATCAGGCAAGAAGTCGAGCTCTCTCACAGGCTCTAGGTGCCTTGGTAGAAAAGTTGGTGGTAGAAAAGGTAGTGGTGCGGACCTCCCTATCCTTTTACAACCGCCTGTTCCTGGTCCCAAAGCCTGACAACAAGTGGCGTCCAATCTTGGATCTCAGTCAACTCAATCTTTTTCTCAAAACAAACACCTTCAAGATGGAGACTCCAGAAACCATCAGGGTATCTCTACACAAAGGGGAGTGCGTCTTTCATATTCCCATTCACCCCAGATCCAGAAAATACCTCAGGTTCTTTTTGAACAGCAAGGCATATCAGTTCACAGACCTTCCTTTCGGACTGGCCACTGCTCCACTGGAATTTACCAAGGTGGTCAAAGAGGTGAAATTGATGGCTCAGGCCAGGGGTATAAGAATCCACCAGTACCTAGACGACTGGTTGCTCAGAGCCCCGGACCCGGGAACTTGCCAACAAAATACCCAGACCCTCTTGGACCTGTGCCGCGAGTTGGGTTGGGTGGTAAACATGAAGAAATCCGAACTGGTACCTCAACAAAATTTCAATTTTGTAGGTTACTGGTTCGATCTCCTAACCGGACGGGTGTTACCCACCGTGGAGCGTTGGGAGACGTTGAGGGCAAAACTTCTCTTTATCAAGAACAAGGACAGTTGCACCGTCAGACAGTTAATGTCTCTCATAGGTCAATTGACAGCAACAGAGAAACAGGTGTGGTTAGGTCGCCTACACATGAGACCGATCCAATGGCACCTCAAGAGGCATTGGCATGTACCGGAGGTTTTGGACAAGGAGATTCTGGTCCCCCCTGCCCTCCACCCTCACCTGGATTGGTGGTTGGAGGAAAAGAATGTGCTTCGCGGCCAACCATTACATCCTCTGCGTCACGCTCTGCAAGTTTTTACAGACGCATCAAACAAAGGTTGGGACGCTCACTTAGGGGACTACATAGCAAGAGGCGTTTGGTCAGAACCAGAAAGTCGCCTCCATATAAACTTTTTGGAACTAAAGCAGTGTTCCTGGCTCTCAAGAGTTTCGAGCATCTCTGCAGGGATCAGATTGTCCTAGTAGCCACAGACAACACAACTGTGGTCTCCTACATCAACAAGGAAGGAGGTATGAGATCAGGCTCTCTTTGTGCCCTCCTGTGGAGACTTCTGTCGTGGTGCCACCCCAGGGGGATAATCCTCCGAGCAAGGCACATTCCGGGTCGCTTAAATGTGATAGCGGACAAACTGACCAGGCACAACCAGGTGATCCAGACAGAATGGTCCCTGTCTCAGCAAGTCTTTTGTCTCTTGTTTTCCAACTGGGCTCTCCCACAACTCGACCTCTTTGCCACCCGGTTCAATCACAAACTTCCCAGGTTTGTGTCACCGGTTCCGGATCCGACAGCCTGGGCTGTCGACGCCCTCAGCATATCATGGGAAAATCTGGATGTGTACGCCTTTCCCCCAGTTACATTGCTCAATCAAGTGGTTTCAAAAGTCATGGACCAGGGGTGCCACAGAATGGTGCTAATTGCACCGGATTGGCCCAACATGGCTTGGTTTTGGGATCTGGTGACTCTGTCCGTGCAAATCCCTTTCCAGCTTCCACTTCTCAAGGATCTGGTGACTCAACCTGTCAATGGCCTCCTACACAGGAATCTCACCAATCTAAACCTACATGCATGGCTCCTCGAGCCTCCATCATTCAGGAGCAAGGATTCGCTGATGAAGTGGCAGCAAGAATTGAGGCTCCTCAGAGAAGTTCAACCAGAGCCGTTTATAAATCGAAGTGGACCATTTTTGTCAAATGGTGTGACTCACATAAGGTGGACTTCCGTTCGCCCTCTGTGAACCAGATTGCCGATTTTCTCCTCTATCTCTTCAAGGACAGGAAACTGCAACCTAGCACCATTGATGGATATAGGACAGCTATTGCTGACATGGTAGGAAACCAGGAGGTGAACATCAGTAAGGATGAAAATTTGACCCGTCTATTAGACAGTTTTCATAGAGATAAACCTAAGGGCAGGCGTGGTGTCCCGTCCTGGAATCTCTCCCTGGTACTTCACCAATTGACTAAGGCTCCCTTTGAGCCTATGAGAAAGGCTTCACTTAAACATCTGACCTTTAAGACGGTCTTTCTGTTAGCCCTGGGATCAGGCAAGCGGAGAAGTGAGATTCATGCTTGGTTGTTCAAAAATATTCGTCATCAGGAAAACTGGAGTCAGGTTTCCTTATACCCCTCTCCCATGTTCATTTCCAAAAACCAGTTGGCTAGGGAGGGTCCGACTTCAGTGGCTCCGGTAGTGATCCCTGCCTTGGCCCCTTCTTTGGACAGAGACCTTAAAGGGGATCGATCTCTGTGCCCAGTCAGGGCTTTGCGTTACTATCTGGATAGAACCAAGGACCTGCGCAAAGGGAAAGAACTAGTATTTGTATCCTTTCTGAAGAGTTTCCAGAAAGACATAGTCCCTGCCACTATCTCTTTGTGGATTAAACAGACAGTTCTCCTGTGTTATCAACTGTCGGATGAGGATATGCAGAATTTGCTTCAGGTCAAGGCACATGATGTCAGGGCCTTTGCGGCTTCCAAGGCTTTTCAAGGAGGAGTATCCTTGGATCAAATTCTCTCAGCCTGTTATTGGAAGGCCCATAATACTTTTACACAGTTCTATCTGAAGGACCTAGCTTGGGCAGATTCTGAACTGTACCATTTGGGACCCATTGTGGCTGCTCAGCAGGTCCATGATGATTGTAAATAGGTGCAATTCTATGTACATATTGTAGATAGTGTTAAAAAAAAAAGAAAAAAAAGGGCATTTACCCCGGGATTGCCATGATCCTAAGTGGTTCCCGGGGTAGTTAGGTTTCTTCAGTTCCTGTTCTTCTTCCTCACTAGGTGACGAGCTCATCCCTCTCTTTCCCTCTGTACCCTCGCCTTGAGTTGGTACAAGGAATTTTTCAAAAACAGAAGGGGGGGGGGTGTTTTTTCCTATGGGCTGGTTTATTTAACTATTGCCGGAATCACCCTATATGTTTTAGAGCTCTCTGGAATTCCCCTTTTCTAAGCTACCCTCCATCCATTGGGTAGTGATTCTGCATTTGTCCACTAGGTAAGATGTATTAACACAATAAAATGGAAAATTTAATAGTAAATTAAATTTTTATAAGTTAATACCTTACCTAGTGGACAAGGGGATTCCCACCCTACCTTCCCCGCTAATCTAAGCCATAGGGGAATTCTAAGGTAGACAACAAAAAGAGGAAGAGCGCATGCGTAAGCATGCGCTGTATACCGGCAGGTTGGCTACACAGCCACCTGGCGAATGAACAGGACACTACCGGTCCCGGCCAGAGCCCAGCTCAGGACGTTTTTTTTCTAACGTTTGGCGAGACCGGCAAGGCGCCGGACAAATGCATCTGTCCACTAGGTAAGGTATTAACTTATAAAAATTTAATTTACTATTAAATTTTCCAATTTATACTTAAAACAGCAAATTTCAAAGTTTGGGTTTTTATGTCCCATTCAACAGCCAGGGTCATATTGGGACAGGCCCTCAATATTGCTACTTGTGAGAACAAATTTCAAATTCATTTGTTTTATGTTCATCACTATATACAAGTAGCAAGCTATTTCACATTTTTAATAGACTGGGGAGTATGCAAATTACAATGGAGTGGGACAAAACACCGCTTAATGAATAATATCTATTGGGTCCTATCTTTAGTGGCAGGCAAACACATAGATCACACTGTTTTGTGGTGGTGTCATGAACTAAATACCAACGCAAAATATTTAACTCATGTACTCCACGTATTTCTGAAAATGTGTGCATTGCAAAATATTTTGATTGCTGTGTACTTAATATCTCTCCAGTTTTGACACAATGTCTGATTTCACAATTTTTAATATTAGTCAGATTTTTTTTTGTTTCAAAATACCTGGCATTGCTGCAGAATCTATACAACCATGGGATGACAGAACTTCCACAACAGCAAAACACAGAAAAACAATGGACCCTGTGCAAGGCGACAAAAAGGTCATCTTATGGTATGGAATGTTCAGTAACTTAAACACAGAGGGATTTTAAAAATTTGGTAATAAATGATAAATATTTCAGGATGTAAATTCTTACCAGTTAGAAAATAGAGAAAAATCTTTCTTGAATTGGTATTCTGTAAATTTCTTTATGCACATTATGCTGAATTGGTTGCAATGCCCTTCATGAGAAAATATAACATCAATATAAAATGTTATGTTTAACTATATAAACTATTTTTTTTAAATATTCATCTTGCAAAATTTTGAAAAGGATGGTTGTGCATACAATGTTCCATTTTACTCTATCAACTCGAATTTGAATTTTGCTTCATGACTGTGTACTTATTGTTTCGTAGATGGCCCTTCTATGTGGAGGTGTACAAACAAGTAGCTCTATCTAGCCATAACCTACTCACCCACCTACCATATACATTTTATTTTATCACAGAAAACCTGTAATGTCCTGAAAATGCCATCCATGTTGTGTGGAGCACGTCTTATCCAAATACATATCCTGACCTATTAAACCTGAAGGACACTACCTGGAATTCATCAAGCCAGAACTACAAGCCAGAAGTCCTGAATAATAGATTTTTCATTTTTCATTAATACTCACCCGTTACTAAGCAATTTCCACCCATTACTAGCTCATCTCCAACCCTTAACTCATTTCCACCACTTGCTAACATGTTCACACCACTAATTAAGTCGTTCCCATCACTTACTAATTCCCATCACTCATAACCCATTCCCACAACATTCTAAGACAATCCCACCTCTCATGGATTCATTCCCACCACTTATTAATTTGTTACAACTACTTATTAAGTTATTCCCACCACTTACTAACTCATTCCCACCAATTACTAAGACGTTGCCACTACTCATTAAGTCATTTCCACCACTTATTAATTTATTTCCAAATATTATTATGTCATTCCCACCACTTAGTAACTCATTCCCACAACTTAATAACTCATTCCTACCACATATTAAGTCATCCCCATCACTTAAAAGGTTGTTATCACAAGATATTACATTGTTCCCTCAAGATATTAAGATGTTACCAAAACTTATTAAATATGTATTGACAGAAAGTTGACAAGCATGTTACATGTTACAAGACTGCATTCATTTAAAGAATTCAATATGGTAGATGTTACTGTCACACAGCAAGCGTGCTAGGATTGCCAGTTACTTCTAATTGCATCAGGAATAGACAAAGCTTTAACTTAAATTCAATGAATACAGTCAACTGGGATACTCTCAGTAGCGTGTACAATAAGACAATAATGAAACCAACCTGACCTGACTACAGACCTATTTATATAGTTAACAACCATGTTTGACCACTGTACCCAGCAATTTGCCCTGTGATCCACTCCGTGTGCATTAACACAATGACTGCGTCCTGTGATCTGTTCTGAGTCCACTAACACACAAAATGTCTGTATCGTTTGATCCTTTCAGTGTCCACTGTCCAATAACACAAAATGTCTGTATGCAGATATTCAGAGAGTTAGCACAAACATGCTGTCCAAGATATGGATAATGTCCAAAATAAAAGTCCATTCTCTGGTAAATCCCCACACTATATCCAGATGTAAACAATGTCCACAATACAGCAAATCCACTTTCTGGTATATCCACACACTGCATCCAGTGCACTCCAACAAAAGTTCACAACAAAATATAAATAATTCAGTGTAACAGTTCTAAGATACAATTAACTTTCCTTATAGCTAGCTATATTCAATATCATCTATGGTCATGACTACAACACTTATATATAGCTTTAGAAATGGTTAAAAGGTTATAGAACTTACATGAAAATAAATACTGTCAACAGAATCAGTGAGGAGGCTCTATAAACTAGTTTATGGGGGTTTCCCCAAATCTATAAATAGATCAATATAGTCGAACTAATGAGGTTATAGAAGTCTTGAGGGATTTCCCCCAGTTTATAAACAAATCAATCTAACAGAGCACAATAAAAATAAATAACACTTGTAGAATACAAATGAACACAATGCTTTCCACAAATTAAATCATGCCTTGGCGCATTGCCCATATATGTAACACCTCCCCCTTAAAGAAAAAAATTGGAAACCAAAATGTTAAAATATTTTACAAGTTTTTTTTCCAACAAATATATCTATACATACACAGGCAATAACTTTTCACAAAGCACAGTTATCTAGATACAAAATTTACAGTTATACTTTGTATAACTTTATTAATCACAAATATACAAATTATACTTTAAACACAGTTTATGGACAGGCATATCTATGCAGATGCCATATTTTATTTTTAATAAGTTCTGTTTATACACTGAATTGTTGTACTGAACAGTGTTTCAATTAATAGCCATGGTAAGCTATGTTATACACCTTTCAAAGTATAGCTTTACCATATTCTCTTCACACACTTCAGTTAACTGTATGTCCTAATCTTGTTCTTGAAGCGGAAAGTTTTCAACCGGGGACAAAAATCTCCTCAAATTACAAAGATCATACATTTGAAGTCTTTATATACAAATATCAACAAACACCACAGCTTACTGGGATATAACATATCACCTTTTGACAGCACTGATAAACTCTTCCTTCCAGACTAAAAGGGCATAAGTTCTCAAGGAATATTGTTACTTGATGCAGTTTTTTTACTGTTTTAAAGGACACAAATTTTATTTAAATTTTCACAGCAGATTCCAACATAAGCCCTTCTGTAGACGGCAGTTGTTAATTGCCTGAGATAGGTGTACATTACAATGCACTATCCATGCAACATTAGTTTGTTTATTTTAGCATCACAATTGACAGAGGAATGAAGGTTCTTAAATGCTCTTTGACGCCTCGACTTTGGGCTTTAAAAGTTGAATGGAACCTTTCAAGTACACCTTGTAATTCTGGGTGATAAGCACTAGATTTGATCAGTCTGGAACCTAGTTGAAATATGACCTGTTAAAATAGCCCTGACATAAAAGCTGACCCTTGCTCTGATTGGATCTCTTTTGGTAAGCCAACTAAAGTGGAGAAATTGACCAGAGGTTTTGAGATCATCAGTGTTGTTATTTTGGTCGAAGGTATGGCTTCTGGGAATTTGGTTGAGGAACACATAATGGTCAAAAGATATTGTTTTCTGGATTTAGTTTTTGGGGCCTACACAGTCAATCATCACTTTGCCAAATGGCTCCTCAAAGGCTGGAATGGGTTTAATGAGAATCTTTTTCCTAACATGTGACAAATGCCAAAGTCTTGCAAAATTCTGCCACGCAGTGCCAGATTTGAGGCCAATAAAATTGTTTATCTTGCTGTAGGTTTTATTGATGCCTAAATGGCTGCCCATTGAAGACTCGAGCCAATTTCAGTATCTCACTTTGGTATATTTTTGGCACAACAATCTGGTGTATTACTGACAATTCCTCAGAAGCAGGGACATTTGGTGGCACATCATTTTTGACAGAATAGTCTACAGGGACCTTGTCTAGCTCTACTGGTGGAAAGACCAACTTGAATAGAGGAGCTAAATCAGGTTCATTTTCCTGCTCTGAAATTAATTTTGCTTTTGAAAGTGACAGATATGGACCATCAGTTGTGTCTTGTTTATCTGAATCTACCCTAGCCTGAGGGTTAGTATTACTAGTATCCTGTACTTCACAGTCAAAGTTATTCAAGAATGTATCCGATAATCCAGTATAAAAGCAATTTGTGTCATCTGCAAATAAGATAAATGCCAAAATTTTAGATTTATTTGATTTATTTGGGTTTTAATGTCGCTTTTAACACATTGTATACATCATATCAAGACAGGTAGTTTTATGGGCAGAGGAAACCAGTACATACAGTTGGTCAAGGCTCTGTACTGTAGAAGTGCCAACCAACGGCAAGCAACTACCAGCTTTCCCACTTGAGGTTGGGCCGGGAACCAAAGTCCGAGGTGGGAGGCGAGAGTGTTACCACTCTGCCACTGTGGCCCCGTCAAAATTTTAGAGACATTACAGGTATCATTGATATATAAAATAAACAACTTTGGGCCAAGAATTGAACCCTGTGGTAGATCACATAATATCAAAATGAACATACTGTTTCCTATTATCGATATATGACTTAATCCAGCATAATGCTATCCCTCTTATTCCATAAAATTCTATTTTTTAATTAATACAGTGTGGTGTATAGTATCAAATGCCTTTTTCAGTCTGTACATACTCTTACTGTTAAATTTTACTGTCTATTGATGTGGCTAAATTTTCTAATAATTCAATTAAAGCTTAAGAAGTAAAGTGTTTTGTTCTGAATCAACACTGATTCCCTAATAAAATATTGTGTTTTTCAATGAAACTGTCTAACTTGTTATTGAATATTTTTCTAATATTTTGGAAAATTGTGGCAATAATGAGACAGGTCTGTAATTTGTAAAGACAATCTTTTCTCCAGATTTAAACAAAGGTGCAACATTTGCCACTTTTGTTTTATCAGGGAAACAACCACTAGTTAATGACAAGTTACATATGTATAAAAAGGTGAAACAATACAATTATATACTCTCTTTATTACTTTCAAACTTAAGTCATTTATATCTTTTGAAGTCTTACGTTTTAAACTATTAATTTTTTAAACTCATCTTGACTGTCATCAGGAAGAAACAAAGAATTGTAATTTTGGTTTTGCATAAAATCATGGACATGTAGTTTACTTGGAGGCTCAATTATTTTCTAGGCAAGATTAGGACCAACATTTACAAAGAAGGCATTAAAGCCATCAGTATCATTTTTATTTTTCAATAACTGGCTATCACCCATCAATTCATTTGAAAAATTATTACTAGGCTGAAACTTTATCAGTGTACTTAATGTATTCTAATCTAATCTACTGCTTCTCAGGTGCAATATCTTCCTCACAAAGGGGAACTCTAACAAAAATCATTTATCGTAAGGAGAATCGAGGGGTGTTCAAGGTCAGTGATCCTGAAATTAAAGAGGTGGCTTTTGAGGTGTTTCCTGAAAGATACGACAGAGAGGCTATTTCTTATTTGGAAGAGGAAGGAGTTCCACAGAACTGGGGCGTAGTGACTGAAAGAATTAGAAAAGTGTTTGAATGATTTATGAACTTTATGGTCGAAAGTGGGGGTATGAAGGAACTTAAGTTTGGGGCTGCTTTGCCTTGTCTTTCTGGAAGAGGTGTACGGATGAATCAATTCTCTTAGGTAAACTGACTGACCCTGGTTGAGAATTTTGTATGTAATGAGGCCTATTTTAAATTGTACCCTGTATCCGAATGGGAGCCAATGGAGTTTTTTTAGATGAGGGGTAATGTGAGAGAATTTAGAGGAACAGGTGACAACCTGGCAGAGTGAGTTTTGGACTAACTCCACATATCTTTGCCATTACTTTTATTTTCCTCTAACAAATTACTACAATATTCTTTCTGTGCTTTACGTAGTATATTGAACAGTTAACTTTTATACTTTATACCTTATCTCACTGGCTTTGGTTTTATGGTTTAAAAAGTTTCTTTATAACAAGTTTTTCTTCTTACAAGCATTACTCAGGCCACTAATAAATCAAGGGTTAACAGACTTATACTTTGTATCAACCTTTATTAAGGAACAATAATTCTGGAACTATGTAGTAAACTTTTTGATAAACATATTATATGCTGAGTTTACATTAGACCTTCTATACAACTAATAGCATACTAATATCAATTTATTTTTTAAAAGTGACATATTAGACTCATTTGTATCCCTAATAACAACAATACTATTACCTAGTTTTACTTAAATTTACATCCCTACTACACATAAATAGTCGTAAATGGTTTGAGATGTCAGTTATAAAAATTCCACTGCTAATGTTTTTAGATTAAATGTAAAAATATTATCTATTAACGTAGCACTATGCTGACTTATTCTTGTGGGTTAACAAATAAGTAGAAAAATCTCATGACCAAGTAGCATTTCTTTAAAGTTGCTGATGTCTTTATGACTGCCATATTTTAGTAGATCAATATTAAAATCTCCACACATGCAATATGATTTTTCTGTTAGCTGCAAATCAGTGAGCATACTTTCAATTTTATAAATAAACTTGTGATCTGACTGCCTGGTGTTCTATAAATACAGCTAATTATAATATTTTTACCTTATTCAATAACATTATTCATTAACTATTTCAAACTTAAATATATCTCTTATATAAAATGAACAACCACTATCCTTCTCATCTAGTCTTGTCTAATAAATTTCTCATAATCATCAATGCTGAACTCGGTACTGTTTTATCATCTAATCAACTTTTGGAAATTGCAATACTATCAAAAGTACATTTGAATTCATTTATAAACTTGATAATTTCTGTACAAGTTTTACCAATACTCCTTACATTAAAATGAACCATAGAAAAATATTTTTATTATTATTATTGACAAAGTTAGTATGAAAACTTTCTTCTATATAATATTTACAAGTTGTATGTACATAGTTGAATAAATTACTATCTGAATCAATATTAATATCAAAGTCACTACTTTTATCTTCTACTTGTTCATACTTGATTAAAAACATGAGGTGATTAAAAACACTGATCTGTATTATGCAACTGGTTATTTTGTGGGGTGTAACGATAAGCTCAGCATTATCTGTATCATAAAATAGAAATAACATGATACAATTTTGACACCGCGAACCCGTTTGACTTTTTAACTTCTTTAAATCATTTAGACTGAGTTTTGCACACATTTTTTGTGAATCTAACATTCATAAAAGCTACATTCAATTGCAGTGATTATAACTTCTTTATGAGAAATTCCACACAGAATTAAAGTTTTTGGCATTTTTCAATAAATAAGAAAATGATTGGATTAAAAAATAAATAAAAAAGCAAGGTAATATGTTTATACAACATAATATTGGTATTTATATGATACAAAAGTGTGTCAGTTTGTTGGCATTTCTGAGCAATTTTGTCTTAGGTTTTCTATTTGTGCCTCATTTTTCACTTCCTTATTTCCTCTCAGCGTGTGGCAAGCCTCAATTTCATTTTCCTCAATAATGACTTTTAACTAATTTTGTAAGAAAGTTATGACTTGATTTTCTAGTGTATGGGTCTCAGTCTCAGAAGCATCCTGATAACCCTCACCATTTGTGTTGACAACTCTTGCATAAGTCATATGGGAGGTTTTTAACTGGAGATTAAGGGGCCACAGTGGCAGAGTGGTAACACTATTGCTTGCCACCTCTGAGATCCGGGTTCAGTTCCTGGCCCGACCTCAAGTGGGAAAGCTGTTAGTTGCCGTTGGGTTGGGAGTTTACTGTATAGGTCGTGATATGACCTGTTCAATATGTTGAAAGCGAAAAATCAAAATTAAATATAAAAAAAAATTAAAATTAATAAATAAACCAGAGATTACAACATCATTTATGCAGCTGTATTGCTCGAGGTCTTCTACTTTCTGTTCTAGGACCTGATTTTTTAAAATCTTTTTCTGAATTTTCAGTTTCAAATTGCATTGTTTTTAACAACTTGTCAAATTTATTATGTTTATCTGCTACAGAATATTTTATCTCTGCGATGTCATCATTTTCTGATGTACTAACATCTTTTGAATTACTTGCCTTCAGTTGCATTTTGTATCTGGTTACTTAAAAAGCCTGTAGTCCTAATTTTAGCATTTACATTTCTCCTAGTTGCACCAAGCCAATGTTTATGCCATCATTTTATCACTCAAATTTCTTTCCTTCTTGGAAGAAAAATCTCAAGATCAGAAGCCCAAAGCGTGTGTATACTACATCATACAATTGTCCAAAATTTTCACTTGCACAAAAACACACTGTAACACTGCAGTATTATTTTTCTTATGTTTTGGTGTTTAAAACCTGATTTAAGCCTTCTGGTGAGTATACATTAATCATGCACAGATTTAGAAGTTGGTACTAGTGAAAATAAATAAATTTTTAATGATGATAACAGTAGTAATCATTGAGGAAGTATTGGGTTTTTATAAATTTGAACCCTTTCTGTCTGATAATGACAGTATTACTGAAATGAAGATATGGATATAAATTATGTCAATGGTTCTTATGTCTGTAATATTTAGATTACAAAATACTGAATGTACTGAATACAAACTCATTTAAAACGTTAACAAGATTATTTTGATTCTATCCCTATACAAAGCCATAGAGGGGGCTATTGATCTCAAACCTAGATTTGTAAATCACAGTTTTTAAAATTGTACTGTTTTACACAATATAATTTCTTTTCTTAATGTTTAGCATAATAATAATAACTTTGAAGGCACCATTGCTGTTAATAAGGAGAAATATAAACAAAATAAACATAATTTAGTCTTACAATAATCCTTGCAATTACATATCTATTAGTTCTTTATCAAACATCACTTCAAAGCTTGACTTTGCTGGTTTTTCTTGTAAAGTTTTAAAACTCTGTTTGCTAATAAAACTGTTTATTATACATTAGAGCCTCTATTATCCGACCCTTATGGAGGAGTAACAATTAGATCAGATAATAAAAGGGTCAGATATTAAAAAGGCTAAAATAACAGGTTTAAATGGAGCTGAAATAGTGGGTTTGGGTCAGGTAATTGAAAATTTGAACAATAGAGAGTTAGACAATAGAGCTTCTACCGTACCAGAAATATGAGAATTTCTAACATCAAAATTTAAACCATGGCTAGGTATGTTTTAGCAAAACTTCCACAATAGAATTGATAAAAAGAGGGGATAATTATAATTCTTCAAATCAATCTAAAAATCTGGACCTCCAATTTGATTTGCTGATGATTATTCTGTCTTAAACCATACTTTTGGTAGCAGACAATAGAAAAAGTGTGAATTCTTTTTCATGAATCCACAATTTTTAGCTTCAGAATCCACAATTTTTAGCTTCAGAATCCACACTTTTCAGCTTCAGAATCCACACTTTTTAGTTAAAGAATCCACATTTCACACTTTTTAAATTGTTTAATTTATTGGCCCTGATGACAATGTAATCAGGTAAACATAGTCTGACAATTTGAATGTTAATTTATTTTTAAGAATTTAGTTTTGTGAGCCATCATTTTAACAATTTACACACATAAACCACAGTAGTTAAAAATGCATACACATGAATCACTTCACTTTGTATCAAAATAAAAAGATATTCACAAAAGAAAATGCATCAAACTTGACACTGACTTTGAAACAAGCAATCTTAATATAAGGAACAAAATTCACTTTCAACATTTATGAACAATTTTACAATCCATGGTGTATTTGGTGATGTGCTACAATAGCAGTTGTACAAGTCTCTTGTCGGAAAAATATCCAAATGTAAGATGGAGGATTATAAAGCTTCATTGGTGAACAACCTTCTTGAGGTATCATTTATGAGTGAAGCACAATTTTTTCTTTATCCAACAATGCAAACATTTTGTAAATAAACACCATGTGTGACCCACATCCATTTAAAATCATTTCCATATTCCATATTTCCATATATTCCATATGTAGGTGTATCTGAATTGAGATGATATCATGCAAATCCTCAGCAGGAAAATCCTCCATCCAAAATGAAGCGGTGAATAAAATCCAGCAAGTCTGAAAACAAGTTTAGATAAAAATACAATGAAATTGTCTTTGATGCTAAATTTTGAGAACAGTATTTGATGATGGTGTTTGTCTGAGAAACTAGTACAGAATTTTGTTTTGTCATTTGATAGGGCAGTCATTAGTTTCAATGTCAACATTTATATTGATATTTTTGACATTTTATTTAAGATTTTATAAAATGTATAAAGAACACAATAAAATGTAATGAAATCTAGCAAAAGGTGAAATACCTTACCTTTTGACATCACTGTGCATGGTCTATTTCCTTAATGTATTTCTTCCCAAATCCTTTCAAAGTCAGTCAAAGTTGGGGTTTAACGTCCCGTTCAACAGCCAGGGTCATATTGGGACAGGTCCTCAGCATTGCCACTTGTGGGACTCGAACCCACAGAGGTAACAGCCTATGATTAGATGCCAAACTTGATAACCACTAGGCCACCGAGGACCTCCCAAATCCTTTCAACCAAACATCACTGATATTTATATATATATATATATATATATATATATATATAGGCTTTGTCATGTACTTTCACTGGACATGGTTGCAAAGATGCAAATTTAACACCATAAATACTAAAAAGAAATGTACCAGCAGAATACAACATATTTAATTAAATCAATTAAACATTTTCAGAATCAACACTTTTTATTGAATGTTCAGGTCACCACATTTAATGTAGAGAGAGAGAGTTTATTTATTATAGTGACATGTACATAGAAGTATAAATACAGAGTCTACTATAACAGATGGAGTTGTACCCAGCCCTACATGGGCTTATATGTCACCTGTACCAACTGTAGGTATGAAGACCTATACATCGTCCTAATCTTAAAATACTTTATCATACACAAACTCATAACATTTATCTCTTTTTTCTCGTTGAAACTTGGGATATAGTTAGCAATTTAAACATTATTAATTATATAAAATACTCTTTCTCCTTTCCCAGGAAAGACATATATATTTGGCTAGATTTTTTTGATACATCTTGTTAATAAATATAAATTTCTCATCCATGGTCATTGTATTAAATTCATGTGACACTCTAATGCTGTTGAATAAATTTGCCCTATAGTCATTATAAATGGGACATACCAATAGAAAGTGGAATTCGTTTTCTATTTCATGAGAGTTACACATTTGGCAGGTCCATTCTTCAACCTGAAGGTGTCTAACATTGCCATTTTCTGTATAACTTTTAACATGAAATCTTCCTGTTTCAATCCTCAATGGTAGGATACCAGCCCTAAATTGAGACAGTAGGGAGCGCTGATATTTTGTCATACACATCTTCAAGTATTCTTCTGTATGATACTTCATCTTAAACTTTATGTATGATCTTAGTTTTGGTTTGGTGTGGATAATCTGTCTCTACTCTTCCTCACATTCAAGCCTTAGTTTTTCATGTACTACCTCCAGATTACAAAGCTGTTTTTGATCATAAATATTCCATAAATCCAAGCTACTAAAAATCTTCTTAATGTCATTTGACCAATTTTTATACGATTTTTCATAATCCCATAAAAATATCTGTTTTGTTAGTCTTTCAATTGGCATATTAAGCAAACGGTTCCAAAATCTTATGAGGGATAATTGCCTCCTGTATTTATCTCTTAGCCAACCTGTATCCCCAAGTAACATTGCATTTGGACAGTACCGATGAACACCTAGTATAAACCGTGCTGCTTTATTTAGAACAATATCAGGTGTTTTTAGGCTAAATGAGCCCCATATGACTGAGCCATAATCAAGAATTGGTATAACCCCTGATTCAAATAGCTTGGAGAATGTTTTGAATCTGAAATCTCTGTAACTTTTACATTTTGTTATTATCGAACCTAGAGCCCTACTGGCTGAATCACTCAAGGATTTTATACACTCTTGGAATGTCAAATGCTCATCAAGAATAACTCCGAGATATTTGTATGATTTTGATAAATTTATCTCCTTCTCCCCAAAGTAAAATTTTTGTTTTGTTTCTGGTGCTTTATTGTGTCTGAAATGAATGATATTACTCTTAGCTATATTTATGTTCATTCTCCACTTTCTACACCAACTATACATTATGTTAAGCATATTTTGCACCTCTCCTTCTGTTTTTCCTATTAGTACCATATCATCTGCGTATAGTAGAATCGAAACCTTATTTCCATTTATATCAATGCCAAGACCTAATTCTTTTATTTCTTTAGCTAGGGAATTAATATAAATAGCAAATAATGTAGGCGAGAGTGTGTCTCCTTGCCTTACTCCAGAATTTACTCCAAACCATTCAGTGAGGAAGTTATTAATTTTTAAACAAGAAAATGTATTTGTGTACATTGCTTTAATCGCGAAATAAACTTTGCCATCAATATTAAAATTTAACAGTGCATAAAGTAAAAGGTCTCTATCCACCCAATCAAAGGCTTTCTCAAGATCAATAAAAGCACAAAAACAGGTTTGTTACAGCTAATATGGTTTCTTATAATTGACGTCAGACTAAAAATATGATCCTCACAAGATCTTTTAGCCCTAAACCCATTTTGTTCTTCCACCAGAAGTTCAAGTTCTTCACAATAGGAAACAATTCTTCTATTCAGAATAGAAGAAAATATTTTAGCAACACATGAATTTAGTGAAATACCTCCATAATTAAGTGGGACAAGTGGGTCCTTATCAGAACTTTTTGGAATTGGCGTGATTATGGCCATTTTCCACTGGGATGGTAGCATACCTCTTTCAAACAATGCTTGGAATAACTTATGCAAATGTTCTAAGATTTTTGGATTCTTAAGTATTTCATTTGGTATTTTATCTATTCCAATTGCTTTTTGTGATTTTAATTTTGTAACCATATTTTCAATTTCATATAATTCAATTGGTGCATTTAAATACTCATTTGGTCTATAATTATTGCTTTTCATTTGGCTTTCTATTTCTTCTTTGTGGTAAACAATGTTATTTTTAAACACATCATCAAAGTTTGAATTTTCTGTAATATTTAGCAAGTTATGAAAATCATCATGCCATTTGTTTAGGACAACCTCTTCATCACTGCAAATACTGTCCTCTAACTTAACTTTCATTGGAATTTCACGAGATTTAGAGGGCCCAATCTTCCTAATCTGTTCCCAAAATTCCCTTGGATTCTTAGAATTCAGCTCTTTGAGTTTTAATGCCTTTTCGCTATAGAACTTTCTCTCATACTGCCTCAATTTTCTGTCAAATATTTGTCTATCATTTTTAAATTTATTAAAAATATATCTTTTATAGGCTTTGGATCCTTTATATTTTTTCCAACTATTTTCACTACTTCTCATTATTATCGACAATTAAAAGATGTTTATCCATTTCAGTGAAGATTGTTTTAACAAATTTTTCGTAAGCATCATCTAATTCAGCTTGATTTACCTGTATATATTCCAAAATTTCAATTGCCTTTACTAAACCTTCTTTGAACATTTTAGAATTCATGAAACTGTCACAAATTCTATTAAAGTTGTATTTAATTTTATTGATTCTCCGTGGGGAAAATGCTTTCATTTCAATTTTACTATTCATATTATTATTACCCATTGGTATGTTAAAGACAGCTGTAATTAGACATTTAGGCTGAATATATGCAAACTTTGATTTGACATGGCCTTTTTAGTGGTTTAAGCCAGAGAAACCACTCGAAAGTGTGGATTCGGCCTCGTATTTTCTGATTCACAAATCCACACTTTCTCATGATTTCTCCTAAACATAATTTAAATTCTGATTGAATCTTATTCATATTGAACGCAGACAAAATTTTTAATACTGTAATTAAAATTTAAATTAATTAAGGTTATTCAACAGAAAGATAAATTCTGTCTGAATAACTGAACTTGATATTCTTCTAAAACACTGCAATACAAGGATTGAAAATTCTGTCAAAAGAATATCAAATTCTGCCGTAAGAGTTCAAGTTCTGTCATGACATTTTCATGTGACAAATAAATGTATGCATGATCAAACTCATAGAAGTTTATATGTTTGTGATTACAGCATTTATTAAGAAAGTCACATAGTGAAACAAGTTAATATTGACTAGATTTGAGTGGGATGTCAAATGAAAAGTCACATACATACTTTAATCTAAATATTATTTAATACTAAGTTACTTCCAGATATATTTCATATCCATTGTCACTATTTTTCAAGCAATACAAATTATAAACATTTCATAAAATAAAATAACATTTTATAAACTTTTATTGTGTACCTGTATTGTTTTAAACCTCTACCAATGGAACCTTCTGAGCAATTTGAGAGCAATTCTGAGCAACACACATCCTTTTTCAATACCTTGAGCAATAACACTCTCACCAGTAGAAGTGCTTATACTCAATGACAATACAGTAAAGACTGAGTAGCCCCAGTGTCTCATAATATCTTAATGGGAACTTCACCAGAACAACAATCTAAGGATACAAAACCCTCATACACAAAAGATCTGAACTCCACCCTAATAATTTCAACTTGTTCAAACCAATACTAGATTCTGTTCTATTGGGACACAAAGGCATCGTGTGTTGTCTCTTTTCTCTCTTTTTCTTCAAGAGCCAACAGTCCATCATAACATACCCAAGTTTTTTACACAGGAGCAAAGTATTTTGATTTCCTATCTTTACTCAGTCTGGTTTGAAGTTTACCCTTATCTGAACTCATTTCTGGAGCTACATTTTGAGATTTCTCTCCTACTTCATTGTAAGACCAATGGATCTGTTCTTGTTGAAGGTGGACTTATGCGTCAGAGCATTGTCATCAGCATAAGCTGCTGCTTTTGCCAAATTTTCAACTTTCTGTTAATCAAAATCAGTTTTAATGTCATCAAAACATGAGTTTGACTTTCTTGTTTATGATAGTTTCTGAGTTTTTCTGTTAATCAAGATCAGTTTTAATGTCATCAAAACATGAGTTTGACTTTCTTGTTTATGATAGTTTCTGAGTTTTTCTGTTAATCAAGATCAGTTTTAATGTCATCAAAACATGAGTTTGACTTTCTTGTTTATGATAGTTTCTGAGTTTTTGACAATATGTTTCTGATACCAACTCATATACACAATCATAGTGCACATATTCAGAAATCGGCAAAGCTGTATATAGGTCAGACCCCAAATCAGACTATGAGTTATTGCTCAAGGTATTGAAGGAGGCTTTGTGAATGCTCCCTTACATGAGGTCAACTTATTTCAGTTCAATTTTGAGCTTCGAGCGCTCTTTCTCTAGCTTCAAATTCTCTAAGTTTTAGCTCTCTTTCAATTTCTAATCACCTGATCTCAAATTGCCCAGAAGGTTCCATTGTTAGAGGTTTATATATTTCTAAACAACTATCAGGTAAAAGGTCCTCATCAACTAATTGTTAACCAATAAGCCTTTAAGTTTATGTTTACATGTTGTTCTTTTCACCTCTAACTGTAATTCTTATGCTATCTGCATAAACATATCTTTTTCAAAGTTTCTAGAACCTCCATAGATGATGACTGTACAAATTCATTAGCACTAGCCATTTTGAGCACTATTGACTGTAGCAAACTGCCAAATAAATTCTCAAAATGTTAACTTAATGGTTAAATCAAATGGTTGATCAAATGTTTGGATCCCAAAGGACCCCCAATTTTCCTCTTATGGCCACAGATCTATCATGGTAGCAATTACCAGTTGCTTCTACTTTCAACAGGAATAGACAATGGTTTAACTTAACAAATTTATTTAACAATTTAAATAATGACTATAGTCAACTGGGTTACAGTCAGTAGCATATACAATAAGACAATAATGAAACCAACCTGACCTGACCACAGACCTATTAATATAATTAACAGTTAGGTTTGTCCACTATATCCAGTAATCTATCCTGTGATCCGTCATACCACAAGACCCCCAACCTCCCCCTGTTTTGAGTGATCTTTTGATTGTAGAACAATGCTGAGTTATTATAGGATGACACAAGCTATCTTGACTCCCGTCCAAGTTATAATATGTTGTATCTGTGACAAGACCCCTATCCTGATTAGTCAGGACCCTTATCAGTCCTATCTTATCAGGTAAGAATATTAATCCAGGTGAGCTTAATTCACTGTAAGATTATTCACGCCATGAAAAGAATAGCAATGTAACTCCTATGACCAAAACGATGGGTTGTAAACACAGTTGTGATCAGACTAAATCAAATTGCAGCCTATTGGGCAGTAGAGAAGCAATATTATGTTCCATAAATACCAAATACTCACCTGCCTTATGTATGTCACTGTTTGCAGAAAAAGTATCTCAGCAAGCTGGTGGATCATTCATCACCAAAAATATCAGCAATTTGCAGATAAATAATCCTGTTGACATTGTGCCACAACAAGGCACATTTTGTACCTCAGACAGAAGCAGTGATGTTTATCAGCCCAAGACAACCAAAGAAGAGGAGGAGATCTGTGTGTGTATGTGTGGGCTCAAGTTCACTGCTGAACCAAAACCAGGTGGTGAGTGAGATCTGTGCTACTTGGCTTGGGTGAACTTGAATGATTAATTTGTGTTTAAACTCTCTTTTATTGTAAGAGTCATATCAGGATGGATAGATCAGAAGATTGAGGAAAGCAGTACAGTTTCATTCTGCAAAACCTTCACAAACTAGCACACATCTACCAGCTGTCCAATTTTAAGGCTTACTGTTCACTAAACCAAGGACCTGAGAAATGAGAAACTCTGTGCTCCAATCACCCTACAGGCAGTATTGTCTACACTTATAGGTATTTTAGATAGCCTCTCACTCCTCCAATTACTGCCAGACTTCTAAATTTGGCCATTTTTCTCCCTAATTCTGATTTTCCTCAGCAGCAAAACTGTAATTAGAGGTGTTTAGATGGGTTTCATATGAGGTGCTGTATTCTACCTCTGTTTTATCCGCTGTCTATAGCCACCAGAAATTTTGCCTGTAGAGTGATCCTAGGGCACAGCATAATATTCTTGTAATTGTCTATTTACTGCTGTGCACCAAAAAAAGGGTAAGGTACTCTTATCTTTTTGTAAAACATTTACATTTTTACCTGTTTACCCCTTGTCTCATAAGGGATTTATTGTCATCTTGTATATGGATCATGCATGGGTTTTATGTGTTTTTGGGAAAATAAATTACTAAAATAAATATATCTTTTAACTAATTCCTCCAAAATCATCTTATTGACACATAGTACTTTTGTAGTATTTCAACTAGTGTGCATTACAGGATTAGTTTAATTATAATCCTATTTATCCTTCAGACACTGTACTGGACAAACTGTCCATAGTTCAAGGCCAAAACTGTTGTGATGAGAGGTTGTTTGGAGCACTTGCCTGCCATCTGACCAACTTCCATGTCTTAGCAGCCATCCTGGGCTTCACTTGGTGTGAACTTGAAGCTTTCAGACAGAATCACCCTGCATCACCCCCCACCCAGAGACTAGAGATGCTGGTGACATGGAAACAGAGGCAAAAACAGAAAGCCACATTGTATGAGTTACTGAAAGCTCTACAGAGATCTCACATACCGGAAGTGTGCTATAGAAAACAGGTGCTGGAATACCTGGAGAACTGGGAAGAGGAGGCTTGTTTAGAGGACCAAAAATATGGTACTGATGTACAAGATGCACAGAGACCCTAGATTGTACGAATTTATAGTGTTAGGCAGGATTCACACTATTTCAAGCAAACACTGATTAACTGGTTTATTTATTTGGGCTAAGTATCACCTAACACTTTGTTGAAGTTATATCAAGATGGATAGTTTAGGAGAGGAAGAAAGGCAGTACATAATTTTGATTCTGCACTGAAAAACAATTAGGGGCTGGCACACAGCTACGAGCTTTCCAGTTTAAGGGCTAAGTGGGAATCAAATCAAGGACCAGGGGAATGAGAGGCTTTATGCTATGATTTCCCAACAGGCAGTATTCTGTATATTTATTGGCATTTTTAAGAGCCCCCCATTCCTCCAATTCCTGCCAGACTTCTAACTGTGAAGTCGTATTTTGTGTGGCAACAAAACTGTCATCATAAGTGTTTAGGTGGGTATCACAGAAGGTAAAGTATTTTACATCTGCTTTACCTGCTGTCTATAGCCACTCACAATACTGCCTGCTATTTGATTCTAAGACACAGACCAACAATCTTTTCATTGCCATATCCTGCACTCGGTTTACTTTAGTGGAAATCAATGTAAGGTACCTTTTATCTCTTTGTGAAAACTTTTTATGACCTATTTTCTCCTTATCTCAATGAGGATTTATCCTTGTATTGTGATCATGCATTGGTAAAACGTGATTTGATGTGTTTTGGGAAAAAAATTTAATTAAAGTATATCTTTCATGATTTTCTTCCAACAAATTTTGCAGATTTATCTGGTATTGTTTTGATACAGAGTACGTTAAAAGTATTTCAGCTTGTGTGCATTACAGATTTTGTCGAGTTCATATTGTATTTGTGCTTCAGACACTGTACTGGACATGCTGTCCAAAGTTCAAGGCCAGTGCTGTCCTGATGAGGGGTTGTTTGGAATGCTGGTCTGTCACCTGACAAACTTCCATGTTTTGGCAGTTAACCTGGGCTTTACTTGGTCCGAGTTGGAAGCTTTCAGACAGAACCACCCTACATCACCCCCCACCCAGAGACTAGAGATGCTGGTGACTTGGAAACAGAGGCAAAAAGAGAAAGCCACATTGTATGAGTTACTGAAGGCTTTTCAGAGATCTCACATACCAGAAGTGTGCTATAGAGAACAGGTGCTGGAATGGCTAAAGAACTGGGAAGAGGAGGCTTGTTTAGATTACCATAAATATGGTGCTGATGTACAAGATGCACAGAGACCCTAGAATGTGTAAATATGTAGTCTTAACCTGGCTTCATACTTTTCAAGACAAATGAAGTCGTTATTAGGCTTTTCCAGTTAAACACAAAGCATGAAATATTAGAACTAGCACATTTTTGACTACTCACAATGTATTCTAATGTTTTTAGCGTGTTGCAAAGAGAAAGGTGTTAATATATGTTGGTAATATATGGACAATATTGATGAGGCAGTTATAATGTATGGAAAATTGTAATATATAGTGTCTATTTACTACATTCACTGGATATAAACTGTATTTGTGTTTACCCCATAATACTTTTGCTCAGCTTCAAACGTCTGAATTTAAAAAAAAGAAATCCACTTCTCTGCTTCAAAACAGTTGACAGACTTGCAATAACAGTGGTACACCATTCACGTTCAAGCAAACTTATCCACCCAATCCCTTCATTCAATTACATATAAGAATTTAAATTCTTGAATTATGAATGATATTTTAACATGCCTCTGTTAAAGTCATTCCCAGTGCCTCTGCATCACACACTATAAACTCCTATTTTCACTCACTAAGCCATTGGGACACAATTGAATGGTGATTACATTTCTTTTCTAGGCAATAACCACCTACAGACCTTATCCAAAATTATTTTCAAGAGTAGGTTTACGATCCACTTGGCAATGTGAAACTGCCCTCTTAGATTAAAATTCTTACATGGCAGATGAAAGTAAAATGGCTATGACTTGAAGAAAACATTCTAACATTGTCAAATCAGTCAGTAATAACCTGAGCAAAACTTTAAAAATACTTTGGTAGCATTTGAAATGAAAGTCATTATTTTAAATTTTCATATTTCAAAACAAAGGGTGAAGATAACTTTAACAACAATAACCCAGTGACACAACCAGATAGGCCTTTGCTTGAAATTACGGCTTCATTCTAGTTCTGTCTCTGTTTTGTTTCCTGCCTGGCAGACTGTAACAAAGTAAAGCCACACACTGTTGGTGTGACAGGGGCTTAAGGTTAACTGGTCTAGTTTTTAACACAAGCAGTGAATAGTGTCTTAGATACAAGAAACAAGGTACATTGTGTATACAATAAACCGCTTAAAGTGAATATACTCCAAACAGACATACAGACAGTTTTTTACACTGACGAACCAATCTGGGTTTTCCCTCAAATCTCTAAAACTTTCAGCTGATTGTACTCAAAATAAGACCCCATAAAATGGGTAGACTTATAAATTTTTACGAATTTTACAGCTTTAACAAACTGTCTTAGGGTTATCAAAGATGTAAAACTATTTATAACAAATAATTTCTGTTTTTTACAGAATTATAAAATCAGTAAAAAGGACAATGATTATGATACACTCTCACAGGAACAGAAATAAAATTGAATAAAAGTAATAGTAATAAAACAAGATTTAGAACAGTTATACTTTACAAAGTACCTTAAGTCAGCCTGTACGAAGAACTTCAAGGAAGTACTTGATTGTAGTCAAGTACTTGATTTTAGAAAGAACCACAAAGCTTGTAAACATCACATAAGTTTGTATTGCTTATTTAGACTTTGACTTTCTGATAACATGTATCAACAAAGTCACTATCTTAACACATCACGAGGAAGAAATTACAGCTCAATGCCATCATGGAAGACAATAAGGGCATAACATCTCCATTTAGAATGGCTTTATGAAAATCAGCACGGATTATTTAAACAAGGTTTGCACAGAGTCCAAGAGTTCGGAAGGATAGACTTATGTTTTGGAGTCCGAAAGGATAGATGGTTGTTTTTACTGTAAAAATTATGAGAAATTCAAATATGCAAGTCTTGCAAATGAAAACGTCAAACTTCCCTTGAATAATTACTTTAAAGTTGGGTACTGTCCGATTTTTACACAAATTCTAACCAAAAATGCCCTTTTTGCAAAAAATTGCACCTACAGATCATAAAAATAATATCATTTGTCAAAAACACTTTGTCGAAGGTTATTACATTGCATTACCATGATCCCCATCAGATTAAATGTGACACTTTAATCTGTAACTCTAATAATATATGTTCTTGATCACATTATAACAACCTGTCCCATGTTAAACAAGCAATCAGTGCCTGTGAACGGCAGTTCCACAAAGTTTATATGTAGTTTGCTGTCTGGAAGTGACCAAATGCCTGTGGTGCTGCAGTCTCCTAAATGTGTGTAGTCCAACCTTCATTTGATGCATCAGTACAGATCTGAACGGGCTGCAAAGATGTGGGTGAAGGGAGTTGGAATGTGAATAAGCTTTTCACAGGATTTTGGAATATGCCAGTTGTTCTTCAGGTGCCATTGTGTGGGCTTCATGTGAAGGCAGCCTGATGGTACATGTTTCTCTGTCGTGCACAGAAGACCTATCGAGGACATAAAATGGCTGACTGAGCATATTTGGTCTTGTAAAATATTTGAGCCAAGAACCTGCCACCTCTCTGTGGTGGATCTGACCACTCCTTGAGCTAAATAGTACTGGTACCCTACATAGGTAAAGACCTGCTTGGAATTCAGGTCTTATTTTCTGCAGGTTTATTACCTAACCTAAGTCCTGACACAAAAGAAAGAGCCCAATACTGGAAAGTTTGGTTCTGATAATGGAATCTGAGATAATTTCTGGATGAAGTCCAGCTAAGTGACTCACTCTCCTTTTGAAGGGACAGCCTGACAGATTCTGGGGTCTCCTCTTTGAAAGTCTTGATCTATAAGAAATAATTTAAAGTACTAACATCCAAGATTCAACTTTGGTCAGGCTTTAGAACAAGGAAAAGACGGCTGTAGAAAGAGCCAGAGATGACTGGATTCTGATATTTTCCACTGCTTGCATTATAAGGAGGGAATGCAATGTCTCATTCAGGTAGGTGTTCCTGGGGAATTTACATATTCACCTCCTTATCACGGGTTCACTGGTGAGAGGATGTTTGATCTTGAACAGCAGGTTATATCCCTCATTCGAGATCAGAAACAACCTTTGACTCAAACTCTTCACTGCCCACCCTTGTCACAAAATTTGGCAGGTCGTTTGTCACAGGAGGAGACAGATTTACATATAAAGCATCTTTCACAGGCATTTTTTTTTCTGTGTATCAGGACTTACACCTTTCTTTTGTGGCTGCCCTGTAAAAGACTCAATAGGTTCATGAATTACAACAAACAAGTAATTTATACCTTCTTTCAGAACATGAACGTTTAAGGCAAGAGGAACATTTACAATCTTTTAAACAAACACTTTAACTAATGTCCTGTCTTTGAACAAAACTGACACATTGTCATTTAACACTTTTTCCTTTGTAAGACTTGGGGATACAGCCACCATAATTGGATCCTTTCCACTGTTCACGGCCCCTGTTGCCAAAAGAGCACCAAGCTGGTGCATCCGTGTCCTGGCCTGCAGAGGGGGACCAGCTTGAGTTCCTGGCTTCTATGTTTCCAGCACATATGTTGCCTATGAGAGCAGTACCTGTTGGAACCCTCTCTGGGCTGTGAGGCACAGCATTCTGCCTCTGCTCTGGCAATCTCATCCTCTGTGTGGCATATATCATCTGGCAATAGGCCTGAGGAATTCAAATGGATGTTTTGCAAAGCATACCATATGTCTGGCTCAACACTGGGCTAAAGATGCTCTAATTAAGTGACTTCTCAATAAGGTAATGTTACCCATCTGCACAAAAAGAGTGTCAACCACATGTTGCACTGCCTTTCCCATGCAGAAACTTGTGTTCTGTTTGAAGTCTATTTAGTCACAGATTTCTGATCAGGCTTCGTCTACTTCTGTGAAGATTTTCCTTTGGACAGCTCAGCATTCAGAGCTCTGAAAGTTTTTTGTATGTGAGTCTGTAACTTTGTTATGCATGCGCAATTTCTGCAACTTTGTTGTAGACATAAGTACTCCCCCGTAGCGCCTTGTTCCATTTACATAGGCAGTCCTGTGCCACTGGGCATGAAGGAGTATTAGTAGTAAGACTGAAGGACCTATTGAGAAGGGGTGCATCATTTGACCAGTACTTCACAACTTGGCCTGGTCTAGTGCCAATAGTGTTGGCAGCTGGATGTAAGCTGTACCACCTATTCTGGGTTTTAGGTACCTTCAAGAAATGATAGTCCTGAGCTAGCCCCTAGTGCCAGAATGAGAAACATTACAGTCTATAACATGTAAGTTAATTTGCTAGAACTTGAACTTTCAGCAAAACCAGTCCTACAGGGATAAGGCTACAGATATTTTTCTAGATTGTTGACTTCTGATACAGTCCAAATTGAAATTATTGTCATTTCTAGACTGGGGTCTATACTCATGGTCTAGAATAAAAGACCAGTTCAAGTATGAATGGTCACCTCTAACCGTCTTCAGATAAAAACCTGTGTTATTCTTACAGATCTGCTTCAGAAATTTAGGCTACATCATCCTGAAACTCATGACAAGAGACTGGGATGCGGTCTGTCCAACAAAAAGTGGGTCCCGCATCTTGAGGCCTTTCTTGATAAAGGTTTTCCAATGGGGAGGCAAACTCCCGGTGACCAGAAACCCTAGGACTAATCTTGTTGTGTATCCACTGGTGTGTTATCATAAAAGTCTGCCTCCTGTTTCAGACCTGGACACATACAGTTTAGGGGAGGAAATAGCATGAGGAAAGAATGAAGAAGCAGGCAGACACTGATCTAAACCAGAGACCTTGACCTATCTATCCAGGCATTGCACTACTTACCATGATAAAATTATGATTTTCATATATTTTCAACATAATAATTCGGTTAAAACTTTAGCACACAATAGTTAAGAGACATACCTATCTAATGAGCTATTAGACATTAAAATATGTTGAGTAAAAGCCAAGATATGGAGGTTTAAACTTCAAAAAGTGTCAAAATATAGGATCATAATTGATTCTTTCTTCTACCTTTACTAATTTTCTTTAATGTGTGATCTTTGAACAATGAATAATTACTCTAGTTTCTCATTTTGCTTAGATCAAAATCATAAATGCATTGGATGTAGATTGTTTTTACAAATAAAATGTGATGGTTTTAAAATCTGTCAAAGTTCCCATTTGAATAAATCACCGGTCTGAAGTGGATTTTATTCACATTTTTTCATACATTGTTTGTGCAATAAAAGAGTATAATTCATTTATAATACTTTATAAGTATATATTAAAATACTGTGGTGTGGTTAATCACTTTATTTATAAGGTAACGTAAAAGTGTTTTAGAATAACATGAATAAATTATTTTTTTAACATGGGGCATGTTGCTATTATGTGGTCAAGAACATATATTATTAGGAAAATATATTAAAGATTCACATTTAATCTTACAGGGATCATGTTAATACAGCGTAACAACCTTTAACACAGTGATTTGTGACAAGTAATATCACTTTATAATCTGCAGATGCGTTTTTGCAAAATAACCTTTTTGGTGACAATTTGTGTGAAAATTAAACGGTACCCAACTTTAAAGTAAGTTTTCAAGGGAAGTTTGACGTTTACATTTGTAAGACATGCATATTAGAATTTTTCATACTTTTTAACAATAAACACAAATATTAATCCTTTCAGACTCAAAAAAAGTCTACCTCTCTGAACTCCGACTAACAAGGATATGTCCACTTGTACTCCTGGGCCCGTATTCACGAAAGGTCTTAGCCAGGGCTTAGGCTTAAAGTTGAGACTTTTGTCTCAAGTTTTTGCCCCAAACCTGCTAAGACTTTTGTCTTACACTTAGTGGTATTCGCAAAGTATTTAAGACTGATCTTAGGCTTAGCCAAGGGCTCAACTTTAAGACTGGTTAGTAGTGGGCTTAATTTTTGTAAAGAGGACTTAAATATGGCCGTCACAAACTTTTCTCCACTTCAAAATTTGAAATGGCTGTAAATAAAGTATAATTATACAGAACACCTCACTAAAGCAGTCTTTGGAAGTTTATATGTGGTAACAAGGTTTTCCATTTCAAAACAGCACTTTTCCTTAGATGAAATGCATTAAATAAAGGATGTATGTCACCAATAGTATAGTTTGAATAGAAAAGAAAGGTCACATGACACAGAAAACCACTGTGGTTATTTGATAAGCATGGATGTAGCTAAGTCACCCTTTGTGAATACAGTTTTAAGACAAAACTTAGCTGAGACAAAAGTCTTAACTTTAAGACTGGATTTAAGCCTAAGACCTGGCTAAGTCTAAGACCTTCCGTGAATACGGGGCCCTGATTGACTACACATGGGATTCATTGTTTGCTTATTTTTTCACCCATCTAAGAAGTTTGTCAACTTATGTGTGAACAAGCCAACCAAAATAGAAAACATGCATATCAAAAAACTGAAAATAGAAAGGAAGAAATGTACTGCATGAAAATAAAACTGTGTGTGACTTAAAAAAGGTGGATCGATCACAAATATACATGTTATATTCACACTACTGTGGTTTAATGTCTATGTTTACACAAATGAGATCAAAGTGTTAATATCTGAAAAAAATCCACATTAATAGATAAACATGTCCACATTACTATAATTTGTCACAATTAAAATGGTGCATGTCATACTTGTAACAGGACAGGGTGTTATAGTAACTTGAGTCAAAAATTGCCATCTATCATTTGTTTTAAAAAACAATTTGGTTTCCCGTTTCTAAATTTTTCACTGTATTATATTTACGAGATAGGTTTTTTGTCTCCTGTTTTCACATTTTTGCTATCTCATTTTTTCCGAGATATCAGTTGGGTTTGTTCCCCCCCCCCCCCCCCGCCCCCCCCCCCCCCCCCAAAAAAAAAAAAAAAACAAACTTGAAAAGAATTCCAATATTTCCCAATTCATGTTGGCAATGGGCTATCATATAATTTATAGACAAGAAATATACAACGTTTTTGTAGTGATACACAACTGGTTCCCTCACTCTTGGCTCTGATCAAACTCTCTCACTACATTAGTCTAACTCCTCACCAAGTAAAGGGTAGTCTGACTGTGTTCAGTGATGACGTAGTGATTTACAGGTTCTATATTGTAGTCTTTAGACCCCTGAGTCTGTGTCAGAGTGTGTTTTACCCATCAACTAGAACGTCTTGTATAGGTATCAAGCTACAGTTTGAAACCTGTAAGCACACACTGAAGCAGCATTGATCAGTTCTATGGTTACTAATCAGTCAGTGATAGAAGGTCAATGGTCCATAGATTCCTTGTTCTTGTATATTCCGGGCTGCCTGTAAAACTGTAAGGGCCCATGGAACCTAGATAGGGGGCAGCTACTATTTCTATCACTGATTAATTGACATAAAGCCATGTAGTGTTAAAATATAAAATCAAAACAATTTATTCACATCAGAAACCATGAACGTATCATGACCAAGTTCTGAATTTATGTTACTATGAACAGTTTAAAGATCTGGGCAAAATATAGACACAATGAGAAAATCAATGTGATTCGGTGAGTCACCACAAAGTCATATTTACACAACAGGTATCTCTTTGCCCCATTCACACTGCAGGCTGTATCCCTGCACTGACCCGTGAGCCCAGACGGCGGAAACGTCCCCCCCCCCCCAGGTCACCCCATTTTGTCTGAGTTGTTCACACTAAAGGAAGACAGCCACTGACTGGACATGGTGTTTTAACGTCAATAACAGTTGGATGACAGTACTACAAATGCTGGACTCCCTGAAGTGAGCTCCATTAACCTTAACTCACCTTTGGCGAAACGTCCAATACCTTAACTCACCTTATGTCGCCATATTACACTGAAAGACGACCGAATCACAACCCTATGTACACCGTGGATGACACCTTCGGTTACCGTAGTTAGAAATTCATATGTACATGTGTGAACTTGTCTGCAAATGCTCACAGTATCAAAATCAAAGGCAGAAACTTTAAACAGTTTAAAACTTCAATAGGACTTGCAAGGTAGTGGACAGTTCGTCACTGACTCACAAGGTCGCACACGGACTTCAGACGGTGATCCAAGGACAGAGATGTTTCTGCAAACGCAGCCTACCATGGGTGATACCCCTTGTAGTGTGAATGGGGTATAATCTAAAAAGTGTGAATTGAACATTACAATAAGCACATATGTAGGTGCAACAGAGATATGGAGAGACTTTTTTTGCGTGTGTACTGATTTAATAAATATGTACTGGGTGTGTGTGTAAACTAAACCATTTGAACAAGACTTAATAATCACTGGTATGTCGCCGGCTCATACTGCTAATTTGTTCACAGGATATTTCTTATGTTTCCTCAATGCCGAAACTACCTTCTCGAAAAAGGATATATTAAACGTAGATATTGTATAGTTATATGACTAAATCCTGAACAATTTTCTGATTTATCAGCCAATTTTGTAGGTATTTTGACCAATGTTCTGTGGATAACAAGACTAAAGGTTTGGATATCAAAGACATATATATCCAGTAAAATATGCATGTACAATTCGTTATTCTGTTGTCTTTTATTTATTTGATGTGGAGGTTTGAAAGTTTTTCACCAAATAGTGGCTGTTCATTTTATTTCCATTAGAGATTCGAGTTACCCTAAAACAGCTGTCGTTTGAAATCAAAGAAGCCAATTTCGGCTGAACTTACCTGCAAACTGAAAGTACTAGATCACGACCATTATAAATATAAAATGCAAAGAAACAACACTTTATAATCGTGTTATTTACATTTGTAAACACAGATTACAGTGTTGCTTTTGATACCTTCAAAGCTGTTTTTATATGTTTATTTTTTTAAATTTTTAATATTCCAAAACAATTCAATTACTGTAGATTGTTTGCAAGAAGCAAACAATGAGTTCAGTAACCAATTGGGATCGCTGATAGAAAACTTTTGCATTGTAAACTGCAACTTGATTGGTTTGCCATGATTTAAGGTGGCAAATTAAGGCAAAACAAATGCTGAAGGGTATAAGAGACCATAGACACTGCGCTTTCTTATGACTATTGCTGCCCACTATAACTTGGCACAGCACAGACTCAAAATCCTTATTGTACCCCGCTTCCACTTAAGCTGAAAGGGGGACATTAATGCTCGTTTGTCCTTCTACCTAATCTAATCTATCTAATCTACTGCTTTGCAAGTGCAATATCTTCCCCACAAAGGGGAACTCAGTGCGCTAAATAAACAAAATCATTATCATAGGGGAGTCAAGGGGCATTCAAGGTTGGTAATCCAAGATTGTGGGTGTGACCGGGAGGGAAGAAAAACTAAGTTGGGAAGCTAGAGCTGAAGAAGTGGGTTTTGAGGTGCTTCCTAAAAGAAGCAACAGAGGGACTATTTCTTAGGGCTGGGGTATAGTGGCTGAAGGAATTAGAAAAGTGTTTAATTGATTTGTGAACTCTGCTATCAAAAGTGGGGGTTTGAAGGAACTTGAGTTTGGGGATACTTTGCCTTGTATTTCTGGAAGAGGTGTAGGAGTGGATTAATTCTCTTAGGTAAACTGGTTGACCCTGGCTGAGAATTTTATATGTAATAAGACCAATTTTAAATTGTACCCTGTATCTGACTGGTAGCCAATGGAGTTTGTTTAGTTGAGGGGTAATGAGAGGATTTAGAGGAACAGGTGACAACCCTGCAGAGTGAGTTTTGGACTAGCTGCAATCTCCTTAATTCTAAATCAGTGAGCGATAAGAAGAGTGAATTGCAGTAGTCCAACCTGCTGCTCACCAATGCATTCGCAAAGAGTACTGATGTATTCAGGTCTAGAAGGGGACAAATTCTGTAGAGGTCTCTCACATGTACTCTAGTGGACTTAATGACCTGTGACATGTGGTTTGAGAAATTGAAATTAGAGCTGAACACCACTCCGACATTCCTGACACTTTGTGCTGGCAAGACCTGATTTCCCAGAATATTGATAGGGAAGTGAGGGAGGAGTTATTTATGATTTTTTGGGAGCCTATGAGAATGAACTCGGTTTTGTCTGGGTTAAGTTTTAATTTATTTGCAAACATGAAATGTTGAATGTCGTTTAGGAAGTTCTTTAGTTTTTGCATAGAGTGAGAGAAATTTTCTGGTGAAAGTGTTATGTATAACTGGGTGTCATCGGCGTAAAAATGGTAGTTGATGCTACTGTGGGAATAAATGATTGAGCTGATTGGGTTAGTGAAGAGAGAGAAAAGAATTGGTCCAAGGACAGAGCCCTGGGGTACTCCATACTGGAACGCAGCAGGATGCAAGAGTGTACTACCTACCTTGACCGAGTGTGTCCTTCCTGACAGGTATGATTTGAACCAGCCAAGTGCTAGCTCACTGATTCCATAATAAACATTGAGTCTGTCCAGGAGAATGGTGTGGTCAATGGTATCGAAAGCGCCGGATTTATAGTATTTACGAAAGGAGACAGTAGCATTATTCTGAGATCTAGGGTTAAATTTAAAGGAAACTAACTGAAAGATGGTCGGAAAAAGCATCGGTGGTATGGACGTTGGAAATATTATCATTGTTGGATTTAGTTAAAACCTGATCGAGAGTATGTCCGTGAACATGAGTCGGGAAATTAACTTTCTGAATTAAGTCAAATGAATTGATCAATGAGTGAAAGGTTTTTGAATTTAAACATGTTGTTTCAAGGTGAAGATTGAAATCACCGATGATAGCCAGATTTTCTGTGGTGTGGTGAATGTCCTCCAAAAGTGACTGAAAATGTTCGAAAAAGGTAGGAGTACTTGAGGAAGGTGGTCTGTATATGTTCAGAAAGTAAAAAGATTCCTTGTTCAGGGATATCTTGATGAGGAAGTTTTCGAAGGTTGAGCAGGTCTTTGTAGGAACAACGGCTGCATCAAGTCCATCTTTAACAAAAAAACCCAGTCCTCCGATTTCCGACAAGTTGGCGCTTGTGATGTCAGGTCTTATCCAGGTCTCCAACATGGCAAAGAGATCACTGTCATGGTCAGAAATAAATTTTGTAATGGCCGGGTATTTGTTGTTTATTGATCTGATATTTGTGTAGGTGATATTCAGACACTTGGGTGGTCCTGGGTTTGGGTTACAGAGACGGAAGGGTGACAGAGCTGGTGGAAAAAAATATTGAGGACCTGATGGTAAAATGTAAACAGAAAGTAGTGGTGGGGGGTTTGAAGGGGCAGAAACTGACAACATCAGGACATTGAATGCTTGAGTTAATGTGGTGCTGATATGCAGCAATGACTAGTTGGATTGCCAGTAGGATATGGAGAAAAATCATTTTTGAGAACTTGGGGGGGGGGGGGGGGGGGGCTTTAAGTTTAAAACTGAACATAAAATTTGGGGAATTGTGTGGTTAGTGGGTGTATATTGTGAGAGTGATGGTCCCCGATAACGGGGAATGTGAGCGATAAAAGGGGATCACACAATAAAGTAGGCAATTTTTATGTGTAATTATCTAATAATTTTGTCAAAAGGGGGTGTAATAAATAAAAAAGTTAATTGTGGATTGAAAACTATGAAAAGGCAGACATAGAGTGAGTTTAATTAAAGATATTGCGTTGAACAGTAATAATTTAGAAAAACGGTTCTTCCCTAACGGACACACGCCACACCTTCTGTTAGTCTGTCCATCATAAAAACGTTAACCTGGCCTGTAACTTCCAAACCTCTTCTTGGATTTTTACCAAATTTGTTGAAAAGGTGTATATCAAAGTAATCTACAATTTAGCCGCTTTGCACCCAGATCCCATGAGAACTGTTGACATGGCAACCATTTTTGTTTGACCATTTCGCTTTTTAAATTTTGTTGGCACAGACCACGGTATGCTTTAAAATGTGTACTCTGAAGAGAACTACATCTCATTCACTTTTAGGCATTACCCAATAAAACTTTATGAGAAATACAACTGATTAGATTTTGGGCCAGATGCAATGCAAACTGTTGCCATGGCAACCATTCTTTGAAATTTTCTGGTTTTTGAATTTTGTGCTGTGTACTTAACCGTTTGACCCCTAAAGAGATCTATGCCTCTGTCAGTTTTTTTTGTCAATATTTAGGTTCTTGGTCTTCGTTTGTTGACACAGGCTTGGCCTTTTGACCAATTTTAAACCTGTAAACTAAACCAGATTTACATCAGATTTGGTGTAAATAAATACCCAAGAGAAATCTATGCGTTTTTGGGCTTGATACAATAAGAAATGTTGCCATGGCAATCATTTTTGTTTGGATATTTACCTTTTTGCACTTTGTAGCCATCGACAATATCCTGTAAAGATTGTGATAATTTAAAGACTTTTCTATCATTTCTAGTAATGTTTTGATGAATATTGTAACAAACAAACCAATTTCATCCCAAAGAGGGGGTCCAGAATTCTCTGAATTTACTTCTTTGTGCTTGTTTTAAGTGTGGGAAAACTGGTTGTCTTTCGATTAATATAAATGCACATTTTGGTGGGTAAATAGTAGCTCACCTTGCCACAGAGTTGGAAAGTCTCTACTGGTTGCATGTGTAATCCACTTTTTCTGGATTAATTTCTTGATGTCCTGGTCTGGGACAATTTAGTTTGTAAGAATTATTTATTCTGTTGTTTTTTTTGCATTATCTTTTGCTGAATGAATGACATTTAAATTAAAATGTCGTAATGATTAGAAGCATTCATACAACAGTTCTTTGAACAAGGATTTGTTGATATTTTAGATATCTTTTAAGATACAACAAACAATGGTTGTTTTACTTTTATTTTCGACTTTTTCACAATGATTTACTTTGGTAATAATCAAAATAAAATCGATTTACCTAAAAATGCACTTTTAAAACCTCATGTGTTGGCTATTTCATTATGTAACTTTACATTTTTTAAAATTTTGATTTATTTACTTCAGGTAATAGACATGTTTCTGAGAAAAGGGACTCTGAGGTTCGATCCTCCGATTAACCAGTCTATCGAAGTAAAAGATAGTGTTGTTATCTCTGTGTACACCAGATATCAATGTATCACTGCGATGGCAGAATATCAAGACAAAAGTTTAGAGGTGAGTACATAGGACCACATTCACACTTATCTGATAAGACAGTCCCATCTGCACATCTGTACAAAGATATTATTAAAATCAGGGTTACTGTGTGAGATTGATTACATATAAATTCCAACATATGATTAGTACAGATCTATGCATGTATATGTATATGCGTTACATATATATATTTTCTTTGTGACAGGAGCTAAGATTTGAGGATTACATTTATAATTCAAGAAGGCCATGGTATTTGCCTTGCATTCTGGAAAACTCTTCAAAATCGGTGAGTTGTGTGATGCCAAGCAGAAGGGTAGAGTCCTCAAGGGTTGTTTACAATATTTTCATGCAAATTGTAATATCCTCACGTATAGGAGTTCTGTTAATACCTTGGCTTTTGCGGATTCCCTTAGCTCAGCTGGTTAAAGAGCTAGACTTGTGTTTTTATCTGTGTGTAATCCAAATTCCGTTGGAACGACTGCCAGCAGAACCAATCAATGATTTCTCTCCCCCCCAACACAAAATGTTTTTTGTATGTCGAATGCATATGTAATAGTATTGTATGAGCCAGGTATTACAAATGCAACAGGAACATGGTGATGTGTGAAATGGTTTATGTGGAAATGCCACCAAACACATGTGTGAACTTATACTTATAACATACTGTCATATTTTAAACATACAACTTCTATTTTTTTTATCAATATGGCGGCCACTTCCACATAGCAACTGGGTTTAAACAGCCTTACTTCCCGCCTTAACTATTGACATTGTAATCGTAATTCATGGTCTGTTATTCATGCCAAGATTTGGAAATGACAAAATATCCATTTACTAGCCATATAAATACAGAAAACTACCTCGACCGCAACTCCCAACACTTGCACTGCCAGAATATCTTCGAATTGAACTGTTTCAGAAGATTTGCAGTGATGCGAGATATAAATAGACATTTAGCAAGATACCTGGAATACCTAACATGCTATTACATGAATTTCTAAATCTTGTAGTTTATATCTGATACACTACTTCCTATACCAGCTTCAGTATGGGTATATGGTATCCCAGTGTATCCCACTAAAAACAATGCAGAAATAACTAAATAGCATTAATAAATAATGTTTTGTAATTGTGCCTTGATGATATATGTGTCAGTAGCACTGATTAGTATTATAGTGACAAATAACCTTGCATTACATATTTACAAAATATGCACAAAATTCACTTTTAGACGACATTTTGTTCCAGTAAAGTTGTCATTTTAAAATTTGAACCTAAATTAAATGCATTATTCATCAGATGCCATGTAGCATACTCAAAGAATCTGGTATGTGTAGAGAGCATAATGTGATTGCTGCAGACACGAACTCATACAATAAATGTGTGTACAAACACACTCCCTGTGGCAAAGTAGTCAGAGGTGGACCAAAGACTGACACTTGAGCAGGAGAAGTGCTGAAGAGGGAGCATCTGTTATGCATGTCCATTTCCAGACACAGTCAGGGGTCCTGCTGATCTGGTACTGGATATGCTGTATCAGCACTCTATGTCTGAAGGTTGAACCTACACATCTGAAGATGTTAAAACGAGTGACTTGCAAGAACAACCAAAGTAAGAAGAATTTAAGATAGTTGGTAACCCCTGAATCACTGAGTGGGAACCACACACTAGATATAAAAGTCTAAAACAACGAGTCATTTCTTTGGACTTTATTATTATTATTATTACAGAGTATTTATATAGCACCTAATCTAGTAAAAGCTCTAGGTGCTGAACATAGTACAATACTTAATTTTGACCATAGAAATATACAGGAGACTCCAGTTTAAACAAAAAGGTCTTGAGTCCCACTCTAAAACTGGTTAAAGATTTTGCCATTCTGAGGCTTGGAGGGAGTTTATTCCAAAGCTTGGGTGCTGAGTTCTGAAAACACCTATCCCCAAATTTAGAAAAAGTTCTAGTCTCCAGAACCTGAGGTGCACAGGAGGACCGTGTGTGTTTGGAAGTGATCCTAAGGGGAGGAAGCAGGTCCATTAGATACTCCGGGGAGTTTCCATTCATTGCCTTGAACAGCAGTAGAAGGTTTTTGTAGATTATCCTCTTCCAAATTGGTAACCAGTGGAGGTGATGAAGAAGGCTTTTTGAGTCAGCCTCTTTAGAAACTCGCATCACAACCCTTGCTGCCACATTTTGTATACGCTGAAGTTTATTAATAGACTTCTTTGCAAGTCCAAGTAGAAGGGAATTACAATAATCAAGTCTAGAAGTGACATATGCATGTACTAATGCTTTTGTGGCATCAAGTGTCAGATAACGGCGGCAGCGAGCAATTGATCTGAGGTAGTACATTGCGGCACTTACTTTCTGGTGAACAAATTTATGCATATTCATTTCTGAGTCAAATAAGACTCCTAGGTTTTTGGCACATGATGTACTTCTTACTAATGAGTCACCAATCTGAAGTGTTATTGAGGGCACTTTTTTTAAGAAGTAAGGGGACCCAGAAGCAGAACCTCAGTCTTTTCATCATTAAGCTTTAGCTTGTTACAGAGCATCCATCGCTTTATATCACAGATACATTCTTCGAGCCGACTACAAACATTATTGATATCAACTCCTGGTCTGAAAGTGAGATATAGCTGTGTGTCATCAGCATAAGTGTGATAACTTACGCCATGCTTTTGAATAATGTCTTTCAGAGGTGTAGTGTACATCATGAACAGAATCGGGCCGAGCACTGAGCCTTGTGGTACACCATATTTGAGTTTAACAGGTTGAGAAAAGTACTGGCCAACTTTCACCATCTGTGATCTATCAGAAAGGTATGAGGCAAACCAATTTAAGGCATTTCCAGTTAATCCAAAGTGGCTCCGCAATCGTGAGAGTAGGATATTATGGTCTATTGTATCGAAAGCAGCACTCAAGTCTAATAGGACAAGAACAACCATGCATTTCTTGTGAAGGGCAGATGAAATGTCATTATGAACTCGAAGAAGAGCTGTTTCAGTTGAGTGATAAGTACGATAGCAGACTGGAATCTGGAACAGAGTTGGTTCTGTTGAATGTGTGCTAACAACCTCTTAGCAACTACCTTCTCCACTTCTTTGGATACAAAATTTAAGTTGGATACAGGTCTGTAGTTTTTAAAATTATCAGGATCCAATGTGACCTTTTTTATTAATGGAGTGACTATGGCCCTCTTTGTAGCAGCTGGTACAGCTGCTCCTTGTAACGAAAGGTTAACAATGTCTGTGAGAGGTTCAATTAGTTCATTGAGGCATTCTTTTAATAGGGCTGTTGGAAAGGCATCTAGATCACATGTAGCAGATGAAGATTCTAATATGATCTTATGCACTTCTATGGTGTCAGTTGAAGGAAATACCCCCAGTTTAGAAAGAATAGGATTTTGGTCAACTGCCTGCAGGAACTGGTTCATCGTTTCCTGTTGTGACTCCAGTGACAGAAAATCATTTATTTTAACAATTTTATCCACAAAGAAGGCATTTAAAGAGGAAGCCAAATCTTCATTAAGGGAAGCATCTGGTAATACAGGATCAGGGCACCAGTTTAAATTTTCTTTTGCAGTGGAGAAGAGCTTCTTCTTGTCCTCCTGTGATTCAAGGATGCGTGAGGAAAAGAATTCTGTTTTTGCAGTTTTCAGAAGGAAGTTAACATATTTAGTCTGATTCTTATATCACTCATAATCAACCAGTGACTGTGATTTCCTCCATGCCCTTTCATACCGTCTACGCAATACCTTGGCCTGGCGTATGTTCTTGTTTGGTCTGATGATAACAGTCTTGCACTTTTTGGGAGCATGTGTATCCAAAATGGTAGTTAGTTTTGCATGTAGTTTGTCAAAGAGCCCGTCAACTGTACTTTCTTTACTGATCACATCCTTCACCTAAGACAGATCATATTTTAGTCTGTTTCGATCCACTGTCCTAAGTTTGCGGGTATGAACAGTCTTCCCTGGGGGTCCAGGTCTGGAGTCAATTAACTTAAATATCACAGCACGATGATCAGAGATACCCAGGTCATAAACTGATAACGAATGGACAGGAGAGTTATCAGATTTAGTTATTACACGATAAAGAATGTGACCCATGCAGTGAGTTTGGTTTTTAACTAATTGAGATAATGCACATTCCTCAAGAAGGTGGGTGAATTTAGATGGCAAAGGAGAATCAGGCTTATCCATGTGGATGTTAAAATCACCCATTACTAATAAATTTTGATGGGGAGTAGTACAATTGATAAGCTTGTCAGAGAATTTATCCATAAATTGCTCTTCAGTGTAGCCATTCTTGACACTTGGTGGAGGCCTGTATACCACTATTACTCTATAAGAAGTGTTATGTAGGTTCAGCTGTGTTTCCAGATGTTCAAATGTGGAAAATCGTTGAGAGATGACATTCTTGACATGAAAATTTTCCTTTAATATAAGAGCCACTCCCCCTCCCAAAGTATTCTGCCTTTGAATTTGGAGACACTTGTAGCCACTAAGGGTCAGATCACTAATCACATCCAGGTCTCCATTTCCACTGAGCCAAGTTTTAGTTATGGCAAATATATCAATGTCCAAATCAATTAAAAAGTCACTCAAGAGAAGGGCTTTGTTTTTCACAGAGTGTGCATTTAGAAGACAAAATTTTACATTCTTTTCACTGAAACAATTCATTTGAGGCACAATATTGATTAAATTAGAGAAATCAACACCAGATTTGGGTTTGTGCTTTTCACTGATATAATGCTGCTTACATCTTCTACCAGCCCTCCTTCCCCTGGCAGTGTGTACCATTTTGGACACTGCATGTTTGTGTAGTGATAACTCCTGAAGTGTCAGCTGTGTCTCAATAGGGAGTTCACCACTGTCAGCAAGTGGAGATATGCTAAATTTCATCAATTCATCTGAGTTGTACTTCAGGAAACCCATTGCAAATGGTTTTATTCACTCCCTCCAGTGTTGGTGTAAAGTGAAAGGTGTTCCAATGTTTAATCACATCAAGCCCCACAACATAACCAAATAAGGTAATAAGTCTTGTAGAACTGTTAAGAATGTTCTGGTATTCACAATAGTCCAAAAATATAAACATATATATTCCACTTGATTCAGAGTGTTGCTAAATAATAGACACTATCCAATGATCTATAGAGTATAAATAAGCCAGTGGTAGAAAAATTAAACACCGAAATCCTTTATAACCACTAAAAATTTGAGTAACATTTGAGAGCACATAAAACACATCCTGCTGCTGAAAACAACCAGTAGGACCCCTGACTGTGTCTGGAAATGGACATACATAACAGATGCTCCCTCTTCAGCACTTCTCCTGCCTCGAGTGTCAGCACTTTTACTTTATTGATCTCTGAAACAATCTCGCTAGCAGTTAAGTTACAAGCTGTAAACCCAGACTGGAGCCAATTCTCCAGAAATAGCACAACAGAGACAACGCAACTACCACAAGGAAAGTCAAAACGTGTCATGGCTTGTCATTTTACAGTGGACCATGAAATATCAAACCAACTTCAATGAAAATGACAGCATAATTCAATATATTGTGTCTTTTTTGCCAAATATCCTCAATTTAACAAGATCCCCTATATTCATGTGCAGTGGGTTTTCATAACACCATTGAAATTAAACTTGCTATGTCATCCTACTGTTAAAAGTAGTGTGCATTATTTTTAGGTATTACACTTTTTGAAACATGGCTGGACTACAGATCAGTCAATGAATAATTGGTTTCCACTCCAGCCATTCTGAATATTATTCTGAGACTGTAATTTTGTGTATTTGGAGTTCATATTTAAAAGTCAATAGTTTTTATTTTGACATAAAGACAGTTTATCATTATAATGTGTGGTCTAGTTTTCTTGCTTACCAAAACATTCCATAGTAATTCTGAAATATTTCACAGTCGTAAAACAGTCAGATGGCTGAACTGGAAAAACAGAAATTCCTTGTATGTTACGAACACAGCCATATTGAATATAACTATCCTGCTTGTGACCAAAGACTAACATTTAATATCTTGGGCTGATTAGATAATAATGAGATGTTTTGAATCAACACTTTTCTTTATGAACTATATAAGCCTATATAGAACATAATATGTTAAATTCCGCTGCGCTTGGGCTGACAGACACTCAGAAGGTCATGCTTTGTTTCCGTCTCACTGGCAGGGCAACTGACTGTTTGGACACACAATCACAGGAAATACAAGCTACATTTTAACAGGTGGAAGAAACATTTACTGCTCAATTCATCTGATTTATGCTGCCACTGGCGGGTTGGGGGGGGGGGGGGCACTACCATTGTTAGAGGCCAAGCCAACTCAGGATCTTCTGAAGTGGTTGCATTGTGACCTTACCTCGTCACATGTCACAGATACTAAAGTAGACTACCTGACCAAATGCTGGTAGATAAAGTTGAAGTGACCAAACACACTCAAACACTGACAGACAGACCCAGCAAACAAAGTCCACAATGTAATTCCAGTAGTAAATGCAACCACCTTCTTAAAGATTATAAACTTAAAAATGCAAAGTGTGACACGGCATAAACAAAATAGGTAAGAATGTTTGCCTATCCAGGGGCCATGGTCAGTGGCCCATGATGAAAACTGGTTCAGTACTGTTACAAATAAACCATCTCAAATTATTAATATCAACCAACAAGCACGCTTAAAACATTCTTGCTGCCACTTTCAACAACCATCCTAAAAACTGTAGTAGATACAAGTGGATCTGCATGTTGTATTTCACAAAAAAAATATTGATAATGGTCACTGTGGCTCAAAATGAATACAACTAAAGTCTTCAAAACTTAAGGCTATCAAAAAATATGGTGTATTGCATACAGGTGAGTCTCAGGTGACATTGAACTATCATTGTTAGTAATTTGAAATTATCAGTGTCATTCATTGTGTGTGAAAAGTTTGATTTTCTGGACCAGGAAAATGCCCTAATTAACACACCATATCAGTTTCAGCAGTTCCAAAATCCACTCAGTATTCCCAAAGAATCAACAGAACAAAAAAGCTTACTTAAGTCATGTTTTTCATTGGTATTAAAACCTAGGGGTTCATACCACACTTTATTTACAAACTGATAGTCCAGTTCAAACTGATACTATTCTAACAGACCCATACCTTGATTGTACTCAGAAATTGAGTGTCATTATTGAAAAAAACTATCTCACAAAAGTATGGTGAATACACTGCCAGAATTTTGATCAACCCTATAAACAACCCGTAACACTTACAACTGTTTTATGGGATTATTGAAGAACTTAATCCATTATCCAGTCCCATTGCTATTGATTTCAATGCTATGTTATCTTTAAACATAGCCACTTGTGCCCCACTTTGATTCTGAATCACACACAAAGAGCACATTCAAACTCCAAAAGACTTATGTTTTAACCTGACTCATTCTGATCTCACTGTGGAACAGCAAAAAATCCTTCATGGAAATCTTAGGAAAGCACAGAAATATGTTTGATAGTGATTTGTCTGAATTAAGGTCAACCAATATTTATCACAACAGAATTGAAACTGATAATGCTCCCAGAGTCAAGAAACATTTCTACAAGCAATCAATCCGAATGCAGCAAGTAATTGAAAACAAATTAATGATTTGGTCCAACTCAAAATATTTACACCTTAAACTTCAGAACGGAACAGCTCCATTGTTATGTGCAAGAAAACAAATGGTACATATAGAATAGTTTCTACTTTTGTGAGCTGAACCAAGTCAGCCAACCTTGACACTACAATTTACCATGTCCTGATGACACCTTTGACACTATCAGCCATTCTAAAGCTAAATATTTCAGTGGCATGGATGTGGCTTCAGGTTTTTTTTTACAATATTCCCCTTGATCCTCAAACTAAACGCACAGCTGGCATTATAACTCATCACGGGCATGGACATGGAGTAAGGTCTCTTTTGGCTATATGCAATCGTATGCTGGGACAATAGATGGAGCTATTTCTGTGATATAAACCCCCCGAATAGCATCATACTCGAGGTTTACTTGAACCCACCCTTTATTCCACAAAAAATGGTGAAATAAAAATATCAATCAAGTTAATGGTGGATTTGTGTAACTGCAGTTTCAAGGGTAGTCTTACTAGTCATCTAGTGGAATGTTTAACATGCCTTATTCATTTGAGAGCACTGTGATAGTTGTAGATAACAGACTCGGGCCTAGCTAAATAAGGATGATATGCCTTGATGTCTCAATGACAGCAAGGTATTCAAATTCAGTAGCACTGGAATTTTATATCACCAATATGCAGCCTTCTACCTCCCGTTTTAGCAACCTCATCATGCTGAGGGTTTTTTTTGACCAAAGATATAACCAGGGCTATCCTGAGATGTGTTAGTTATAAGGTAGAACTTTATCTCATTATGTTAATAGATTAAAGAACATTATTTTACAGTTTGGACTTACTTCTATGCCCAATGTGATAAGCAGCAGACAACATTTACACCCCCACATAGACTAAAATAGTCACCCTTAATAGTAGGCATCCTGTTGTTAAAAGTGTGCCTAACCTTAATTATAACCTTAATTTTAGCACACTCAATATCTGCTCATGTTTGGCATTTTTCCCACTTTAAAGAAAATAAATTTATTTTAACATTAATCCACCTTTATTTTTGAAGGTTAGAATATTTTATACTAAAAGTGACAGAAAAATGTACTACACAAAATACATCAATATGTTACAGATGCAAGTGTGGTAGCAATTACCGATTATGTTCAGGTTGCAATAGGACAAAAAGTTTAACTTAACAAATTTATTTAACAATTAAAATAATAACTAATGTCAACTGAGATTTTCTGGTGGTAAAAAAAACAATAAAAATATAAATGTGACCAATATGACCTGAGCACAGTCATGTCCACCTAATTAACAGTTATACTAGTTTATCCACTCTGTGCAGCAATCTGTCCAGTGACCCAATCAGGGTCCACTAATGCAACATGTCTGTATGCAGAAGCTCAGATTGTCTGTACTGTGAAGTTTGCTGCAAGAACAATATGCACTGTACAGCAATCCAAAGTCTATCCTGCTGTTCAGTATATTTCCCAACTCCAAGATGTGAACAATATCCAGTATACAGCAACGCCACTCTCTGGTAGATCCACACACTTTATCAAGTTCATTCCTATAAGAGTTCACCACAAAATGAAAATAACAAGCCACTTGACACAAGTAAATTCCCACAATATAACAACTTCAAAACACCTCTGGCCATATTTAACACTGAGCCGTGTAATCAGGCCTTCTCAACTTTATATACATACCTGGAGACTCTAGAATGTTCCAGAAAGAGACAGTAAACAAAACAGACACTAGAAGGTTCTAAATGCATAATGACATTTTGTCCAAATCTGCAATGTTATTATCATCGTTATTCATACTTTAATGGTACAATTACAATAAAATTTTTCACATATTTCAACATAAATTTGGGAACTGAAAGAACAGTGAGAGCAAAATATCTACACACATAGATTATTTTTATGTACAAATATAAATAAGATTTTAACAAACCATTGACCTGCTTTCAGATAGTACAAGTTGGCCACAAAGTTTAACAACTGGATTATTACTTTTTAATACAGATTCACGAAAATTCAAAAACCTTCTGTGTACCTGGGCACCTATGGGAATATTATTAACCAATATGTGGAGGTACCTACTGTGGGTAAATAAATCACTTCAGCAGACTGTAGGAAAAATCAATATTAAATGGACCAATTCTGTAGAATACAGAGAAAATCAATAATTTGATACCCTTATATGGTAAACGAACTCCCTAATTATAAGCATTATCTGTTCCCTAGGCTGTGTTCTACAACAGTATTTAGATAAGGTAACTTTGTATTCATGAAAAAAAGTTAGGAACGTTAAGTTTCATAATTTTTTACTTCAAACTTAAGAAATACTTTAAATCTTAGTTAGAAATGATCTGAAAATTGTTGTAGAATATGACCCATTATCATGATTGGAATTAAACTCCTGTAATTGACTTAACAGGGCTCTCTACAGTCCCCTGGTGCCCTGAATTTACCTCAGAATCCTAACAACCATGGGATGACTGGACTTCTTCAAAACCAACAGAGAGAACTGAAAAGGATACTGAGCAAGCTGAGGAATGTGTCATATGACGGTATGGAATGTATAGTAATTTAAACAGGGTAACAACAGGAAAGGGGGAGGGGGTGTTGCAAATGTTGTGTGGGCTAAAATATAAAAATTATGGTATAAGTTACAAATTTAGAGAAAATATTAGGATAAATTAAAAAAAAAACACTAACACAACAATAACCCCTCTTTGGTGTGTGGAGTGAATTCGTTATACTTTGATTTTAAGTGAAAAATAACTAAGAAAACATCAATCTTTCTTCATTTGATATTTTGTTATTTTGTGTAGAGAACATTTTATCTGATTGGTTAAAATATCTTGCGTGACATAATGCAACATAATGATACAAACATTATGACTCATAAGATAGAAATGCCAATTTACATACATTTATGTCTGACTACGCTGGATTTTCTAGATCTTTTCAACATTCATTTTACAAAACCTAGCAGTTCAATCTTTTTCTTTAGGCTTTTGAGATAATTCAGTTGCCCTGAATTTACGGATCATTAATTAGCTTACAGATTACAGAGAGGCATAATTCTTATAACATTTAAAGACACTCTTTACTTTCTGTTTCATCAAATGCAAGATCTTTTCAACATTCATTTTACAAAACCTAGCAGTTCAATCTTTTTCTTTAGGCTTTTGAGATAATTCAGTTGCCCTGAATTTACGGATCACCAATTAGCTTACAGATTACAGAGAGGCATAATTCTTATAACATTTAAAGACACTATTTACTTTCTGTTTCATCAAATGCAGCATTGTATGTCACTCTCTACAGGAAATGTTTCTCAGCCAGCTGGTGGATCATCCATCAGCCAAAATATCAGCAATTTGCAGGCAAGTAATCCTGGTGACAATGTGTTACAAGGTACATTTTGTACCCCAGACAGAAGCAGCGATGTTCAACAGCCCAAGACAAACACTGAACAGGAAGAGATTTGTGTGTGTATGTGTGGCCTCAAGTTCACTGCTGAGCCCAAAACGGGTGGTGAGTGAAGTCTGTGCTGGTTAACTTGAATGATTTAGCCCAAGTTGACTGATGTTGTGTAGGTCATACCATGATGGATAGTTTAGGAGATGGAGGACGGCATATTATACATGTATCTATCACGCACTGACAAGCACTGATTATGGACTTTTTCATTTCTGGGCTGTTTGACAATCAAACCCGAGACCTGAAAGGTGAGACACTTTGGGAATATATTTTATGTCAAATCACAATGCATGCAGTAATGGCACCATGAGTTTAGCACACACCACTATGCTGTTTGAAATTTTCACTATCATAACAGTCGTCTTAACACCCATTTAGTATATTTAATAGAAACTGTTATCTTATACATTGCTTTTCATGTAGTTCTGAATTTTGTATTGTGTTTTTATGTTTTTGTTTACTCCCAGTCACTGTTATACATAATTTGCTGAAAAAGCTGGTATTTTGCCGGCATCAAATATTATGTATTGTCAACCTTCTAATTGTGTGCTGTCAGTTCTTTTTTGTTCAATTTATAGACACTATTCCTGTGTTGGTAGTTTGGTGGGGTTGGTACTCAGATTAAGGCGAGGCAGTAGTGTGGTTTGTTGGCACCTATGAGTCACCCCAAGGATGAAGAACTTTGTGATTGTGAGAAGTGTAGTGACATCTGTTTTTAGGCCCCGTACTGAAAGTCATATTCATCCCTTGATTCAGATAGCTTTCTGTGGTCTATTACTCCTGTTTATTTATATTTTGCCCAAAGGCCTCATCCGTCTGGTATTGCTGTTGTTTTTTATTAGATACTCCTACAGACCACATAAATAGAATCTCCTTTTTATCAGTTGTTTCAGTACATGGTGCTGTGAATTGGGCTTTATGACCATTTATTATTGCTTGCCTGCATCTACCACCCGCCAGGATCATGTACCTGCAACATTCAAGAAGAAGTCATGTCTTGTGGTGGATTCTTGTCATCTATTAACTCTTCGTATTTATATATGCGGTGATTTCAACATGCATTTTGATGCACCAGTTGGTGATGGTTATAAATATTTTACCTTTTTTGACACGTGTGATCCCAAACAGCTAGTTAATTAACGTTACCCATTTTCATGGTCACATATTGGACCTCATTCTATCCCCTAGTGATCAGGATACTATTGTTGATGTCAAAATTTGCGATTTTATAACTTATCATGCTTTAGTCAAATGTTCAATTGCCTTTCCTCGCCAAGTGGCTTATATTCCAAATAAGGATCAATATAGGAGGAACCACTGTATCAACATGTCTGACTTTCATTCTGATCTCAAAACAGTTCCTTTGTCAAGTAGTTGATCTTTATGAACAATATGTACATGATTTGGGTAATGTTTTCGACAGGCAAGAAAGATTCTGCGAATTGGTTGTCTGATTCTTATTAATGCTTAAAGTCCCTTAGGAGCCAATTTGAAAGAACTCGGTGAAGGGCCAAAAATCCACTGAACATAACTTGGCTTCATCAACAAATTGCTCAGTGCAATGCACTTTTAAACAAGGATATATCAGACTAATATAGTAAACTGATCTCAGACATAGTCACAACACTAGAAAATTATGGCATGAACTACAAAAACACTGAACAGGGTCTCCGAAGTTACATTTGCATCCCATGAGTCTGACAAGTCATTCACTGACCAGTTTGCCTCTTTTTTTGAAAAAACAAAACAAAACTAGAGATAATTTTGTTCCCTCGCACTCTGATGTTCACCCTTCTCCAGACCCTCCAAAAATAACTGCCTATAAGCAAGTTTGTGAAGATGTTCTTTATAAAACAGTAAGAAAATCACCTACAAAATGCTGCCTGTTAGATCCTTGGCCAACATTTCTCATCAAGGAATGCAGTCATATACTACTACCATCATCTACAAAGTTGGCCAACTGCCCACACATGGAGGGGTGTTTTTCTAAGGGGTTTCAAAACTGCTGTGGTTACTCCTCTAATCAAAAAGGCTAATCTTCCAGTGGACGACCTGATGAACTTTTGCCCTGTATCTGGCCTTAATTTTACATTAGAACTAGTTGAACATGTGGTTGCTAAGCAGCTGTTAGAACATATCAATGTCCATAACTTAAAAACCCATACCAGTCTGCATATAAAGCAGGTCATTCCACTGAGACAACTCATCTGTCCATAAAAATGAAGTTCATTTATCCTTGTCAAGTGGCGAATCCACTGCCTTGATATTACTTAACCTGTCTGCCATCTTTGACACCATTGATCATTGCCCTCAGTTGCCTTCCAATTTGGTTTGGATTTGGTGGTTCTGATCTGAAATGGTTCACTTCCTACTCAACAGAGCATTATCAGTCAATAAAAATTGGTTCTACTTTGTCAGATGTTTGTAAACTATTATTTGGCATCCCCCAAGATTCTGTCCTGGGCCCTTTGTTGTTCTAATTGTACACTACTCCCCTAATTTTGGTTATTGGTAAACATGAAGGAATAAAGTTTCATGTTTATGCAGATGACAGCCAAGTTTATGTGCATTTATCCCAGAATACATCTGCTGTCTTTGAACAGTTGAACAGGTGCCTAAATGCTGCTAAAGAGTGGATGTCAACTAGTAAACTCATATTGAATCCTGACAAAACTGAGTTTATCATCTTTGGTTCAAAGAGAGAGGGACAAGTTCAAAGCATGTTTTCCAATTGATATCTTGGGTAGTCCTCTCTGCCCTATTGTGTCAGTCATGAATTTGGGTGTTTGGTTTGATTCTGATTTTTCCTTGCCCAATCATGTTCGAAATGTCTGCAAAAGCCTGTTCTGTGCAACTCTGGGATTTCAAGCAAATCAGGCGGTTTCTTTCTCATGATGCTTCTGCACTTATGGCTAATGCTCTTGTTAGTAGTCGGTTGGATTACTGTAACTCACTTTTCAGGAGCCTCTCCAAGTTCAATCCAGGTAAATTACAGTTCATCCAAAATAGTTCAGCCAAAATTGTATCAAACAATAGTAGCTATACTAGCATAACTCCTGTGCTTAAGAAATTGCATTGGCTTCCTGTTGAACATCACACAGTTTTTAAAACAGCCGCACTTATTTGTAAGTTTCTTCACACTGGTTTTCCATAGTAATTTGCTCCATATCTTTCTTCCTACAGCAGCTCTTATAGTACTAGGTGCAGTCAGAATGGTGGTAATTTCCTTGTCATTCCAAATTTCTATCCTTCTATTCATGAATCTGTCAAACAGGTTATAGTTTTGCTTTTGATTCCCCCATTTGCTTTTGAATGCTCTTCCTGGTGAGATTCGTGTCTCCCTCCTTAAACCCTTTCAGAAAGCAGCTTAAACCCTACCTGTACACCAAAGAATACCCACCGTAGTCTTGATTATCCCCCTGGCATTCTCTGTGTGCTTTACCTCTTTTCTGTCATTTGGATACTGAAATTGGTTGACTATTTTTTGGTTTTGTTGTAGGCTAGAGTCCTCTTTGTATAGGGGAGATTAAGCGATATAAAAGTCAAGTTCGAATTAGAATATAACCCCTAATTGCTAAAATGCCTCCCAGACGTCTATCAGTAAAGTCAATAAAATAAGAACATTTGTCTGATACTTCAACTTGTCTGCATTACTAGCTTAGTTTCAACAAAATTCTGTTTAATTTTCAGACACTGTACTGGACAAGCTGTCCACAGTTCAGGGCCAGCGCTGTCCAGATGAGAAATTGTTTGGAATGCTGGTCTGCCACTTGACAAACTTCCATGTTTTGGCAGCTAACCTGGGCTTTACTTGGTCCAAGTTGGAAGCTTTCAGACAGAACCACCCTACATCACCCCCAACCCAGAGACTAGAGATGCTGGTGACATGGAAACAGAGGCAAAAGCGGAAAGCCACATTGTATGAGTTACTGAAAGCTCTACAGAGATCTCACATACCGGAAGTGTGCTATAGAGAACAGGTGCTGGAATGGCTAAAGAACTGGGAACTTTGTCTACAGAACAAAGAAAATGGTACTGATGTACAAGATGTAAATAGGCCCCACAGTGTGTGAATTTAAAGTCTTATCCAGAGAAATAAAGTCATGATTATTTTTCCAGTTAAATGCAAACCGCCAAATGCTGTAATTGGTAACTGTTTGATAATTGACAATGTATTTTAATGTTATTTTCTGGCATGTTACAAAGTGGAAAGTGTTGTTCTAGGTAATTAATATATGGACAATGTTGCATTACACAGCCAAAGTTTTCAACAAATGTATATGGTATCTATCATATTAACTTGACTTAAAGTTCATTTGTTTTGTACAATTCTTGTTTTCAACTAAGCAAAAGTAATTAAAGCTACTGAAAACAACACATAAAGCTATTTTATGCACGGTTGTAAATTGTGAATGATAAATTAGCATGTCTGTGCAGGGATTCAATCAAAGTGCCTTTGGATCCCAAACAGAAATAAACATAAGTGTGTGGTAAAGGAAAATACCATGAAGTTGAGGTCTTGACAGAGCTGATATACGTAGCAATTGTATTGGCGTTTTGGAAATTCATAAACCAATAACATTGGTCATATTATGATCATATGCAGATCGGATTAATGTTGATCTAATCCCTAAGCCACTTGGAAAGCTATCCCTTGGAATGCAAACCCTCATTTTCAATCAGATAGTGATCTCATTTCTTTTTTAGCAATAATATCCCCCTCTTTAACCATCGATCGTGACCTACACACCCATCCAAGAATCTTATTCAAAGGGTACATTTACAATCACTCGGTAATGTGGAACTGCCCTCTCAGATTGAGTTCTTAAGATGATAGATGAAAGTGAAATGACATTGACATGAAGAAAATGTCCAGCGACATTTCACTAATAATAACATGAGCAAAGCTTCTACCATGTTTTGGGTAACATTTGAAATGAAAGCCATACTTTTATCACCACATTCCTCATGAACGACCCAATAGGCCTGGCTGTTAATTGGTTAATTGTAATGGCATACCAGTCAGTTCAATAAGGTCAGTACTAAACTTGGAACAGAGAATGCATTGTGAAATTAGTCTACAGACATGGTATTGGGTACAGATGTACATTGGGATATTGTGATTCCTTTTTTGAGGTTGATGAAGCCAACGGTCATTTGTAATGGCATACCGGATATAAAGAACATAAAGAAAGGATTGTGCAAATTGGTCTACAGACATGAAACTTGGCGCAGATGTAGATAAAGACATAGTGATTCCATTTTGTGAGGTTACTTAAGCCAATGGTCATTTATAAGGACATACTGGTCAGTATGGCAAGTGGTCAGTATTGGACATAGAATAAAGACGATTGTGCAAATCGGCATACAGGCATGCAATTGGGCAGATATGTAGATTAAGATACATTGCTTCCAGTTTTTGAGGGATCTGAAGCCAATGGTCATTTGTAATGGCATACCGGGCAGTCCATTGTGGACACACTATAACTGATTCCTCAAGGGAAATGGCTTGCAGTCCCCCCTCCTGGGACACCGAAAACACACATGGTGAAGCATAGTTTTATTGTACATAAATTAATACAATGTTATTAAATTACTAAATCACTAAATTTCTATGTTTATATATAGACCAGCTACATGTAAATAAATACAGTTACAATAAGCTACATCTGTTCACACATAGGCACTTGAGGCTACACAAAGGTTTTAATCAACATTTAAGGTCACCATAAATTAATGCAATTTAAAGCAAGTAATGGTAAATTAACACTACCATAACACAAACACTACAAAAGTAGATAATAGCAGATAGAGGTGACCACAACCCTCAGTAGGCCCAAGATTCATGATTCTACCCAAATGAAGAAGACGAAGTGAGAGGTCAAATTTCCCACTTATACAGCTACACCTGCTGTAGGCTACGTAGTGAAAAGAATATATTAGATTTTTGATGGTCATTGATGTTTGCTCCCATCAACATAGAACACTAGTGTGGATTTGGTCAGTATTTAACGTACAGAAAGTTAAATTACAATACAAGTTTTGCAACAGACTTTACTCATTTTATTTTACTATAGTAACTGATAAAACAAATTTACATGTTATAGCTAAAAAGTTGCTTACATGATTGGCATTGTAAAAATAAATATGGATTGGTTGGTATAAAATTTTCACATATTATGAAGGTAACATCTACCTTATGTTTGATACTGAAGCTATAACAATCAAAATATTTAAAAAAAATAAGCAACCACTATACAAGAGGAAATGCCAGACTTTAGTGAGTGGGGTAGGTGGAAGGAAGAATACTGGCTTACACACTGGATATGTCAAGAAGAGGCCAGCATAGCTTGTTCCATTGTTGCATGATGTGGTTGTAAGATATCAAGCACAAGCAACTGTAAATGTAGTAGAACAGACACTACTGAACACAAGTTAATGGAAATGTAAAGGGGACGTATAAATAATGAAGATGATTTTTAGAGTAGATTATTTAGATATCTTATCTTATAATCACTTGTCCGGAAAAGACTTCAGCATATGTTAAACTAAAAGATCTAGAATTAAGTTTATTTTAGATCTATCATGGTAAAATGTTCTGACTAACCAGTCACTGATGTCCTAATAAGCTGGATTTAGTAAAAAAGGAAAATTAAATCAGAAATAAGTTGTACATGTTACTTTTGTATGATTTTTAGTGTTAAATTTTTCTTCATCTGCAGTACTGACCACTGACCAACTTTGACTGGTATGCCATCACCAATATCCATTGTTTCTGGGGTCCTAACAAAATGCAAATACAATACTCTGTCACACAGCTTTGTTAAATTTCACGCCTGTTCATAAATTTGCATAATTCCTTTTCTGTTAAACGTATTGCAATAACAAACTGACCTGTGGCCATATTCGACTGACCAGCCACTGCCATTACCAATGACCATCAGCTTTGATGTCCTAAAGAAATAAAACAGTACCCTAAAATACAACTGGATCAAATTTCATGCCTTTAGACCAATATTCCCAATCCCCTGTTTCTTAAGTTTATTCCATGTTCAATACTGACCAGCTGTCATATTTAACTGACCGGTATGCCTTTACAAATGACCATGGGTTTTGGCACCTTCACAAAATGGATTCACTATGTCCTAATATACATATGCGCCAAATTTTATGCCTGCAGACCAGTTTTCACAATCTCCTGTCACTGAAGTTTATTCTATAATCAATTCTGACCAGTTGCCATTTGAACTGACCAATATACCATTACAAATGACTGATGGCTTTGGCGTCCTCAAAAATGGATTCACTATATTCTAATCTGCATCCATGGTAAATTTCATGCTTGTAGAGCAATCTGTGCTATTCAATTCACCTCTTTTGTAGCTCCAACAGCCAGGACTACAAAGCAAAATAAAAGAAATAAGATTATATTCTTTATTATTATGCACAGATAAATGAAACGACTGGATATGTTTTTACACAGAATAGATGCATAATGTTAGTAGTTTAAATGAAAATTGATATATGATCAGAGCCAAATGAGTGAGGTTAAAATACAAAGCAAGGTCAAAGGTAACTGTCAAGGCATGAGTTTGTGTCACAGGTAATCTGCCGAAGCTATGGCACTCCTCTCTGAATGCATTCCAGGTAAAATCTTCAAACAAGTCAGAAATGAACCCAGTGGTAAGTAATACCAAACCTTTGGTTACCAAAGTGGTAAATATAAGGTCAAAGTCACTGAATACAATACATAGATTGGATGCAAGGAGAGGTGAGCTCAGGTTTCAAATGTACGATGGCAAATAAAGGATGCCAACATACATAAGAAATAGCTAGAGACCTGGATGTGTTCGGCATGCATCAGATATAGGTGATGAAGCTGTATATGTTAACCTGTTACTCCCCTTCTGAAGGTGCCATTGGTTCCATTCCTTCTGAAATTATGAAAGTTGAGACCGTTTGTGAGGCTTTACAGACCAGATGCACATTTTAAGTGCTTTCTATCCACAGGATGTGTCAAGATGACTGAACTGTGCGATTTATACCCCATTAACAGAAGTGGAAGGGGGAATGAATATTCAGCGTCCATCCATCATTTCGTGTGTCTGACATCAATGCCCTCTCTCACAACAACAGTACTTGACTCATCCTTACAAAAAATTCTGTAAAGGAGAATTCACGAGAAAGTGTGGATTCGTGAATCAGAAAATACGAGGCCAAAGGTCGAGTAATTTTCTGATTAAAGAATCCACACTTTCGATTGGTTTCTCTGGCTTAAACCACTAAAAAAGTCATGTCAAATCAAAGTTTGCATATATTCGGCCTAAATGTCTAATTACATTGAATGTGGTGACCTGAATATTGAATAAAAAGTGTTGATTCTGAAAATGTTTAATTGATTTAATTAAATCTTTTGTATTCTGCTGGTACATTTGTTTTTGGCATTTATGGTGTTAAATTTGCATCTTTGCAACCATCCCCAGTGAAGGTACATGACAAAGCCTATGCATTATACAGTATATATATATATATAAATATCAGTGATGTTTGGTTGAAAGGATTTGGGAAAAAATACATTAAGGAAATAAAGCATGCACAGTGATGTCAAAAGGTAAGGCATTTCACTTTTTGCTAGATTTCATTACAATTATTGCATTCTTTACACATTTTATAAAATCTTAAATAAAATGTCAAAATGTCAATATAAATGTTGACATTGAAACTAATGACTCCCTATCAAATGACAAAACAAAATTCTGTATTAGTTTCTCAGACAAACACCATCATCAAATACTGTTTCCAAAATTGATTCAGCATCAAATACTATTTCATTCTATTTTTATCTAAAATTGTTTTCAGACTTGCTGGATTTCATTCACTGCTTCACTTTGGATGGAGTATTTGCATGATATCATCTCAATTAAGATACACCTACAGCAATATGGAAATGATTTTAAATGGATGTGGGTCACACATGGTGTTTATTTACAAAATGTTTGCATTGTTGGATAAAGAAAAATTGTGCTTCACTCATATATGATACCTCAAGAAGGGTGTTCACCAATGAAGATTGCTTGTTTCAAAGTCAGTGTCAAGTTTCAAACATTTTTTTTTGTGAATATCTTTTTATTTTGATACAAAGTGAAGTGATTCATGTGTATGACTTTTGTACTACTGTGGTTTATATGTGTAAATTGTTATAATGATGGTTCATAAAACAAGCTTCTATGTGTGCTTGATTGCATTGTCATCAGGGCCATTAAAAAATGTGAATTTTTAATCTTAAAGTGTGGATTCTTTGGCTAAAAAGTGTGGATTCTTTACCTAAAAAGTGTGGATTCTGAAGCTGAAAAGTGTGGATTCGTGAAAAAGAATTCACACTTTTTCTATTGTCTGCTACCAAAAGTGTGGTTTAATACTAGAGAAAACTTTTACCACAAAAAGTTTTTTCAAGATATGACAAAATGTTGCCATGGCAACCACATTTCTTTGGACATTTTAGCACGTGAATAACTGTGTATGCTCCTTATATTATTGATGACACCTGCCGTTTTTAATCAAATACTGGCAAACAGTGTTGCCATGGTAAATGTTTTACTTTCAAAATATTTTATTTTTTGTTCACTTACAATTATTTGTCTTCACTAGAAAGCAAACTGCGTGATAGATTCTTATGAAAATTTTCAAATGTGATGATCTCTGTATCGTGTCTTATGGGAGAAATTTTGGGCAGGATTGGGTGGAAAATGTTGCCATGACAACCATTTTCTTTAGATATTTTGCAATTTTTAGTAGTAAAACTTTTCACATGCACCTGACTTCAAGCCTGAAACTTCGTTTGCTTTTAAATGAAGGACGGTCTCTTGTAGCTTTTATGAAATTTTCCCAAAAGTGTTGTCATGGTAACCACTTTATTTTCTGTGTTCATTTTCAATTTTTCAATTCACTGCAAACCAAAGTCCTTGGCATATTTTCATGAAATTTGTACGGTATATGATCTCTATTAGAACGTCTTACCTGATACATACACTTTGCCCAAGATTGAGCAAATTATATTGACATGGAAATGGATTTTCTTTGAAAGCTTTAGTATCTTTTATCAGTTGATAGATTATGCATGCTCCTGACTTTAAACCTGAAGCTTCATCTGCTATTATTATTAATCTTACTATTGAGGTTTGCCCTGGTGCTAGAACTGCTATTGTTCCTTGCCACATACAGACCAGCATGTATTTATTGATGCATTCTTGATATTTGTTAGACCACCAGTATTTCCCATGCCAAGTATTCACAACTTTAATATTGCTTATTATTTCCAAACTCATCATGCAAAGCCAACTGGAGCTGTATTGGTAAATAAGACTCCTTGCCTGATCTCAAATGATGTCTAAGCATATCTCCATGTGTAAGGTTATCTCTTAAAAAACTAAAATCAATGAAAATTTGTAGGATTATGTACAGTACTGCAGAAATACAAAAGAAAGATTTTTGCATAATAAGAGAAAATTATAGATTTTGTGAATCTTTTAAAACTTTTCTACACAATTCTGTTTGAGAGGTTATTATTCCACTGGTTTGTTAAAAAGAAAACAAGCCCTGGTATAAAACAAGGTTCAGAATCTTTGAAGTGAATTCGTTTTACTAACTATCGAATATTTCCAGAACAATGAACAACATTTCTTCAATAGTGTAGTGTGTAGTGTAGTGTGTAGTGTGTAGTTGTACCTAAAGTTTCTTCCTTTGCACAAAGAAGATTACAAAACAGCTCACTGTGAATGTACATGGTTTCATATTTGTGTATAAAGAAACACAAAACAGAAAACTTAGGCTCTGAACATAAACAGAAGAACGGTACTATATGAAAACAAAACTATGGGATGACTATCAAAATAGGTGGATCAATCCGAAATATGTGTATTTATGTTACATGCATGTGACTAGGGTTTAATGTCTACGATGAAATACTATATTGCTTACTAAAACAGACAAAATAGTTAATATCTGAAAAAAAAATGCTTTTAAAGATATGCATTTACTCATGATTATAATTTAAATGATGCAGTGGTAACAAATCCCTAAAGTATTGTTGGGTTTTAATTTCGGGGAAAATTCTGAAATGACAGTAAACACACTAATCCTTTATGACATCAAGACACCAGGGTTTCCACAAAAGAGATACATAATGTCTACTTAGTGATATACACAGCTAGATGTACATTGGTTACTTTCCTCAGTCAGGTGTCTGGCCTTTTGACCACTCACTGATCTTACTGTTACTTAACACAAAGTACAGACTACTCTGACTTTATTTAGTGATAGGTCAGTTATTTACAGTTTTACTTCACAGTATTAAGATCCCTGAGTTCCTCATACTCAATCCACCAGACTGTCATGCAGGTTTTCAAGCACAGCGATCTGCTTTTGAAAGGCACTATAACATTTATACCACTGCTGGGGGAAATATTAATTCAGTCTATGTTATGATATATTCCATACATACATACTTTATCAGTTAAATAATTGTATATCCTAAGTATATATCCATTAATAATTTGGCATTGACTATTTAAGGCCCACGTAACAGCAAGCTATAATATTACATATGAAATCTGTTAATGCAATTAAGTACTATCCGTTAACTATGATGGGGTTAAGGTGGCCTTACGTGGGTGTACAAGGGAAAGTCTGATCTGAAAAGTGTGACTTAGACTTAAACTATCAGTACTATGGTAACAGAGATGTAGAGATTCCTTTACAGAAAGCTGTATAAATTGCATGAACTCTGATTAGATTGTGTTATGTATTTGAAATCTTATTAAAAACTAAACATTTTGAATGAGAGTTAACCAACCTGGGGTATGTTGTAAGCACATATTTCTTATTATTAAATTCAGACACTGTGTGTTTATAAGAAAAACCTATAAACTCTTCACACACATGGGTTTAATATTTTCTATTTTAATCTACTAAGTCTAACATATACACCAGGAAGTTTATTTATGTGTTTGTTGGTTAAATGTTTCACAACTTATTTGAGCACAATTTATAGCAGGATTTATAAGAGTTTGCATGAGCTTACAAGACATATAAAGAAATTGAACCAAATATCAACGACTAATTAGACCAGATCAAGCACTTCCCAAGTGACCTGGTAAGGTCAAAGGCAAAACACATAGTTAACAGGAGGGACCGATTCTCCTGAAGGAATAGCCTCTCTAGGAAAGTTATTTCAGATTATCGTCACACAATAGTAGAAGTTGGACTAAGTAAAGGGACAAACAAAATTCACCTGTAACTCAATTACATCAATTGCTGCCTCTTGGTGCCAGTGAATGTCATTTGAAAATCCAGGAAGTTCCTGTCTTTGGTGTTTTCCCAGACTCATTGGATTTAAATGTTATGATCCAGCACTCTGGCCCACAATAATTCAAGTGGCTGTGTATCAGTGGAAAAATGTTTTGAGACTAAAGTGGCTCTCAGATGATTTAGCCTCATAATTGATGTATTCTGTGTTCATTTTGAACACAGGTGAGATTGTTTCATTCACTTGTGACTGTTCTGTGTATTTGTAAATTAAACGAGACTTACCTGTAAGTTGAAGTTTGATTGAAGTTCTACGAGTCTAAACAGGAACGAAGGAATTACATGAGATAAGGAATGTTGATAACCCAGTCAGACTTTAACAACAGTGGATACATGGCCCGATATGGGTGGGAGCAGAATCACCCTTTATTGCAGTGGTGGGCATGTAATTCCTTCGTTCCTGTTTAGGACTCGTAGAACTTCAATCAAACTTCAACTTACAGGTAAGTCTCGTTTAATTTACAATTCTACTCATCCCAAACAGTCACTACGGATTACATGAGATTTGAAAGTAGCCATGGAGCCACTGTTAAGATACAAGGGCAGATGTTCCACACATGATAAATGAAACATACAAGTAGACGATGTACTTATATGTACACTGATTAAGACTGATAATATGAGTTATAAGTATACCTATAAACAGAGGCAATAGGTTTTGACAAACATTGTCCATGCAATCTTCCTAAAGGTAGTAGTACTTGCTTACTAACACAGATACACATGGTAAACATGGTAAGAGGTGTTATGTTGGGCCCGGCTTATTTTATATTTTATTTATTGTTATGTATTTATTTATTTGTTATTTATTTATTTATTATTTTTCTTTCTTTTTTTTTTTTTTTTTTTTTTTTGTTTTTGAACAGATTGGTTGAAAATGTCACAATATACCACTATACCATTCGTGAGGAACAGTTTTTACACACAAAGTGTCTGTGTGCACCAAAACACATGGGAACACATTTGCATACAGCAGTTTTTCATAAATTTTCAATGTACATTATGCAGGCAGTGTCACTTGTTTGGTTTTTGGACATCCATGCCAACTTCACAAAAAAGATAATTTGTACAACAAGGTCCTTTGGTAAACTGTCAATATATATTACACAATAAGTATCAGTTATTTCTATTTGGACAATCAGAAACATGCATCATCTGGAAATGTTAATACAATAATACTAGAAACATGTGAACATGTAACAAGCTTCTTGGATAGCCTGTAAAGTACCCCCTTGACTGTAATCCTGTACAGTGGTAAGAAGGCAGGCAATTTGAGAAATGCCTTCATAAAATATTGCCAGTTAGCCTTCACCAATTGTCATTGTAAAATATTTAAGGGAAACATTTGTTTATTTATTTATAGATGAAGAAAAGGAGATGTACCCATTTCAGAACAATAGTGCATCAATTTATTGATGTGGCCATAACACTGGTTTTGAGTGTAAATCCCTCAGGACCTTATATAATAGTTTTTGCATCTTGTGAAAGTGTAGCGTCTTGAGAAAGTCCTTCTTTTTGGCAGGGATTTTGGGATCTGATACATTGTAGAAACTGCAGTTTGTGATTTAGTGGGCTTCACATTTGTAGTTGAAATGTGAGCTGCCCAATCTTGCTCTTCTATCAATAAACCCAGGAACCATATGAACATTCTCAATGAGGTAGGGAAAAAAATGTAATGTTCAAAAGGTGAACTGCAGTGACCTCTGTAGCATGCTCATGCACTTCACTGATGTTTTGTAATACATTACAAATGGAAAAGTTGAAGAATAAAAGTCAACATAATTCCAGGCTTAAGTGAATACATCTGTTGCAGAAACCTCAGATAAAATGTTGAACATTTAACTTATACATGTTATAAAAGTTTACAAAGTTTCGAATCTACATTTTTATTCTGTAAGCAATTTAGGCAATCTATCTCTGTAAGCAATTGAGGCAGTCTAGCAAGTATCTTCAACAGTGACAATATTTGCATGAAAACTAGTGGGTTGATTTTTCATGTTAAGGTGATGCGTAAGCAACTGCTACGAAATTAAGAGAGCCTTTTATATAAGCAGAACTTAAGCACAAGTGTCTTTCTTTGGCAATGAATAGCATATGTCATTCAATGTCATTAACTTGTTTGCCTTACGCTGCCCCGTTTCTCTGAGATAAACAGCAGTGTTGACACTATCCAGATGGATCTTGACATGTTAATGTTTACAAAAAGATTGCAAACTCAAGGAAGCAGCCTTCAGTTCAAAGCATAGAACACAAATTGTATCACTTAACATGTCAATACATAGATGCTTTATTTTGTGTGAAATTTCCCTGTAAGAGCAACTTAATCTCTAGCCTTTGTAAGGGCTCAAGTGTCTTTGCAAAATTAGGGAAAATATATAGAAAATGTTCAGTTTGCAAATGTACTGTTATATAGTATGTGCACTAGGTTTTAAACAAGCATATGGCTTAGACATATGTGTGCTGAGCTTACATCTCCTAAGATGCATGGGTGGTTCACGGATACCAAATTTCTGTGTACAGGTGTTTACAAACATGAGCCTTAATTAAGGCCAATCAAACTGATTCATTATTTATAGGAATCATGTAAAAGAATTTTTTTTTTTTTCACATCTGCCTGGTAAGTACTACACATGCATAATATAAACAGTTTCTTCATACAGTTTAGTGCAAGTTTTGAAGCCTTGCAAAGACCCATAGTGGAACATAATTTCCATGGTTTGATTGTAATGGTTTTGTCACTGTGCTGCAGTCTGCGTTGTTTAGTAAAGCATGGCATCTTAGATTTACAGTTTCCACATTTCCAGGTGTTAAAGATACTTCATCACAATATAACAACAAATGTAGGAACACTAAATGTATTTTTAATGCTTGGAACATACTTGAATTGTATGTACTTTTGATCCTGGCTATTGACAGGTACAGCACAATGGGCAAAAGAAGGGATGACCAGCCTTGCAGGATCATTCATTGGTATAGCTGATGATATTACAAATGTCTTCAAGTTCTGTTTGTACAGTCTTTCATTGGTCTCAAGAACCTATTACAGTGGAAACTGCATGGTCTCTATTACAATGTTCAATAGAATGAATATGTAACAATATTTATTTCAGTGGAAACAGATATAATAACTGGATCATTCATCTGTAAAACATTGTTTTTTCTTCAAATTTGCACTTTTGTTTTAAGAATTTCTGTTTCCCATAGCATAGGCAAATAGTTGCTTTTTTCACAATTGGCTGTTTCCACATGGGAAACCTGAATGATATTCATTACAAAACCTGGCACTGCACATTTGTGTTATGGTATATGAATCATTCAATTGATATGTATAACAGCCAGAGGGTTTGATTTTCTATTGAGTCGTGGCCTTTTATTTGTTATCCTGAATGGCATATTTCTTGCCCTTGCTGAGCCACTGTTCCTTATGTTCTTTGTGGCCAAAGGGTTCCATTGGTTTTTTTGTTTTTGTTTTTTTTTTCATCATTTGGACAGCAGCCTCTCTGTTAAGATCTGCTCAAGGTCACACATCATTTTGTGTTTCAGGTCATCCCAAATAACTATCAATAACAGGAATTGTAGGACCACTATTTAAGTCATCTGAGTATTAGTAGTGGTAACGGCTGTAATAGTCCAAGATTACCACAATTCCCAGGCCTGAGACATGCTACCTGTTTTGCAATAATTTTGGTTTGTTTTAATGATCTTCAAAATAGACAGTGATTCAGAATGTAGTTTGGGTTTAACTGTAACCCCAGTGGCATAAACTGTGCCAAAACTGTCACTCATACCATCTAATCAAATAATTTATTGTTCTTATGTGAAAGACATTACACCAAACCAAGTTTGCGTTATGTTCTGCCAAGCCTTGTCTAAGGTACCAAGGACATCAAAGTACACATATTGTAATTAATTGTATCTAGACATTGTCACTATCACTACTAGAAGGACCATAGCTGCACACCCTGAGCACTAAGTTCTGAGTCATTATAGTGACAATAAAGCAGTGCTATGACAGTATAAATGTGATATCTGCATATCTGTTATCAAAAAGGATAAACAGAGCAATATTCTGCAAACATGTGCTATAAAAACTGTTGAATATGTCACAATGAACATTTCAACTGCATTATAATTAAAAGAGTGATACTCTGCATAAGTTTGCTGTCCAACATATTTATACAATAAAAATGTCACAACTGCATTACAGCTAATGATAAAAAACAGCAATACTCTGCAAAAGGTTGTTGTACAAAGTGAAGAGTATGAGAATTAAAATATCACTACGACATTATGGTTAAAAACTCATGGGTGCATTCCCCCTCAGCACAACCGTTCCACCACGGCACAACTGCATTACGGTAAAAAATACTCATGGGTGAATTCCCCTCAGCACAACTGCATTACAGTTGAAGATACTCATGAGTGCATTCCCCTCAGTACAACTGCATTACAGTTGAAGATACTCATGGGTGCATTCCCCTCAGTACAACCACTTTATGGTTAAAGATACGGGTATATTCCCCCTCTGTACTAAGCTCTGAGTCAGGCATTATACTTTGGGCACAGAGCAATACTCTGTATAATTTTGCAGTATAAACTTTGCAATATGGTATTACCAATATCACAACTACCGACTTAACTCAACTGTAGTACCGACTTAACCCAACTGTAGTACAGTTGAAGATAAACAGAGTGAATACTCTGTTACAGTTTGTAGTACAAACTGTCAAAAATCATGACAAAAACATGATATCAATGAGCAATACTGAAATTAACAAGAATATCCAATGAATATTGTATCCAACCACAAGTTTTTTATCACAGAGTATATCCTCAGAAGGAACACAATTAGCAGAATATCCAATGAATATTGTATCCAACTGAAAGTAAGGCTACACACACTCTGGAGAAAAACACATCTGCACTGGGTAACAACAAACCAGAAACTGACTGGGTTATCAACATTCCTTATCTCATGTAATCCGTAGTGACTGTTTGGGATGAGTAGAATGTTATGGCCCCTTGTTTGGTGCTGAAGAAGGGATGGGATCAATCAGGCCATAATGCACATTTTTGTGTGAGGGGTGTTTGGGATCTTTTTATTCTCAGATCGTAAGTGTTAGGATCAAGGCATCTGGCTGTTGACATCTCTACAAATACAAAAAACCACAAATGATATCCATCCAATTTCTTTACCAAATGTTATGATGTGCACAGAATTTAAGATAAAACTGATGGCAAGTTCATTACAGAAGCAATACAGTATAAAACCAAATTCTGAACACTTTCAGTTTCCAATAGCAATTCCAATAACCAATAGGAAAATGACAGAACAGTTACTGGTGTCTATTGTTGAACACTAAATCAATATTATGACAATGTAAAATCCTGTTTTCCTAAATAATTTTTAAATATATTTCTGGGGTGTTAAACACTGTAGAATTATACACGTCCAAATGTTGTGAAATACTGTAAGTCCAAATGCAGTGAAATAAGTCCAAACACTGATAAATTTGCTAAGAATAACCTAAGTTCTCAGAGCTGACAATTTGTCTAAGTCCTACATAGTATATCCAAATATTCTGCTCTGAGATACTCATATTTTTTCCTCTTTTTCTTCATCTTTATCCTTTGCTTTTCTTCACCTTCTGTTCAATTTCAGCAGAAGCAGGGTTTTTTAAAGCCAAACAAACTGTGCAGTGTTAATTAGGACAAAGGAATACGTTTTGCAACGTAGCATCCAAATCTAGTAATGACCTCATGCTTATAATAACCACAGTTTATAACCACACTGCTGCCACATGTCATCCCATTAGCAAAACATGTAGTGAGGTTGAAGCAATTACATGGCCATTACTGGACACTGCTATATTGAACACTGCTGAGAAATCAATATCTGGTTTCCATGGCAAAGTCTTTGACCATAATAGTTTTTTCTGAAGGAAAATCAATTGTACCAAAGTACCATATGCGCTTGTATAACAGGTAAACCAATACAATAATATTTCGTGGAAAATGTGTCATAACAATACCCACAACACACAGAAAAGCTGTCCTCAACTTTTAAGGTTTGAAAAAGATATCAAAAATACATTTACTATACAACATCTATAATTACAACATTTAGGAGTGAAACACTCAATCTAGACTTGTCAAACTGTAACTCTGAGTAAACTATATTAAATTTAAAATGCCAAAATTTACAGGAAAACATTACAACATATTTTAAAGTAAACATTTCTGTACTGTAATTGAAATTACTATATCCATGAATTAATTAATGTAATGATATTAAAAGTCAGGTGTAATGTACAAATAGGAAGTTCCATGGTAATTTACTGTTGAAAGTTCCTTTACTCATCATGGGTGTTGTTTACTGCTGCATCCTGATTGTTGAAGCTATTTTAAACATTGTAGATCTTCACATTTGCATCATCGACAATAACATAAGTTTGCAGTTGCCATCCAAGTTTAATCCACACTTTGTAGCTTGTTTTAAGTCGCACATAAATGTATTTAACTTCACTCTTGTCAGCTTGTTTCACACTTTCACAACTCACTGTTTAACTCTGCTCTGATTGAATAAATACCACATTCATATAGAGTTTCCTATACTTGATAAAACTGCTTAAAAAAGCAACCACCAAGTCCACCCATCCGGGACCAGACTTGTCTGAAACTGAAGCCTTTTTAACCATAAAAAGACTTTGAAAGTAAAAAAAATACATGTGTAATACACACAAATTCCCCAGAGCAATGTACAACAACAGTATTGACTACAGTTTTTGTTTCACTCAACTTGTCTTTCTTGAAATTAACTTCTTGACTGCATAACAAGATCCTCTGCTGACATACATCTTTGCAGACAAAATATACTTCCATGTATGACTTATGTGAAAGATACTGATGAAATATACTCATCCATGTCTATGGCAATTCTTTATTTAGAATAACATAAGCTAGAGCAAATCTACATCATTTGTTATACATTTTCAGTTGTTAGAAGATTCCAAAAAATTCAGTGTTTTATTGTACATTTTATGTGTCTTTAAATTTCTGCCAATTTCACTTTTTAGTTCTTAACCAGGATGGTAATTATCAGGAAAAGTTCAGCATTTAAGCAATGGTTTTGTATTTACAACTGAACATTAAATTTCGTTGAAAGTTCTCAGGACAAAATAACCTGAGGCAACAACAGATTTGAAGAATTTAAATACCTGAAAAGTTCTGCAAGCAATCCAGATAATTATTAAATTATATCCAGAAGTAAGAAATAGCACATATTTGTCTGATCAGTTACCATTGATGTTCTCAGTTGCTAATTTTCTTTGTTGTGTTCATGCTTGAAGTAGAAGTAAGTAAGTAAGTAAGAAACACTTATATAGCGCCGAATTTGATGTAAACATCCTCTAAGGCACTGATGTGCAAAAAGGGATAGTCCAGTTCCAGAAAGATGTCCGTTTCCATATTAGCGTCCGGTAGGGGAGATAGGCTATGGTGGAGGATAAGCCAATCTAAAAAGGTATGTTTTCAACTGTTTCCTGAAACCAGAAATGCTTTCTATGGTTCTGATGGCTTGAGGAAGCTTGTTCCACTCTGTGGGATTGAAAAAATATGAAACTGCGTAGCCCAGAGCGTTTATTTGGTTTAGATGAGGAAATTGATAGGCGATTGCCCCGTGTGAGATCACTCCGCCTAATTAGAGTGGAGAGATATGGAGGTTGGCTCAAATGTATTGCTTTATAAATGAGGAGATTATATTTGAACAGTATATGGTAATGAATGGGGAGCCAGTGTAGTTTGTGCAGGAAGGGTGTAACATGACAGTATTTATTTAGCTTGCACACCGTCCAACATAAGGCATTTTGAACTCTCTGTAGTCTGCTAGTATATGCCTTTTTTGTGTTGTAAAGCAGTGAGTTACAGTAATCCAGACGACTGCTTACCAAGGCATTTGCCACCTTTACAGCTGTTTCATGATTTAAGTACCTGCGAACCCTTCGTAGTTCCCGGAGATGGTAGTAACTTATGCGACATAGATTAGCCACGTGTCTTTGCATTGAATTTTCAGCATCCAGGATGACACCAAGGTTTTTTACCGATTCAGCTGGTTCCATGGTGTTGCCAAGCAAACTCACTGGGAAAGATGACTTCAGGGAATTTCTAATTTGATCATCACCAATCACTATGAATTCTGTCTTGTCAGGATTTAATTTAAGCTTATTATTAATTAAGAAGTTATTAAGAATTCTGGTCCATGAAAATTGCTGATGAATGAAAATATCTGGTAGGTTGAGAAAAATAGCTCCTAGCTTCAGATCATTATCCTGGTCATTAGGAATATCCAGTTTCTTGACAACACTCATCTGATGTTTGAGAATGCCCGTCTGATCCTTGAGAATACCCGGCATCTCCACCAAATTGTTATGGCCCTTTTTTGGTGTTGAAAAAGGGATGGGATCAATCAGGCCATAACGCACACTTTCGTGTGGGGGGTGTTTGGGATCTTTTTATTCTCAGATGGTAAGTGTTAGGATCAAGGCATCTGGCTGTTGACATCTCTACAAATACAAAAAACCACAAATGATATCCATCCAATTTATTTACCAAATGTTATGATATGCACAGAATTTAAGATAAAACTAATGGCAAGTTCATTACAGAAGCAATACAGTATAAAACCAAATTCTGAACACTTTCATTTTCCAATAGCAATTCCAATAACCAAGAGGAAAATGACAGAACAGTTACTGGTGTCTATTGTTGAACACTAAATCAATATTATGACAATATAAAATCCTGTTTTCCTAAATAATTTTTAAATATATTTCTGGGTGTCAAACACTGTAGAATTATACACGTACATACAAAGCGTCTCTTTAATGACAGGAGCTGCGGTTTGATGATTATGTACATAACTTCAAGAAGTCATCATTTTTACAATGCAGTCGAGATAACTCTTTGCAATGGGTGAATTGTGTGATGCTTTGGTAGTAGGATTGGTCCTCAAGGCTTTTTATGCATATACACTCCAGAGCCATTATGTAGCCAATGCATAATGATTCTCTCAAAGTTGATTATTTGTGGTGTTTAACAAGGATAAGCCTCTCAGCATGTGCTCACTGTGTTTTGTTCTCCTTCACCAAACCAGCCTGCGTGGGCTGAACTTATAAGTTGTGAGGTACCAGTACACGGGATCACATTAGTAGAAAACAAACTGCTCTGTCTTGCTTCTTTTGTAGTTCATTATTTTAACTTTGAACTTTCAGTCATTTTACTGGCTGATTTATAATTTGAAAAAAAGAACCACCCTGCATCACCCCCACCCAGAGACTAGAGATGCTGGTGACATGGAAACAGAGGCAAAAACAGAAAACCACATTGTATGAGTTACTGAAAGCTCTGAAAAGATCTCATGTACCAGAATTGTGCTATAGGGAACAGGTGCTGGAATGGCTAAAGAACTGGGAAGTTTGTCTACAGAACAAAGAAAATGATCTAGACAAGTCTCCACTTCCCAGTTCTTAAGCATAAGACTTTAAATTCACACACTGTGGTTATACACATAACCACTGGGAAAGCCACAAAAATGCTTTTGTTAAGCTTTCCTGCAGAAATCTGCCTTACTGAACATTTGATCTCTGGATCATGTGTACACATGTCATCACATGAACACAACATATCTCCTGTACTCACACATCAGTATAAAAACAGTGTGTGTAGTCTTTTGGAGTCTAAAAAGCTTGCATTTACAAAACATTTATAGCATCATTATTTGGAATTAGCTTTATGTGCAGCATCTGCAATATATAGACCTATTTTTGCAGCCATTTTAAAGTCATATAATGGTCATAAATAGCCAATTTATCCAGTTTTTACTTGCCCATAGAATAGGTAATACCATGAATGAAAAAAGAAAGTTTCATGCATAAAAGTATTTTATTGCTTCACTACTATTGTGAACATTATCTTTATATTCAATGTTAATGCAAAAAAAATCATATTTACCACAGAAATTGATAATCATAGTTCTAGATTTGCAATAAAACAAACATATTTAACACAATTAGACATTTATTAATTTAAATGAAACATGTCTCTTATTAACTCAAACGTCAGCTATACATTAAAACATATATTTATTGCATATGAACAGTATTAGAACAGTGTCTTCAGTGTTTATAATTTACAATTGTATTTTACACTGTATTTTTGTCATTTTTTTTGCATATTTTCGTGGGAGTTTTATGTGTCTTACTTGACTAAAACTCTTAACCTGTTTCACAAAATGGACAATTTCATGGATTGAGCATCACATATGCATGTGCCTTTATTCATAAAAAAGTTTTAAAAGAAATAAAATTATTAAATAAGTCACAGAAAATTGTAATTGCTTGACAGCCACACAGACTAGTCTTTGCAATTTGTAACATAAAAGCTATACAAGCAATGATCTCACAATTGATTAAAAACAGTCAATCCTTTAGATTTATGGAAACTATTGTAACAATGAATATCATCAAAAGAAAACATCTCACAGCTTGTCTGTTTTTGTTTATGAAAAAGAAATTTGGTATATATCACCAACAGAATGTTAATGTATAATAAAACATGCGTCAATGTAAAACAGTGTCAATTTGAAGTTTTGATATTTGTGGATATTTGAATCCAACAAAGTCAGGAGAATTAAATTTTGTCTAATGACAGCTGTAACACAATAAGGGTGAGGGACTCTAATGCCCCTGTTCCACCAAAGGATTAAGCCCCGATTGGGACTTGGATCCTTAATCCTTGAGAGTCTGTGAAAAAACATGAATAATGGGTGGGGCAATGGAATCCTGATACAGGTCTGGGATCAAACCCAAATTGTCCCCAGGAAGTCTCAGACCTCCTCATACAACTCACAATCATTCCCCGACTAAGAGCAGATTAAGCCACGATTGTGATTCAATTCAACACTGATCCTGTCTGGGACATACCTGCGGGGTCTCAGACTGGTTTGAAACTTCCTCAGACTTCCTGGGACTAATAGCAGACTTTCTCAGACAGCAATGGCCAATTTTTGTTTTTTCTTTTGCATGGTGGGTCGGGGATGAATCTGGGATTAAACCCAGGCCTCCTGGGACTAAAACTAAACCGACCTGGCATTAAGAGTCCTAGGAAGTCTCGGACAACATAAGATTGTGTAAATTTCAGTCTGAGGAGGTCTCAGGAAGTCTGAGACTGGTATATTTGTGGGTAGGGACGACAGTGGCTCGGTTACAGTCGTGAAAAATATCAAACATGTTTGATTTTTAAACAGACCCCAACAGATCCAAACAGATTCAAGCAGACAGTCTGGGACTCTATATTTTCAAGAAACAGATCCCCAAATATCCCTAATCGGGACCCTTAGTCGTTTGGTGGAACAGGGGCATAAAGTTTTTTCCCTAGATATCCCCAACACCATCTTACAAACTGTCTGTATGCAGTATATCTGTATTTTTCCTCAATTGGTTTATCCAAAACTCCATGAATCTGTCTATAAGCAAAGTATGCAGTTTGTAGTACATGGGTGTTAGGGAAAACTGGATCAAAACCTGAGTGTTCTGTGATGCATGACATAGGGGAGTCTTCTTCATTGAACCACTTGCTCTATTTCTTTACAGCATATAGACTTATCTACAGTCAACATTGCTGTACATTTTCTGCAGGTGCACCTACATATATAGACACCTATCCTGCTGTATGTAGATATAACAATTAGGAAATTATTTTGTGTATATATTGTAAAGATTTTTACTTATCCCACTCAGTCTGTTGGGTATTTATAGCCTTTAAATATTTTTTTTTACTTTGACAGAAGTTTACTGTCAAACTGATAAATGCATAATTTAAAATAAAACAGTCATTTTTTTCTCATAAGTAGCAGTTTATATGAAAAAATGTTAAACCCACCATTGTGTGTTACTTATTCTCTCAATAGTGTGAGGAATGTTATCAGATAGGCCTTCTTCACTGCTGCAGCTATCACTTTTTTTCTGAGGAGAGATCAGATAAATAAGGCTCAAACTTCTAAGGTCTTATTTCTTCTTGATCCTGATAACTGTCATTACTATCATCTTCCCATCAACTAAACTTACATCACTCTTCTCAAAGTATGCTTCATCCATTGTTAAGTATTCCAAAAGAGTTCCAAATAAATGTTAAATGAAGAGAATACACTAACAAAGCAACTGATCTCTGCATACATAAACAACAGAAAAGCCAGTACTTGTTCTGTTGATGACGTGTGCACAGAAGTAGTAACCTGACCTAATTTCTCCCGGTCTGTAGCAGAAACACACATTTCAACAGATAGAAGTGCTAGTAATAAACAACTGGGTGTATTCTGGCTTGGTTATGTATGTCAGTATGGTTCTATGAATAACATTTTCATCTGAAAAATATACTTGGTAAATTTGGTTGCAGTGGCCCTTTAACAGCAGAGAAACCTGCCTGAGCTAAATATTCCATAAATGGTAGTACTACAGCTGTGTGCAGCTGGGATACCGACAGACCAACAATTTCCAGAAAAGCTAAAAAAATATTGAACGTATCTAAATATGCTGTCATTGTAGCAGGCCTAAAAGCTTTGAAAAGTCTAGCATTAGCTTCAGAAGCCAGATGGCCTGCAAGCAGAGCTCGAACCTACAACACCTTAAATATCATCATTGAGTGCTAACAAATCTATGTGAGTTGAAAACCACACAGAGTTGGATATATATTTTGACAATTTTTGATTATCTGTATGCGAAAACTGCCATCTTGACAGAAGGTCAGCTACATTATTGTCAACAACTGAAACATGAGATACCATCAAACTAATGTTATACATGGCTCTTGAACTTGATAGCACTTGATCTCTGGTCCCATCAGACTGCTAAACATCTACTTCAGCCTTATTGTTACAGTGAATCTGTATTATTTTATTTTCCCAATGTTTACCCCAAATATTTGATGCAACGACAATATTAATCATTTCCAAATGGACTATGCTATAATTCATAGACAATAAAATTCATAAGACAATAAATTTCTGTCTGTATGTACATTATCTCTGAGAAGCTGCAACATTCTGTTTAAAAAGAAACGTGAAGGTCGCACACATTTAGTTATACATAATAGTGACTCAAGAAGTGACTGGAGTTAATTTTTTGAACAATATTTTCTGTAGATATATATGTAGACATATTTTTACCATAAACAATATATGCTAAATTTTACCAAACATGTCCGATTAAGGATTTTTGTGTTCAAGTTCTAATAAATTCCCAAAGAAGCAAAAGGTTATATGCGAAACAAGGCCAAAAGGGGTTTCGGTCTACTAGCGTGAGCCACAAAGCCATCAGAGACATGAACAGTGCACCGAGGCAGTCACCTATAACATCACTAAGTAGCCCATTGCTGCTTAACTTCAGTGATGAGACAGGTTCTCATCATGTTACGCCACAATTCATGAAAGTCAGGAGACAAAAAAGCCAAAAAGTGATCTCTAGAAGGTTTTGTGTGGTGTACTAAACTAGTGTGTCCTGATTCTACATAAACATTACATTCTCACCACTTGAAAAGCTCTGTGTAAGAATAATTACTGTAGTTGTGTAAATGCCATTGTATAAACCGCACTTGTGTCATTGAAACATTGTCCAAGAAAAACGTCAAAAGCTCAATTTGACAAAACATGTGCAATAAGAAAAGTATTTCATGTCCAGATTGTTTTTTAATTTACAATACAAACAATTAAAGACATGTCTTTGCTACAGGTTGTTTCACATTAGTAACTACTATCATACTTCTGTACAGATGTCAAAGTTGGGGCTTTATATCTCTGTCAACATTGTGACAGTTCCTCTGACCCGGGTTGTCCTGAGTCAGGTCCAAACCAACAGGGTTAAGAGAGTCAGGTGGGAGAAACCTGATAAGTACAAGGAAATGATTCTTCTAAACAACTCACATCATATCTAGACTTGTAAATTGTGATTAAAATGGATTAGAACCCATGCCCATAGACATAATCACTCCACCATGGAACCTCTGAACCATAAAGCGGAAATCGCAATCCTGGATGTTGTTGGTGGTGAGGCTATAGCATTTTGATCTGCAATTCTGCCATAAATTAAATATGATTTTTATTGACATATTTCACAGTTTCAAAATGATCCTTACACTGACATTGAAGAGTTTCATGTGAGAATATGAGATGCGAGAATCAAGTTACCATATGTGACCCTCACACAGTAGCTGAGTGACCCGAGTTACTCTAAGGACTTTCTCCAGAACAATAATATCTCTCACACAAACTGTAGTGTCTATGGCCCATTTTGTACATCTGTGAATAACCTAATGCTCTTACAGGCATCTATTTAAAAATAAATACACTTAAATAGATATTGCCTGAACTACTCCACAAAAATGCTTACTCATCAAACATGAGCATTTGCCAGGACAAAATGTACAAATTTCACTGATCTATAACGCCAGTGAGACAGAACCCCCAAAAAAGTGATAAAAACATTACTGGCTTGACTAGTAGGGATTTCTCTTAATAGCTCATCTCGTAGAGTGTGGGCCTCTTGAGTCAGAGGTTACGGGTTTGAGTCCCCTGAACACCTTGTCATGTGACATGAAAGGTAACATACTGATAAGTCATGTTAGTTTAGAGTGACTCAATTAGTTGTTTTATTTGTTTTTCAAATTTGTGTGCATGGTTTGCCAATGGACTTAGTTTATTGACCCGTGTGTGCATGATTCATGTAATTTCATTTTAATTGTATTGTTTTAATCAAAGCCAATAGAATTGACTGTTTATTTTGTGGAGACTCCTATTACAAACATTAAACTACTCCTTGTGCAAAGTAAGAGGCGCTTTTCCATTATTAAGATTATTGGGATATTATTTTTATATGCCATGTGCATGCCCAAATAGCATTCCAATGTTCAGCACTTCCATTGATCTGACGTTGGCAGCTACCAATGGTTCAACACCTGGTTACCATGACCAGGGAATGCCCAACAAATGAAAACATTCAGACTGGTACCCTAATTAGCAGAAGTCAAAGTGCAGAGTTAGGCGAGAATCATGTAGAAAGACCATTGATTGACGGGTTATGTGCAGGTCTTAGTTAACGGAATTACTGTGAGAAAATAATAACATAAGAAATAATATCATCAGTCATGCCACCTGGTCATATGTCATCATCAACAACAGAGGATGGAATTCTAAGCATGATTTTCCATAACTCAGTGATCCAATTACAACAGTAAGACACTTTTTATTTGGAATTTTTACAGGGGTGGACTGCAGGGGCGGATCCAGCTTTTATGTAAGGTGGGGGTTCACATCGAGTAAGGTGGGGGTTCACATTGAGTAAGGTGGGGGTTCACATCAGACATATTATAACTAAGGGGGTCGGGCGGCATGCCCCCATGGAAAAAAAATTAATTTTGGTAAAAATAGAGTGCATTTCCTGTAAATTTAACACCACTGTCAAGAAATAATTTTGTACTTTGGGTTGAACCCCTTTACATTATTTTTCAAGGGGGGGGGGGGGGGTTCAAACACCCTGACGCCTCCCTGGATCCGCTAGTGGACTGTCTTATAGACAGGACAGTACAACGGACAGACAACTAGCTATACCATCCGTCCTGTCAGAGACTGTCCACTGAGACTGGAATTAGTTTATTTTCATACTATTATAATGTGTCTGTTTGTTGTAATGTGAATCTTTGTATATTTTTAGAGGTCCTCAATTGCAAAGGGGGTTAGAAAGTTTGGCATCTAATCACAGGTTGTCACCTCTGTGGGTTCGAGTCCCACGAGTGACAATTCTGAGGACTTGTCCCAATATGACCCTGGCTGTTGAACGGGACGTAAAACCTCAAATTTGACCTTTATATCATTTTAATGGTTTGAATTCCAATTTACCCACTTTTGAAAAAGCCTGTTTGAACCTTGACACAAAGCGAAGTGAAGCTTTAAACGTGAAATATATATTTAATATACATTATATATATTAATACATATGACATTGTGTCAACTATTTATATCTTATCATTTCAAATCACCTTTTCTGTCGAGAATTATGTTTAATCAGTGCGTTAATATATATAACAATAACTCAGTATAGTATTTGGTTACTTTTGCCAGTGATACACTCATTCTAATCTCTTCTCATACTAAACAAAGTCTGTATTCAGAAGTTAGAACTATAAACACTTATACTGAAGCACATACACGTACACACTGCAGTACTTTATTGAAATGCTCAAAGTATGATTTATTGTACTGCACCAGTGGAGTGAACAGACATTTTGAAATTCTAATCATTTACCCTTCGACCAAATATGTCCTTGCAATCGTGGCTTCTTTGATCAATAGATATACACACTGAAATAATACTTTTATGAACTAGTAAGGGGTGCAGTCAATTCTATGTGTTTTATTTATTATACATTAATCAGTTTACAAGGTAATGGAAAAAAGACACGGATAATTACCGGCAAACCCAAATAATCAGTTGTACTTACGTAAATAAATAGAAAATACTGCAAATCACGTGCACTTTGATCATGTGACTTCATAACCTGATCAAAACAAAATACACACATCCAGTTATCTGTGAACTTCAACTTTTGACTTCACAAATAAAAAGTTTTACACGTTCACTGACGTTCAATAGGCATTGTATGTAGTGTCTGTAAGTTAAAGTTTTGACATGGAAAAAGCTGAATTTTTGACAAAGTATGGATTTGGTACATATCCTGTAACTATAATAGAACATTTCTGGATACCTATGAAGGATGGCACCCGCCTGGCAGCCAAGGCTTGGTTTCCGGCAGCCATTCTGGATTCCAGTTGGTTCGCAGGCGCCAAACTGGATCTGTTCTATGCACCTAAAGGCGCCAGCAGTGGGGAGAAGTTTCCTCTGATTTTGGAGTATTTACCTTACAGAAAGTCTGACTTCACAGCAGAGAGAGATTACAGAAGACACACATGGCTAGCCTCACAGGGATATGTCATGTTCAGGGTGGACATCAGGGGGACAGGTAAATCTTGTAAAACGTGGGCGGGGGGCAGGTCAACTTGTAAGATGATGATGTAAGGCTAAGATGATGTAGTATGTGACAGAATCTTACATTTTCAAAACTCTTGTTCTCGTGTTAATTCATTGAAATTCCAATTTTTGACTTTTCAATACATTTGAGAATACATTGTACAAATTTATATGTGGATAAAACTTTCTATCAGAACATAATCTTGGAATTTTGTGATACTAAAGATGTTACTGTTCCACAGACTCTTACCAATCTTCTTGGTGAGATACTATGGGAAAACATATGCTTTTTACCCATGCGCCCTTAAGGGCTTTCAGGTATTTCACCCATGGTGTCCGGATGGGGAGGCGGGCAGGCAGCAGGAAAAGTTTGTCTGGGCTATATCTCAGAAACCAAAGGGTGTATGAAGTTGATACTTGGTAGGGACATTGATTAGGAGGTGTCAGTTTGCAATGTTATGGCATGACCTTGATTTGATCTTTGACCTTGTTGTAGTGACCTTGCCCGATAAAATATTGCCCAGACTATATCTTGGAAACTCTAAGGTGTAGGAAGTTGATACTTGGTTGGGACATTGGTTGGGGGTCTTTGGTGTGCCATGTCTTGGTGTGATCTTGATTTGACCTTTGACCTTGCGTAGTCACCTTGACCTATAAAATCTTGTCCGGGCTATTTCTTGACATTGGTTAGGAGTTGTAGGTGTGCAGCATCATGGTGTGACTGACTTGATCTTTCAACTTGTTGTAGTGACCTTGACCTATAAAATATTGTCTGGGCTATATCTCGGAAACTGTAAGGTGTAGGAACTTGATACTTGGTAGGGATCACTTGGGCAGGCCCATTTCAGGCCATGTGGACTGGAATCCCATGATTGCCTTGGACTCTAGGCTCCTCCTGCCAAAGGTTCTGGGAAATCAAACCAATTTCCTAGTCCACAGCTATACCCTTCTATGGAAGTTTAAATTTACACACCTCATACAAGCGTCTGATGAGCCTCTCCGGCGAAACTGTGCCTCCACTTCACCAATATCCCCCCATCCAGGGGACATTGATGTCACAATGATGTCATCAATGACATCATTATGAGTGGACAAAAAATTGTGACATCACTGTCCATCAATAGTGATGTCTATTTGGAAACCAATTCCACTGAATTGATTGGTCAAACAAGCCTGTGTATATTGGTTACCAACATTTGGCATATTTGAAGTCATTTTATGCAGGGTCACGCATCCATCAACACCTATATAGGAGCCGCAGCAAAAATTTGCCACGTTTTCAAAACAAATATCTATTATTATTATTTATTTGTATTAATATAACATCTGCCTGGTTATAAGTAATTTATCAGGCTGTTACTTAGCAAGAAATCTGACAGATGTGTTAGATTATCAGATATTAATCCTAAAACTTAATGTACAAGCTTTTTCTGTATTCACAGGAGAGTCTGAGGGTCTCTACTTTGACGAATATCTCCAGCAGGAACAGGATGACTGTATGGATGTGATGGACTGGGTCTCTGATCAGCCCTGGTCTACAGGAAAGGTGAGTAGTATCTCGAATATTACATACCAAGTCCAGTAGATTGATTTATCATATTTCATCCACAACTGGTAAATTTAACAAACCATGTATTTTTAGCAGTCAAAATGTGTAACTAGCTCATGCCTACTGTAAACTCCTTGTTTATTAGTATTGGATAATGGCTCCTTCTTTTGAAATGTGCTTGACGTACTTTCAGTTCACATGAAACTGGTTGACAGTGGAGGTTAGTTGTTTTTAGGATACTTCACAGTAGTTATTTGACTACCATGTGCACATATGATGACTTGTCTATGTTTAATGTCTGATTCCTTTAAATAAGTTTAGGATTGTTTGATTAAATTGGCAATTACAACGAATGACTCAGGCATAACCCTGTGTCAAACCAGCTGGTTATATTGGGACATAAATCTTATTTGCCATGAGCCTAAATGTTCAGGTCTCTTGTGAACACACTGATTTCCCTTTGCAGAAGACAGGGTTCAAGTGTAGGGAAATACTGATATGTGTGGAAATTAACAATACACGTACATGGAACTAACTGGATACTCGGAAGGATATCTTGCTTATATTACCACCCACTGTTTGGGTATGGACTTTGCGAAACAGGGAGTTTTACTTTTGAACTTAATCTAATGTAACTGGAATTTTAATTTTTTGATATCAGCTCTATTTTGCTTTCCTTCAATACTGAACTATTCTTTAATAGGATTCTATTGTCTACATTTGGTTTTTACATTTAAAGACTTTTATGAAGGGTAAAACTTTGGGAGGATTATATTCTATACAGATGTTGTTTGTGTTGGCTGGTGGTTTGTGATGGGTGATTTTGTGTTGACAGAGGAGAGGGTTGGCTACAACTTAGGGTAAATTTTGTTGTCTACTGCTCCGCTAGGTGTTATCGCCATGGCCATGTCAGTAAACCACAATTTACACAGCGACTACATTAATAAACATTATTGTGCGAGCGTGAATCTGGTATAAATATCCAAACAATCACAATGTGCTGCGTTCATTAGATAAGTTAATGTTATTTTACCAAAACTAAGGCATAAACAACCCAAATATCGCTCAAATAACAGAAATTTGTGACTTATGTTATCACCATACCAATATTTAACTTTAGCTGTCCAATATTTGCACAGGAAATGAATTCTATAAATCCTTCAACTGTGCACAATCCAGAAATGAAGAAGCTTTGCAATAAATAACAGCCTACTCATAATTGCTGTAATTAGGGTAATTCTAAAACTTACCAAACAGCCCTGTATGATGTAAATGTTAGCTATATGATTGGGCTGCTAAAAGTTAAACTAGTGCATTAAGCTTTATTACAACAGAAAGATTTCATTATTTTAATGAATGAGGAACTTAACACACAACAATATCCAGCACGCATATAACTTGCAAATCAGGTTGAATGCTACGATGAAATGTGGCTGAAAATGAGTGGGTGAAATGTTGAAGTATGTTTTCATTGGTAATTTATTCTTAATGTCTTAATCTATGTTACTGCAACACAGTTTATTTCTTTGTGGAATCATGGCATTCACTTTTTTCTCAGGACCAAACACTGGTTGTGATGTGGCTAGCGGAAGTATCATATTAATATGTGAAATGCTAATTTTAAATTTAATTCCTGCATATATATGACAACTTGTTCATTGAGGATGTTGTTTCATTGCATCTATTCATAATTTTGGATGAGCATGCAGTCAAGCTTTATCACTCAGTATATGGTTATAAATTAATATCTTTTGTATTTTTCACCTAAATATCTATAATTTTGTGTCACAAAATAGGATACTCCAATTTCAATAATTAGGTGAATTCTTGGTTATATATTAAACCAAAGAAACATTTTTGGACTGAGATTCTCTGTATCTAATTATTTGATCCATTCAAACCTGTTACATATTCTATTATATAGAGGCACTGGAAAGAAATTCCCAACTAAACTCACAATGCTTTTTTTGTTTCTGTATTTAATTAGTTTTACACACCAACAAGGAATACTGATGAGATAAATATTTCAACCCCATGACACCACATAGCTATTGTGTTGTGTCAGTGATAAAATGGTATAATTGAAGAGTTTAGTTTCATGCTGCTTTTGACTAGTGATTTTGTTATTCAATATAAATTTATTTGTCTTGTATATAGGAGGGACTGTAGCACCTACAGCTAATCAATATGTATGTATTTATCACCTACTAATGATATCGACGATTCACCAATGTGCTAATTTTGTGCTGCAGATGAGGTAAATGTTATATATTAGAAAGTGTAGTTTTCTCAATGGTAGTTTAAATTGTAGAATTCTAATTTAAAAATGATTTCCAGTTTGATTGTTAACCCATGACACTAGATCTGCGATTAAAACACACAATATATGTGCAATTTCGCCATAATTTCATAGCCTAATATATCGCATATACAGAGTAATGAACATACTAAATAATGAGAAGTACTCCTTGTGCTAAAATGTATAAATTAAAAAATGACCATGTAAGAACCAAGAATGATGAATCAATATTACCTAGCTACTAAGCAATATTTATCATTTCACCAGTATTTCTTTGGAAAAATCTCACCACTTTTGGAGAAGGTACACAATGAACATACTCATACATTTTGCATATTCAATATATTTTTGTTACAACCCTGCATTACCAAGATTTGTTGTGTAAAATATGACTACTTTTTCATGTTGGGAAAGTAACTTAGATTTAGTGTGGACTAATTGTTCATCAATGTCAGGATTGATATTCAGTACTAAATCAACGTCTTTTCAAATGTCTGTGCTTGTTGTGTAGTCTTGGTGAAAGCCCAGAAAACCTTTATGAACAAATTATGCGGCAAAGTAGGACCCATATGCAACATACTATGTAACGTTGCCACATACCTGTCTAATGTAAATAAAGGGAGAGATAGAACATTGGCATCCGAATGTGTAATTACTATATATGCATCATTTCTTTCTATGAATGTCTGACAAATTACACCAAAAATAATGAAAAAAAATTTTTTTTTAATGTTTGTGGGTGCATCTAAGTTAACAACAAGACTGGTTGTAAAGTTATTTTGAAAACTGAAACCACAATACAGATTTTTAATATACTTTTAATTGATCATGCTTAGTGTGGTTGAATGTTTCATCACATAACAGAGGGAACAGAAACTTACACCAAGTCAACATTAAAAAGAAACATTAATTCATTTAAAAACATCAGTGTGGCAGTCCTTGCGGAAATATGTATCTCCAAGTTCCTGTGTCCTGACATCAATACAAACACAATGAAATCATTTGCCGCAGGCATCACAGCCAACCCAGTGAATTTTGGCCTTTTTACGTAATGTTTTCCCCTTTCCCTTAACTGGAGGAAATTCATTAAAACACTTGTAGCAAATGCTATCATCAATATCATTGTGACATAGGGAATCAGTCTTGGTGGATGGACTGAAAGTGCCAGCTGATGCATTTTCATCTGCAATATACATTCACAATTTGATTGGGACTGTGTCACAAACCTTACAATGAACTGTTATTTCACCCCAAAATTTCAGTTACTTCACTTTTAAATTTATTGATGGATTAATTTCTTTGTTTGCATTTTAAAATCATCTTCAACACTGTATAGGTTATATTATGACGGGCAGTTTGATGGGCAGAAACAATCAGTACATATAGTTGGTTAAGATTACACACTGTAAATTGGCAACCATAGGCATTGAACTACGATATCTCCTACATAAAGTTAATGGTTTGAACCGCTGACCTCAGATGGGAGATTCTGTCACCACTGCAACCCCAAGATCCCTCTAAAATTACTGAAGGATATCATTATGTCATTATAGGAGACTGAATTTTAAAATTAAAGCTTTCGCAGTCAGCACTTTTCCTGTTGTCACACTTATTACATATATACTATATCATCCCCACATTGCTTATAGCACAAACTTTGTTGAAATAAGGCAATGGGTCTCGCAGGCAATCTAATGTGCCAGCAAAGCAATACATTACTGTATTTTACATTATGTATACAAACATGAATGCATGTGTCTGGAAATAAGTAATTTCAATTCTGTGATGCCAAAAATTGTTTGAAGTTTTGCTTCTCAAAATTATATTTCATTTGTGATAGCCTAAGGTAATTTACCATCATAATTTTTGGTACTTGTGCCAGAAGCATTGACTACATCCTCCACTAAGTCATTCTCTGATTCATTGGCTAATAAATTGGGTGTCTTGTTCTTGTCACTCTTGGAATGCAGCTACAAATCAAAACAAATAATAACCAAAACATTGGCATCCAAACAATTTGCTAAACAATATCAGCAGAAATGGCCATACCCCACAGCCTGGGGAAATATTTTCAAAAACACCATGAGATATAGAAGCAGTGAAAATGGACAAACATAGGGACACTTTCAGAGCAAAGTCAGTTACATAAAGGTCCAAATAACCTTTATGTAGAGGAAATAACATTTAAGAGAAAGAAAATGTATGGAATGATTAAGTATTACAACACAATGCAACAGCAACATGATAGCATTAATCTGTAAAGTAAGAATTATGAAACTGTAACATTTGATGTAACTGTTGTAGATTGGAACAAGGGTGAACAAGTTATTTTTGGGAAATGCCCTATTATTATTAAAACATAAGCTTAGCCTACTAAATATGTATGTAGTAATATTTTCATGTCTTTATTTTTTTCAGTTTAAATGTTCACAATAACCTTGTTATATTTTGTGTAAATGCTACCAAGCAGTCAAGTAATGTGCATTGATATCTACATGTATTATTATGTGTCCAAGTATATATTTTTCTATATACCAGTCATCCATTATACTTTATTATAGCTATTTCAAATTAGATATTCAGCATGTGTTATATTGTTTATTCAGGTGTCCCCAAATTATGTTTATATGCTTGTCCTCTTTAGTTTTCACGGGGTCACGGTGGCAGAGTGGTAACACTCTCGCCTCCCACCTCTGAGGCCGGGGTTCGATCCCTGTCATGGCCTGAAGTGGGAAAGCTGGTAGTTGCTTGCCGTTGGTCGGCAGTTTACAGTACAGAACCCTAGCGAACTCTATGTACTAATTTCCTCTGCCCTTCCAACTACCCGTTGTGATATGACCTGTACAGTGTTGAAAGCGACGTAAAACCCCAAATAAACAATCTTTAGTTTTCACATCTATTGTTCACATGTATTTCATATGTCTGTTTCAGTGGACACACCCACCTGGTCAGTCCCAAAGTAGTTATTACTTACACAAACACTTGTGACACCATGTTTGTGTAGCTCCTCAGATGTCAAGTCATTATGTAATTTTCTTTGATCAACACAAACTCCTAACAATACCTCCCCCATTATAATTACCCCCTTTGTAATTAATCCTTATAAAACATGTCTGGGGATATGTCTGAACCAGTGTCCATTTCCTATTGTTATTTAAATTAGCATCCGCTCAGACAGAAAGTCCTCTCTTATTGGTCATCACCTTAGTGACCAGTCATGTGACTATTACTAGTTTCTCCTCATTGGCATAGCCTTACTAGCTGGTCATGTGACTACTGTGTATCTGCTCAGTTCCAATGAGTATAAAACACCCTGCTTCAGGATAATTCAGTGGCTTTAAATATTAGCTTTATGTCAGCCTTGATATTGGCTTACACCAGGATGGGGACACACTGTAACATATAGTAACTGAATGTAATAACTAGATTAAATATTATAAGTTGTGTGATGGAAAGAAATGGAACATATTTCAGTGTTAACAAAGTTCAATAAAAATATATACAAGGGTGAATAGTTTGTATTACATCCACTAAACCAAACCATAACATTGTGGTGGAGATAAGCTGGACTTAGCTACTTTTTAGCTAGCTATGGTAAAAAGTGTTTATGATTTGTGCTATTACCAGAAGTAAAAAGAAACAACAGGACAATATATGTACAATGGCAAAGACACAGAAGACTTCATCCTACAAATGCACAGATTGTGCAAAGACTGTGACATGAGTGATAAGACATCAATTTCCTTTATAATGGAATCACTTCTGCCAAGCGTTCAGTTTGCGATGAGGATAAAAGGGCCGAAGACAGTAGCGGAGATGATAACGGTGGCCCGGACAGTGCCAGTATCTTCACTTCCTCAAGCCGGTGGTTCTACAAAGAAGCTGGAAGACAAAATTGATGTCCTGCAGGAGAGACTTGAAGCCCGCATTGCAGCTCTGCTGGATCAGCCACAACAGCAGCAGCGTCGTTTTAACAACCAGGGACAGCAGCAGAGACAAACTCAACAGAGGCATAGAAATCAGGCTCCACAGGGACAAATGGACAAGTGTACAAGATGTGATAAGTCCCACCAACACTTTAATTGCCCTGCTTATGGCCGTAGGTGTCACAAATGCAATGGTATGAACCACTTTCAAACAATGTGCCGCACCAAATCCCAATAGGATATGGCACCTATCCTTGTGGAAAGCAACAAGCAAAGCAAAAACAAGGGTAGGCAGGGTAAAATAAAGAAAAAAATGAACATTTGTAACGTTAAAACTCATGAAATTTCAAGAGGTGCCAACACAAAAGTATTGGGTGACAAAACTACAGTACATGACTGGGATACTGTTAAGGGTCAAATTGATATCACAATGTCAAATGTTGTTGCAAAGGCTTTAGTTGATACAGGCGCTTCTGTATCATGTATAGAAACTTCTTTGTTTGAAAAACTGTTTTCTCCTGCAAAGTATCCATTGCAAAAGTCAACCCATATACTTTCCCATGCAGGTGGAGGAAAACTGCTCCCAGTTGGAGCTTGTCAATTGCCCTTTTCCTTGAATGGCTATGTTTTTCATCAGTTGTTTACAGTTACCAATGGTCTATCTCCCAGTATAATACTAGGTAGAGATTTCCTTTCAAAATATCAGGCAGAAGTTTCATTCTCAACCAAGTCTTTAAGGGTCAAGTGTCCCCAGAAACATCAACCCTTTTGCAGTACAAACCCTAAAACATGTTTGGCATATCTCAAGAGTGACATAAATGTAGATCCACATTCTGAGGCACTTGTTTCTGTGACCTGTAAATATAAGAAGCCTGGAACGTTCATTGCTGAACCTGTAAATAGCCTTTCTAGGACATACGGCACTACTTCTGCTAGATGTGTTGTGACTTTTTATGATGGTTCTTCTGTGTTAAGGTTATTAAACCCTTCAGATATACCTGTGTCTATCCAAGCAGGTACTACAGTTGCTCATCTTGCTTCTATTCATGACAAAGACATTGTTGCCTATCTAGACAATGTAGATGAATCAAATTTTGACAAGTTTAAACAACAAAATCAGTCCATTTCTTCTACTGAATCTGTTCAAATTGCTGGTGACTTAGGTATTGATTTGTCAAATTCAACACTTGATTCTAGTCAAAAGGTTGAACTTCTATCCTTTCTCGGCAAATATCGCAGTGCTTTTGCTAACGATTCCACAGAACTTACGGGCACAAGTATTTACCATCATACCATTCACACAGGTAATGCACCACCCATAAGGCGCCCTCCATATAAAGCTTCTCCTAAGATGGCTGAAGAAATTGAACAACAGATCCGTATTATGGAGGATAGTGGTCATATTGAACCTTCTACATCAGAATGGGCTAGTCCTGTGGTGCTAGTCAAGAAAAAGAACACCACTTGGAGATTTGCCATAGACTACTCTCACCTTAACTCTGTCACTGACACCTTGATGTTTCCCATTGCAAGATTTGATGAGGTGGTGGACACAATTGCTCAGAAAAAGCCTAAGATATTCTCTGTTCTTGACATGGCCAGTGGTTTCCTGCAAATCCCTCTAGATCAGCAAACTAAGCACAAAACTGCCTTTGTGACTAGAAATGGCATTTACCAGTTCACAAGAATGCCATTTGGTCTAAAAAATGCTCCCATGGCTTTTTCTATGGTGATGAGTGAGGTTTTGAGAGGCATAAATTGGAAATTTTGTCTGGTTTATATTGATGACATCATCATTTTTAGCCAGTTTTTTCAGGAGCATTTACAGCATCTCACTCAGGTTTTTGATAGGCTCATTAAGGCAAACTTGAAGTTACAACCGCCAAAATGTCTTTTTGCTCTCCCCAAAGTTCCTTATTTGGGCCACATTATTTCTCAACATGGAATTACCCCAAACCCTGAGAAAATCACTGCTGTGCAATCTTTTCCTGTGCCAACAACAAAGAAAGAGCTACAAAGCTTCTTAGGGCTTTGCAACTACTATAGGAGATTTGTGAAAGGTTTCTCCCACACAGCAGCACCCCTTAATCAGTTGCTTAAGGCGGATCAAAAGTTTCAGTGATCCGATAAATCCCAGCAAGCTTTTCAGGATCTCAAACAGGCCCTAACTGATCATCCAGTTCTTGTCTTTCCAAACTTCCAAAAAGAGTTCTTGCTGTATACTGATGCCTCTGATAGTGCTGTTGGTTATATAGTGGGTCAGTTGGATGACAATGGAAAAGAGAGAGTTGCCTATGGAGGTCGGTCAATGAACACTTCAGCGAGAAAGTGGGGAATCACAGACAAAGAGGGATTAGCACTCATTGAGGACATCAAACATTTCCAGGTTTACTTGACAAGAAAGCACTTCACTGTCCTTATGGACCACTCTGCCTTGAAAAGTCTCAGGCACCTGTCAAAACAGCAATGTCCCTGATGAATGTGTTGGAGTGATTTCCTTCAAGGTTTTCATTTCTCCATCGTACACAAGCCAGGCAGAGCCCACAACAATGCTGATGCTCTCTCAAGACGATCCTATCCTGTCTCCAGTGAAGCTTCTGAGCCAGAACCCAATGTCTTCCCCTTAATATCCCCTGTTACTTCCCAGTACAACCCAACTATAGAATACAATATTTCGTATGTCCATACTGCTGAGGGCTTCTTCTCCAGAGAAAACAAAGAAGATACAGTTGCCAGATTGCTGTCTTCAGAAGAGTGCTATGAATCTATCTCTGCAGTACAACTCACCAATGAGCTGTGTCAATCAACATCTGATAACTTGCGACAGAAGCAAATTCAGGATCCACAGTTAGGACCAATTGTCCACTTCATGGAGCAGCAGATTCTTCCTGATGATGACAAACTTGCCCTTGAAATCAGGAGAACATACCAAGACTACGAAATTGACAATGGCATATTATATTACAGGTATGTTCCTCCAGGTAAAGGTCCACGTTCTGAGCGTCTCATCAGACAGGTCATGGTGCCCCATGTTCTGAGAAGCGATCTCCTAAAGTCCTACCATGACAGTTTATTAGGATCACACCAGGGATTCAACAGAACCTATGAGAGGCTTAAGAAGAAGTATTGGTGGCATTCTATGTCAAAAGACACAAAAACCTACATAAAATCCTGCGATGTATGTCAAAAATCCAAACGGCATTTCCATGCCCATAGAGCTCCCTTACATCCCCTTCCCATAGTTGATACCTTCCATAGGGTTCACATGGATTTCCTGGGACCATTGCCAACTTCATCAGCTGGTCACAAACATATCTTGCTTATAGTTGACTCTTTCTCCAAATGGCCTGAGGCTTTCCCACTCCAAACTACTGATGCTGCTACTGTAGCCAGAGTTTTTTATGATCAATACATTTGCAGGTATGGAGCACCCAGAGCCATCCTTACGGATAGAGGCCAGAACTTATGTCCAACCATCCTCAGACAAACTCCACTTGTGAGCGTATGAACAGTTATATTCTCCAGGGTTTGAGAGCTCACTGCAATAATGAACAAACTAATTGGCATGAAGTTTTACAATCCATTATGTTAGCCTACCGAACCACCCCGGCTACCTAGTCAACCAAGCATTCTCCATATATGCTTCTTTTTGGCCGTGAATGTCAGTTGCCAATAGATGTTGCACTATCTCCTTCGTCAGGGCCTCTGACATCTACCAATGAGCATCTCCGTAAAATTATAGACAAAGTGACATCTCAGGAGGCAAAAGATAATCTTGCCCGTGCCCAAACAAAATCAAAACTACATTATGACAAACAGGCTTCAGCAACTACTTACAGCATTGGCGACCATGTCTACCTTTCCAACTACAAGCACAAAAAAGGATTTTCACCAAAACTGACACAAGGTTGGACAGGTCCATACTACGTTGTGAGGAAATTCCCCAATGATACATATCATCTTCGTGCCTGTGGTACCGACAAAGCTGTTCGCAACCGTGTGCATGCCAATCGACTAAAGAAATGTGTTGATCCGGATGCCTGGCCAAGTAACACCAAGCCAAATGACATCCCTGTTAATGACGTTCCCGACACGAGTGATGCGGCATCACACCAGGTACAACCTCAAGCAAATGCTACCACTGATGATAATTCTGCAGAGACTGAAACCACCGATGTAAACCCTGCAGAGGCTGCTTTGACTCAGCATGTTCAGAAGATTTACCGTTGCACGCAAGATCACAAAGGAAACAGATGGTACTTTGTGAAATTGCGTAACAGGCCCCCAAGATTTCTTAGAGACTATCTTGTGCCACAGAAAATGCATGAGGACTTCCATATAGCCAAGACCATGAAGGAAAAAGCAAAGAAATCTCCCTCAAATAAGCAAATTAATAATTAATGTATACTAATATATACTACAACAATAAACCAACACCATATAGACGGCTACTGATTATACACCAACATTAATTAATACTTACTTTTACATATGATCCTTGCTTTCTACTGTAACTCCTTAGACAATTTTTCTTTTTTTTCTCTAAATTCTATATTCTGCATGTGCACCTTTAGACTACTTTTATTCCATCTAATTAGATACAGTATAACTATGATCATTCATCACTCATCAATAGTCATATCGGCTTTCTACATCAGCGTGTATATTTCTATACTTGTAGCCAACCATTCTTGGTCCACTGTAGGATGCTTCCTGCTTCTTTTACTCCGTGTTACCACAGCAAATACAAAGATCTTTAGAGTTAACTATGGTGTGAAATTTCATGGCATTGAGAAGTTGCAGAGAAGTCAGTTGTCACCCTATCTAATTTCTCCCCAGGTGCTCCAGATATGTCTTGACGAAGTTTGTCACAACCTTGTGCGAAAATATCCATCCTTTCACTTAGCTTTTCACCATATCCCAGACTTTTACAACATGGATTTCGTTTATGTTCGCCAGGAAAACTTCATATTTATGACTCTTAAAATTCCAATCACCCCTCATGCTCACAAATTCTCACTATTTCGAATTACCACATTCCCTATGCCACTACATAATGCCTCAGCCAAGGCAACCCAACTCCTTGATGTATCACCTTTTCTGGCAGTATGTACAGACAGAAAATTCTGGAGATGGATGATGCCACTTTAGATAGCTGCACGGGATCACATGTTAAACACTGCCCAAATGCCCATTATATAGTATCTTCTGATCAGCCGACATGCAGCGTGGCGCTCTTGTTTGAACAAACATCACATTCCCTCCTTCATCTTGCCTGTCTCTGACACATCTCTACTTTTGACAAATATCTCCTCTGTAACATTTACATGTAGTCATCTACCTAGTAGTGTGAAGAAAGGTTGTAACTTTTGTATTATTGAAGTACCATGTTTATATTCAGTAACTGCTGATTCCTTTATTCATCCTCCTAGAATATCTAATTGTGTTGCAGACACTAACATTACAAAGACTTACCCTGTCAATCTAGCCTTGTTACACAGTTTCTTTGAGGCATCCCACCTTCAGAGCATACAATCACATACAACCTTCTCACAACCTTTAAATATCTCCCTTCCTCCATTCAATGTGTATGAACACAACTACAGTGACCTTGTTGACAGCGCTAATAGATTACAGTTCAGTCTCAAAAGAGTTGTGAACAAAACTAAGCAAAACAGTACCATATATAATTCTATTCTAGAATCTGTCTTGAATGGAGAGATGTCATCTCAAGCTCTGATGCAGTCTTCTTCTATTCTTCAATCTATGGTTATACCTGCCATTCCTATTATTGTTTCTGTACTTTCACTGTGTATTAGCATTTGTCTATGGTTTAAGAATAGAAAACTTGCTCTGCTTGTATCTTCCAATTTGCTTTGCAAGGCTCCCACTTCCCATGGCTTACCTACTTTTGTTTGGTCTCCAAGTACAACTACTTCTACTTCTGTTGAAGACCTACCTCTGGTGTCAGATGTCACATCAGACATGACTTTACATATTCTCCCTATTGTTTTGTGTACCTCTGTCTTAATCATTCTCATTGTCAGGTTTTGCAAATGTAGCAACAACATTAGAACCAAACTGTGTCTTGATATTATGTCTGAACGCAATACGGTGCACTTGCAAATTCTTAACATTGATTTGCCACCTGTGCACTACACATTTGAATCTGCAGAACCTATTGTACAACTCCATTCATTCCATCTACCTTGTATTGTTTCTCTTTCCTGGAATGGAACCATTGTGACAAACAGTGTCACAAAACGCACTGTTACTCTTCCATCTAAACTAGTTGTCGGCATTGCTACTTGGATTAAGTTAAAGTTCATTCTTAGGCTATCACATAAAATCATACTTTGTCACCAATTCAAAGGCTTCTATGATTTGGCAAATGTAAAGGCCATTGTAAATGATGATGCGAAAGGCACCATTATCAAAGATAGTGACACAGCAAAGCTGTACCCAGTAATTAATACTCTTCCGGCTTCGGCACCAACTTACCCTTAATAAGAATGTATTGCGGTGTGTTTCATGCATTAGTGACACTTACCAGGGGCATGTTGGTCGGGACATGTCCAGCAAGATATTACTACACTGTGGTTAGAGACGTTTCAGTTACTTGCACCAACGCCAAGATTAACATTGTTCTGTTTAAACATGACTCATTTTTTGTGTTATAGACTTCATTGCTTTCATGTTTCTGTGTCATTTTACAGTTCAAACTTGGACTTCGAATCAAAATAACAAAGCAATATGCATCTGCATCAAACAATAGTGGTCATGAACTTTCATATATATGTTTTCTAGGGACTTATCGTTCAAGTTGCTTGTCTGCTATCATTGTTTACCATCTGTAAATATTTGTTTGCACTGTACTTTTCATGTTTCTGTTCAGTTGCCAGGAGGCAACCCTTTTTTCCCAAAGGGGGGAAAATGTTGTAGATTGGAAAATGGGTGAACATGCTGTTTTTGGGAAATGCCCTATTATTATTAAAACATAAGCTTAGCCTACTAAATATGTATGTAGTAATATTTTCATGTCTATATTTTATTCAGTTTAAATGTTCACAATAACCTTGTTATATTTTGTGTAAATGCTACCAAGCAGTCAAGTAATGTGCATTGATATCTACATGTATTATTATGTGTCCAAGTATATATTTTTCTATATACCAGTCATCCATTATACTTTATTATAGCTATTTCAAATTAGATATTCAGCATGTGTTATATTGTTTATTCAGGTGTCCCCAAATTATGTTTACATGCTTGTCCTCTTTAGTCTTTACATCTATTGTTCACATGTAATTCATATGTCTGTTTCAGTGGACACACCCACCTGGTCAAACACTTGTGACACCATGTTTGTGTAGCTCCTCAGATGTCAAGTCATTATGTAATTTCCTTGGATCAACACAAACTCCTAACAATACCTCCCCCATTATAATTACCCCCTTTGTAATTAATCCTTATAAAACATGTCTGGGGATATGTCTGAACCAGTGTCCATTTCCTATTGTTATTTAAATTAGCATCCGCTCAGACAGAAAGTCCTCTCTTATTGGTCATCACCTTAGTGACCAGTCATGTGACTGCTACTAGTTTCTCCTCATTGGCATAGCCTTACTAGCTGGTCATGTGACTAATGTGTATCTGCTCAGTTCCAATAAGTATAAAGCACCCTCCTTCAGGATAATTCAATGGCTTTAAATATTAGCTTTATGTCATCCTTGATATTGGCTTACACCAGGATGGGGACACACTGTAACATATAGTAACTGAATGTAGTAACTAGATTAAATATTATAAGTTGTGTGATGGAAAGAAATGGAACATATTTCAGTGTTAACAAAGTTCAATAAAAATATATACAAGAGTGAATAGTTTGTATTACATCCCCTAAACATAACATAACAATTGATGTATAGCTGTCAAAAGAAATGGTGCAATTATGTGAAAGTACATCCAATAATCATTTTCTGATATCCACATAGCTTTGTCACATGAGAAACATATCTCAAATATGGCAGGCGAGCACAGTTTGCCAAAGCTAAAGGTCAAACCATTATGATGCACACCTACACCCCCTAAGCAAGTCCCTACAAAATAACAACTTCCTGAAAGTTGTGGTTTTTTAGATACATGCCAGACAAACTCTTACCATGGGTGATAACAATACTCTGACAGCCCTTAATGGCTTTGGGTTAAAAGTGACATCCCACCTTGTAACAGTGACTTAAAAATGAAAATGTGAATAGAAATGAACCAAAAACTTTTAATGACAGTGCTAAATACTTCACTGTAAACATATGTGACTATATTATTTTAAAATGTTGTACCAATTACTGGAAAATGCTAGAGATGCATGGCATGGTCATGTATTAGGTGGATTTGTCATTAATTGAAATAACCTTGGTTGATTTAGTTTTCATTTGCTTATCCTCCTTCTCCTTCACTTGCGCAATCATATCTTCACTAGACATGACTCTGGCTGTTGCAACAATTCTACGTCTTTTTGGTTTATCCGCAAGTGATCCACTTTCAGGGATGGGGAAAGCATTCATGAGATCTGGATGTAAATCCCGAATGGAACTAATAGGATGGCATGATTTATTGGGGTTTGCTGGGGTCTCAGTGGCCATTGATGTTGAGGTGGTTGCAGCAGAAACATTTGAGATTTCTGGTACACCAGTGGGTATGTTAGAATCTGCAGTGGTGACCCTGCAGATGAACATGTGTAATTAATGTACTACCTCGGTTCAAAGAAGCTACTTTGGTACAATGGTTTCATGTTAATGTACTTTATGTCTTGACATTGTGCATCAGTGAAATTGCTTGTTGTGTCTATGTTAATCAAATTTTTTTCTCAGACTGTTGATACATTTGAAAATATCTGTACCAGAAAGTGTCGCTCTTCCCTTAAGTTTGGACTGCTGGAGAGTTATGTGCACAGCATTACTTACTTACATATTCATAAAAATACATAAGATTAACACGTATACAGATATTATTATAATCAAATATTTACCTTTTTTAAACCCTAATTGTCTTACTTGACTTTCTGTACTTTACTAAGGTCAATGGCTATCGGATCAAAAGGGACAATGCCGGTTCGCTGAAAAGCACTTTTGACTACAGCTGTAGTAGCCCCCCTTTGTATACTATGTTTTCTGGTTATTCTATTCTGTACTTTTATAGCACTTAATCTCTGCTAGGCAGACTCTAAGGCGCAACACCAAAAATCAAGTTTAAGAAATCATCTGTCCATAGCCGTTGCCAAGTCCAGTACCACGGAGACGCCGGATAGAGTGTAAGCTAAGGTGGGAATGCCTTGTGGAAGAGATATGATTTTAACCTTTTCCTGAAACAGGTGAGAGTTGGGGCAGAACGTACCTCATTAGGCAAATGATTCCAGACTGTGGGGGCATCAAAAGCAAAGCTGTGGCCAAAGTGATTTTTGGATTTATTTACAGATGGACAGAATTGAGGAACCTCCAGGAACCTTTTATCTGGATGGTTGTATCTTGTACTATATCTTCCGCAACGAGTGGGCAGAAGAGGACCAAAGTAACTGGGATGACCACTGTGAAGAAACTTATAAACTAGAGTGGCAGTTTTGAAGATACAGCGAGATTCAACTGGGAGCCAATGGAGTCGTTTGAGAATAGGAGATGCCCGCGTGTATTTGTTACAGTTTGTGACAATCCTGGCAAGTGTATTTTGAATACACTGTAGTTTACGCATATTGAGACTGGACAGACTCCTGAAGAGAGAGTTGCAGTAATCAAGGCGACTGCTCACCAAGGCATTAGCTGCCAGGATAGCAGCCTCATCAGTCAAGTGCTTTTTAACCCGCCTGAGATCACGAATTTGAATGAAGCATGTCTTACAAATATTGCGGACATGGTTAGCAAAGGAAAAATTAGCAGATTTGGACCAACGTAGTCCTGCAGTCACACACAAACTATTGAAGGCCTTCTTTATTTGTCCAAAAATACCCACATCAAGGGGCTGTAAGATCTGAATTTTGTGTGGAGGGAATCCAAACATCACAATCTATAAAACCGAATGAAATAGGTTATGTGCTGGTCATTGACAATGATGGACCTATTCAAGTGGCATAACTGAAATAATACTTTTATCATTAGTTGATTGAGTTAAAGAAGTGCAAAATATGTGTTAAAGTGAGAAGTTATATGTTAAGTAGATTCAGTGAAGTATGTTGGTGCACCTACCCCAAAACCATCAGGTGATGTGTGTCTGTTAATGCTAATACTGTAATGGTGATGCCGATTCCATCTCAGACACATAGCTATAAAATATTAAATTTGACAAACATGCATGTAGAAGCAGTTATTTAAGTAATTGTAAGTACTGTCATATATCCACAATAAATACATAATTAGCATAAACTACACCTTCTAGCAGCAATGTGTGTATCAACTGTAATGTTGGAACCATTAGTTATATTGCATAAAAGTGAACTCCATTGACAATAATGTAATTTTTTGAAAATAAATAAATTCAATTTTTATAACCTCATTTTCCTTGGCCATCTGCAGGGTTTTATAACTGTAATGAATGTCATGGTTGTCCATCAAAAGTAAGATAGGATGTTCAGTGGTGCAAAAACACATCCTTAAACCAATGTTTGAAGAGCTCTTTATCTATGTAACCTGCAATTCCACAATTAGTACATGAACATGGTCGATGAAGTAATTGCAGACTTTACTAAATTTCTATTGTGACATAGTTTGTGTTATCAGTAATATATGTCACAACCTGCCATATTGGTTTCGATCCTCATAATTGTCCATGATACCAATTCATGTATTTATTGTTCAACTCAGTGGTGTAGTGGTTAGAGTTCTCGCCTCCAACCTCTGAGGCCGCCGGTTCGAATCTCGGGCTGGGCGCTTCATGTTGGAAAGTTGGTAGTTACTTGCCGATGCCCTGTGGTTTACAGTGCAGTATGCACTGGTTTCCTCCACCTGTAAACTACCCGTCGCAATATGACCCTGGCTGTTGAACGTGACGTAAAACAACAAATAAATCTAAATCTATTGTTCAACATCTCCCCTAGTACCTTACTGACTGTATTGTGTAATTTGAGGCCGAAATGACAAAAATACATACAGTTGCCCAAGGTGCAGTAGTTTAAACTGATGACAATGACAACACTGATCTTCCCCACATGACATGAGGCCGGCTTTTCAACTGTGAGGAAAGAGGTGGAGAGCCTGTGTGTTATTAATGCATCACAATGACTAAATCTGTCTTCTGTTGGAATGTTACTACATCAAGCCCACAGCCTTTGATTTCAAGCAAAACTTAATGTGGTTATAATTGTTATTCATGTGGTACAAAATGACATTAGTTTGTGCTTTCACATGTTCTAAGAGACTCTTTCAAGATTATGTAAAGTATATTTGTGTGGGCTGTATTAACTACATACATGTCATTTACATGAAATTATCAAATCTAAAAAAAATACCATTTTCAGAAGATGCAAACAACCACGATTTTGGGAGGTTGTCATTCACTGGCACTGTAGGCAAGCTTTTTGAGTAAAATCAAAAAATTGAAAGTACTTTTCCAGAGGCAGATACGCAGGTCATGGATGTAATGTGATCCACTATTGACATCTGATAAGAAGCAATTAATAAATGTTATTTCAATATGATAAATTTTAAAAATACATACAAAATAAATAAATTGTACAATGAAACTTTTTATATACATATATATACATACAGTTGCCCAAGGTGCATATATATATATATATATTGAGGTGTTTGGTTATTTTGGGTTTCTATATTGCTATGGACTGAAATATCCTAATGTTTGAATGTATGATCCCTAGTGAATCAGTGACATTGTGTCAGGTGTACGACATTAAGATATCATCAATACACATACCTTCTTTTGGTAGTGTTGCCCACCACGAATTCCATAGGCCTTCTCCCTTGTGGTGACATGATTGGAAATGCCTGTCTCATCACAGTTGAAGATCTGCTGTGGCTTGTCTGACAGCTTCAGTTTGTGTAGCATTTGTTCTTCAAAACATAATTTTAAGTAGTCCTTCATTAGTTCTGATTTACCATGTGCTGTTAAATACTTATTTACATAGGCACTTAGTGTATCCATGGGAAATTAATCAATTTATTAAGTTACGCAATTTGGCTAGGTATTTAGATGCTGGATAATATTGTCAGGTCTTGTAATCATAGAGTGTCACCTCTGTAGGTTGGAGTCCCATAAGTGCCGATGCTCACAACCTGGCCTAATATGACCCTGGATGTACAACAGGCTGGATATTATTGTGTCATGCAAATGTTTATGCAATGATTTATGTGAGAAATTACCAAGTTTGTTGAAGTAATCATCTATAATGTACTCTGTCGATTGATGTGTCCTGATGTCTATTGTTTGCGGTATTGCCCACTTCAAATGTGGGTGCCTGGCCTCGAAACGTTTGAACCAGTCATCACTGGGACCTTTGCTTAAATTGAAACGGGTAGTCATGCAACGATCTGTTCCAGACAGCTTGATCACTTCCTAATGAAATCAATATATAGGCAATCAGGGTTAGGAATTTCTTCTTGTTATCAGTTACATCACATAAATCCGGGAGGGAAGAGAAAAAATAGGAGTGAAAACAACTATAGGAGTGAAGACAACTAAAAAAACATGAATACAATGATAACTAAGTGAAAAGTTTGACATAAGAAATGTGGACACTGGAACTTATTGTGTTGCATGTTTCATATTGTCTTTGTACATTAAACTTATTGGGAAGTAAGTCGTGAAAACTTACAATTATTGTGCTTCTTATGTCACCTCGGCGCAAGGGCATATTGTGTTGTGACGTATAAGTGATATAATCCAGCAAGGCTACCTCTTCTTTTTCAGTAAGTTCAGATGCAGTTCCAGAATTATTGAAATGTGGGATCTTTCTAGAGGCATGATCCCCAACTGTTCTTCTGGGTACCCCAAACATAAAGCTAGCTTTCCTAACAGACATACCCTGTCTTACTGCGGCCACAGCCTCCCCAAGATTATGATGATCATACTGTTTCCTTTTTCTGACTTCTGCACAAAAGAAACCATCTTAGATAGTTTAATCTTTGTAATTGTACATACTCTGATTCAATAATTAACTGATGAAAGACATTTCTCAAAAAAATTTGTTTTAGCAACTTCTAATTATGAGTAGTCTCTCCAAATTATGAGTTCTCCTTCATTTTCAATATCAGTAAGCGCCATTTAGTCTGTTACATACCTCAGATGGAAGCAAAAATGATGGTGCATCAAAGACAGGGTTTTTAAACAGTGAATTTGTGGATATTAATGTGGTTAGGTTGTTGTTATCTTACCTTTCTTGCTTTCCATAATGTTATTGATAAGATATGATTCTTTTAATATATGTAATATGCCAGCTATGAACGCTAATGCTGTGCGTGCTACTGCTAATGGTGTTAAATAGTGGTGCCTTTTTCACTGTGTTTTTCGGCTTTGAGACCCCCAAATCTCGTTCCACGATAATTCGTATGGCGATAATACTTAGGGTGGCAATAATACCTAGCGGAGCAGTACAGGTGGTATGGTATTTTGGCAGGTGGGTATGATGGGTAAATGTTATGGCAGATTCTGCTGGCTATGGGTGGCTCTGCGGGCTAAAAATTAGAAGGAATCTATCCTCTACAGATGGTTCGAGTAGACAGAATGGTATGGTTAAAACATGGAGAGGATTATGTTACCTATTGCTGTTTTTTGTGTGTTTAACAGATAGGTATGATGGGTAAGAGTTGGGGAGGATTCAATGGACTACAAGTGGCTTACTGTCAGCCCAAACAACTCAAAGCTGTGGTGTCTGCCTACTCTACTGATGACCGATATGCCACTGGTAAAATATTCTAGTATATACCTACTGTTACTCTACAAGATCATCATTGCCACTTGTTATATGTTTACTAGCTTGAATTTGTTTTGATTAAAATATGCACTGGCACAAGTTGCAAGTGTACTGTGCATAAAATAGAGAACACTAACCTTTATGGGACTTTTTGTGGTGGTAATTGCTACTTGAAACTGTCATTATATATTGACACAGAATCAATTAATGTACAACTTCAGATGTTCAATGTTTTGGTTACAGCTTGAATTTATAATTCACTTTCGTGTGTGTGTATCTGATATATTTCCTAGCCAGCTTTATTCTATATATCTAATATATAAAAAAGGTAATGACTTACAAAGTCCACAGCTGTGAGTATGGGTTCATACCCAGCTACACTCCAACACGCTAAGAATGCTGAGGGTCTGTTTAGTGTTAACAGCAGATGTTTCAGCAATGTCAAAACTTAACACCCGTCTCAGCTAGATTTGGGATTTAACAGATCAAGTCACACCAGTGTACCCTGTAATGGCTATGTTGTCATGAGCTGAATCCACAGCTACAGACTGAGGGACAGGTGGTTTTATGCTAGCTTATTACTGTGTCACTGAGGCGTTTTCAATTGCTTTAGAGAATTCTTCAGTATGTCCTTTGCATCATAGTCATAGTGGTATGTCATGAAACAATGACATTGTCTAATAATAAAGAGTCTAGATTCTTGCTTAAATGTAATTCTTGCTATATCTCAGGCTAATGTTTTTGGCTTTTTCTGTTTGGTCCACCTAGAGTATGTCTTTAGATGGAGACTAAAAATACTATTAGGATTGTTCAACTAAAATTCCAAAGGCAACATATCAACTATAAAGATTAACTATAAAAGAGATCTTATAGCATTATGTTTCAACTTTTTTAACTTGACAGAGCCCTAGTATATTCTGAAATGTACAGAATGTTTGTATTTATGCCTGTAGGACTTTTCTATCAAACCTTTACTTTGCTGAAACCCTACACCAGTTTATTCTGAGGTGCACCATGAAAAAAACACTAAATTCTAAAACTGAATTAGCCATTCTTTAAAAGCTCCACTGATTGCCTGTTGAGCACCACTCTTTGTTCAAAACCACTACATTGGTCTACAGGAGCCTTCTTTTCTATTGTTACATTTTTCATCTCTCAGCAGTTACTTCTATAACACCAGACAAGGTCACATTCCACCTCAGTTGAGTCATCCCATCCTCTGAGTCATCTCATTATCCTTATTCACCAAATTGGAAAGAGAGGGTAGTGTACTCGGGAGTGTCTGTCTGTGTGCACAGTTGGAAAAAATCTGTCAGATCTCGGTCATATTTGTACACAAGGAGGAGTTTTCCATAGCTCAGTCCTCTTTAGAGATGGTCTGGATCAAAATCTGGCTTGCACATCCAGAGTTGTTTTTACTTTTTAGCACCACACTATGGGAGAGGGTTTGTACATTCTTAGACTTTGAGAAATAGTATTTTCTTTTTATGCCTTTTAGAATCTGACAGATGATGGGGATTAAGCGCCATAAATAATGTTTATTAGATCAGATAAGATGAACTGAGGTTTTAAGAAAGGAAATACAGGGCCAGCAAGAATATAAAGGTACCAATGCTCAGTTGAGTAAGTCAGTTTTAAACCTTTCACTTAAAGAGCTGGTATAGCAAGACCTATTTCATTTGCTGCAGATATGCACCACGATGGGGGCTGTGTGATGGATGGTCTCCTGTCCTGGGCTAGTGTCATGTTAGTACTCAATGCCACCTGCCCGGACCCCAGACTGGTACCCGACTGGCAGAAAATGTGGAGAGAGCGTCTCAACCACACCCACGGTAATGATTACCATAATAACCAAATAAGTACTTGCACAAGAGAAAGGAAGGAAGGAAAGGCATATATTGTAACGCTTGCTCGAATGTATAAAGTCTCAAAATATTATTAGCTAATTTGATTCAATTAGAAACATGGTTTGACATTACACACATCAGTGTCAGGTTGAACTGGGTTTCAACCACTTCCAATCTAAGCCATACCTAGGCAAACAGTCCATTGTATTTATAAATGGTTCTCATGCCAATTCATTACACGATAAATACTTAGATAATCCATTTCTTTAATATGTCTGTTTTGGTGAATAATAGTTATGCATAATAATAATAATAATATTGCACACTAGGTCAGCTTTGCAAACCTTGGTAGCCACATCATCACTTAGAAGTGCCTTGCCTTGCTATTTACAGTGCAAATGTTTGACTTCATAGAATTCACTAAGGTTAAGATTTTGTCCACGAACCAAATTACTATAAAATTTGATTCTATGTGTTTTTAGAAGTGCCGGAGGTAATTGGCTCCCCAATTGGAATGGATTCTACATTTTTGCCATCAAGGAGGGCAATTATTTCAATCAGAACGACCTTAAACTCATCACAAATTTCAACAGAAATTCCCTTTCTTCACAATGCGTTTGTGAAAACAGAGCTTGGGAGTTTATCTGGAACCGTTTACAACAAATATTAAACTGTTTGAATTTAATGCAAACTGCTCCCAATCCTTGTCATCTTAAACTATCTTACCACTCGTAAAGTTATATATTTCATCTTACAGCTATCTTAAAAATACTTTATTCATCTAAAGTAAACCGATTGGATATATTGGGAAATGAGCGCAAAACTTTTTTGTGAGCTGATCAGAGGACATCTTGAAGCAATCACATCAATTGGAAAGCTGATAATATCAGTAACCTATCTTAAACATATCTCCAACTACAACCATAGATCATGAATATTTTAATATTTCTCACTGTCTGCTAGGGTATTGTATATCATCTGTGTAACATATACTTAATGGAAAGTATATATATAGAAAGTAGTGTTACCACTGTTATATGTGTACTGATCCTATGACACTTGCCACATGTTTATGTTTAGCATCACATTTGGCAGAGAAATGACTGACTCCAAATGATCTTAAACTATTTCACTTTAGACTTCAACTACCCAGTGCCATTTTACCTTTGCTATCTGTTGAAAGCCATTTTACCTCAGATGATTCCAATTAAAGATGATCTAACTATACATTCAACTATAAATTGAACTATAAATGTTACAATGACCTGCTTACAGCCAACCATTGTTTTTCAATCTACTGTATTTGTTTGCCAGCCTGGAGTGAGGAGTGGTTGAGGAGACAGCTGTATGATGATTTCTGGGCACATGGCTCTGTGTGTGAGGACTACAGCAAGGTCCAGTGTCCTGTACTGCTGATTGGTGAGTATGTCACATGCTTACCAAGCATGACATTCAGTAACTGGGTTCTCATCTCTGCAGTGCTAGTTTCAAATCCAGCCTCTTGGTTGTGAATTAAAACTGAGTGGGATATAGTGATTATTAGCAATGTATATTTGTAACCTGACTGCCAGACGTAATCTCTTTAATGCAGGTGGGCCTACAGCTGCAAAACTTTCCTGGGAAGTTGTTTGTTGGACATTAGAAACTGGCAACTTGTTATCATTACAGAATTAGAAGAAAAACATGCAGTCACTTGTCTCCCACTGCTGTGTATATTGTTTCAAATCTAGACCATTGCAATATGTGAGATGCACTTGTAGGTCTGTCATGAAAACACCTTACCTGTGCAGCACCTTACTTTGACCTTTGTGCCTGTTCCATGATGTTGATGATTTCAGGTGGCTGGAGAGATGGGTACAGAGATGCAGTGTTCAGGATGGTGAACAAACTGCCGAACTGCAAAGCTATTGTTGGGCCTTGGCCTCATAACTGGCCTGATATCGCCAAACCAGGTAGTCAATGTTTAAAAACGACAAAAAATCCTTTCTGTCTTAACATAGTAGTATCAACATGGGTATCAAGGTAACTGCACATTGATACCATAAATCTGAATTTTACGGCTAAAATACAATATTCTGTGCTTAATAATTATCAAGGACAGCATATCATATTACTGGTTATGATAACAATACCCGGTAGTGTCAGTCCTCTTAGACACTCAAAAGTTCACACTTTTGTTGTAATACCATTTTGTTTAACCAGTTCGGTAAAGTCACATGACCTCAAGTTGAAAAAGACATGCATTTCAGCTCTGGAGGTTTTTGACATTTAACAGTAATTTATTGCTGTGAAGTGCTTTGGATTATTGACAATATTAAAGTTAAGAAACTCAGGATAACAGTGATATATTTATTTGGATAAAGGACTTACACAAGTGTATATAATATTAATAATAAAAAAATTGTGCTTGGTTACTTTTTGAAAGAAAAACCCCTGACAGATTCTATATAAAGGACACCAAATTGCTTTTTCTAAACCTATTAACAAGACTGGGAATTGATTAATTAGTGCTTTTGTGATAGAGAAAAATGGCTGTCAACTTTGTACCACCAGTGTTCTTTAAAGCAAGAGATGTTGTGGACTTTAAAACACTGCATGAATTTGAAGTTTATGCAAGTGTTAAAGATAAGGTAGGCCTAGAAAATGTTCTAGGTTGTCAGAGAATAGGGGGACTTTGGAGAATTTATGTCAAATCAACTGAATGCAGAATTAAACTATTGACAAACAAACTAACAATCAGGGACCAGTTAATTGACATTTTCAATGAAAACCCATTTAGATCAGGTATTGTTTCCCCAGATGCAAAAGTGATCAAAATAACCATAAAGGACATACCTTTGTCTAAAGACAACAGTTGCATTGAAGCCTTTTTGCAGTCCCTGGGAATAGTGTTGAATAAGCCAATACAGTATGGAAAAATTAGAAATCCAGATACCAAGGAATTAACTGAATGTTACTCAGGGGATAGGATATGTTACACCAAACCTTTTGACAAAGATATTCAGAGAATAGCTTATATTGGCTCAAATAGGGCAAGGGTGTTCTATGAAGGTCAGCCAGGGCAAAAAGTTTATATGATTTGTACAAATTGCTACTCAACAGAACATTTCAGGTCAAAGTGCACTAGTCCCTCTGTTTGCAAAATGTGTCGCATGCCAGGACACAAACAAGGGGATGCTGGTTGCAATGCACCCAGGAGCACAGCTCACAAGAAAGTGACAGTCTTTCAGGGTAAAGATGATGTGTTAAGCAACCACTACCCTTGCGAAATCAAATGTCATGGAATTGTTGCCAAATCCTCAGAGCATGCGTACAACTATGTGCAAGCAATCCAAAAAGGATGTCCAGAAATTGCTGCAAATATCAGAGATGCACCAACAGCTGCCTTAGCCAAGATTACAGCAAAACGACTTCCCTTTGACCACAAGTGGGAAACTCAGAAGATATCTGTAATGTATGACATCTTAGCTGAAAAATGCAAGCAAGTACCAGAATTCAAAAAAGAACTCGTAGACAGTAAAACAAATAAACTTGTTGAAGCAGTTCAGGGAGAATTTTTCTGGGGATCAGGCAAAAACAAAGAAGAGACTTTACACACTAAAACAAAATACTGGTTTGGGAAAAATCAAATGGGAACACTGTTGATGGACCTTCGTGAAACACTTCCTGAAAAACATCAACAAGGGAAGCCACGAAATGCAAAAAACAAAAGCTCCTCGCAACCGTCACACAGTCAGGGAAACCATCCATACATGACCGCTAGTGACTCAGAGTGATGACTTTTTAAATGAATATCATTTTCTTGATAAAATTAAAGTAAATTATTATTTATTTAAATTTAGTGAATGATTTCAAGATATACACTATTAATTCAGTAAATCATGAAGAGTCTTAAGCTTGGAACACTAAATGTCCGAGGTCTGTGTAATCATAAAACCAGAAGAAAAACATTTTACTGGCTTAATAAACTAAACTTTGATATCATCTTTTTACAAGAAACATATTGTAAAAACAACTTTGTTTCAACCTTTGATAGCTCATGGAAAGGTCATATTGTACACGCAACTACAGATTCATCTCACAGTAGAGGTGTGTGTATTATGTTCAGAGAAAAATTAAATGTTAAAATTTTGAACTCTAAATGTTGTGATGATGGTAGAATACTCCTACTGAATGTAAAGATTCATGATGAAGTCTATTGTCTTACTAATATTTATGCTCCTAATTCTGAAATTGAGAGAAAAGCATTTTTCACCACTGTTGAAAATTGGATACAAAATCATTCAGTAAATGTTACTCAAATTATCATTGGTGGTGATTTCAATTGTTGTTTGTTAGATAATGACAGAGAACCCAAAACACATTTAAGAGATGCCAGCAGAAAGGTATTACTCGACCTAATTAAAAATTTTAACCTGACAGATTGTTGGGAAGCAACAGCGAGGTCAAACGATAAATTTACATTTATAGATAAGTAGTTCAAAACTAAAAGTAGACTTGATTACATTTTCATCAGTGAAAATATTAACATGTATGATTCTAAAGTTATTGTTCCATTCGATACAAGTGTGATAGATCACAAACTTGTTACGACAAATGTAATTTGTAAACCTTGTACAAGGGGACCAAATTACTGGAAATTTAATTCAGAATATATTTCAGATAAATTATATTGTGAAAATGTTAAAAAATTAATTGATCAGACAGTTTTAGAATTGTCTAATGTACTAAATAGCCAAGACCTCTGGGAAACCTTAAAGGTAAAAATAAAAGAATATACCATTTATTTTGCATCAAAGAAAACCATAGCTAGACACTCAGAAATCCAAGCTTTACAAGAACAAATAAATGACTTAACCTCACATGATTACTCTCAAAATTTACTGAAGTTAACTAATCTTAAAAATAAGCTAAATGAGTTATTGGAAAAAGAAACTAGTGGCAGTTTTATCAGATCTAAAGCTGAATGGTGCGAAAAGGGAGAAAAATGTAACCAATTCTTTCTTAATTTGGAATCGCAGAGACAGAGTAATAATGTAATCAAATTTTTAAAATGTAAGGATGGACATTTTGTTCAAAATGAAAATGAAATCTTGAAAGAAATTGCTTCGTATTATGAAAATTTGTTTTCACACAAAAGTATCAGCAGCAAAAACACTGAACAATATTTGTCTTCCGTAAAGGTGACGAAACATTTGACAGAAAAGGATAAATGTCTTTGTGATAAACCTATAACACAGGATGAGATCGCAACCGCAATAATGAATCTAAAGACATCTAAATCACCTGGTTTGGATGGATTAACGCCTGAATTTTACAAACATTTTTGGCCTATTCTTAAACAACCATTTTTTAATATAATTAATGACACATTTTTGCTAGGGTATTTGCCCGATTCCCTTAAACCAGCAGTCGTTACACTATTGCATAAAAAAGATGAAAAAGATGACCTTAAAAATTACAGACCAATAAGCCTGACAAATTACGATTACAAAATTATAGCCTTTGTGTTGACTGCTAGACTGCAAAAGGTTATAGATGGTATAATATCCAAAAGTCAAACTGCCTATATAAAATCAAGATTTATTGGGAGTAACATGAAACTAATTTGTGACTTAATTGATTATTGTGAAAAATTTCAAGTTTCAGGTATATTATTAAGTTTAGACTTTGAAAAAGCCTTTGATACTATTAATTGGGAATTTATGTACAAGTGTTTAAAAAAATTTAACTTTGGGAATAACTTTATTCACTGGATTAAAATACTATGTTGTGATCCAAAAATAGTTGTAAAAAATAATGGGTATTTATCAAGGCAAATTAAAATAGAACAAGGATTAAGACAGGGATGTCCTGTATCAGCAATTCTTTTTATACTATGTATTGAAATTCTGGCACTAAATATTGACCAAAATAAAAACATTAAAGGATTTGTTTTTGGTAACACTGAATTAAAAATAAGTCAATATGCAGATGATTCAACACTACTTTTAAAAGATTTCTTATCATTGGAAGGAGCACTAAAAACTGTATCTATATTTTCAGACTTTGCTGGTCCTAAACTTAATCTTGAAAAAACAGAAGGATTACTGTTAGGACCCTTGAAACATAGTAGTATTAAAAGCTGCAACAATATAGAATTTAAAGATAGCCCAATTAAATGTCTCGGAATTTATATAGGACATGACAAGGAAAAGTGTGAAGAGTTAAATTGGGATTCTAAAATACATAAAATGGAAAATATACTGAAACTTTGGGGAAAACGAAACTTGACTATATTTGGTAAAGTAACAATTGTAAATACTTTATGCCTTCCAAAAGTAATGTACAACTGTATGTTATTAGTTGTTCCGGAAAGAGTTGTTGTAAAAATAGAAAAGATGATTTCTCACTTTATATGGCGTGGAAAGAATAGAATAAATCGCAATTGTGTCATAAATTCTGTTGAAAATGGTGGACTTAATCTTGTGGATGTAAGATTAAAAATAAAATCTCTCAAGGCAGGATGGATAAACAGATGGATGAAAAACCCACTTTGGGCTTTAATTGCTGAATCATTTTTAAAAGCAATAGGTGTCAACTTCAATTTATTGTTAAGAATGAATATCAAAAACATCAATGACTTACCAGTTATGAAATCCATGCCACCTTTTTATCAAGATATATGGATGTCATATTTCTCTTGCAAAACATATAAACCAATAACTAAGATGACTGACTATGATTTCCTAACAAGTTCAATATGGGGAAACAACATTTTCAAATTAAATAATCAGTGTCTATTTTCAAAAAATTTAATTTCCAGCAATATTATATTTGTAAAGGATCTTTTTGATGGAAATGGCAAATTTATACATGAAGAAGTATTTATGAATATCATTGATGACAAAAGAAATTGGATGGTGGAATATTTGACACTTAAAAAAGTGATGATGAATAAAGCCAAAAAATTTAACACGTCTCATTCAAAATTTATCAAAAATTGCAATCTCAGAAAAAGGATCGTATTTTTTGATGGAAAAAACTTGGTTGATTTAGAAAATGAAAAAAGTAAGATGTTTTACAAAATATTGATCAGAAAAAATTCTACAAGGCATTACATGGAAAAGGTGTGGGAAACAAAATTCAATCAGACCTACAATTCATCAGAATGGTCTAACATCTATTCAAGAATGGTCAAATCTGTACCATGTAAAAAACTAAGTGAATTTAGGTATAAATTACTTCATAATTTGATTTACCCTGGGTATATACTTAACAAATGGAAACCATCAGTCTCAAGTCACTGTTCATTTTGTCATGAGACAGAAACTTTAGAACACTTACTTTTCAAGTGTGAAAGAATCAATGATGTATGGAATAAAGTGGGTCAGGTTATTAGAGTTAACATAAAATGGAAACATTTAGTGATAGGTTTAGATGAAAGATATTCAGAAATCATGAATAAAGCAAAAAAAATGATCATTACCATTGTAGTTTACTCAATTTTTACTGGATGGGTTAAGTGTGGTGAGTCAAAAGAGAGTTTTAAGTACATAAACATTTGGAATAATGCACTGTCAAAATTAAATTTATACTTGAAAATTTTCTCAGAATTTGTACACAAATTGTTATGGTATAGTAAATTTAATAAGCTGATAGAGGAACTTAGAAATATGTAAAATTGAATTTATATGACCTGAGTTGTATTATAATGTGTCTATCTTGTAACATCTTTGTCTTTTTTACTGTATTTCATACTGTGTATGAAGATTTGTTGTAAGCCCCTGATGAAGGGTTTGCTACCCTCGCCCTTCCAGGGAACAGTATAAATATTGTACAAAAAGGGTAAATAAAAGATATACAGTAGAAAAAAAAAAAAAAAAAAAAAAAACCAGTTTAGTTACTACAGCACATTAGAAATTTCAATGGCCTCTATGGATGTGTGAAACGTATGTCATTTATAATAATTGTGTATAAAGCTTTATAAGGCAAGGTTATAAATAAGCAATAATAGTGGTTTAAAACTCATAGTTTCTATTAGATCATCTAGTAAGAATGACATACAAGAAACTGAAGTTTAATACCTTGTTGCATCCAATTCCAGGTCCAAACATAGAATATCTGCAGATAGTGCAGCAGTGGTTTGACCAACATCTGAAAGGCATGGAGACCAGTGCACCAGATGAACCCAAGCTGAGGCTGTACTTACAGTCTGATAGAACACCAGGACCCAGTGACAACCAGCCAGGAAGGTGGATTCAGATGGATGGATGGCCTTCTGAACAGGTGAAATCTGAAAGTTTCACAAGCAAGAGATCCAGCTTGGTAACCTGTACCTCAGAGAAGGTTGTATCCAATGCATGGGACAAAGTGCCTTTTTCTTTGCTTGTTGGCATGAATCAGGGGCTATGGTTGCAGTTTGGACAGTTTGAAGGCTCCCCTGACCAGAGGTTAAGTGATGCATATAGCTTGGTCTATACCACTGATGAGCTTGTGGAGGAGTTGACTTTTGTTGGGTTTGCAGAGTTTAAATGCAAGGTGAAGGTCACCAATCATAACCAGGGAGCTCTAGCTGTTAGACTAGTGGACCAGTTCCCTACAGGAGAAAGTACACTTGTCACCTATGGTGTCCTCAATCTGACCCACTTCCAAGGTCATACTGCAGATAAGGTGAGGTATCTTGAACCAGAGGAAGAACTTGAAGTTTCCTTTCAGTTGCATTCGACTAGCTACGTGTTCCCTGCAGGGCACAAGCTAAAGCTCTGTCTCTCCTCTTGCTATTGGCCCATCTGTTGGCCTTCAACCAAGTGTGTAGACATGTGGGTCTCCAGCACAACACTAAAGCTCCCACTTGTCAAGGCACCCACTGAATACAAGAGTAACTGGTTTAATGTAGTCAGTCCAAAAGTGGGGCCACCCATGGATACAAAAAAGCTAGAAGACCTTCAAGAAAGCATCAAGTTGGAGGTTGATTTCCCAGGAAGACGTTACAAGAGGACAGTAACGACAGGAGTCACAATGCCTTTGACAGAGCTAGGAACCCTGGGTGTGGCCATGGGCAACACACTGTCTGAGGTGGCAGAAGTAGAGGAGGAGAAGCCACAGAGTGCTAAGTTACGTGTGGTGCATCACTTCCAACAGAACTACCCTGACATGGAAGGGTCCTCAATGACTACATCAGTGGATACAGAGAGTATGATGTGGGCAGACGACAGTCACTTCCATCTGTGTAACAAGCTCAAAACCACACTGAATGGACAGGTGTTCTTTGAGAAAGAATGGAAAGAGGAAATACAGAGACTGTATGTGTAATGAAACAGTATGTTAATTTTCTCAGTTATCTTTGACTGAACTTTGTCATTTTGATAAGACCTTAAATATGATAATGTTTTCTGATATGTTAGATTGATTACGATGTCTTGGTTTAAAATACAAGGTCAGTTTCAGCACTTGTTTGTTTCTGTTTGTCAAGCAGTGAATCTTTGAGCTTTACGAACTATTCCATAGCTAAGATCACATTCGGACAGATGATCCATATTGTTGCACTGAACTGTCAGCCCACAACCACAGAAATGTCAGCCAAGTAAGGTATCAGTGCAGAACATGTTGCCCATGAACCATGCTAGCTTGGCAGACAGAAGGACACAAAATTTGTGTAAATAACTATAAATATTAGTGGAATTTTGGAAAATCTCACAAGTTTCATGCTTTTGCAAAAAGGAAAAGAAACAGAACAAGATGTTCATATTGTTGGTGCATCTAAGGCACAGTTTGAATGGTGAAAATTGAATGTGTAATATGCAAAGTCTCCCCCAGTAGACATTAAAAATGTTTTAAAATGGTTTAAAGTTTACAAAATGCTTTTAAAACCCATTTGAACCCCCATCTTTTGGGTTACTAAACGTTTCCAAGTAAATGTTTACACTGCAATTGTAATATATGTGAGCAGATTAAAAGAAGTGCATGACTCTCTTTCTTCTATTTAACTCAACAGATATACATTGTACAATAAGCTGGTTAAACAATTTTATTACATTATACATCAGAGTAATGTTGTTTTGTTTTTTTAATGAAAATACAAATTGGATGCAAAGCTTGTAGGCAAGTTTTATAGGACATTTGTTTCCATCAAAGACACTGACCAACTTTTTAAACTGATTCTGATTATGCAATAACATGAAAATTCTGAAATTCTAAAGCATGTACCATTCTATGTACTAATGGGATTGCCTGCTGTGTCTCTGGATTCTGATTTTTGTCTTTCTCTCTTTATAGCTCTAGCGTCTGCCATATGGTGGAGATTTAGTGCTATAAAGGTACTCATTAAATTATACTGCCATACTTTATTTTTAGCCCACAGCTTAAGGGCTGTCGGGTATTGTTTTCACACATGGTGTCCGGATGGGTAGGCGGTCGGTCGGAAAAAGTTTGTCAGGCTGTAGCTCAGAACCTTGAGGTGTATGAAGTTGATACTTAGTAGGGACATTGGTTAGGGGGTGTAGGTGTGCAACGTCATGGTCTGACCTTCAATTGACCTTTGACCCTTGCTCTAGTAACCTTGACCTAAAATCTTGTCCAGGCTATATATCGAAAACATTGGTTAGGGGGTGTAGGTGTACAACATCATAGTTTGATCTTGATTTGACCTTTGACCTTGCCGTAGTGACCTTAACCAATAAAATTTTGTCCAGGCTATATCTCGGAAACCGTAGAGTGTAGGAAATTGATATTTGGTAGGTACATTGGTTAGGGGGTGTAGGTGTGCAACGTCATGGTCTGACCTTGATTTGATTTTTGACCTTGCTGTAGTGAACTTGTCCTATAAAATCTTGACATCTTTCTCTTGTGAAAAAGATAATATTTGGATTGCTGCAACTGATTATCATATACACTTTTACATAATTGTGCTATTTCCATTGACAGCTATTCTCCAATTAATAAATTTTACAGCTTCATATTTTTTAGTTTACTGATGAATGCTTTCGCCTTGCTATTGAATTGTCTTGTTTTAGTAATTTATCTTTACATACATTTTCTTTCTCTTAGATGTTATTTTCTCTACTTAAAGTTGGACCTTTATATAAGTGACACTGCGCTGAAAGTATCCCGGTCTTTGTACTGTTTCACTACTTCTATATGTCATGGTGTTGAAAACTATTTCCCCAGGCTGTGGGGTAGGGGCATCTCTGATGCTATTTTTGCTGTTCCTACTGTGACAAGACTAGATGGAATCATGGTTGTGTAGTTCATAAGTAAAAAGACTGCTGGAACAGATTTTCTGAGTTGAAAAAAATGAAACTTTAAGTCAAATGGCCAGACCAATCAAAAAAAATCTGTTGTTTTCAGGATATGGAAGATAGTCTGTAGCTTTAATGGTACTAATGAAGTACAAGTTAATCCACATCTATAAATACTGCTGTCATACTGCTTCAACTACCCCTGACCCTCTACAGTTTGTTCTCCAGACTCTGGCCTGATGGGTAACACAGTCACGCCTTGGAACACAGAGGACTTGGCTTTGATCTCAGATAAAGGCAGATATTATAGTGGCTTGGGCGACCACTTAAAATCGCAATAATTTGTCACTGGATTCTGTCCAGAGGCAGGCTAAAGAACTTGAATTATATTAACACATGGTCATCCAGAAACTCTTTTAATCAGAAAATCTCAGTCATCGGTCAAAGGCCAATAGTAGCATTGTGTTTTTCATTCAACAGCCAGGGTCATATTGGGAGAAGCCCTTAGCATCGCCACCTTAGGAACCCAAACAATAGAGCTTGGGCTATACTTGTGCAGTCGCAATGAGACCATTGACACTTTAGTAAATGCAGTAAATGACATATTGGGCTAAATATGAACATGAACAATAACTTAAAAGTAACACGGAAAAGTAGCAACTAAGGCATCTTCTGCTCTTCATTTGGATGATTCTGTACAGGATAATAACCAGTGGATAGTTGTCTTTAACCCAACCCCTAACCACACACAGCCATGCAAGAATGTCACAGGTCTCGTTTGCCATTGCATACGAAGATTTGAGAAAGATCCTTTTGATACACAACCACTTGCATTTGTTGTGGTTCTTCTTGGCCTTGCCCTGCCAGAATAAAAGTACATTTGTAAGGCATTTGTACCAATGGCAAAGGGCAAAAATACACACAAACATTGTAGCTATGACTGTGCTTGCAAAGCATCTCAATAAGTCCCAAAAAGGGTCTGCACCAAAAGCATTTAAACAACCAGAGGATAAGACACCCTGGAGGATAGGCTTTGTGAAACAGGTGATCCTTGAGCCTGCTCCTGAAGGATGATGGTGTAGGAGCAGATGTTACATCTAGTGGAAGGCTGTCTCGGTCCATCATTGGCAAAATGTACATCAAAAGGAGCTTTATTCTTATGAATTCTTGTATGTACCCTTTGTGGCATTGTGAACATTTCCAGAAATTTCATTAAAATCTGTCCACAGTTTTTTAAGTAATTTTGCAAACACTAAGACAGTACACAAACAAACACATGCTGGGAAAAGCCTAATCTTCTTGGAGTAGGTAAATAGTAGATGTATAATGCCCAGGTCACACTGTGGCGAGGCCACTACGAATTAACTGGCGAATATGAAGATTTGCTGCGAATTAGAAATCGTGGTAGTTCGCCACAGAAAGGGCGGGAAAGTGTGGTCACGTGGTTGGAATTGGAAAAATCCACGAATTACTTCGATCCGGCTACCATGGGCTACCATCATCTTCATCCTGTGGAAGATCTTGGTACGATGTTCTCATCACCCAGTCAAGAACATCTTGTTTCTGTGAAGAACGTCGACGATGGTCAAACGAACTTCGTAGAAGTATGTACGAATTAATGCGAAGTGTAGCGATTTCCGTGAGATGTTCTTGCACCGAGCCACGACCATGGTGGAGGGTTGAGCGAGCTGTGACGAGCCCCCGACGAGGAGGAAGAACGTGCTGAGAAGAAGTGACGACCAATTCGTGGATAATGCCAGTTCCTATATAAACAGCCTGGATCATCTGGATTCACTTCATTTCTCATCAGACGTCGGACAGTGTACATCAAAGGCTATGGATCTACAGAGACTCAGATTATTGCAGCAACTGTATGAGGCTCATCGTTTAAATGTACAGAATCAGATAGTGATTGCACAGATACTGGTTGATAGACAGAGAAGGCGTCGACCAAGGCCCAGGAGGTATTGGGTGAAGCCCTGGCTCTCCAGGAGGTTGGACTATGGACACTATGATCGTTTGATGAGGGAGCTGGAGGCTGAGGATGTGGTGTCTTTCAGAAATTTTGTCCGGATGGACCCGGCCATGTTCAGAGAGGTCTTGCAGAGGGTGGGGCCCAGAATTGAGAAATATGACACATGGTTCAGGAAGTCTATCAACCCTGGATGCAGACTTGCAATCACACTTCGTTTCTTGGCCACTGGAGAGAAGTACAGGAGTCTGATGTCTGGCTTCAGGGTAGCACACAACACCATCTCAGTCATAGTAAGACAGACTTGTGAGGCCATCGTGGTAGAATATGGTGAGGAAGTCATGCAGTGTCCCCGTACCAGTGATGCATGGAAGCAGGTTGCTGCAGAATTTTCTTCCAGATGGAATTTCCATCACACCCTGGGGGCTATAGATGGCAAGCATGTGGCAATCAGGTGTCCTAAGAATGGTGGCTCACTCTATTTCAACTACAAGGGCTTCCATTCCATAATACTTCTGGCTCTGGTGGATGCCAAGTACAAGTTCCTTTGGGTGGATGTTGGCACCAATGAATCCAGTTCTGATGCACAGATCTTCAATGACTGTGATTTGCGCTCAGGCATTATTGATGGCACCTTGGATGTACCTGATGCAGAGCCATTGCCTGGTGATGACCGTGATATGCCATATTTTCTCATTGGGGATGATGCCTTCTCTCTGAGGACCTGGTTGATGAAGCCGTTTAGTGCCAGAGAACTTCCTGATGAGGAGAGGATCTATAACTACAGACTGTCTCGTGCCAGAAGGGTGGTGGAAAATGCCTTTGGCATCATGGCCAACAGATTTGGTTGTCTCCTCACCACCATGAGTCAGAATCCAGAGACTGTTACCTCTATTGTATTGGCCTGTTGCACGTTGCACAACATCATGAGACTGAGGTATCCAGGTATCCACCAGGGACTGGGTGATGAGGAGGATGACAACCACAGAGTTATTCCAGGACAGTGGAGGCAAGGTGCTTGTTTGCAGGACATTGAGGATGTGGCTGGTGGCAACAGGGACACACAGGTTGCCAAGAGACAGAGACTGTATTTGAAGCATTATTATAATGCTCCAGTAGGGGCCACGGCGTGGCAAAGAGACATGATTTGAGACTTTCACATATGCCAAGGACATTTCTTAGTAGTGACTGTATTGTGTTAATTATTGTTATGATTCAGTGCTGCATCATTATCTGTGTTATATTTTGTATTGGGCCCTATATACTTGTTGAAATAAAGTTGCAATGTTCTTGTATTGCAATAAAGTTATTGTCCTATTGCACTTCATATATGTATTATGTGTATAGTAGGGTCAAAGAGGTCAAGTCTGAAACCAAATCAGGTCAAACATGTAACAGGTCACACAAACCAGTTCACAACTTTGCCACCACAGGGGCCAGAAGGTCACAAAGGTCAAAAATCAATCAAGGCCATAACTGAAGGAAAGTTAAGAAATCTAACCAGCTGCAAGGTGGAAACTCTGCAACCAAACGCCGATTGATTTGCAGTCAGAGCATAATGAAATCCAGAAATGGAAGATAAACAAATTTTAACATTGGCCACCTGTTAAAATTTGTTTATCTTCCGTTTCTGCATTTCATTCGAAACAGTGAAACTTCCACAGTGAACCACTCATATTGGGTCATAACAGGTCCTGGTAACCACTGGGCCACTTTTTTTGGATCCTTCATGTTAAGATGTGACACCTTCCAAGTATTATGCCAATGTTTTTGAAACATGAGAAAACCAAGCAATCACATAAACAATTTATTATTCCAACAAGGTCAAAAAGGACAAATCACAATAACATAGTAAGTATACTTTTCAATAAAGAAATGCAGACACATTATAGCTCACAGCTAAGGTTAACATACAACTGACAAGAACAGCTGTCAAAGTAAAACTGGTTACATATACTATTAGTAACAGCTAAGGTTAACAAACTACCCACAAGAACAGCTGTCAAAGTGAAACTGGTTACATATACTATTAGTAACAGCTAAGGTTAACAAACTACCCACAAGAACAGCTGTCAAAGTGAAACCTGGTTTATAATAGTAATAATCATAGTAATACTTGAGCCAGACATAGCAAAAATACACAAATAAATTACTTTACACCTGTTTGATAATTACTTCTTACATCTCACCTAAACTACTTCTCAAGTGTCTATAGACAAAGGACAAAGTTATTTCTAAACCTAAGAACCTTGAGAATCATCCTGATTAAGTAATGCCATAGGTGTCATGGGTGTTGAAGGCACACTAGGAATACCTGCAAATGACGCATTTAAATCTGACAAATTCAGGTCTGACAGTCCTATTGTCCTTCCCTCGGTGTCTGTGATAACAAACTTGGTGGATGAAGTGCTGGATGATGAACCCACTGACTGTCCAGAGGTACTGGCCCCTGATGGGGTCTGGAAAATAACAGTTGTCTGGCTCTGGGTGTCTGACCCTTGAGGCAAAGGGGTAGAGGAGGCTAGAGCTGCGGGCCCAGGTGCGGGTGGCGGAGGCATTTGTGTGATGGTGTACTGTTGCTGTGGCTGCGGCTGATGGAAAATAAGTTGCTGCTGCAGCTGCTGTTGCTGCACCTTCATCTGCTGCTGCATACTGTCCAGCTGCTTCTGCCTGTCGTCCAGCTGCTTCTGCCTATCATCCAGCTGCTTCTGCCTATCAAGCTCCTGCCTCTGGATGTCCCTCTCCGAAAGCAGCTTGGACTCCTTGATGGTCTGGTTGAGGAGGTCCATACTGCGCATCTGATATGTGGGCCAGAGATCCTCGTGGATCTTCAACATGGCACTTGACATCCAGCCAGCCCAAGCAGTCCTGTCATTGGTCTGTGCCTCCATAGATGTTAAGAGTCTGTCCAGCCTGTCAGAGATCTGGGCACTGTTGTCGCTCTGCTCGCACATCTTGTCCAGGAGCTCTGACTCAGTGCTGGCACTTCTCCTTGTGGCTCTCCTGCCACTAGTCCCAGAGAGGGTGATACCTGGAGGAGGAGTGCTGCACACTCTTGGTTCACCCAGTGATCCTGACTCCACGGGCTCATCTGCAGGATCCAAGTCAGTGGATAGGTGTGAAGGCATGGTGGCAGTTGCAGAAGGCCGATGAGGTGATGACAGAGGCAGTGGTGGTAGCAGATGAGCAGGTAGCAGAGGCTGAGGTGGCTGCGGCAGAGGCAGAGGCAGTTGTGGTGGAAGCTGGTTTCAACTGAAAGTACAGTAGAACAAAGACACATGGTAAGCATATAGTATACATGTTCAACAAACAGTTTAGGTAGGTACTGTGAAGTAACAAGTATGAACTCCTGTGTCACTACAGAAAACTTTACAGATTTTTGCCAAACATTAGTGTTACAGCTACAAACTTGTATCCATAGGTAGTCACTGTTTACAAGTCAAGAATACACAACGCAGCAAAAACATCAGGATATCCAGGTGAGTCAGACTGTGAGAATGTACTTACATTGCAGGACTGCCTGGAGGGGACTCTGGAGATGTGGTCATCCAGGAAGCTGAAAGACCTCAGGATCCAGGTGTCCCTGTCTGTGTGTTCCTTTGCCCCGTCACCAGACTTCTTGCAGGTAAGCTTGCCATACCTTGTCCTCATCCCTTTGAACCAGATCTTCAGGTCGATGGCTGAAAAAGGAAGAGGAGACACGGACACATTAGGTAGGTTATCAAAGTAACAATGGGTTACATTAAGTTTTAAACTGCTTCACATCTGTGGTGTCATCTGCAAATGGGTGAAGCCTAATACATCACACGATGACAGAGTACAATTCAAAATAACATAAATTAACAGAATAAGTAAACATTCGACATAAGTCCATTTACACATTACTGTACACGTAATACCTCCATCACAATTTAAATTATTACCTGAAACTATGAAAAGGTTAAATCATAATGGTTAGTCTAACTCACCTTCCAGGCCCATGGCCCTGGCCTGGGTGGCCCAAGCAGCCTCCTTCCTGTCTGTGTCCCTGTACTCCTTCTTGGCCTTGTTGTACATTTCCGGATGGTTCTTGAGCCACTCAGCCATCTCATCCTCTTGCCCATCTGTCATCCTCACCATCCTCTTCTTCTTGAACCTCCCCTGGGACTGGCTGTCTTGGGTTGCCTCTTCCAAGTCATCTGTGTCTTCCGGCTGGGTGGCCAGAGTGGCTGTATCCCCTGGGTCTGATGATGAAGCTTGAGTGGCAGGCAGTTCATCCGGCTGTTCTGGCTGTTCAGGCTCTTCAGATGCTTCAACAGGAGGCAGAGTGACCCTCTTCCTCTTTCCAAGTCCAGGTCTCTTCACCATATTTCTTGTATGAAATATATCCAAAAATTTATCCAAAGTTCGTCGATGTGTACGCATTGAAGAAAAATTCGCAAGTGATGACAATTGTTCGCGGTGCCCTGCTTTTATAGTCTCCAGCCAGTTCGCCGCAACCTACGAAGGTCGTAGCTGATTGGTAGCCAGTTCTTCGCATGCGCAGTCAGTTCGTCAATCACCGACGAACTACTGCGACATTCGCTTCTCATTGGCTGAGAGGAGCGACGAATATCTCCGGGGCCTCGTAGCATATTCTTCAGGGGCGACGATGCATGGCTTCTCTGCTGCGAATATCGTTGTTTGTTCTTCGTCTTTCAGCCGACAATCTTCAAAGGAAAGTTGGCGAACAATGAAGAAGCCTGCTACGAAGTGGCGAATTGGGGTACGAGGGTGCTACGAAGTCGACGAATCCACCACCATCTGTGAAGAATTGCAAAGAAATGGACGAAGCGTGGCGATAGTTTTGAACAGTTTGAAACTGTCGTAGCCAGATGACGATCCATGGAGAATGTTGGAGAACAGTGAAGATGGACCAAGAATATGCTACCAACAAGGACGAATTACATGATCGCGCATATTCGCCACTAAACATCGCCACAGTGTGACCTGGGCATTAGGAAGTGCTTATCTAAGCAGTAAATCCACAATGTATGGAGATACATATGTTTCACAAACTTTGAGACACTTTAATAAAGAGTAGCAGTGGCGTGCTGGCAATGAGTTATTATCTTACATTAATAGGTGAAATTACAATACCCCGCGTAGTCACTATTTTGAGTACCCCTAACTGACAGACAAGTATTGGCTTATATTCTCGAGAATTTGGTATCAGTACTACGCAAAGGACAACCCCCCTTCAGCAGCTCAGTACTCACCAGGACAGTTTCATTTTGCACATGTTATCAAGGGTTGGATTTGAACCATCATCAACAGAGGTGAGAGATCAGTGACCGCATGTCAGGTGTGATTCACCTGATCATAGAGGTCATTAGCTTTGCCATACGGTGAAAATAGAATAATCAAGCCACTAAGTCATTTTCTAGTCTTAAAGCCTTCTGGATCAGTTGGCCGATAGAAGTAACTGTACATTCAGTGAACTGCCACACACGTATACTTAGCAGGACACCTCTGACCTCCCAAATTCTAAGTTTAATTTGTGGCACAACTTGACGTGCAAGAGTGGGGAGTTGGGCCAGTGATGGTTTTCAATGTCTGAATCCTGGCTAACATGTCTGCAATGCTTTCCTCCGCCCCCTCGACTATATCTGGTGATATAACTACTCTAGAGTTTCTTTGTAATGAGGAAACCCGTCCAGTTTGTATAATGAACTTTTAGTTTGCATAATGTGTTTTACATATACATGGCAGGGTTACTCCTTCAACCTTTTACTGAGACTGAGAACCGTCTAATGTGTTCTAACATACAGGAGTGCTTTATGAAGACCAAATCATATTACATGCTGTGTGTTGAAAACAAAATGAAGCAATTAAGTCAAGCATTGAAACTTTAAGTATGAAGTAGTGATCCAAAACTTAGCACATGCCTTATATTGGTAGAAATTGAATGCAAACAATAAAGTCAACATATAACCAATCAGGACTGCTCATTCAAATAAAGGTTTGTAAGGTGTATGTTGGTTCGCTATCTGACACTTGATATGATCATCATTATATACAAACTTTTAAAACGCCCCTATGAGGTTTAACATCCTCTCTTGTATCAACTTTGGGCGCCATCTACGTGAGTGTTTTATTGATGAAAGCAGGGGCCACAGTGGCAGAGTGGTAATTACACTCTCGCCTCCCACCTCTGAGGCCGGGTTTCGGTTCCCGGCACGGCCTCAAGTGGGAAAGCTGGTAGTTGCTTGCCGATGGTCAGCAGTTTACAGTACAGAACCTTGACCAACTGTATGTATGTATGCCCTTCCAACTACCCGTCGTGATATGACCTGTACAGTGTTGACGTAAAACCCCAAATAAATAAATATTGATGAAAGCTAAGTCTAACAAAAACTGTCACTATGTGTCATGTGACTTATCGTGTTAATACATATACTTAACATTAGATATATTTAAATAAATATATGCAACAAATATATTATACATTTATAATATTTAATATTATTATTATGATCACACAATGCTCAGAGAGCATGCATGATGACATTATGGCCCTATGCTGTCCCTAGAACCAACCCGCATAGTAATTTGTTAACATAATTTAGCAAATTATAATTTGTTTTGAATACATTTGTTGCACCTTCAACCTATTGTTAGAATAAGTTTAATAATTGGATTAAAACTTTAAGTTGTTTGAATGTATTCTAAAAATGGGTTACTAAATGTTCGTGATAACATTAAAAATCGTGCTTATTACATTGGATTACATTGACGTCATAATGTACAATATCAGAACACTTCTGTGTTGTACTATATGTGTACGTTCTAAGTCTAAATTCAGTGGCGTGGTGTTTTTGGTTTTCTTCGGAAATATTTGCTCTGGTGAATCAAGTGTTTGAAACGGATAAAATTTCCAACTGACATTCTTCAGTGTGGGTTGTCTTTTTCTGCTTGGTTCCAAAACAATTTTCAAAACTTACGCTTTACCATTAAAGGACATAAAATACTTTAAACAACCTCTCAAAGTAGTATATACCACTTTGAGAGGTTGTGGGGGAGCAGCGCTTACAGGACTGACAAGATGCTAAAGTATAAACCACTGTACCTATCAGAAAGTAACAACCACATTTCCCGTGTAAGGATACATTTGAGATTCAAACCCAAAACCTGGGAGTTGTGAGGCGAGTATGTGACCAGTAGACAACTGAGCCTTGGTAGAAGGTAAACACAGTTATTGAAAGAATTTTATGGAAATTCTCTGAGTTTTAGTAAAATCTGATAAAATGTTAGTGTCAATCTGGTTTGAGATGCCAAAGCAATGTTTTCGGTGATTTAGACAAAAAATGACAAAGCAGGAAAAATAACATCACAAAATACAATAATTAACCTAGGTTGAAGGAAAAGCAAGTAACATCTGTCTGGAGAGGAATAAACTCATATAACCTGAACATTAACATCCCACACAGAGACTGCCTGCAGACTGAATCACTGGCCCTCACCCTCTGTTGACACTTGGCTTTAGGTCCAATCCATAGAAACATGGGGCAAAATGCTGATGGCCTGTCAGGGGATGGCGTCACCCCTGTGTGGGTTGGACTTCTACACATGGCTGAGGACCTGTCTCAATATGGCCCTAACTGTGGAATGGGACATACAATGCTAACTTTGACATTAGACCTTGAAAATTTGGGGGGTGGGGGAGTTGAAACTGACTTTGACATTTCCTTTGAAGTCAACGTTTTAAGAAAGGCTATTGTTTGATCTTGGCGGTTCCCAGGGACTCAGAGTGGTTACCTTGTAGTACTTTAGAGGTGTGGTAATCTTCAGATGTCTTTCATTTTACCGATCTTTAGAGTATTTTCAAAGATGATTAAAATTTATATGGAGTGGAAGTTTAAAAGCTGTTTCGAAACTTTTTTTAAAAATAATTAAGTGATATCATTTCCTTCAAAGCTTAATTTTCCCACTATACTCAAGCGATAACCCACCTGACCTAGTGGGCCCTAGCCAACGTTAGAAGTAACTGCAGATGGGGCACTTGAATACTTAGCTACCATTATGATAGCTACTGGTCATTCCAATAATTAGGTGTTTAGATGTTTTGTTGACACAGATTTTCCCCCAGAGGTGGCAAAATGACAGAGTTGGTTTTAGTAATTATAAATTACACACTTCCCAATGGGAAGTGGGGTCTTAAATACCGTAATTTGTGTCAAGGTTTCGTTGCCATAAACCAACAAACATAATAGTTGAAATGGCAGGCCACTGAATGGGGTAAAGAGAACAGTCAATGGGGCTAATTTTTATATGACATAAATTTGGGAGTTTTGGGGAAGTGGACATATTTATGTAAATTGATGTCATTAACACGAACAGTTATCTGACATAACATCCTGTTAGGAAATACCGAGCTGAGTCGGGTTTAAGTAGGCTTTTTTCTCAAGGTGCAAAATTTAAAGCCGGTACATCAAACCTCACTAAAAATTTAAGTAACCCTATAGTTCACAATATATGAAAGGATGTTGGATAACTAAACTGTTGAAATCCATTATTTTCCATGAAATACGATTGTTGTTTTATTACAATTGTTTGAATGACAGTAAATCTCTTTGCATAAAATAACGGCATTTTACTGAATCCCATTGCATTGTTTTCTGGAGTTTTTTTTCAGGATTTCACAATTCCTGGAAACTGATAATCTACGGTTCCGTTAATAAACCATGTTTAAATAAGGTTAATAACTGGGTTACACTTGCTCTTGAAAACGCGGATTCTGTGATATCTATCGCCCGTATTTCAAAGAGTTTCTAGCCTTCCTAAGGCGTGAACTTTGATCCCCAAACATGTGTTGTTCAAACATATACTTAGCCAAAAAAACAACAAAAAAACCGCGAGATATATCGCATTTTATTCTTTATAAAAGTTGCGTTTCTTTTTTTTTCAATAAGTTTTTATCCTTTTACAAATTAATTTATTGCTTTGCAGATCATAAAGTAGTAAATTGTTTGATAATGAATTCTCCAGACTTTAAGTAGTTAACTGATAGTTTGATAATGCCCAATCGTTTGCAAGGCAGTGAACCTTGTTAATCTGGTAAGCAGTGCTTTCTTCCACCCCTCTCAAACACCAAGTAAATATCTGACCCCTCAACCTTCTTTTGTTCTTTGACTCTTAACCCAAACACAGAAAAAGTAACACACAGATTTTGAAGATACTTACTATATTTTAGTGGAAATCTGTGGAAACACTGAAGAGAATATATTATGGCAGCATTTCAAATGCTAAAACATATACAGGTTTTGTAACTTCTTAAAGGCAAATGATCATCCCTGGCAGTTACCTGTGTTCTAATAGTACTCTTTCGCACAGTCCGTCTACATTTGTCCCAGTTTCTAACCTGTAACAACCTTAAAACATTTTAATTCTATAATGGATAGAAGTACTTGTATAACCGCCATGTCATTGCACTGAGTGAACTTTCTTGTGGGCTAGATTCAGTTTATTGCGCCTTGTACCAGGCTAATGAGATGTTACCAATCAGTCCAGCACTACTACTTACAAGTGCTCGTGATTCAGTAGAAGCCAATGAACTGTTTAGGACCCTTTGTTCAACCCTTATCTTACATGTGGGCAGATAAGATTAGCTCCCTCCTAAAAAAACTGACTTGTTTTCTTGGAAGGACAGTTCACTGGACAAAACAACAAAAAGGTGAAAAGGTCGCCTTCTCAAGTCAGAGTGTTTATGGAGTTTGTGGAATAAAGATCATTGTTTGTAATTAGTTTCTTACAACAAAGGGAATACATTGTGCATTGTTACGAAGGATATAATTGTTCAGAATTTCACCAATACAAGTAAAGGTATGGTCCCAAGTGTAGAGAATGTATTAGGATTTTAAAGCTTTAAATATTTAAAGCTTTATATATTTAAATAAAGTTCCTTTTAAAGATACATTCTCGTAAGTTGTTTTCTCCTTGAACAAAGTTGGTTTGCACTTTCGGTAATCTGTAATGTGTTTACGGTAGTTTTACTTTGTCAATGGTTCATTTGGTTTGAATGTTTTTGTTTAAACAAACAAAAAGCTTTACGATCAGTATAATAATGTTATGTTCTTTATAACAAACATTTGTATTTGTTTTTATCTTAGCAGTTTTTTGTTCATTGTTTTTCAGAAATATTTGGTTTTATAGAAAACACATTCATGGAAACCTCTCAGAACTATATGGTCTTACACTGTATACAATTTTCAAACTGAAAATCTAATGCAGTAGAGAAATTTAACTGTAAAAAATATATTGTAACATTCTATTTAAGCTAATGTAAGTGATTTTATGTAAACACATTTTGAGGCATTGTTTGTGTTAATACTTTCTTTCACGTCTTATTAATATTTTGCAAGAAATCCCCTAACGTGGGCTGAAGTTACCAGACTTTTTGTAGAGGAGTGTAGAAGTCGCGCGCATGTATATTCTTGCAAACAGGCGGGTAACAAAGTGGAAAGTTTGGTCCATCAGTTGCAGGAAACAGGTTGAAAAGTGAAGAAGGGCGCCCCATTTGCCAAATTGTGTGCAGCTTCTTTGAAAAGAGATTATAAGTATTGAATGTGTGTGTCCTGGCGAATGTTATTAAGGTATTATTAGAGTTAATTACACTCCCGTGCGCATTCTTACAAATTCTTTGTTGTTGAATATAGTTCTTTTATTGTTGTTTTACAATTGTTCATTTTTGCGTGTTTTTTGTGTGTACTTTAGGTTTTTACAAAACAAGGAATTATCTACAAAGTTTGTTCACTGCTTGAAAAGGAATTCTGAACACAGAAACCCATTAACATTGAGATTGTTATGTTTAGAAAAGTGTCTGTGTAAACATTAGGAAATTCATTCATATAATTTGCACGGCAGGTGAATAGAGAAGTACATTCACTGTGTGGTGCCTTTAAAAGAACTGGAAAAACTTTCCAAACTCCGTGTTTTTGGATCTATGAAGGAAAGTGTTGAAGTTTGAACTTTGGGAATATTTTTACTCATTTTACCTTCTTGGAATAAATTCCGGTGATTTACACCAAAATCAGCAGACATGCAAGGATACCATATTGTCGTGTTTTGTGGCCTCGTCATAGTTTTCCTGTCAAGTGTCGACCTGTCAGAGGGGAAGTGTCAGTCATGTTGTGGGGGTAAGGACAACAAGTGTCGGGCCTATGGACCACGGATGAACAGAAGAAATGCTACAACCTGCTTTTGTGATGAGACCTGTGTTACACTGGGCGATTGCTGTCTGAATTACAAGCAGATGTGCAGACGTAAGTAATGCAGCTACATCTGTTCATTCTATATATAAAATGAATTAAATTCATGAGATTTTTTATGTAAATATCAAACAGAAAATAACTTCTAAAGCACTAAGACAGTGTTTTTTTCTTCAGAAAACAAATGCCAGAAACAGTAAAAAGTATGTCAATTTTTCAAAATGGTTTTCCATAAATTTTACTGTGTACAGGTTAAGCTGATTGACAAAAATCTCACAAACCAAATGAATACTTCTGTTTCTCCAGGGTTTACAGAAAACTGGGTAAATATGTCCGTAAACAGTCTCAAAATAGACTTTGTATATCTGTTGAAAAAAATGAACTCTGCGTTTCAGGGTTGCCTCTTGTTATACCAGGTGGGTACTGATTTAATTGTAAATAATCCAGTTGGATTCACCCATTGCATCATCAAACATACCCCTGTGTCAAGATCACTGTTGTAATGTAATTGAGCTGGCTGAAGCTTTTGAATAACCCAGGCAAACGTGTATTGTGTGGAGTGATACTGTGTTATGCGTTGACAAGTCAGTATTGAAGTGTATTTAAATGAGAGTCTGTTTTATGTGCAAAAAGGTACAAAGTCCCGAGGATATTGAAACAAGCTAAATGCATACATGTTGTAAGTGTGAAGTGGTGAAGGTGTCGCACATACAGTAAAATAAGAAAGGCACTCGTTACTAGATCTTACTAAGGTGTTTAGTACCGTTTACCATAGGTGTCACTTGTTAAAGGGCGATTTTAATAAACCGGCCAAAATTTGAGAAGTAATTTACAGGTTCAAGAGCACTTTTAGATTAACCCAGCATGTGTACAATGTTTGTTTGGTAAATTAAATGTCATAAAAGTCATCTGATTAAATCACAAAGCAAATGGTTTAAAGGAATGCCTAATTGGGTAAATGTACTTTTGCTGAAACAGTCCAATGCTTGCTCATTACACAAAGTAGAGAGATAAAATAAATATGCATAAAGTACTTTTGTTAAAGTACTCAAACTATGTAGACTCGGTGAAAATATTACATCCAAGAAGTATCCCTAAATTCTCGGGAGTGAAATGCATTTGTAAAACAGTTTGAAATCTTACTTATTGTCTTTTTATGATTTTAGAAGTGTAAGATTCAAACACTTCAGTGCAAAGTAACTGATGTGGCTAGAATCTACAAATAAATGCTATTTTGCAAAGTAGGCTTGTGAAGATAGATCTAGTATAATGTAGTGGGTTGAAGTACAAAATCAAGAAAAGTGTCCTCTTGTTCAGTGTTGTCAGTTTGACAAATACTCTCACAAGGTAAACCTCCACTGGGTGATATTCGGTTTCGGTTAAAGTAAAAGGCAAAAAAAAAAAAAAAAAGCAGTTTTTACATTCGACAAGTACTTGTTATATGGAATTCTGAATAAAGTACTAAAATGGTTATAAAAAAAAGGATTTTAAATTGTAGGTTAATCTGTTTTGTCGACATTTTGTGTCATTAGAAATACTTTTAGCTCCAGTGGCTAACTTTAACTACAGATAAACAATAAAAAGTTACATTTCTCTAAATATACAGCCACTAAAGCAGGAATTTCTAGCTTTGACAAGAGAAAAGGTTTTCTACAGACTGGTGGACTTAGCAGAGTTTGATTTAAGTGGGATGAGACGCTGTGATTCTGTTATTTAATGCCCATTGTCCTGTAAATGTAAGAATACAAAGCCTGCCAGACTTTAAAGAAACCCACTATTTCCAGAAAAAAAAACCCAATCTTACATCATTGGTAAACATGGGAAGGGCATTCGTTTTATCCACTATTTTATAAAAGTCGTCTTTCCCTTACACAAACCCCCAGTAACTTTGGTGTGTGTTTGCAAGTCAAAAGTTCACATTTTTTAACCGTCTGTCAGAGGAAACTGAGAATCTTTCAAAGACTCTGCCTGTTAAACTGAATTGTTTATAAGTTTAATAACAAGTGCTTCTGCTAAGGATACAGACTTCTCTTCTAAATGGTTTAAGAAAAAGTTCTAATGCCATTGGATATGAATTTAATGCAGAACAAATATAAAACTTCTGAGAGGAAGGACGGAGGACCAAAGGGAAAGAGATAGCATATTTCTTTCTTACTTTTTGTTCCATTATCCATTCAGAAATTCAGACACACTTATTAATGCTAGTTTACATAAAGTCGGGCATTACGTCAAACTAGAATTCATACACAGGATAAAAAAGGCATATTTAAAGAGCCGTGTAATAAAGCCTGTTAAACAACAGACAAATCAGGTGTTTTATGTCTGCGTGGAAAGAGTTCAGAATGTTACAGGCCTCAGTACACATGTACCCTCTTAGAGTGGATTGGTGGTGTGTTCTGATCTAATACCTCCACTCCGCTGGAGCTTAATTCTCCAATAAACGACATGGTCTCCCTTGGTTACATTGTGTTACACAACCGTCAAAACCTTATAACAATTTTGTTTTGATAATTATGGGTATGAATTCTGTTTAATGTACAAGCCATTTTGAGGAGTGCGGACATCAATTATTAATTTTTAAGCATAAATAGAATCACTGTATTCTGTAGTTTCGTGTAAGTTCATGAAACTAACCTAATCTACATAAAGATGAAATTTGCCTTTTACGTCCTGGTTGGGAGACCATGGTGGCGTAGTGGTTACACACTTGCCTCCCACCTCTGAGGTCGGCGGTTCAAACTTCGAACCTTCTGCGGGAAAGATGGTATGTAGTTTCTTACTGAGGGTCGGCAGTTTACAGTACAGAACCTTGACCAGCTGTGTGTACAGGTTTCCTCTGCCCACAAAATTACCCATAGTGATATGACCTATACAGTGTTGAAAATGACGATAAAAGTCAAATGATTGGTTGGGAGGGGGGGGGGGGGGGGGGGGGGGGTGTTATTTGAAATAAAGAAACCACACAAATGTATTTATTGCAGTAATGAGCAGTAATTCAACACTTTATATAATCTCAATATAATCGTTTGAGAATTTAAATATATTAAATCTGAAGAAATTGTAATCTTTTGGCTATGTTTTGGGTTTTAAACTTCCTGTTAGCAGTAGTTCGATTAGGCATACACTAAATGCATCTTCTTTGAAATGACAAAAGTGGAGTGGAGTGATGAGAAGAGAGGGGTGGGGCATCTAAATAAGGAGGGGTCATTTATTCAGTTGAATAGGGTGTATTCTAGTCTTTCCTTTCAAAATACTCCATGTCTTTTTTCATCTGGGCATCAGTGTCTGTTTAGCAAGGATTAAGTTGTTGAGAAGTGTACTTAGGTGTGGTTCTGTCCATGTAAAACAGTTCCCTACATTTGTATTGTACACACTACAGGGGGATTAGATGAAATGGTCTGTAAAATGTCTACACAACAGATTAAACTTCAAAGGCCTGTAAAATACAAGCATTTGCATTCATGTGTAAGAGGTCTTGTGAGGATATATGTGTGAACTTCTGATAGAGGCAGGTGTGGAAGCCATATTTGGACATACTGGGGTGCTGGTATGTCTGATGAACTCATGGAAGGTAGCTGTATGAAAACCAGCCAGGGATCTCTTGTATGGTGATGGACACTGGAGAGTTTTGTGTCGGAAAGTACAAATTTAATGTACTAAAGGCAAATTTATTTCAAATATTCCACCAAGTTTGCAGGATCTTTGCAAGATTAAAAAAAAAGTGCGGTAGATACTCAGTAACTCGGAAATGAGAGTATGCCGTAGTGAACTACTTTTACCATTAACTTCTTTCCAGTACTGTGTTTAGTGTAAAAATAGCCAATATTTAAATTTTCTTGAAGAGTTACATAAAATGACCCTCTTAAGGATGGTATAATCATGATCCCTGCCTGTAGGTCTTCAATTTTAGGAATTTGTTTTAGGATTCTGCTTTCTGGTTGATAAAATAGATTTTTAAGCAAGAGTCTATTGATCGGGTCCCTGATCACTAGAAACGCTAGCTATCGATCGGGTTCCCCCGTCATATTTTACAAGTCAATATTTCATAATTTACCCGTGAAGACAAAGGACAATCATGTCAGGGTATCAGGGTTCGCGAAGTACCTCTGAAAAATGGAGTCCAACGGACTACATGACCTCCTAAAAATGGAGTCCCGATCTTATTTTTCGGAGTCCAGAGTTTGCGTTAGGGTTATGAAACATAGGGTACCTTGTACCTTTGGCACATCAAAAAGGGGGTACCATGGTGTGAAAATGGGGTAGAAGTAATAATCTTCACATATTCCTCAATCAATTCTTTTTATAGATAGCTCCAGTTTTTTATTTTATTTCATAATATGCATCTATGGATATATAGTAGTTTTTAAAGTATTAGAAAAGCAAAAAGATGAACCCCAGTCATCAAACTTCATTTTGTTGTAATTCTAGTGAAATTTATTTATTTTTTTTTCTTATATTATTTAAGCTACAAATATGATATTTTTACTGTTTGAAAGACGAATATTTGCAGTTTGTGTGTGACAAAAATTCATCGAGTAGTTCTAGAGGTATAGTGTTTTTCCTGGGGACCTTCCGGGGTTAAAAATATGAAGAATTTCGGAGATTTAGTATAATGCGTCTCCCCAAGAAGCACCGTTCTGGCTTCTCGTTTTGATTGTTTCCGTGCAGAGATCACGCTTTCTTCGATCAGATGTATACGTTTCGAGTAGATTTGCTAGTGTACAATACTAGCACTCACTGCCATTTCGGAAGGATCTCGCCTGGCTCTCGTCTCGCATGAAATCTCGCATAACAATGGTGGATGTAAACAACTTGCTTGGAAATCGCTTGAAACCATTTAATTTTAAAATATAAAGCTTATCTTTAGTGTTATATATGTCACAGTGGAAACTCCAATCCAGTGCCATTTCTAATTCCCCTAGTGGTACTTCCAATTGGAACTACCACTAGTGCTACTTCCAATTGGAACTACCACTAGTGCCATTTCTAATTCCCCTAGTGCTGCTTCCAATTGGAACTACCACTAGTTGTACTTCTAATTGGAAGCAGCACTAGGGGAGTTAGAAATAGCACTAGTGGTAGTTCCAATTGGAACTACCACTAGGGCAATTAGAAATGGCACTAAATCTTTGAAAGGTGTAATTTCTAAAATCATCAATCAACATTTTTGTGACAACACTAGTTTCTAATCTGAATTGCAATTACCCCATTTTGTCCCTTTAATTGTGAGATCTGCTCAGATGAGCAGCTCTCACCAGAGCAGCTATTTGCTTTAATATTCTAGATTATAGTTATGCAGGTAATCCATGTCATCATTTTGATCTATCTTTCGTTAGAACACATAAAAGGGGCCCATCAAAGGAATACATTTCTGTAATTAACTGTGCTACTGTGTCTATATAAGACCAGCCCATCTAGGCAATGGTCAGTTTAACTTTTGGAAACAACAGTGAATAGTTATTAACTAAAGTTTCACATACACTAAGAAGTATGGATGAACAGAAGTCTGAGTTTGTGAGACAGCTTGAAAAGCATATTGATGGACTAGTGGAAAAGAGTAGAAGTACTTTCTATATATCACAAGACAAATATGACCAAGTTGTAGCTTCTTTAAGTACTGGGTTTCAAAAAACTTTAAAGTACAAAAACTTAGTGCCAGAAATGTGCTATACTGTCTGAAGACTTCCAATCCAGTGGTTCCACAAGTGATATAAAACATTAAAACTTGTGAAATGACCTCATATTGTGTATTGTATGTATTGTCATTTACTGTATGTAAATACTGTATGTATTATCATTTACTGTATGTAAATAAACAGTTTGTGATCAATGATGAACTTCTTCATGAGAAGTCAAATCAAGAGTCAGGGCCATTTCTAATTCCCCTAGTGGTAGTTCTAATTGGAACTACCACTAGTGCCATTTCTAATTCCCCTAGTGGTAGTTCCAATTGGAACTAGCACTAGTGCTACTTCTAATTGTTGTTTATCAGCAAAGGATTAGAAATGGCACTAGTGGTAGTTCCAATTGGAAGTAGCACTAGTGGTAGTTCCAATTGGAACTACCACTAGGGGAATTAGAAATGGCACTGGATTGGAGTTTCCACTGTGACATATATATATTGTGTGCATATCTACGCTTCCTAGTTGGACAACCAACCGAAATTTGCTTCTGAAGCAGACGTAAAAATCGCGTCCGGATGGACGCACTGACAACCGAAATTCGCGTCCAAATCTGAAATACTGCGTATATAACCTACTCGGACGGCGTAATCGCGAACCCTGGGGTATGTTTAAGTGTGAATTGCTTATTTAATTACCCATCTTAGAAATCACACCAGAATGCAATTTACTAAGTGAGGCCAGATAATTTCATCATTTTGTGTAGCAAGTATTAATTAATTCAGATAATCAACCAGTGAAATTAAAAGGCTAATTAAAACATACATGCAGAATCAGGTTAGACACACTGATGATTTCAGCAATTATAGTTCCCATTTATTATAAACCAATTAGGTAAGGGACCAAAGAAATTAAAGGGCTAGTTGAAGCATGCTTGCACACATCTGTAAAGAATAAACGGGACCTGTTCGATAGTAACATCTTCTATTGACCGGGTCCCTGTTAGCCACTTTAAATTTTTAAAAATATTTGACTGTACAAAATTAAGCAGCTGGGTGTTTGCTGTTGAATGGCGTGTATTTTTGCCTGAGCTGGAATTAGGAGAAGTGTGGTAGAGTAAGTCATCCACCCACTGACCAGATGAAAACAAGGCCCTGGATACAAGGTCACATGGCCTTATTGTTTACATTGGGACATACTAGACCTTGGACTGCATGGTGAACATAATCCAGAGGATATAACTCATCATCAGTATCCTGCAACTACTAGAACTGTTTGTGTATAAATGTCCAGACTGTTATTTACAAGATAAAGGTGGCTTTATGTGATAACTGGATACACTGCATTTATCCAGATGGAGAAAATCCTAAGCTTCTTTAATCCTCCTGTTTATTATGCAGTGTTTGTATCATCTGGAGTTCTAAATCCCAGTAAAAAGAGTGCATGCAACATATTTTGTTGTGTTTATTTTTATAATACACTAAAAATGTAATTGATGTTGTAATTCATTGTTTTAAGTCTTTCATACAAGAAACTTTGTTTTGTCTGGTGAAATAATGTGAAAAATACTAAAAGTGGAGGGTTAGAACAATTCTGGGATCATTGGATTGTGTCCTGACGTACCTGATAGGTTATGAAACGACATTCAGTTTTACCTGTTCTGTTATTTTATTCTATTCTGTACTATCATAGTGCTTAATCTTTGCCAAGCAGACTCTAAGGCGCAACACCAGAATCCAATTTAAAAAAATCATCGTTCCATAGCCGTTGCAAGTCCCATACCACAGAGACACCGGATAGAGTGTATGCTAAGTTGGGAAAGCCTTTTTTTGAAGAGATATGATTTTAACCTTTTTCTGAAACAGGTGAGAGTTGGGGCAGAAAGGTTCTAGTAACAGGGCTGTGAATTGCGTTGTAACATTCATGACACCTTTCTTTTACCTACTGCCTAATCCTTAACACAACGAACTTCAAGACACAAAAACAGGTTGAAGGATAATAACGGATTAGAATTGGATTGTGTGAGAAGAAAAAGAACATAAGAAAGAAAAATTATCAGAATTTTACTTTACAGTAAAGCTATATAACATGTGGATTAAGGCAGGGTTTTAGCCACAGAAGAAGCTGACTGCTTTATTTGTAAGTCTCCCATCTTAGACATGTAATTATGTATGTGAATGTTTTTCTTTATTTTCAGTAAAAAAACATATCCAAACAATGTGGTGGGGTAATGTGTGTACATGAAAGCGGGGAGTTTGGGTTTTTAGATGTAACCACATCTGAAAGCAATGGCTTTCCACTGGCTTTGTAGTTTGTACCGACTTCCAAAACATATAAACGGAAACGTATGAAGAGTGCTGAATAAAGACGTGTGGATGTTGTTATATGTATAGTGCAAATCAAAAGGTGAACAGACTCGTATCCTGGGACTGGCTTTCATTTGATGATATAATGTAACCCGTTTGGCTTAATTCAGCCCTAATTCAGTGAACTTAAGTCACATTGAGGCTTATGCAGGGATTTGAAGGGGAGATGAGGGTAATTCTGGGCAATAGTAGCTGTTGTGGGTCTTGTACACACAGTTAACCGAAAATCAGCTGAAGTTGAGCTTGATCCCTTTGGTGAATATGGACCCCCGGTCTCTCGGAGATGTACAGGATGAGGTTTGCACATTGCAGACTTTTACATTTGATGACTTCATTGATCAATGATTTAATTCCTTCCACTGATTTTCAGTGATCACACACACAGATCCTAGTCTTCCCACCATGCAGTAATATGTTGGCCAACATCAGTGGTTGTCTAGTAAATATTCAATAGAAATATTAGACAGTTTCCTATATATCATTATATGTGGCACCAACATCTTTGTTTTGTATTGAGGATAGATGTAAAAGAATTCTCAGAATCTTTTATAAAAATACGAAAGCTATGGTTTGAAAATGAAAAAGATTTAATGTTTTTTGTCCCTAAATATCTGGTGTGTGAAGTTACTGACTGCAGAAATCTTATGTGAGTAGTTGTCTTGGAAGAAGTACAACCATAGCTTTAACTGGCTACTGTTATTGTATAAATAGCTCAAACTTCTGATAAGATACAGTCAACTGTGTGACAAGATTCAAGGGAAAAAACTTCAAAAAAGTTGAAACAACAACTCTCTACTCGAGTATGATTGTTGAGGTTTTTTCATTGTACTGATGGGTTTCAATGTTATTTCAACAAGATCAAGTTGAGTTTTGTGTTTTATAACAAGTGTAAAGCAATACATGAACTTTTAGTTTGGGTTGACTTGCTGTTAGATCATTTCTATCCAAATAATACAGAATATCAGAAAGTGTTGTTCAAAACACTCGAGGTTTTAACATTGATTCTGTTAGAACTTCCCTCAGGTGACATGCATGTACTAAATGTTTGATTTTCTTATTTCTTATTCTTAAATCCAACTTTAAGGAAATTTGATATGACTTTTGACAGAACTTCCAAATAATTTTATGTCAACTGTGTTAGGTTTAAGTTTCTGAATTTTGTCTTTTTACTGATCCCATATATAGTTATAGATTGTTAAAGGTAAATTTAAAGAACTATTACGACTTTCAAATTCTAGTTATATAGAGTCACTCCTTTTGACCACTTTTGTACACATCCAGAGCTACATTAAATATACTATCATATTTATAGCTCTCCTTGACTGTTTAACCCATTAAACATGATAAATATTTGTAATTTAGAGGCATTTCACCGAGATATAATCATACATAAATTTCTCTCCAAGGTAAGTTATTTCTAGTGTCTAGCAGAGTGAGTGGAAGTTTGTATTGATTCTTTGACCATTGAATTAACTTGCCAGAAGGCTGGAGCAAGCACACTGTGTTCAGACACAATTGGCCTTGAAGTGCATGCAAATAACAGTCAGGGTCAAGGTCACCCTGAGACCCTAACTTCATATTACAAGCAAAACAGGATTTTCTTAGGGTTAGGAATATTTTGGAAAATAAATTGAAACTGTACACATTTTGCTTATTATTCTATAGAGCTCTGTATTTTCACAGTAATTTATTATATTTTGCCATATATTATATATGCGAAACTGTGTGAAGTACTCTACAATATGAAGTGCAATGTGATATTATGCTGTGTAACCCCTAAAACAGTTTGAACTACACAAGTGTAATATGATAATACTTCTTTATTATCCATAGATATTATGAGTTGTGATCTGACGAGTCCTAGATATCTCAAGTTTACTTAGCCAAAGTAGTTCTCCCATACACCTGCCACTCCTGAAATGAGGGTTCAAGTCTTAGGTAGGACATGCTTGTGGAAAAGATGACATAAGACAGTTCAGCCATCAACTTGATAATACTGCATAGGTTCTGTATTGGTAAACTTCCTGTAGTGATATTACTGATGTACCATCACTGCTGTCTGTATGGCATATCATTGTAGGCACCCAAGCTTGCATCATCTCCCATTAATTGGTATGATATTTGATAACTGTAGATGCTTTTTCAACATATTTTTAACCCCATGTTGTTGCAGACTTTGGGCTGGGGTTCTTGTCCGCCAAGCCTGGCTATTTTTCTTATCGGTTATTTCACATTTTTTTGACAATATATATTTGTTTATATCAAGTACATTCTACTTCTAGCTGGTGTATACAAAACTTTGGGTCTTGCATTCTTGTAGATTTTTTTTTTAAATACCCAGACTGTTTTTGTTCTTGTCACCATTTCTGCCAACCTATTTGGAGATAGAATCTATTTCAGGTGAGTGTTTCAGAGAGCCGTGATGGTAAATATAACAGAATATTTTGAATGTTCAACCATTTGGTGTGTTTCAGTACAACTGTTAATGTCTATACAATGTGCCGTGGCTATGCACTTAGGTACTTTTTCTTCTGGGGCTGTAGGTTCAAATCTCGGCCAAAACTTAAATGGTAAAAGTGCTTGTTAGTGGGCAGTGCTTAATACTGTATAGTGGAGTATCTCCACCATGTAAAGTCACTGGTGACTCTGATGTCTGGGGTGGTGGGTTCAGGTCCACTCATGGTGACGTGAGGGAAATATTGATGGCAAGTCCCAAAGTGTCCCAGTCATGAGGGATGTGAATATCCCATTTTTATCGTCTTGTAAATACTATTTTTGTTTCATATGTAACTCTTCTGATACTTCTGTTAAAAGTGTAATTAAAACAAAAAAAATCTTGTGTATTTTGTGTACTGTCTTCTGTTTGTAGCGGCTACAGAGACCACCACTGTACCTCTAGGTAGGCTGTGCTTGCTTTGTGAAGTGATGCATTGGTCTGACTAGATACTGTGTATTCTTACTAGGCATACTTCCCACATGCATTTCCCCCTCACAATCAACCACAAATTTGTTTTATTCCCATTCTCAGAATACCCCATTTGCAAGTTCAAAGAAAAATGAAAAACAAAATTGAACAATGATAATATTCTGGTAACTTTACACCCTGCTTCTTGCTTTTTGTCCTTTTTCTTACAAATTCATGGGGTATAAGGCATCCTGCTCTAAACTCATAGTCACAGTTTAAATACTCAAATCATGCCAACAGTTCGAAAACCCTGCTAGATTACAGTTCCACCCAAGAAGAACCTTACTTGACAATTTCCCCAAAATACCGATAAAGAACAATTGACATCTCAATTTTGTCTTGTGTCCTTATAGTTTGGGAAACATGTATTAGTTTTATAACGTTTGTCATTATTTGGAGTAAAAGTATAGGGTATAGTAGTAGAAAGCCTGACAGTTATGTGACATGCCTAGCTCTAGATTTGTATATTCTGAATGGTACGTGTTGGATCCACACAATGAGAATGCTGAATCTGTGATACGACTGGTACTTGTGTGTGGACCAGTCAGCTTTTAGTGACATGTCTTTATATCTAGTCTATGTAGTTACATATATTAAGATGGTTGTCACTGAATACAGGGATGTTTATCTCTTAAAACACTTGGCATACTGAATAGTCATATTAATGTATGTTTTGAAGTGAGGTCCCTCCATTTTACTGTATACCTCTCCACACTGTGACCCTTATTGTTTCTAGCTGCTATTAATTCAGTTATCTCACTGTGTATAATGAGATCAAGGGCCTTGTTTAAAACTACTGAAGTGCTGATACATTTGAGGCAGAGGTTTGAACCATTTGTGTATTGTGCCTTGCTGTTGTATGGCTGAAGAGACCTTTCACAGACCCAATCTGGACCATGTCGCCATTGTTTTCAGTGGAGCTGGTATCAGACTGATCTGTCATTGGCCCTGAATAAGATTGACAAATCTATACCAGTGATTGCCTCAGGAAAGCCTACAACAAGAGCCTTATATATGTTCATTTTTAGGAAAACAACTGTATCACAATTGTTAAATGTCTGGAATGACTTCATATCAAGTTACTGTATATTTCTGAATTCAGTTATGCTGTTCACCAAGTTAATGATCATATCAACTTGTCTTCATATCCTGTAAGTCAAAGGGGACTCAGTGGTGTAGCGGTTAGAGTGCTTCAACCTCTGAGATTGCCCAGGTTTGAATCTCGGCCCAGTTGTTTCATGGTGGAAAATTGGTAGTTACTTGCCTATGCCCGGTTGTTGATAGAATCTTGACCAAGTAGTATGCACTGGTTCCTCCTCCCATAAACTACCTGTTGCAATATCACCCTGGCAGTTGGAACGCGACGTAAATCCCCCGAAAAATAAATCTAATCCTTTAAGTAAAAACCAATTATGTGATCCAGTTTGACTCTGTAATGCATTGCCCTGATTTAGCCTGTGACTTTGCTTTTCCCTCTGAATTTGTTGAGTCTGTGTGACCTTCCTTGATCTAGTTGTGTAAGAATGTGATATATTTACTTGGTGATGTAGTCGTGTCTTATGATTTGCCTCTAAATCACTTGTGTGATATTATCTTTGGACATGGCTTCTATCTAGTAACTTTGTCCTGTTATGACTTACTAAGGGCTGCATGGTGTGTCTTGCCAGGCTTTGCATGTCGTGTGGTGTGTGGAGTACCCGCCTTCTTGCCTGTCAATCATGTGGACACCTTTCATTGGTGACTGGGAAAGCTAGTTACCGAAGTTACTTGTCAGTGTCATGGAGACACTTATAGCTGGACTTATATTGTGGATATCTTACATCCACAGACCTACATATATTACATAATGTATAAGGTGTGATGGAACCTGAATGCTTAAACCCCCCAACCACCCATTATGTAAAATTGCTTGCAACACAAGAACAAGTTATAGTTTTGAAGGTGTCAGGAATCTCGCACAATACTGGCTTAAAAATCAATTTCTTATTTGTAGGTAATTGGTGTTAATTGTAGGTAATTGGTGTAACATGAATCAATATCATGGCTGTATTACTTTCCTGAATCCGAGTGTACTGTATATATGTTGTATTGAATGTAGATAACTGTTGAATGTATAGATTCAATGGCTCAAGTGTTGAATGTATACATTCAATGGCCTAGGTGTTGAATGTACACATTCAACAGCAAATAGCCATTGAATGTGTACATTCCACAGTTTGGCTGTGGAATGTGTACATTCAACAGTTATGATCATTGAATGTGTATAAGTTCTTTAAATATTATGATTTTTATAACTATAACAACTATAAATTATTTCCACATTCCATGCCCTGAGCCATTGAATGTACACATTCAACAGTTTCACCCATTGAATCTATACATTCCACAGCTGAGCCATTGAATGTATACATTCAACAGTTTGCCCATTGAATCTATACATTCAACGGTTTGACCCGTTGAATGTATACATTCAACAGTTATCTACATTCAATACAACATATACAGTCACAGTTGCTTTAACATGGCTATATGCAGTTTACTCCACTGCTATCAGAACAGCCTGCCAGAGCACTTAGTATGTAGCTGTAGCTAAGTGGTTAGAGCTGCAAACCTCTTGTACTGGCTCACAACTGATACAATGAATGGAGCCTTTTTCAGGCCCTCAAAATCTTACAGATTCACAAAATACATGTAATCATATAAGTACAAGTGTACACAGTTTTGTAAGTCAGAAAGGACCTTGTAGAAAATAAAGAAGTGTTGTGAAGACTAAAGGTGTCCCCTGAGTACATCGGCAACTGTCAGTAAAGTCTGGTCAGGTATACATCATCGCTGTGTGCTACAGTTCTAATCATCCATCCAACTTCTGGGAATTTCACATTCAGTGAATGGATCTGAATGGTTTGTTGTAATAGAAGTACCCCAGTAACTTCCCAATGGTGTGTCTTTGTTTATTGTGCAAGATAATACATTTCCAAGACACTGACTTCCAAAAATACTTCCAATGAATTTGGATTAAAGTGATAAAATTTAGTGGCCTGTTTGGTCATCTAAAAAGTAAGCTTTGAAATGAACTTTCTACAATACGCACAATTATTCTTCATCTTTGATTAATGTTTGTTCTACATATAGCCACACACAGTTTTATAAAACAAAATTGATACAATTGACTGAACATTAAGGTTGTTCTGCGATGTATTGTAAACCTTGCTCCCGATCCCCAAGGTAAATATTTTCATTAGAACAATCTTAAAGCTATTGTACAGAGATCCTGTATGGAAGATATGGAACGTCCCAATTGGTTTACGAGTACAGCACTCAAAAGTCCATTGGGAATAGTTTAAGAAAAATTCAAACTATTTGAAATTGTCGTAAACCTTTCCCGAATCTTATCAGATTTATAACATTGTAAACCCATCGTATTGTCATCTTTTTAATCTGACAGCGATCTTAAATCTATCTTACACTTGTACAGTAATCTTTTTCCACCTTACAATGATTGCAAACCTATCTGTTTCACCTTAGGTTCATCGTAAACCAATCAGACAGACCAGGAAACTGTCACAAACCTACCAGAAGGTTTTCTGAGGCAATGGTAATGCCAATCTCGAAGCTATCGGGGAAAAGGTCTTGTGCATCGGGTACGCATCTTAAATCTCATCATAAACTGTACCATATCGTAAACTGTAAACCTATGGTGAACCGCACTTCAGATGTCAAACCGCCCCTTGAAGAGTGGGCTCTTTTAACTTCTTCAGAGTATTTTGCAGGCAAGTGTAATGCAACTTCTCCATAAACCACTATCCTAATTCAAACACAATTGTATTGACAATCTCATCTCACTGATAAAGTACTTTATGTACTTTCTGCCAAGTTTTCTGCTGAATTACCAAGCACTCATAGTTTGAATTTGTGCAAGGCTAGGATGTCAGTAAATTTCCCCACACAGGTAGCAATTCTGTCCATTAGACCTGGTTAGATTGGAGATCTTACCAAGTGCAAACACTCTCAACTCCCCAGAACAGTGAGTAGACATCTGGTTCCACAGGGCCTCTCATACCCTGTTCACACTACAATCCGGGTTTACAAGGTTTGAGGGTTGAATCAGATTGAAGCAGATTCATCTCAATCCGAGTTGAGTGTCCAGACTACAGAAAAAGGGCTATTTTTTAAAGAAGGTTCAGAACATAGAATAATCATTTCAGTTAAGAGGGAACTTTGTTTCTAGGTAGAAAAATCAAATATTCAGTATTGATAGAAGTTCAGAAGAGGATGCACTGTACTTGTCCAGCTGATTCTTGTACATAAAAGAATTGCCATCCCAGCTCCACATAGAAACAGTGGATATGTTGTAACTGCTGGATTCTATATCTTCTGTTTCCATGTACCAGAAATGGATGGCTGACAATGTTGGCCCTAGTAGGTCTGAAAAAAACTGATCAGCCGTCTCAATGTAAACAAACACGGCCAAAATTTGTCTATATGTGCTGCGAAGGAGTCAAAACCAGAAGTAGTGCCTTGTATTGCACAATTCATGCAAGTCCAGAGACCAAAAAAATACTGACAAAAAATATTACAAAAATCAAAGATATCCTTGGTTGTTCATCAGCTAAAATCTGCCAGTACTGTGACTACTGTCTGAAAATGTGGAATCTATTAAGTCAGCCACTGGGCATAAGCAATCAAGGGTTGTTACATACTAGTATACTTCAGTTTGGACTGTTTTCATGGTAAATCATTATTTGAAAAAATACCTGACATAAGAATGAACAATGCAGTGATTTCATTCTTTGTGGTTGTTCAGTATTGAACTGAAGAACAAGAACTGCAACAAGAAGTGCTGATATGTTTTCCTGGTATGTGTTTATCACAGTTGATTTTTCTGACTGGGAGAGGTAACCAGACAAAGGAACCTGTACAAGAACATGCCCAACAACCAGTGGTGGCAGTTTCCTCAAGATAATCACAGACATGGGGCCAGACAACAAATCTACTTCCTGATAATGTGTCAGATTGATTGAAATGTCCGCTGGTTAACTGCTAAAAGTTAAAACTTGATTGATACTTTCCAGATTACATGCAGACCATAGAATTCTTGTATACCTGTTTAATAGTGTCTCTTGTACCAGAGGCTTGTATAAACAATATTACCTCCGTGATGTAACCTACTAATGTTCTATTATTCAAATATTTCATTCATAGAGTCATTTCCACTCTACCAAAATTTGTAGTTCCCTGCTTGTATTATCTATTAAAATACCTCTTGTATGTGTGAACAGACTATTCACGCCATTTAGTACCTTTTGCACTAGAATGAAAGGCATCTAGTGTATGGGTTTCATTGTGAACTATGTAGAATCAATTGCCAGAAAGAAATCTGGAAAGCAATAAGTTATCCAATATTGCTGTAATCTGGATTAGGCATAAAACTGACTGGTGAGTGAGATGGAGTGATCCATGTATTTGCTATATGATATCCAGAGAAGTAACACAAAACCTTTCTCCATGTGTGGCCATACTAGCCTGGACTTCAAGTGTTTGATCTTGATTGATGGGCAGTTAATGAAAAGCCAGACATGGATGTACAGGTTTGTTGGTGAATACAGTTCACTCTTGCATGTGTACTGTCTCAAATAATCCTGCTTGTTAGGATTTCAAGTTAACAAGGTAAATGTTATTGGGAGAAGTGCCTCACAAGACTCAATAATTTAGTTATTTAAAGTGAGGGATTCTACTTAATGTTCCACTTAAAAGATGTGAATGTGTCCAAGGCCTGATTAAAACAAATTTTATAGGAAATGTAGGCCATTCACTATTACAGGTTATCAATCTTTGTACAATGCCTGCAATTCTAAAATGAAAATTGAAAAAAATCATCACAAACTCTTCACAAATTGTTGTGCCCATCACAGTAGAGTGTCCAGAGAGGGAATTGACCCAACTCAATTGACACAGGTAGAATTCTCAAAATGGTTGTCATCTTAAAGACAGATTCATGAATTGTATGAATTCTCAACCAGTTCTTGGCTGAGTTTTGTCTCAAGTTAAGAGTTTTTTCTCAATATGCAATGAAATTTGCAAAGCAAATCTTAAATTTGCAATGAAATTTGCAAAACATATCTCAACTGAGACAAGTGTGAGATTTGACCAGTGTGAAGAAATGAGGCACTAAATAAGTCCCCTGACAATATTATACTTAACAAACGTGAGAACTCTATGTAAGTTGTAATTTGAATGAGACACAAATCTACAACAACAAGATGCACTCAGAGAGAGCAAAACGCTCGACTCCATGTGACCAGTTCATCAAGTGATATAAAGTATTGTAAGGAAGACAATAAAATAAAACCAAACATGTAAATTAATCTTCATAGAAATATCAAGTAGAAAGCTAGTCATTTAAAATACATTGAAATGGGACCTCTGAAAAATCATGAAATTTTTTGTATCCAAATTAAGATCCTGATCTTTCTTTTAGTAACTACACCCCCCCCCCCCCCCCCCCCCCCCCCCCCCCCCACACACACACACACACAAAATAATAAATAAAAAAATAAAATAAAAAAATAAACAATAAGCACACAAAAACATTAAACTGCTGGTGGAGGTAAAAATATTGCTTAAAGGTCACTTGGTGAAAATCATGCATGGTAATTTTTTGTGATGGACTGTCAAGGAATTGAAATAAAAAAAGAGAATAATAAAACAGAAATAATAATTAATAAAATATGAATATACCACCTCCCTCTGTATTATGTTTATTAAAATGAGAAGAAATATTTTTACTTAAAGACAGCAAGTATCACAAGCTAGGTTTGTGACCTCACAATGACAGTTGCATTGTGACATCATGGATTAATGACATCATCAGAAAGCAAAATATTGATTTTTTACCTATGTGATGAAGAGAAGCAATTTCACTGTGTATTCCCAATTAAAAATAAGAAAAAATCTCTCCTGGCTTTAATTTTCAAACAAATTACACCAAATTTGGAAGAATCCGTCTGTTCCCCATAAAATACTTGCCCACTAAATTTGAGATTGATTGATGTTATAGTTTTTGAGTTATAATCGCAAAACAGTGCACAGACAGAGAAGCAGATTTCACTGTAAAAGCCCAATTAAAAATAAGAAAAACTCTCTTCTGGCTTTAATTTTCACACAAATTACACCAAATTTGGAAGAATCCGTCTGTACCCCATAAAATACCTGCCCACCAAATTTGAGCTCGATTGGTGTTATAGTTTTTGAGTTATAAGAGCGAAACGGTGCACAGACAGACAGACAGATGGACAGACAGAAACAAACTGATCACAATAACCCTCTCCTATTGTCGAGCGTTAATAAATGGTAGATTGATCAAATTCCTGGGATTTGAAACCTTATGAATCTTGCCCCAATCTTGGCAATATTCATGGACACGGCTATCTCTGATCTAAGGTGGGCTAGTGTATAATCTGTTGTGACAGGTCTGTTAACAGCTGATAGATGACCAGTGGTCAGTTCTCTGATCTGAGGATGTGATTAATCTCTTCAATCACTCATCTCCAGGTCACTCACTGGGTTTTCCCAGTCTTACCTCTAAAACCTACTTCACACTTGGTTGTGTGGATTGTCAGTGTGTACTTCTTTTAGAAACATGGAAGTATGTATTATGATATGAAATTCATCATCACCACGGGAGTTTCATCAATGGGATTTAATCTGAGCAAAAGCATTTGCAAACACATTGAGGATTTTATGGAGTGGGTGTTTGCCAATGACTAAGTCGTTGCTGCATTATCTATATTTTATCCGTTCTATGGTTTGTCAAAAATATATATCACAGCACGTGATAGTGACATTGTAAGGTGATATAACATTTACTACCTCTATCCTGTTCAATCAAAAAGATCCAATAACATCGCTGTTTGTCCAGGGTAAGTGGGAAAGCCCCGTGTCAATTGCAAAAAGACAGTTCATGATGAGATCCCAGTGTGAATGACCTCCCAATAAGGAGAGCTTGAGTGCTCACCCTATTGCTTATCACCTGTCACATTAGGGGAGAGATTAGGATAGTCATATGAAAGTAATCACTTTCAAATACATGTAAACATTCACTCATTGAAAGGTTTGGAGTTAGAGGGGTTATTGCCCCTCCTCACATCCATCACTGACCACTGACACTTGTGAGCATGTGGCTAATAAAAACAGACTAGACCTGTTTGTAACTGGGTCAGTGATCAGGGTACCAGCCTGACTGACCTACATCAGACACTTGTCAGAGTTAGCATGGACACCAATAAATTGATTGTGAGGATCTCCATGGCTGGGCAAACTGGAACTACCTTTCCAAATCGTGTTCTAAGGAATTAGTGTGGTCACATTTGTTGTTTTTTAAGGACTGTTAAATGTCACACACAATAAACTCAGAATCCACAGCAACCAGAACAGAACTAGCATACCACTAGGTAAGTTTTACTGGTAAGGGCTCCATAAGGACATGGTATGTTTACTTACAAGGTATTTCCACTTGGTAGAATACTACTTAAAATGGTTACAGCACGTGTACAGCTTGCAGTATAAGGTGGATACACAAGTCATTGTCTCTTTTGTTGATCCAATCTGATAAAATCTGGTTAATCTTAATGCATTGCAATTCACAATTTTCCTCCAAAGGGTTAATTTTGTCCAGACATCCACAAAGTGGTGAGTTAAAGGAAATGCAATTACATAAATTTATGGCACAATTTTATGATAATTCAGTATACTGTCCAAAGCATCAAACCACCCATGGAGCAATGCATTGAGCCACCCAAGTCTTTTATTGGTGTGATAAAAAACCCTACGGCTTTATACCATTCAGTGTCTTTATAGTTACACATTTATCAAATTTCAATACAGATATACACAGTTCTAGAACTTCACAGGACAGTCAATGGAGACGGATTTTGAAATTTTAGCCGTGACATTAATGAGTGAAATAATATCTATTTCATCTGTCTGAAATCTGTCTCTCTCTGAGGTGGCTGTTGATATATGGTGTAATCAAAGTCATTATGTTGACAAGCATTAATAAATTCTTGTGGTTTGAAACCAATGGTTTGATACCAATGACAAAATAATCACCACACATCTGTTTTGTGGTTATTAGATGGCAGGGTGACCTATGTCCTCAATATAAACACTATGTCTATATATTAGGATTCAGCACAGGTCAGCATATCTAGTTCACTGGAAAACTTTCCAGGTGCACTTTAGACCTGAAACTGAAAACTCACAGGTCCATAGCAAAATCTGTAGAATCTAGGAGTGTATTTCATTGTATGGTAAATCAGTGTTGTGTTTAACTAGGCCGAAAGTTTCGGTCTACTAGTGTGAGCTACAAACCCATCAGAGAGTAGTGCACTAAGGCGGTACCCATCCAAGTACTAACATAGCACATTGCTGTGTAACTTCAGTGATGAGACAGGTACTCCTCATGCTATGCCACAATTCATGATAGTCCAGTGTACCACAAATCAAACTGCTTGAATATCCCGTAAAAGGTTTGCGGATCTGAGGTGTAATTAATATTCGTATGGGATCCATATGTAATGCGTATGTCGTCCGAAACTCCTTACAGCACCTGTACATTTCCTTGTGGCATCCGCGACATCCTTGACTCATCCGTGCCAATTAAGTCGGAAACTTTTTACGGATATCCCCAGAGTGTGTTCGGAGGCTGTAAGGATGCCTCCGGAAGTTTACGGACATTGCCGGAAACCACCGGGATCACTAGGGATCAATAGGGATGGTCCTTGGAGAAGGTAACGGATATGAAATTTGTCTGCGGATATACACGGATATTCCCGGAGGTGTATAAGGATAATAGGGACGGGGTTTACGGATGATAAGGATGCCTCAAGGACAATAAGGATGGGGTTTACGGATACATTTTCAGTTTCACACAACACTCGGGAACTTACGGAATGACGCTTTGTCATGCACGAAAGCCAGTATAAGGGCCACTTGCCTTGGCTTTGGCCATTATACACTTTCTGCAATTCGATGTGAAAACATCAATTTTTGGAACTTTTAACAGTTTACACTGTAATTGTTTGAGAATAGATTTTGCTGGCATATAACTTCCAAAAATATTTCAGACTTTATTATTTTTTCAAAATAGGGAGTTTGGTGAATATTTCTGTAAAATGCCACCAAAGAAAAGAATCAAGAGGAGAGGTAGTCAGGAGATGGAGAGGATGTCCACACAGGTCCAGGCAAGGAGTCCAGAGCTGGATGAGTTGACTTGTGTTCCAGAGACTGAGCAGAGCCGGCAGGCAGCTGGGGTGGTGGAGGTGGTGAGAGTTGAGGATCCTCTGCAGATGTCAGATACAGGACAGGGTGACATTGCGCCTGAAACACAGCAGGATTCGGATTCAAGTGATGAGGACATTGCTGACACAGAGGACACACAGGCCGCTGGGGGGACACACAGAAGGGCAAGGGCAAGTCAATCACAAGGAGGGGGGCAATTTGTATCTGAAGATAAGGCTGACAAAGGGGGAAAGAAAACAGCTGTTGCGTTCAGTGATGAGAATGAGCAGAAATTAGTGGACTTTTTGTGTGACAATGAAATTCTCTACAACAAGCGTTTAAATAGACCGAGTTTCTGTCCCGTTGCCAATTGCTATTGATATACTGATGGACACAATGGCGAGGGACAGAGCTCACATGTACTTGTTTTCTATGTAAATTTTGAGCGGCATATTTCTACACATATTGCCACTAATATAAAGTGTTATTTGCATTCTTTGAGGTATGTATGTGTGCCGTTCACTAATATTTAATGCATATCTTATTGGTATGTGTATATTTCAACACATTTTTAAAATGTCAACAAAACTTCACAAGTGTTGTGTTATGTACAAAATAAATTTCTGGCTTTCAAAATCAGCTTACTGTAACAACATATGTATTATAAACTGGATATATGTTTATAGTAAGGACATTATTAAGTAAATGCAAAAATTGTCTGCTTTTCAAAGTTTACACAGAAAACAAGTACATGTGAGCTCTGTCCCTCGCCAATGTGTCCATCAGTACATCAATAACAATTGGCGACGGGACAGAAACTCGGTCTAGCGTTTAAAGGACTACAAGGATAGGTCCAAGAGGGAGGCTGTCTGGGACCAGTTTTGTGAGGAGAACAACTTGGAAAAAAATGCCTGCCAAAAGTGGTTCCAGAGCCAGTGCACACTCTTCCGAAAGGTCACTCACATAAAGTCGGTCCTGGGGGACCACAGCTGACAGAGCGGCAAAAATGGACCAGAGACAATTTTCACTTCCTGATGGACCACATTGTGTGCCATCGTAAAGGAAAAAGTGAATTCAGGGCTCCAAAGGGGTCAGCTTCCCAAGCCAGTGCAGCAGCAGGCTCAGCATCCAGAAGGGAGACTGTGCACATGGAACCGTGCCAGGATACTTCTTGTCCAGAATCCACATATGACCCAGCAGACATGTTGCACCCTGATACACGTATGCCTACTCCTAGATCGTGTGGCGTCAGCGTGACTTCAAGCTCAGCAGATTCTGACTTCCAGTCATCTCTTGTGGAATCCCGGAGGGGGATAACTGAGTTGAAAGACATTGTGGCCAAGACTGATGACAAGGCTGATAACCCACGACTTCACTTCTGTGACTTTCTAAAGGTGGAGGTGGTACAACTAACCAGGGACTCATATGACGAGTTTCAACAAGAGACGTTTAACTTGTTGATGAGACTTAAACAGAGTGACAACCAGCAAAGGTACCACCATGGAATGGGCACGAATACTGCCACGCACAGCCAGGCCTCAAACAACTACCCATTGCCTCACACCCAGATGCAGGCCCCACTGCAACAGATGCCACAGACTTTTACACAAGTTCCACAAGGACAACCACAGCAGCAGCATTTACAACATTCACAGCAGCACTTCCAACAGACATTTACACAGCCCATACAACAGCGGCAGGAGAGCAGCAGCCCATATAACAGCAGCCGCCTCAGCCCATACAGCAGCAGCAGCAGCATATACAACAGCAGCAGCATCATCAACAAACTCCCAGGTTCAAAGCAGCAGCACATGCAACAAGACAGCCAACAAACAGCACATCAGCAAGCATCGCCGAGCGCATATTCCTCGGGTCAAGTCACCACCAGTCACAGGCACTAGGAGGGAAAGCAGCCCAATAACACTTAACCAGATTCAGTTTCTCACCACCACCAAATACTCCCTCAGTTGACCGCCCGTACTTCAACAACATACCAAACACATCACAAGATACCAGCTTTGGGGCCATCCACACGCCTCAGTTCCAGCCAGTTGACGAAACATCCACCACCCCAATAGACCACCCAGCCGCAGGGGAGGAGTAGCCAGCCAAAGCCAGCTGATAACTCAGTGAAAGCCGATACTATTTAAAGGTTCTTTTAAGGGCCAAACAAACATACAAAATGACTTAATTCTTTGCAGTAACAGACCCCAAAGACACCCCACCCCCCAAAACCCAGAATCAGGAGATAAAGAGATACTTGAACCTATGATCCCTTAAACATTTCTTTTGTCACTTGCTTCTTTCAGGTTGGGGGAAGTTACATTTACCCTCACTACTGGTGCCTTTGATGAGGGCTTGTATGCTTAATTACTTGATTCTCTATTATTCCAAGGCAATGTATGTCCTTCCTTTGAACCTTTCTATTTTGTCACCACACAGTGGGGGTGACACATATTTGTGTACATAAGCAGAGGAAAAGAAATGCATTGTTGGCCATTTCAACAATAAGTATTTGCTTTTCAACTGCTGTCCATTGCATCACCATTATAAAGACTAAAATGACTGCAGATCATTTTGGCCCTCATGTGGAATGTCATTGCCCTCCAGTACTATTGGGGGCTGGCCATCTGCCCCAAAGTCGTCTTAATCGATAAGCTGACATCCGCGAGAAAAATACCCCCATGGGGTATCGCATCCTCAGCAGGTTCTGGAGTACTAGGCAGGCCATGACCGCCCTGGCCACCACAGGAGGCTCCTGCTGCATTGTCCTCTAGAATATCCGGAAGCGGGATGTTGGTATCCCGAAGGCGTTCTCTACCACCCTTCTTGCCCGGCTGATCCTGTAGTTAAACACTCTCTGGTTCAAGTTCATACCACGTCTTGAATAGGGCTTCATAAGCCAAAGCTTGAGGGGAAAAGCATCGTCCCTGAGGATAAAATGGTGCACCTTTGGTCCATCATCAACAAGGGATTCACTCTCTGGGAAGCCGATGGTGCCATTCTTTATTTTGTGCCTCAAATCGGAGTGCTTGAAAATCTGAGCATCAGAGCTTGACCCGGCTGCCCACAAGTCCACCCACAGGAACATGTAATCTGCATCCACCAAGGCCAGGAGTACAATTGAATGGAAGCCCTTGTAGTTGTGGTAGAGGCTGCCACCCCGTCGTGGACATCTGATGAGAATATGCTTTCCATCTAGGGCACCCAGGGCATGTGGGATGTTCCACCTCTGACGGAAACCGGACTCGACCTCCAACCAGTCTTCTGGGCTTGTGCGGCATGTCATCACCTGATCTCAATAGGCCCTGATGATAGTGTCGCAGACCTCAGGCACAAACCTATTGATGGTCGACCTCGCCACCCTGAAAGCAAACTGCAGGGTTGGGTAGCTGTCTCCACTGGCCAAGTCTCTCAGGGTGACCGCCAACTTCAATCCTGGACTCAGGGGGTCTCTCATCCAGGTCCTCTCCCTCTGGATCTCAGGGCCGAGTGTCTGCTCCAGCTCTTGAAAGAGCTCTGGTGTCAAGCATTGGCATCAATCTGGTGTACTGACCCTCTTCTTCATGCTCTGCCTGACTCAGCCATGGCCTGACCCAATATCTTTTTTGTCTTTGCTGTCCTCGTTGTAGACCCCATCTCTTTCTCAGCCTGCCTATCATAGCTGTAATGATGACTAACTGCCTCTCCATTTGTAATATTAAGAGCTGAATTTGCACAAGATCTCTGTTACGTCGGTTACGTCTGTCCATAGTGACGTCTTAATTCTATCTGGCTAGTGGCCTTACCCTTTTTATAGGCATTGGGATTCAGGTATCCAGTGGTCACTGCCTCCCACCGGGACACCTTAATGTTATCATAAAAATCCCTAATCGATAAGCTGACATCCGTGAGAGAAATAAAGATTCATAAACCCCATTCCTGAGTCTCCGCAAGGTCTCTACAAGGTCTGTATACCCATCCGGGGTGTCCTTGCGATGTCCTGATGCATCCCTATATTGTCCTGGTGTATCCTGGGGTGCTTCTGCCGCACTGCGGGTGGCCACTGATGTGTATCCGGAGATTATCCGCAAGCAAGGAAGGGCATCCCTAACATCGTTGTGGGATCCCTATCATCCGGAGAGAGATCCGTGTCGCATTCCGTAAATCACTCACTTTTTCAACATTTCCCCTCCTCCCCAAAGCCTGCGATCTGCACAGGATCCTTGGCAGTTACCATATATTTAACTTTGGCCTATATCCATATGGGATCCATGAAAGTGTAACTGGCTCCTTAGTGTTAGCACACCCACCTCCTGCCTCGAGATTTTGTGAATTCGGATCATGATTGAAAGTGTGAAGGTTACTACAATCGGTGGGTAATGCATTGAGCAAATCTATGTCATGTTCAGGTATAAATGGCTCCCGACCTAAAATGTGTGGTAAAATTGTGATTAGAAGCAGGTATAATTAGAATCCTGCAGATATTGTATATTGTGCTGTCTTGCAGAATGTTGCTTTTTGGTATACAAATTACTTTCCTTCAAAAATGTCTTGATATGATCAATACACTGTTTTAAAACTGGCATTAATTAAACCCGTATAAGTTCAATTTTCATGTTGCCAAATCTCACTGACTTTATACACTGGGTAAAATATTTTTCTCATTCGACACAAGTTGATCCAGGCATCCAACACCTGCAGGTAACCACATTATGTTTACAGATTGTATTCTGTTCCAGAGTCTAAACTCTTCCCTTAAAAGTACAGGCCAGACTGGTTCATATTTACCTCGCAGCAAATTCATTCAACGACGGATCTATCACCTGATCTGTGGATATATCTCAGTTTGTTCATATCAGTTTATGTGGTGAAACCAGCTCTGCCAGAGTTTCTTATTTCTGTGAACCTTCAAAACCAATATATTGATTATAAATAAAACAAAGAACCACTCTAATCAATGTTAAACCCTGACTTTAGTACAGAAATTTCCCATTGGATAAAGCCACTAACCACAGAACCATTAAGCAGTCCTTAACCATGGAAATCAAAAAGTTTGGGTTTTATTGTAACGGGTTTCTGGGTTGATTACCTTGTTGAGGTTAACAAGTTTGGTATTTAATCTCCTGGTTCTGACCTCAATGGCCTTGAGTTCAAATCCAACTCAGAATTACTAAGACCTTTCCCATGTTGACCTTGCCTCTTTTTCACTGAAGAATCTTAATACTTAACCTGTTTATGTTTTCATACAAGTTTTGATCTGGAAAATAGAGAAAATAGAGACACTTAAACTGTTCAAGCTATGTTTCTTTTGGTTGCTATGGATACCTGTATGGTGTCAAGGTTACCTGGATTTATATTAACTTGTTATCAGAATATCATAATAAGTAAACAGTTGTTGTTATTAATCATACTTGAGGCCATTTGGTTTAGTAGTAGCACTGATTGCCTGGCTAACTACTGTATCTTTGCATTTATGACTTGATTCTGTATCTTGCTTTGATAAGATCTGATTTTGTTATCACTTTTTTGCCATTTTTTACACAATTTTCCAGTAAACAAAAACAACCAAGGGGTAGTTCTGAACTAACTACAAATCAGTCTTATCACCCAGTGACAATGTGGTAAGGGAAAGTGCGTAGAATTATTGTGCAATATCCCATTCCTTTGTTCCTCCTGCCTTTGTTTTTTGTGGTCTGTTGAACTGTGAGGACTTTGCCCATTTATTATTCCCCCCTGTGTTGGTATCTATTTCTGTGTAGAATATTTGCTAGTATAAATTATACAGACTACAGTGGCTTGCACAAACAATTACCTCTTGACAAGTTCCATTCACATCAAAGAACTTTTTATTTCCATAAATAGTCCATTCCTGTACCACAAGCAAACTGCTTTAAACTCTGAATAACCAGAACAAAGAAAAGCTTGTAATCAAAATATATAATTTGTTTATCATAAGCTAAATGGCACTTCATACACAATAAAAATCAACACTCTAAACATACACTTTATCACTGAAATAGACATTTCAAGGGAACGCCTTTCCTTGCAGTTGAGAATGTCCAAAATGCAGCAAACTAGTGCCTTAAGTGGTTTCCAGTGTTGAATGATACTAAACTACTCCAGTTGTCCAATTCCAAATAGTTTGTTCCATTGTTCTCCCAGTACACTGGGGTGAAATATCTGAAAACACTTTCCTTGTACTGTTACTTGGTCAAATCTCCTGACATACCAAGTTGTCACAAAAAGGTGTAATATATTGTCCTCTGATACAATGGAACAAATGCCACTCATAAAGGGATTTGTATCATCAACTTTCAGACCGCATTGCCAGCAACTTATTCTTTGTCTGGTACTGATGGTCAACCTTGGGTGAATTATTTTATGTCCAAAGCATGAAATGGCTGTACAACCATGAGTAAGACTTAGATGGATTAAACTGGAGATATATTTGTATCCACCGGAAGCATCCGGTGGATACTTTGGTTTAGCGTCCGCTACGCTGCTGCCGCCGCCGCCGCGCGTAGAGAGATTTTCGGCGTTAACGCTCTAAGAGGAAAACAACAGCAGCTAGGTTCACCCAATTTGCAGGATATCTTCATTGGGGGGTAAGCTTCTCTGGGAAGGAAAATAGCCTCATTCTGAAAAACAAGATGGCCACCACGGGCATTTCTTTGAAAATAATCTACATTTTTCTACTGGCTGTTCCTCATAGGTAGAAGGTTGAATCTCTTCATAGGTGATATGTATGACACATATACATGTCCTCTACAACCTTGCACACATTTGACCTTGAAGCTCCTAATTGAAGGTCATCCATGGAGTGCCGAAGTAACCCACATAGCGGACTTTAAAAGTGCCTATATCTCCCTTATTATTGGTCCTAGAGGTTTGCAATGTGAAGCCAACCTATAGGAAATCATCTGCTGCGAATCTTGTGAATGATGTGGTCATATTTGACCTTGGACTCCTCCTTCAAGGTCAAACGAGGATAGCAGAACTTAAAAGTGCTTATAACTCGCTTATTATCGATCCTAGAGGTTTGGGATGGTAAACCAACATATAAGAAATCATGGGCTGGGAATCTTCTGTCATGGTCGGATTTGACCTTGGGCCCCTCCTTCAAGGTCAAACGAGGACAGCTAAACTAAAAAGTGCTTATAACTTGCTTATTATTTGTCCTAGATGTTTGGGATAGTAAACCAACATATAGGAAATCATGTTCTAGGAATCTTCTGGTGTGGTCGGATTTGACCTTGGGCCCCTCCTTGAAGGTCAAATGAGGACAGCCAAACTTAAAAGTGCTTATAACTCGCTTATTATTGGTCCTAGAGGTTTTGGTGCATTGTCTTTACGGTGGATACAATTTGCATCGGTTCTCCGATGCGCTAGGTCTAGTTTGTATTTTACATACACAAAGCCATATCACCTTGAATACAGCTTAGCATTTCAACATTTATGATAAATCTTTGGTGTTTGTTTTTGAGCCACTAAACTACTAGGGAAATGAAAGCATTTGAAACATTGTAATTAACTGGAAAGTGTAATTGTAATGTATAAATTCATGACTGCATGACCAATTTGTAATTGGCCCGTTAAAGGAACAATCTAGGTTGCACCACTTCCCATCTCCTGGCCTCTATTTACTGGCTCACTGGTGACTTTCTGATGACTAATACTTACCTTCAATTACATTTAAATTTTATGCATCTTTGGCTTGACACAACCCATATGCCTCCAAGCCATGGAGACACAAAAACACCAAAACAGCCCACCTGTGGCAGGCCATGTCTGTGAGGTTTTCTATGGCAGCTATGGAGGAATTATACAAATAAGGAGGTAGGCTGTAACATAGTAAAACATAGAATATTAAATTTGGACATTAGACACCTGTCAGCTGTGATTGTTAGAATGATATTTGTATGATTGAGGGTCATTAACTAAGCTGTTTAGCCATGATATTCTTCGTTTGTTAATTTAATGTAAACCTTTCCATTGTGTCTCTTCCATCTGAATCTGTATCCTTATATCACTCTTGAATTACACATATATGAAGTATGTGGAGATTCAGTGTCACCAAAACCAACACTATAGATACAAGAGAGCCCAGTATTGACTGGACCAGATTAGTGAGGTGATCTGAGTCATCTCATCACATTACGTTTTTCTGAAGACAGGTGATTGTCACTTGATCAACTAATTTTAATGACTGTCCTGATTCGATATGCAATACAAAACCTAACGTTGCAGCTTTTCATTCCAGATTGATTAGGTAATGTTACAAGTTTCCCAAAATTTTGGAGTGGCACTTGATCTTTCTGTGTACTTTACATTTTAGTGAAGGTAGTGAATGTTGCTGCATTAGACTGTGTAATGATATTTGGGGACTTAAATACAAAGACAGTGGGATCTTTTGGCGGTGCAGTGTTCCAGTATTTACATAGCCTGGGTCAGCAGTATGTCATTCATTGATGTGTGTGCCCATAGTCAGCCACTTAAAGGGGTCAAGTGAGACACATAGGAGAACTGGAGATATCCTAAACATGTTTGTACAAAAACATCAGAGTCTACTCCCTGCAAAGGTCCGTCAATGGTTGGAGTGGTTCCTTGATAAGGGAAATTGCTTTACTCTCAACTACCCACTAAAATGTTTTACAGCCAATCTGAGACACTTGGGTTTCAGAGACCACAGATTAAATATCATGATAAAACAAAACCAGGCCTGGTCAGTTACAGGGAATTTTCACATGTTTTGAAAAGTAACAGAGATTTCCTTAAGTATATGCTTCTTGCCTTTTTCATATATTCAGGCCATAAGTCTGTCATGAGATGTGCCAATGTAAGAACATGTATAAGTCTGAGAGACTGTTGACACTGAACAGAAGTGGAAACCTCAGCTAGATTATTTACTTTAAAAATTGCAGACCAAGTCACTTATTATTAGTACATTTAGAAATATTACACTATCACGAGGTGTGGGATTTGGGGGACAGTTATACAGCTCAGTCCTTGATGAAGTTTAGACTGTCAAATGCCTTGAATGCTGAAAGGTGACACTATTGTGTCATTGATGTATGCTGAGAGAAGTGTCAGGCGACAATAGGGCTCTGTCCTTAAGGTGTGATATACGACACACATTACACTGCACAAGTGCTCTCTTTTTGGTGACATAATCCGTTAAATTGAAGCCAGTGTTTATATATTAGGAATAATGTAGTGTTAAAATAGAAGCAATGTAGGTGGTATTTATTTACACAAGCCCATGATGGAAGCAAGAGAATGGAAGCCTGTTTTGTGTCAAAAAACCTTTTCAGCTAATATTTTTATTCCAAAAACCTTTATTACCAAACCATTTATTTACAAATCTTATTAAAGATATTCAGATGCTTTGTGTTAGTCAATAACAATAAAGTTCCGCAATAGAGAATTCTCTCTTGCATTGTGTTTTGATGTGATCTGTTGATTCTATTGTAATGAGTATGTTGTGAGGCCTTTGACAAAATGCGGATGCCATAATAAGTTATTTATCCCATTTGGTGTGTGCATGTTTCCAGTGCCTTGGCCTTCACTATTCCACCTTGTTACCTTAATGCAGGACACCCATGAATGTGCATTTAGATTTTTGTGTCATTTTAAACACAGGAAGAATGCAACTTATTATGAGCTTGGTGAGAACTATGGTCAGGGAAATGGAAGGTTTCACCTGAAACTTCCATGTATCAGCAATTGAGCATTAAATGGCCATCAATTTCCATCTCCACCTTTGTCAGTTCACCTTGATAGCTAATAGTGGGGTGTTTACTGTCACAGTAGCCTTGTGAAGACAACACCTCTGACCTTAGTTATTATATCCTGTATAGGGAAGTAAATAAATATGTTTTGTCACTCTAACTGTTCAAAGTAATGAAGTGACACAACAAGGTCCACCTTTTTGACCAGTGTTTTGGGGACAAAGAAATAAAATTCTGTATATCTTAATCTTAGTTTTGTTGATAGGTTTTTAAAAATAACTCTTGGTGTCGTGAGGTATTGTTTTGCATTTTAAATTCTTCACAGTGCTAGTATCATTTGTGTTTATTGATGATCAACCAGAAAGGCTCAACTAAGGTCAAGTTACTTACAACGTTACAGTCACTGATTTGTCATGTGACTGTACCTCTTGGTAAGCAACCGCATTCCTTTGAATATATTGCATGTGATTGTTGTTGTTGCAGCTGTGGACTGTGTGCTGGAGGACAAGTTTGGTCCATGGTCTGACTGTTCTGAGACGTGTGGCTGGGGTGTTAAGAGCAGGAGTAGACAGATCCGACAGAAACCCATGAATGGAGGCAAGAAGTGTGGTCAGGTCCAGCAGAAAACCTACTGTCTGGGCAACAAATGCAAAGGCAGGAGAGCTTCCCAGAATGTACTGCAAGAAGTTGCCGGTAAGTCTATAACCACATATATAACCACACATGTAAAGTGCAGTTTAAGAGGAAAGTCTGCAAAATGTAGCAATTAAAAGGGGCTGCTGATAAGTGTATAACCCAACACAAATAACCACACACGAAGATTGTTAACTAGGCAAGCCTTACAAAATTTATACCCAGGTCTTAGAGTGGCGAATTCTAAAGGCGAATATCGGCAAATAGCAAATTCTCCAGTATTCTTGATGGATTCCTTATTATTCTTCATTTGTCTTCAGTTTTCTTCAAAATTTGCCACCTCATGGCAATAACAAGCTGAAGCTAAAAACAGTCTCTGGTATTCGCTGATTTTTGGCGTATTTTTAAAGTTCGCCATGAGAATTCGCCACTATTGGCAGCAGATTCTTCTACATCGTAGCTCTGTGGTAGGACATTTGCCAGCAAATCGTAATACCTTATTGCCCTCAGTAAATTAGTCAGATATTCCTCTTTAATATATCCTGCCTGCAGGTGAAGGCCATAGTCGGGAGATTATAAAATGCCTTCCGTACGTGCATCCATTCGTCACATTTTTACATAAATCTTAATATCTCATTCATTTATAAAGATATCTTCACCAAATTTGCAGGGAATGTTTATGGCTATGAAAACCTGTCTGCGAAATTTTGGCCGCCATAGCTAATTATTTGAAAATCATACAGGTGCTCTAAAACTTGAAATATTCCAGCTAGCTTCATCAAATTTGCAGAAAAGCTATATGGCTAGAAAAGCTTGCCTGATAGTAAGTTTGGCCTAGTTCAACAAACAAAGTGGCCGCCATATCACATGTTTACTGTAAAACAGGGTTATCCTATTAAAAAGGCCTTATATTTCTCCTTATATTGCTGCTAGAGGTTCGGAATGTGAAAAGGAAGTCATGGCCTGGGAATCTTTTCCAGGTGTTGAATTGGACCTTTGACCCCTGCTTCAAGGTTAAATGGGGTCATCACACTGAAATGTCTTTATTTCTCCCTTATTATTGGTGCTATGGCTTCAGAATGTAAAGGCAGACCATGAAAAGTGAAGGCCGTGGTCAGGAGATTATAAAAAGCCTTCCGTACCTGCGTCCGTGTGTGAGTCCGTCCGTATGCCTGTTCGTCACATTTGTACATAAACCTTTTAAAACATCTACATTTATGAAGATATCTTCACCAAATTTAAAGGGAATGTTTATGGCTATAAAAACCTGTCTGTGCAATATTTTGGCCTCATTTTGAAAAACAAAATGACCGACATAGCCAATTGTTTGAAAGTCATAAAGGTGCTCTAAATGTTCAAATATTCCAGCAAGGTCATCATGTTTGCACTAAAGATATATGGTTAGAAACGCTAGCCTGATAGTAATTTTGACCTAGTTCTTAAAAACAATATTGCCGCAATATCACGTTTAATATCAAATTGGGTTATCCTATTAAAAAGGCCGTGTATCTCCCCTAATATTGCTCCGAGAGGTTTGGAATGTGAAAACAACTTGTAGGAAGTCATGGCCTGGGAATCTTTTCCAGGTGTTGAATTTTACATTTGACCCCTGCTTCAAGGTTAAATGGGGTCATCACACTAAAACATAATTATTTCTCCCTTATTATTGGTGCAATGGCTTCACAATGTAAAGACAGACCATGAAAACTCCTGGCCTGTAAATGTTTTGCCTGAGAAAGATTTTGGCCTTATTTTGAAAAACAAAATGGCCACCATAGTCAATTATTTCAAAATCATTAAGATGCTCTTGAAATATTGCAGCTAGGTTCATCAAATTTGCACAAAAGATATGTTGCTAGGAAAGTTAGCCTGATAGTAATTAAGCGTCCTTGAAAGGTCGCTTATTTGTTTTCGCCTCAGTTTCCTCGCCGCCACCGCATTATGGTCTCCCTTGAATATCTCCCTTATTATTAGAAGGATTCAAACCATATTTGGCAGTTATATACCTTAGGCGTGGGAAAATTTTTCTGCATGCTTAATTTTGACCTTTGACCTTTATGAAGGTCACATGATCAAAAACAATTTTTTTTAAGTACACCCCCGTCAACGCAGTTCAGGAAAAACTACTTGCTACACAGCCTTATAATTTGACACACCTGTTCATACTATCAAAAACGCGAGCTGATTAGATTTTGGGAGCAATCCCTTGAAAAATGTCTCATTCATGAGTGATTTTCTGACACTTTCCAATCTGAAAGCCTTAAATTTAGGTCAACCGCCCTATTATCTTCTTAAGTATTGCATTTAGAGCCATAAAATGTACTGGGAGGTAATAGGAAACCATATGTGGAGAGTCTAAATAGCCGGTCAGTTTTACCCCCCGACCCACCCTTATGGGCCAAACTGGGGTAAATAGCTGCTTTGGAGTTTTTGCCTTATATCTCCTTTATCGTTGCTTTTATAGCTTCAGAATGTATTAAGAGGTATTGGGAAAGCATATGTGGAGAGTCTAAATAGCCGGTCAGTTTTACCCCCCGACCCACCCTTATGGGCCAAACTGGGGTCATAAATAGCTGCTTTGGAGTTTTTGCCTTATATCTCCTTTATCGTTGCTTTTATAGCTTCAGAATGTATTAAGAGGTATTGGGAAAGCATATGTGGAGAGTCTAAATAGCCGGTCACTTTTACCCCCGCCTTTGACCCCTTCTTCAATGTCAAGTTTGGTTATTCTCAACTGGTTCTTCCTTTGTTGTAGAAGATTCTTCAAAGATCGCATTTATTCTCCCCTACTTCTAGCCAATTCGTAGGTAATTGTAGTCAAATCACCACATATCTTGACCAGTTCGTAGAATATTCTCAGTATTTTCTTGCTTTGTCAAGGGTTAATTTCAGGTCAGTCAAAAAGCTTCATAGTACATCATAGAAGGGTCATAGAAGTATGAAGATCTTTTTTCACATGACCACACTTTCCCACCTTTTTTGGCGAATTTTGGTGAATTTGAAGTCGCCTCTAGTCTTCTAAATTTGCTGTAGCACCCTTGCCACTGTGGGACCTGGGCATTACTATAGAAAGGTGAGTGGTGTAAGTGGTAGGTAAGTGTTTTACCCCACACATATAACTACAGACATAAATCCACTACTGCCGTGGAAGCAGATAAAGGCAGGAGAAAATCCTGGAATGTATTACAAGAGGCAGTTGGTGTTTAGCCTAACACATACAGCCACACACATTCTGTTAAAATGAACATTTTCCAATTTTTCTATCAAAATACATACAATACAAGTCAGAATTTCCAAAACCTCAATCTTGGTAGAGTTCCAGAATATCCAGTTCATTTTATAAAAAAGGGCCTGTGAGAACTAAAATGCCAGGTAGAAATGTATGTCCCTGCTGTTGTTATGCCTTGCTTTGACACTGGTTGACAGGTGTGGATTGAGAACAGCTGTGTGGTGGATTGACCTGTCAGTATAATAAACTTGATACAGATGCGTCCCCAGTGTGGGAACCATTAGTTTTTCATTCCTCACATTCACAGTGTAATGCCTAGGTCCCATCTCGGTGATTTTTAGTCACGACTACTAAGGACTTTGAAGTCTTTATCTCTTATCTGTCTTTATCTCTCATACTGTAGGCTAACTCGGCTTAACTCTTCATTATCTCCTGCCTGCGGCAAAAGGCCGTAGTCAGGAGATTGTAAAACGCCTTCCGTACGTGCGTCCGTAAATTCGTTCATCGCGTTTTTACATAAACCTTAATATCTCATTTATTTATAAATATGAAATTTGAGACAGATCATGTATCGTGATTTCTGTCACAAAGTAACTTTGCATGTTAGATAATAGTTATGTGTGTGGGTTCCTTGTTGTTAGGATTCCAGAAACTTCTTTGCATCATCCTTGATGTATTTATTAGCAAAGATACTACATTGTTGTCTTGCCAAAGAATCAATAAAATACAAGTTTGTTGTACAACTGGACATCACGGCAGTAAAAGATATACAAATAATCAGAACTTGTAACTATGAAAAGTCTGGGTGAATAGAAGTGGCAGGTAGTGTAGTATTAAATATCAACAGAAAACTTCATGGCTTTCCCTTTGGACCACTGTTGAGATGTTGAACTTTTCTCTTTAAGTAAAAGTTACAAATTTAAAGATTAACACTTTATAAATTACAAAACTTTGTAAAGAGAATAGTGAATCAATTTCTTGGTAATGTGTATTTGTACTATTCTTAATTGAAACTCATCAGTATTATCTATCAGTATGGAAATATTAATATGTTGTATCAACATTAGTAATCATGTTTGTGTTTAAGGTGAACATAACATGCAATAGATTACAGTATACACATCTACCAGTAGTGTATAATTCTCACAAATATTTGTTAAAAATGTGAGGTATGCTCAAAACATGCTGCACATTAATACGCATTGTTTAAACTCCTCTACATGTTACAATGGTTCAAGAACTTATGTACTATTCAAAACAAAGGGCAGATTTTTCCAATAAAGCCTCCTGCTTACATAATACAGGCTGAACCTCTGTTTGAAGTTGTTCAGTTGATTTATTCAATCAACTGGAAACTGTACAAGCCGTGTATTGTTGATTTTCAGTGTAGACAGGAAAAACTTAAAGCTTTAGTACAAATATGTAAGACAAGCTGTACAAATTGGGAGAAGGCGGTCTGATATGTCACATCTTCTTTACCATAAAACCCAAGCAAAATCACTGCTCCAAAATCAGAGACCTTAGTGACTGATTGGTCCACAAGACTGTCATTTACTCACTGGTATCTTGAGTTTGTTTCAACTTTCACTGTTCAATTTGTAAATTACACATACACAGAGGCAGAGAAACAACAACAAACCAGAAACTGACTGGGTTATCAACATTCCTTATCTCATGTAATTCTTGGTGACTGTTTGGGATGAGTAGAACAAATGATTGCAGTCATGTCTGCAGTAGGTGGATGTGTGGTTTTAACCCCACAGCCTTTAAGGGCTGTGCAGGTATTTTTTCACTGACTGTATGTCAGAAACCCTGGGGTGTAAGTTGTCCATAGATGGTAGGGACATCAGTTAGGTGGTGTGGGTGTGCAATGCCATGGTGTGACTTTGATTTGACCTTGTTGTAGTGACCTAAACCTTTAAAATCTTGTCTGGGCCATACCTCAAAAAACGTAAAGATGTAGGAAGTTGATGCTTAGTGGGTTAACATTAGTTAGGAGTGTAGGTGTACAGCATGATGTTGCATTGTTTGTACTGAAAGTCTCCTGATTTTTGTACTCTATCACTTCTTCCATATCTCATGGTGGTGAAAACTATTTCCCCCTTCTGTGGGGTACTCGCATTGCCACTGCTAAATGTCAAAAGTTTGAAGCATCCATAATTTATTAGAGACCCTGGAACACCTTTTAATAGGCATGTAGTATTTGAAAATCACTCTCAAATGTTAACTTGCCTTTTGGTGAGCAGGCCAATTCTTTCACTGGTTCAAGGCCATAGATATGCAGGGCAGTCAAAAGATGCGGGAAGGACTTGCTGAATACATAAACTTGCATGTTCCTCTATTACCTCAATTTCCTGTTATAATATGACCTGATTAATGAATGAAAAACATCAAAGCCAATCCTGTTTTGCTTGGAGATTCTTTCAGGCAGGCTTTTAAAGTGCTCAATATTCTTAATTAAATGTACATTAATTATATTATAAATTACCTGAACAAGGTGGCATTAAACTGGGCACACTTTTATCGCTCTATGATGAGCACTTGCCAGGTCACATGTTCTTCATTGAGTCCGCTAGTCTCCACATCTAATTGACTGATAATGAAGGCAGTAATCGTCCTGATAATTCTCAATTCTCCTCAGCTACTCTGGTGTGACAGCCTGTATTATGTGTACAGTCTGTTTAATAAAACTCCTATTGAAGTGGTTTCCTTTGATGTGTGCTGTAAGCCTATAACAGACTTATCAGTTCATGTTTCATGTAATTAGGTGTAAAGTGTGTACAAAGAGTCTGTGTTTCTCTACATTAAGTCTCATTTTGTCATGTTATACATTCAGGGGGACAGGTTTGGGGGGGGGGGGGGGGGGGGGGGGAGGTTAATCCTTTGTATGAACTAAAACCCCAGACAACCTGAAAATATACAGAGACAAGCAGGGGAAATCCGCAAGGTGTTTATAGATTCAGTTTGTCATAAAAACTTCTTAGCAGTTTGATAAGGAAGCAAGTTTTTTATGATCTCTCAGATTCCTGCAAGAATATTTGGAGTTAATTGCATGAAACATACATGAATGGAGGAAAATGCAGACTGAATCACTCATATTGCACAGCACAAAAGACTAAACAAATGCATTGACTTTTGGTGTCAGATTGTGCACTTTCCAATGTTACTCCTTGTTATTTTTGTTAATTCTGTTATGCAATCTGGCGGAAACAGGTTAAACTTCAGACAGGACGGGAAGTCTTGTGTGACCATCAATCAGTTCATGTTGCTTATTATGTGGGAGTGGTTGTTTTAAACTTCTAACTTGTAGCTTTAGTGGGTGAGGCAATTCCACAAATATCTGTACTATATTATAAGATCCAATCATTGGCAAAAAAAGACCAGCTTTATCTCTGCAAGATTCAAAACTGCTTTAATTGAGGTGAAAGGCTATTGTGTAACTATTTAAACTTTCAAAATGATGCCAGTTCAAACCCGCTTTCATCAGTTCACAGAAAGCGCAGATTACTGCTCAGTTCAATTGTACCTGTTTTCATCTGTTTCAGTCTCAGAGAAAGCTCAGGGTACTGCTCATTGCAATTGTAACTGTTTTCATCTGTTTCAGAGAAAGCGTAGGTTACTGCTCATTGCAATTGTACCTGTTTTCATCTTTTTCAGAGAAAGCTCAGGGAACTGCTCAGTGCAATTGTACCTGTTTTCATTTGTTTCAGAGACTGTCAAGGTGATTCCTGCTCAGTGCAATTGTATCTGTTTTCATTTGTTTCAGAGACTGTCAAGGTGATTCCTGCTCAGTGCAATTGTATCTGTTTTCATTTGTTTCAGAGACTGTCAAGGTGATTCCTGCTCAGTGCAATTGTATCTGTTTTCATTTGTTTCAGAGACTGTCAAGGTGATTCCTGCTCAGTGCAATTGTATCTGTTTTCATTTGTTTCAGAGACTGCCAAGGTGATTCCTGCTCAGTGCAATGGTATCTGTTTTCATTTGTTTCAGAGACTGTCAAGGTGATTCCTGCTCAGTGCAATTGTACCTGTTTTCATTTGTTTCAGAGACTGCCAAGGTGATTCCTGCTCAGTTTGGTATGTGGAGGAAGAACAAGCTGTATAACCCATACAGTGACATCAGGAGCAACCTCTTCAAGCACTATGAGAAGGACCGACGTGTCAGCAGGCCCTCGTAAGTATACATATACACAACTGTCCTTGGCATGAAGAAAATAAACAGATGTCATAAGAGATGACCAATAGGTCCTTAGTATAGGTCATAGGAAAGTCATCAGTAGGCATCTGTAAGTACACCAGGCCATACAGAGGTCACCGGCAGGCCTAATGATCATCAAGTTATATTTGTCCACATTAATATGAGCCCATTAAAGATATTCCAGATCATATGTGGACCATTTGTAGTTAGATCAGTAGAAGATGAAGTTTGTGATCCATTTCATTCAGAGATTCCAAATGTCATGGAGCTTACGAAAGTCTCCTGTATACAAGTGGTTCTAGTTCTAAATTGTGACTCGTATTGTGTTTAACTTTTACCATGTCACCAACAGCTGATTTCATTCATCTGAAAGTCTTGGGACCTGATTTTCATTGTTATTATAAATGGTTCCACCGCTGACATTTGTATATAAACTCAAACTTTAATACTATTATGCTAATAAAGAAAGATTATGTCAAAAGTGTATTGCAAATCACTGAACAGCTGGAGTCATACCAGCACAAGTCACCTGTTCTTCCCCACATGTACAGCATTCAAGGCAAGATGATTCATCGACCCCTGTGGCCTAGTGGGAAACCTGGTGAACCTGGATTCTCTCCCAGGTACAGGTAGATACATAGTGGCTCACATGACCTCTTAAAATGGTCGCCCTCTCTCACTGGGTTCTATCCCCCTTGGAAGTTTAACGAACCCAGGGACATTAATACCTGGTCGTCACTGAGACTGTCTTTTAGTTTGTCGAATGTCGGTTACTGTAGCTTGGGCTGACTTGTACAGTTAGAGTGGGTCAGATAGCACTTCATGCTCTACAGAAAATATTGTACCAAGTGTTGTACAGTGTTGTATGATAAAGTTCCAGCCCAAGAGGAAAGCACTAGATGGTCATGGCCATATTTGCTAAACACTAGACCTCTAAAAACACGAGGAACTGAGAAATGATCCACATACTTGTGTGAAAGTACATCATATGTTAGAGAAACACTGGTTCAGTGTGGTTCCACTGTGACACAGATTGACTTCAACTCACAGCATTAAATCCAGGCAAATGATAAAAGTATTTTGCAAAAAAAAAAATAAATAAACCTTTGATAACCTGGCCCTAATTATCTGCAGCTGGGAAAAATGTCTTTGCTCTCAGACTTCAAACATTCATTGAATTTGAGACTTTTGATAGAAATGTTATGCAATAAAAAGGAGTATTCCTGTTTGATGGCACACACATACACACTGTTACACCACAGCTGTGGTTTATAGTGTCAGAGAACTCAATTCTTGTGGTGTGGATCGTGATAAAAATGAAATGTCTCGTCCTTGAATCAGTCCAACTATAAAACATGGCTGTCAGTCCTGTCTGATTACCATAATCTGCATAATTGTGTGCCTTCATCTATATTTGTCTTAAAACACAAGTATTTTGCCAATAGTGTGTTACATGTAAAAAAGGCAAAATTCGCATTCCATAGTTAAGACTAAAAAAGTGAAAGTATGCTTATCACTTTCAAAGATCAGTTGGAGATAACGGACATAAAAACCCCAAAAGAAATGGTAAATAATGTAAAGTTATGGTAATAGGTGCGTAGTCTGTCCATTAAGGTGTTGTGGTTTGAGGTGAAACAGAAACTTAATGAGAGTTTTTATCAGACTATCAGACAGAGACCAAAGACTCTTTAGCCTGGTCTTCAGACACATTAAAATAAGAGGTTATTACATCAAACAAAGTGTTGAATTAGCGAGGACACAATAGATCACCAGATCAACATCTGATAAAACCTGGCTTTCTTTGGCCTTATAAGAAGTGACATTTGCATTGTGTATTGGCGAGGTGTAAAGCCATTGAGGGATCAGGGGTTAGTAGGTAAACGAAGCAGACACCTGAATTGCCAGGGTTTTATACAATAACAAATACGCTATTTAAGCGTCCCGCAAGGGACGCTTGTTTGTGTATGGGAGAGCTTCTGGCTCCGCCGGCTCCGGCGGCTCCGCCGGCTCCGCCGGCTCCGCCGGCTCCGCATTTTGTTTTCCTTATAACTCTGTAACCGTTAGGCGGATTCTTTTCAAATTTGGCAGGTTTAGGCAGTAGCCTTGGGGAATTTTTTTGAATATGCTGCAGTGACATTTCAACCAATCAGAGAGGTCACATGACCAAAAATGTCTTTTTTCGATGGGGAAGCTTGTCCGGATGATAACTTGAAAGGAATTTTATCAATTCACCTGAAACTTGGCAAATACATTCATTCTATTAAAATCTGGAAATCATTAGATTTTGGCATTGATTGGTCAAGAAATGGCCGAGTAATTAATGATTAATTAATTATTACGAATTTTCCAAATAAGGAAAACACAAAAATGCTTATATCTCGAAAACCGTGCTAGATAGAGCGATTTCGACGAAATTTTTGACCCGCAGGGTATCTCTGCGGAGTAGTTTTCCCAATTTTCAAAAAATTTTTGTCTCGCCCAAAATGGCGGCCATTTTGAATTTTCGAAATTTTCGCAAAAATTGCAAAACACAAAAATGCTTATATCTCGAAAACCGTGCTAGATAGAGCGATTTCGACGAAATTTTTGAGCCACAGGGTATCTCTGCAGAGTAGTTCTCCCAATTTTGAAAAAATTTTTGTCTCGCCAAAAATGGCGGCCATTTTGAATTTTCGAATTTTTCGCAAAAATTGCAAAACACAAAAATGCTTATATCTCAAAAACCGTGCTAGATAGAGCAATTTCGACAAAATTTTTGACCCGCAGGATATCTCTGCGGAGTACTTTTCCCAATTTTCAAAAAATTTTTGTCTCGCCAAAAATGGCGGCCATTTTGAATTTTCGAAATTTTCGCAAAAATTGCAAAACACAAAAATGCTTATATCTCGAAAACCGTGCTAGATAGAGCGATTTCGACGAAATTTTTGACCCACAGGGTATCTCTGCAGAGTAGTTATCCCAATTTTGAAAAAATTTTTCTCTCGCCAAAAATGGCGGCCATTTTGAATTTTCGAATTTTTCGCAAAAATTGCAAAACATAAAAATGCTTATATCTCGAAAACCCTGCTAGATAGAGCGATTTCGACGAAATTTTTGACCCGCAGGGTATCTCTGCAGATTAGCTGCCAATTTTCAAACAAAAAATTTCTCGCAAAAAATGGCGGCCATTTTGAATTTTCGAATTTTTCGCAAAATTGCAAAACACAAAAATGCTTATATCTCGAAAACCGTGCTAGATAGAGCGATTTCGACGAAATTTTTGACCCGCAGGGTATCTATGCAGAGTAGCCATGCCAATTTTCAAAAAAATTTTCTCTTGCCAAAATTGGCGGCCATTTTGAATTTTCGAATTTTTGCGCAAAAATTGCAAAACACAAAAATGCTAATATTTCGAAAACCGTGCTACATAGAGCGATTTCAACAAAATTTTTTATCTTCAGGGTATCTCTGCAGAGCAGCTATCCCAAAGAGCTTTCACTTGGTGAAGTTTCAGACCCATAGCTAATTGCTCACCTACTCAAAAAGAGTAAATGCGAATTACCTCTAAAAGTATTGCAGATGGCCAATTTTTCTCAAATAACTCATTCACCTACTTTTGGAAGAGCTTTCACATGGTGAAGTTTCAGACCCATAGCCAATTACTCACCTACTCAAAATGAGTAAATGTGAATTATCTCTAAAAGTATTGCAGATAGCCAATTTTTCTCAAATAACTCATTCACCTACTTTTGGGAGAGCTTTCACTTGGTGAAGTTTCAGACCCATAGCTAATTACTCACCTACTCAAAATGAGTAAATGCGAATTATCTCTAAAAGTATTGCAGATAGCCAATTTTTCTCAAATAACTCATTCACCTACTTTTGGGAGAGCTTTCACTTGGTGAAGTTTCAGACCCATAGCTAATTACTCACCTACTCAAAATGAGTAAATGCGAATTATCTCTAAAAGTATTGCAGATAGCCAATTTTTCTCAAATAACTCATTCACCTACTTGTGGGAGAGCTTTCACTTGGTGAAGTTTCAGACCCATAGCTAATTACTCACCTACTCAAAATGAGTAAATGTGAATTATCTCTAAAAGTATTGCAGATAGCCAATTTTTCTCAAATAACTCATTCACCTACTTTTGAGAGAGCTTTCACTTGGTGAAGTTTCAGACCCATAGCTAATTACTCACCTACTCAAAATGAGTAAATGTGAATTATCTCTAAAAGTATGGCAGATAGCCAATTCTTCTCAAATTAATCATTCACCTACTTTTGGGAGAGCTTTCACTTGGTGAAGTTTCAGACCCATAGCTAATTACTCACCTACTCAAAATGAGTAAATGCGAATTATCTCTAAAAGTATTGCAGATAGCCAATTTTTCTCAAATAACTCATTCACCTACTTTTGGGAGAGCTTTCACTCTGTGAAGTTTCAGACCCATAGCTAATTACTCACCTACTCAAAATGAGTAAATGCGAATTATCTGTAAAAGTATTGCAGATAGCCAATTTTTCTCAAATAACTCATTCACCTACTTTTGGCAGAGCTTTCACTCTGTGAAGTTTCAGACCCATAGCTAATTACTCACCTACTCAAAATGAGTAAATGTGAATTATCTCTAAAAGTATTGCAGATAGCCAATTTTACTCAAATAACTCATTCACCTACTTTTGGGAGAGCTTTCACTTGGTGAAGTTTCAGACCCATAGCTAATTACTCACCTACTCAAAATGAGTAAATGCGAATTATCTCTAAAAGTATTGCAGATAGCCAATTTTTCTCAAATTAATCATTCACCTACTTTTGGGAGAGCTTTCACTTGGTGAAGTTTCACACCCATAGCTAATTACTCACCTACTCAAAATGAGTAAATGCGAATTATCTGTAAAAGTATTGCAGATAGCCAATTTTTCTCAAATAACTCATTCACCTACTTGTGGGAGAGCTTTCACTTGGTGAAGTTTCAGACCCATAGCTAATTACTCACCTACTCAAAATGAGTAAATGTGAATTATCTCTAAAAGTATTGCAGATAGCCAATTTTTCTCAAATAACTCATTCACCTACTTTTGGGAGAGCTTTCACTTGGTGAAGTTTCAGACCCATAGCTAATTACTCACCTACTCAAAATGAGTAAATGCGAATTATCTCTAAAAGTATTGCAGATAGCCAATTTTTCTCAAATAACTCATTCACCTACTTTTGGGAGAGCTTTCACTTGGTGAAGTTTCAGACCCATAGCTAATTACTCACCTACTCAAAATGAGTAAATGCGAATTATCTCTAAAAGTATTGCAGATAGCCAATTTTTCTCAAATAACTCATTCACCTACTTTTGGGAGAGCTTTCACTTGGTGAAGTTTCAGACCCATAGCTAATTACTCACCTACTCAAAATGAGTAAATGTGAATTATCTCTAAAAGTATTGCAGATAGCCAATTTTTCTCAAATAACTCATTCACCTACTTTTGAGAGAGCTTTCACTTGGTGAAGTTTCAGACCCATAGCTAATTACTCACCTACTCAAAATGAGTAAATGCGAATTATCTCTAAAAGTATTGCAGATAGCCAATTTTTCTCAAATAACTCATTCACCTACTTTTGGGAGAGCTTTCACTCTGTGAAGTTTCAGACCCATAGCTATTTACTCACCTACTCAAAATGAGTAAATGCGAATTATCTGTAAAAGTATTGCAGATAGCCAATTTTTCTCAAATAACTCATTCACCTACTTTTGGCAGAGCTTTCACTCTGTGAAGTTTCAGACCCATAGCTAATTACTCACCTACTCAAAATGAGTAAATGCGAATTATCTCTAAAAGTATTGCAGATAGCCAATTTTTCTCAAATAACTCATTCACCTACTTTTGGGAGAGCTTTCACTCTGTGAAGTTTCAGACCCATAGCTAATTACTCACCTACTCAAAATGAGTAAATGCGAATTATCTGTAAAAGTATTGCAGATAGCCAATTTTTCTCAAATAACTCATTCACCTACTTTTGGCAGAGCTTTCACTCTGTGAAGTTTCAGACCCATAGCTAATTACTCACCTACTCAAAATGAGTAAATGTGAATTATCTCTAAAAGTATTGCAGATAGCCAATTTTTCTCAAATAACTCATTCACCTACTTTTGGGAGAGCTTTCACTTGGTGAAGTTTCAGACCCATAGCTAATTACTCACCTACTCAAAATGAGTAAATGCGAATTATCTCTAAAAGTATTGCAGATAGCCAATTTTTCTCAAATTAATCATTCACCTACTTTTGGGAGAGCTTTCACTTGGTGAAGTTTCACACCCATAGCTAATTACTCACCTACTCAAAATGAGTAAATGCGAATTATCTGTAAAAGTATTGCAGATAGCCAATTTTTCTCAAATAACTCATTCACCTACTTGTGGGAGAGCTTTCACTTGGTGAAGTTTCAGACCCATAGCTAATTACTCACCTACTCAAAATGAGTAAATGTGAATTATCTCTAAAAGTATTGCAGATAGCCAATTTTTCTCAAATAACTCATTCACCTACTTTTGGGAGAGCTTTCACTTGGTGAAGTTTCAGACCCATAGCTAATTACTCACCTACTCAAAATGAGTAAATGCGAATTATCTCTAAAAGTATTGCAGATAGCCAATTTTTCTCAAATAACTCATTCACCTACTTTTGGGAGAGCTTTCACTTGGTGAAGTTTCAGACCCATAGCTAATTACTCACCTACTCAAAATGAGTAAATGCGAATTATCTCTAAAAGTATTGCAGATAGCCAATTTTTCTCAAATAACTCATTCACCTACTTTTGGGAGAGCTTTCACTTGGTGAAGTTTCAGACCCATAGCTAATTACTCACCTACTCAAAATGAGTAAATGTGAATTATCTCTAAAAGTATTGCAGATAGCCAATTTTTCTCAAATAACTCATTCACCTACTTTTGAGAGAGCTTTCACTTGGTGAAGTTTCAGACCCATAGCTAATTACTCACCTACTCAAAATGAGTAAATGTGAATTATCTCTAAAAGTATGGCAGATAGCCAATTCTTCTCAAATTAATCATTCACCTACTTTTGGGAGAGCTTTCACTTGGTGAAGTTTCAGACCCATAGCTAATTACTCACCTACTCAAAATGAGTAAATGCGAATTATCTCTAAAAGTATTGCAGATAGCCAATTTTTCTCAAATAACTCATTCACCTACTTTTGGGAGAGCTTTCACTCTGTGAAGTTTCAGACCCATAGCTAATTACTCACCTACTCAAAATGAGTAAATGCGAATTATCTGTAAAAGTATTGCAGATAGCCAATTTTTCTCAAATAACTCATTCACCTACTTTTGGCAGAGCTTTCACTCTGTGAAGTTTCAGACCCATAGCTAATTACTCACCTACTCAAAATGAGTAAATGTGAATTATCTCTAAAAGTATTGCAGATAGCCAATTTTTCTCAAATAACTCATTCACCTACTTTTGGGAGAGCTTTCACTTGGTGAAGTTTCAGACCCATAGCTAATTACTCACCTACTCAAAATGAGTAAATGCGAATTATCTCTAAAAGTATTGCAGATAGCCAATTTTTCTCAAATTAATCATTCACCTACTTTTGGGAGAGCTTTCACTTGGTGAAGTTTCACACCCATAGCTAATTACTCACCTACTCAAAATGAGTAAATGCGAATTATCTGTAAAAGTATTGCAGATAGCCAATTTTTCTCAAATAACTCATTCACCTACTTTTGGGAGAGCTTTCACTTGGTGAAGTTTCAGACCCATAGCTAATTACTCGTGTACTCAAAATGAGTAAATGCGAATTATCTCTAAAAGTATTGCAGATAGCCAATTTTTCTCAAATTAATCATTCACCTACTTTTGGGAGAGCTTTCACTTGGTGAAGTTTCAGACCCATAGCTAATTACTCGTCTACTCAAAATGAGTAAATGCGAATTATCTGTAAAAGTATTGCAGATAGCCAATTTTTCTCAAATAACTCATTCACCTACTTTTGGGAGAGCTTTCACTTGGTGAAGTTTCAGACCCATAGCTAATTACTCACCTACTCAAAATGAGTAAATGCGAATTATCTCTAAAAGTATTGCAGATAGCCAATTTTTCTCAAATAAATCCTTCACCTACTTTTGGGAGAGCTTTCACTTGGTGAAGTTTCAGACCCATAGCTAATTATTCACCTACTCAAAATGAGTAAATGTGAATTATCTCTAAAAGTATTGCAGATAGCCAATTTTTCTCAAATAACTCATTCACCTACTTTTGGGAGAGCTTTCACTCTGTGAAGTTTCAGACCCATAGCTATTTATTCACCTACTCAAAATGAGTAAATGCTAATTATCTGTAAAAGTATTGCGGATACCCAATTTTTATCAAATACTCATTCATCTACTTGTGGGAGAGCTTTCACATGGTGAAGTTTCAGACCCATAGCTAATTACTCACCTACTCAAAATGAGTAAATGCGAATTATCTCTAAAAGTATTGCAGATAGCCAATTTTTCTCAAATAACTCATTCACCTACTTGTGGGAGAGCTTTCACTTGGTGAAGTTTCAGACCCATAGATAATTATTCACCTACTCAAAATGAGTAAATGTGAATTATCTCTTAATAGTATTGCAGATAGCCAATTTTTCTCAAATAACTCATTCACCTACTTTTGGAAGACCTTTCACACACGAAAATGAAAAATTGTGAATATCTCGGAAAAGCTATTTATTCTGCTTTAATGCTCGGCGGGAGATACACACCACGGCAGTGGTCTTGACAAAAATTTTTGTCTCCCCAAAAATGGTGGCCATTTTGAATTTTCAAAGTTTTTGCAAAACACAAAAATGCTTATATCTCGAAAACCGTGCTATATGGAGTAAACTCAACAAAATTTTGGACCTGCTGGGTATCTCTGCAGAGTAGCCATGCCAATTTTCAAAATATTTTTGTCTCGCCAAATATAGCGGACATTTTTAATTTTTTTATTTTTTGCAAAACACAAAAATCCTTATATCTTGAAAACCGTGCTAGATAGAGCAGACTGCGCTGACTTTGGTTGCCACAACAGTATAAGGCTAGAAACGAAGCATTTTCTTAATACTTTAGCACTCACCTTTATATCCTTTTCGGGACGCTTTGTTTTTGCTATGCAAAAACATTATCTTTTTTTTTGCGAGCGATCCTCTAGTTTTACTTACAGGGACACTGAATGTTCATGTGTTTACACTCATTATAGAGGTCTGAACTCATACACTAACCAACATAAATAACAGAGTTCTTGTGAAGAGAGACATCTGAAGACAAAAACACTAATCTGACTCTCAGAACCAGTGAAGAGTATAAATGAGTTTGATGGTGATTCCCATGCACCTAACCTGGTGTAAGGAATGGAATATCCCAGCTTTGACCTTTGCTTGATTTTAGCAACAGTATCATCTAGGTGATCAGTTCAAATTTGACTTGTTACACTTATTGTGTAGGTGGTAAAGTACTGTGGCCTAGCGGGTAACACACTTGTCTATGAACTCAGAGGACGTGGGTTCAATCCCAGGTACAGGCTGATGCATAGTGGCTCGGATGACCACTTAAAATGACGATCCTCTGTCATTGGGTCCTATCCCCAGTGGCAGGTTAAAGAACCTCAAGGAGGTTGATAAATGGTCATCCTTGAGCCTCTATCTTCAAGTTAGGGGAATGTCAGTTACTTGTGAGTTGGGGCTGTACCTGTACAGTCGGATTGGTTAAATAGCGCTTTGAGTCCTGTAGTATATAGAGATATTGCGCTGAGTATAAATACATAATAATGATAATAAAGGCTGTGTCATATGTCACTTGTTACTACAATCCCAAATTAATCTTTTTCAAGATGCCATGCATCCCCTAAAATGGCTTCAGCTGGTCAGAGTCTGTTAGATATAACTTGAAATTGTGAATAAATTGAGAAAACTCTGTGGCGGACTGTATTTCTGTATGGGGATGTATTAAAAACTGTAACAATTCAATAACAAAAGTTCTCAACAATCAGTGTATCAAATTATCTTAATATTTATTTCTATGTTTAGATCTTACTATTTCTCATTTACCAAAGTTCTCCAATAATTTATAAATATCTTATATCACTTCACTATGATGTCTAGTTTATCTCTACAATCACTCTCTCTAGATTTTACTCTCTCTGACTATCTGTAGTCTGTACCTATATTTATACCCAAGCTCAACAATGTGGTTTCACAGGAATTCAATAGAATAAAGAATATACTTATACAAATAGGTGTGAGAACAATTGTCTAACCATGTGGTTTTATACAACATAGACAATAGGTATAAGAACAATACTCTAACCAGATGGTGAAACAATACACATTCCCTCCTAGTAGGTGACAGATGACATGGGGGTTGACCTTATAATTATATAATTACAATTTTAGACATAACACTATTGATACAAGCAATTACATACTTCAAACATAAACAAATTAAGATACATTTTCTCAAATCTCGCATCTCTGGTCGTTGGTTAAAATCCAGCTCATCAGTCAGAGTTGGAACCACTGAGGGATGTCCTGATGTGACCTTTATCCTGTGAAATGTAACAACCTAACTTTTACTGACAAAGTATGTACAATTCATAGTTTGAATTCCCATCATTTGAGAGCTTGCTATTCTGGAAACAACAAACACAACCTGGGGAAGTTTCTCTTTTATGTTGATATTATCTCGAGCAAAGTGACAATATGGCTATGACACATGCAATACCTAGGAAATAGACTGACACTTCAAACCCGTCCTAATGATCTGAATACCTTTCATACATGCAATGAGTTATTGAACTTTTCGCCTGTAACATGACATGTTGGCTGACGTGTCTGTAAACATGGGTTTGCTGTTTGTTGACTTACAACAGCATCAAAGGTGGTGTAATTACAATGTTGACACCCGCCGTGATTTACTGGAGAGGTTCTATGACACAATAAGAGGACATTGGGTCCTAATTAAAAGTGTTCACCTCTCACACTTTACACTCTGTTTTGTATATCTTGGTTCTTGTTTCATTCACAGGAAAGTGAGCCCAACTTTTTCACACTGCCATCCACTTCATATGAAAAAAGGGTCCTCACAGCCTTACGGGTTGTACACAGATGGTTATGGTAGTTATTGATTTCACAGATTGGACTGTCATTTCTTTATAGCATTTCATTTTATGGCAAAGAACCTGTATACGTGATACAGGATGATTTTATATATGATCAGGTAGAAGCCTTATATATTACTGGATGTTTTTATGACAATGAAGGGTGTCATCTTAAATAATGTCATGTGACATCGGCAGTGGGCAAGTAAGTAACAAATAATAGTGCTGGGAGATTGCTACTTTTTTACTTGTTGATGTTTGTATTGGAAAAGTGTGAACAAAGATCGATCATTGCCGATCATGGAATCAAAAGTGTAAACCAGACCAAAGAAAAATCAAATATTATATGAAACAAAGAAATGGCCATAAGTCTCCTTAAGTATAACCAAAATATAGCCTAAGAGCTCTTCACAAATGCCTGCCTCACTCCATATCATGCTTTCTGTATCCTCACTTGCGATTGGCTAATTTTATGATCACCTTGACAATTTTGCATTTACGGCTAATTTTGTCATTTTAACTTGGTGAATGTACAACTTAATGAATGTACAAAATTATTACAAAATATGATTTTATTATGTCAAAAAGGCTACAAAGGAATGAGTTTAGCAACTATTGGTTGTAATTAAATTTTATCGATCATTGTTCGGCAATGTTCCAGTGAGCGATAATACCGAAGTTTGCGAACGTCCTCCCAGCACTAATAAATAATGCTTCAAAAATTCACTGTGATAACATAAATTCTGTGTGTAAGGTTAAGCACATTTACATTTTGATGCGACAAGAGTAAGAATCACCAAAATAGATCAGAAATTATATACTAGTATATAGGAAGAGTCATGAAGCTAAGAGTTTTCTCTACATACACACGAGCAGACTTGGAACATTTAGCGTATGAAAACTCCCATTGATAGGGGTTGCAGAACACAATGCTTTGGGGTAAATTACCAGTATATTTGATCTGGGCTGATTGTAGAACATGATGTAGATGCAGATGAACATGCCATAGGTTGAAAGACAAGGAGACAATGGCATAAGAGAAGATCTACATTCCTTTTGTGTTGGACTGTGAAGGATTTCAAAGAAACCCACCTGTACACATTATAAAAGAATGCACAGACTAGAATGTGTCCAAATTAACATATTTCAAAGCAATCCTATTTTGAATAGTCATGTGAGAATATAATGAAGCAAGATGTTTTTCATTGAACCAAAGCTAAAATACAGTCTGTAAATTTGGTAAATATGTTGAGGTGTGGTCTTTGTAAGGAGATAACAAGACTCAGCAAATGATTATGTTACTTTCTGTAACAATGCAGAGATCACATACAGTTTTGTGGAACACAGTAACTCATCAATCCAGTGTAAATGATGAAATAAAGTTTCAAAAATATTTTCACTTGTGAACAGACTTTATCTATTTAAGAAAAGCTAACAGAAAGTTTTAAAACTTTGTGAAAGTGTTCAGTGTCATGTTAAAATAGTTGCATATTTAATGGACCACATTAAGTTGGCCCAAACAAGACTACAAGGCTCCAGTAGCCTAAGCAAGGCTAGAAGTCCATCCTCAGTGAGTTTGATGCAGTTTATAAGATGTAGTGAAGTTTCAGAATACAAGATACATGTATACTTATAATGAATGAATGTAAATAGGACAAGCATGAAGACCCCAGTGTACAACACTGTGTTGTCAGTTGTAAACCCACAATACAAACTCTCTCCTTGTTTGTGGATGTTACAGTAAATCTCTGACCCCAGAGCCTTGGTTTTAATGGTGGGGTCATGCACCTTGCCCTACAAGTGGATGAAGTGGTGAAGGATGGGCCTGGAACCTTTACATGCAAACCTCCAAATGACATGCAAGCCAAATGGATGTTGTGACAGGTTTTTGTGGAGTTTATAAATATCCAGACAGACACTTCACATAGTCCACAGCCAATTATATTTACCAAATGAATTGACAACACAATAACAGGAGGTTACAGTCCACGTCTGCAGAGTCTAAGGTATTAGACACTCTTACATTCAGTTGATTAGACAACTATGCCACACATATGAACACAGGGACATTGAATCAATACAAGTTTACTTCATGTTCATGGACTTATTTATCGACACTGTTTGTCACTTGTAAGCCATGCACTCAACTGTTAATCATGCAAGATCTTCATCTGTAAAATAAATAAAACTTTGTGTTTTGAATACCATAGCAGTGACAGTGTTTGAGACATTTCAGCCAGTGGTGTTGGTCTAGTTCTTGTGGATGATTTTATAGTTATCTGCAATTAGAGATTTTAGGGACCTGTATTGGTGAATTAATTGCAAATACAGATCACACTGAGTGCCATTCTCACATTAAGATGCCATAATTATGTCCACCCCCCTGGGGGGTGGATATATTATTTTTGCTTTTTTCGCCGTCCGATGTCCGATGTCCGTTGTCCGATGTCCGGCGTCCGATGTCCGGCGTCCGATGTCCGGCGTCACGCATGGTTTCCGCTCATTTAAAGGAAAAGTATTAGAGCTATTGTCACCAAATTTGGTATGCAGGCTTATTGGGTCAGTAGCTTGCTTGGGATTGCTTTTGGCTGTTGTACCTCTTTTGCTTACTGAGTAATACTTAAGTACAGCTATTTTCAGTACCCATTGGTTTCCGTGCATTTAAGCCAAAATAATTAAAGATATTTTACTACAATTTTGAATACAAGATTGTTATGTCCATAGCTCGCTTGGTATTGCATTTGGGACTGATAGCTTTGTCAGTACATGAGTAATAGCCATTTAGGTACTTCATTGTGTATTTTCAGTACTACTTTTTGAGTAATTTGCTCCTATCTCCTTAACCGTGCGAGATAGAGCGATTTCGGCAAAATTTTTGACCCACAGGGTATCTGAGGAGTGTACTCTTTGCAATTTTCAAAAAATTTTCCCCTCCCCAAAAATGGCGGCCATTTTGAATTTTCGAATTTTTGCCAAAAATGGCAAAACACTAATTTGCTTCTATCTCCTTAACCGTGCGAGATAGAGCGATTTCGGCAAAATTTTCGACCCACAGGGTATCTGAGGAGTGTACTCTTTGCAATTTTCAAAAAATTTTCCCCTCCCCAAAAATGGCGGCCATTTTGAATTTTCGAATTTTTCCCAAAAATGGCAAAACACAAATTTGCTTCTATCTCCTTAACCGTGCGAGATAGAGCGATTTCGTCGAAATTTTCGACCCACAGGGTATCTAAGGAATGTAATATTTGCAATTTTCAAAAAATTTTCCCCTCCCCAAAAATGGCGGCCATTTTAAATTTTCGAATTTTTGCCAAAAATGGCAAAACACAAATTTGCTTCTATCTCCTTAACCGTGCGAGATAGAGCGATTTCGTCAAAATTTTCGACCTACAGGGTATCTGACAAGTGTACTCTTTGCAATTTTCAAAAAATTTTCCCCTCCCCAAAAATGGCGGCCATTTTGAATTTTAGAATTTTTGCCAAAAATGGCAAAACACTAATTTGCTTCTATCTCCTTAACCGTGCGAGATAGAGCGATTTCGGCAAAATTTTCGACCCACAGGGTATCTAAGGAGTGTACTCTTTGCAATTTTCAAAAAATTTTCCCCTCCCCAAAAATGGCGACCATTTTGAATTTTCGAATTTTTGCCAAAAATGGCAAAACACAAATTTCCTTCTATCTCCTTAACCGTGTGAGATAGAGCGATTTCGTCGAAATTTTCGACCCACAGGGTATCTAAGGAGTGTACTCTTTGCAATTTTCAAAAAATTTTCCCCTCCCCAAAAATGGCGGCCATTTTGAATTTTCGAATTTTTGCCAAAAATGGCAAAACACAAATTTGCTTCTATCTCCTTAACCGTGCGAGATAGAGCGATTTCGTCGAAATTTTCGACCCACAGGGTATCTAAGGAATGTAATATTTGCAATTTTCAAAAAATTTTCCCCTCCCCAAAAATGGCGGCCATTTTAAATTTTCGAATTTTTGCCAAAAATGGCAAAACACAAATTTGCTTCTATCTCCTTAACCGTGCGAGATAGAGTGATTTCGTCGAAATTTTCGACCTACAGGGTATCTAAGGAATGCAATCTTTGCAATTTTCAAAAAATTTTCCCCTCCCCAAAAATGGCGGCCATTTTGAATTTTCGAATTTTTGCCAAAAATGGCAAAACACAAATTTGCCTCTATCTCCTTAACCGTGCGAGATAGAGCGATTTCGTGGAAATTTTCGACCCACAGGGTATCTAAGGAATGTAATATTTGCAATTTTCAAAAAATTTTCCCCTCCCCAAAAATGGCGGCCATTTTAAATTTTCGAATTTTTGCCAAAAATGGCAAAACACAAATTTCGTTCTATCTCCTTAACCGTGTGAGATAGAGCGATTTCGTCGAAATTTTCGACCCACAGGGTATCTAAGGAGTGTACTCTTTGCAATTTTCAAAAAATTTTCCCCTCCCCAAAAATGGCGGCCATTTTGAATTTTCGAATTTTTGCCAAAAATGGCAAAACACAAATTTGTTTCTATCTCCTTAACCGTGCGAGATAGAGCGATTTCGTCGAAATTTTCGACCCACAGGGTATCTGAGGAATGTAATATTTGCAATTTTCAAAAAATTTTCCCCTCCCCAAAAATGGCGGCCATTTTAAATTTTCGAATTTTTGCCAAAAATGGCAAAACACAAATTTGCTTCTATCTCCTTAACCGTGCGAGATAGAGTGATTTCGTCGAAATTTTCGACCTACAGGGTATCTAAGGAATGCAATCTTTGCAATTTTCCAAAAATTTTCCCCTCCCCAAAAATGGCGGCCATTTTGAATTTTCGAATTTTTGCCAAAAATGGCAAAACACAAATTTGCTTCTATCTCCTTAACCGTGCGAGATAGAGCGATTTCGTGGAAATTTTCGACCCACAGGGTATCTAAGGAATGTAATATTTGCAATTTTCAAAAAATTTTCTCCTCCCCAAAAATGGCGGCCATTTTGAATTTTCGAATTTTTGCCAAAAATGGCAAACACAAATTTCCTTCTATCTCCTTAACCGTGTGAGATAGAGCGATTTCGTCGAAATTTTCAACCCACAGGGTATCTAAGGAGTGTACTCTTTGCAATTTTCAAAAAATTTTCCCCTCCCCAAAAATGGCGGCCATTTTGAATTTTCGAATTTTTGCCAAAAATGGCAAAACACAAATTTGTTTCTATCTCCTTAACCGTGCGAGATAGAGCGATTTCGTCGAAATTTTCGACCCACAGGGTATCTGAGGAGTGTACTCTTTGCAATTTTCAAAAAATTTTCCCCTCCCCAAAAATGGCGGCCATTTTGAATTTTCCAATTTTTGCCAAAAATGGCAAAACACTAATTTGCTTCTATCTCCTTAACCGTGCGAGATAGAGCGATTTCGTCGAAATTTTCGACCCACAGGGTATCTAAGGAATGTAATATTTGCAATTTAAAAAAAAATTTCCCCTCCCCTAAAATGGCGGCCATTTTGAATTTTCAAATTTTTGCCAAAAATGGCAAAACACAAATTTGCTTCTATCTCCTTAACCGTGCGAGATAGAGCGATTTCGTCAAAATTTTCGACGCACAGGGTATCTAAGCAATGCAATCTTTGCAAATTTCCAAAAATTTTCCCCTCCCCAAAAATGGCGGCCATTTTGAATTTTCGAAGTTTTGCCAAAAATGGCAAAACACAAATTTCCTTCTATCTCCTTAACCATGCGAGATAGAGCGATTTCGTCGAAATTTTCGACCCACAGGTATTTGAGCATTGTATTCTTGGCAATTTAAAAAAAAATTTCCCCTCCCCTAAAATGGCGGCCATTTTGAATTTTCAAATTTTTGCCAAAAATGGCAAAACACAAATTTGCTTCTATCTCCTTAACCATGCGAGATAGAGCGATTTCGTCGAAATTTTTCAACCCACAGGGTATCTAAGGAATGTAATATTTGCAATTTTCAAAAAATTTTCCCCTCCCCAAAAATGGCAGCCATTTTGAATTTTCGAATTTTTGCCCAAAATGGAAAAACACAAACTGGCCTTAACCGTGCAAAATAGAGTTATTTTGTTGAAATTTTCGACCCATAGGGTATCTAAGAAATGTACTCTTGGCCATTTTCAAAAAAATTTCCTTTTCCCAAAAATGGCGGCCATTTTGAATTTTCAAATTTTTGCCAAAAATAGAAAAACAGGAATTTGCTTCTATCTTCTTAACCGTGCAAGATAGAGTGATTTCGTCAAAATTTTCAACCCAACCAATGCAAAAAGGCATGAAGCTGAAATAATTTACATCTACACTAACAAATATTTAAGCATCATTGATATATTTTACAAATGAAACAGGGTCTTGTAAGACTACTGTACAATTTGGGCAAAAGGTTCATGGGTGGACATTACACATGATAATGTGTGTTCTTCTATGCTATCCTGTTTCTATTCGCATCTACTATCAACAGGGCGGCCTATTTCTAGTTTTCTGTGTAAGATGATTTCAAGCAATGATCAGTTAGTTGTCAAAGCGATCACCATCTCTGTGGTCGAAGGTGTAAGCCTAGTTACTGACACAATGTCAAATGTGCTTCAGACCTGCCTGAGAAGGTCCTCGGTGGCCTAGTGGTTAGCAAGTTTGGCATCTAATCATAGGCTGTCACCTCTGTGGGTTCGAGTCCCACAAGTGGCAATGCTGAGGACCTGTCCCAATATGACCCTGGCTGTTGAACGGGACGTTAAACCCCAACTTTGACTTTGACAGACCTGCCTGAGTATGACCTTTAATGTGACAGGGAGAAAATACATGTTAATTTTGATGACATACATGGAAATTACCAATTTTTTTACCCATTTTGGGAGGTATGGTTTTTTAGTAGGTGAGACACTTGCCTCTCATTTCTCAGCACTGGGGTTTGAATAATGGACCTGACTTGTGGGACAGGTGGCAGTCACCTAATGGTTGACCAATTAGTATACACTGGTTTCCTCCATCTGCTCACTTACACTTCATGTATATTAGAAAACTACATTGAACTCGTATCAATTCATCAGCTAGTCGTTTTAACCCTTTTACATACACAGCAGCATTCCTCTAGTAGGTACATAGTCACCTGTTCTGGCCAAACATTAAATGGGGAAACTCCGGTCAGTGCTTACAGTCTAGTAGGCCTTCACACCACAGAATCCCATCCAATTTAGATGTACTGATGTTCTCAGCCAGTACAACTGCATGTTATTGGACCAGTACAATGCATTGAAAGCAACATATTTGTATAAAGAGGATATCAATAAGCCACTGATATCCATGTTTATCTTTGTGTGACCTGTGTTCTATGTACTTGTAGATACTGTGCAGAGTTTGAGGTTGTGGAGACCAGGAAGGCCTGTCAGTCTCCTCTCAGCGGTAACTGGGCAAAGGGTCTACAGAAAGGAAGTGTGGTCTGCGTGGAGTGTCAACCCAGCGCCATGAAGAAGGGCCTCGGTGTGCGCTGCAAGGGTCATGGCGTCTTCAAGCGTGACACCCGCTGGAATGCGGTCACAGTCCCTGGATGTCACGGGAAGTGGGAGATGATGACACAACGCAAAGACTGCAACTGTGACCCCCAAAAATCCACTTCCTTCATCTTTATATGATCTGATGTCCACAAACATATGGATAGTTTTATTGTCTTTTTATCATAAAAATTGTGAGAATGTACACGTGGTTTTATAAATGCCTGTATTGGATCTTTGTTAAGTTGAATTTCCTTTTAAATGGAATAAATGTGGAAACACTCGGAGTGCCTTTTTGCATTGGAATTTTTAACTGTTATTTTGAAGTTTGGGCTGAGTAAAGGTGATATTTAGCTTCCTGGGAAATTCAGTTTGACAATGTTCTATAGTCTATTGTTTCGTTTGTTGTTTATTGTGGAGTTTTTTTAAGCGTGTTTTGAGGACTGTCCAAAACTGGTTCTCTAATCCTACTGGACAGTGTGTACAAAGTATATGGTTTGTTTTAGTGTGAGTCTGTAGAAGACGTTATCAGTGGATTAAAATCAGGACAGTTTCTCTGAAGCTAAAGTCTGCACAAATGCTGAATAATCAAATATTTAACACATACAATCAAAGGCTTAAAAAGTTGGATTGCTGATTTTATGGTTCTCTATGGTGCTAAATGAACAAAACTTTATACAGTAGTGTTGGAAGGTAGAGCTACACTATCTACCTGTAAATACTGTGTTTAATGGGGTCAGACTGTCATTCTCAAAATGTATTTTATTTCCAGCACAGAGAAAAGCTGTTCAATTACCCGTGGTCTAAAATAATACAATTGTAAATTAAGACATAAGATACATTTATTATTTACATGTGTTCACCTCCTTAAAGTCAATAAACTGTTCAGTATACCTCAGTCAAGCATCAATCAGTGTAATATTCTTATGCATTCTAATAACCCTAAATTTAACCAAATCCCCGATTGGCAACCAGTATCTCGAAAACTCTTCATACCAGTGTAAGAAGTCTCGTGCTTTCTCATGGTCTTCTTAGCTATAGATTTAGAATTTATTAATCTTTTTCAAGTTGAAATATCAGTGTGTAGGAAATTGCTGCTTCTTGTATCTGTTCCAGAGGGCAGGGTATATCAGACCCCTGGGCTTGTATTACGCCCTTTACGGTATGTAGAATGGGCAGCTTCTTCCCAGTTAGTCTTTCATAGAAAATCAGGTAGTGCCTGGCTCAAGTAGACGTGTGTTAAGGTACACAGTATATCCATGTGTCAGTAGAGGGAAAACTGGAGTTTGAGATGTCAAAATTTTAAAAAACAATGAAACTTGGAGACATCAGCCACAGAGAGGTCCTCAGTAGTCTACTGAGTGAGCAAGTTTGGCATGTGATCACAGTCTGACACCTCTGTGTGGGTTTGAGTTCCACAAGTGACAATACTGAGGACCTGTCCCAATATGACTCAGTAGAAATCGGTTCAAATCTGCCTCATTGCAACGTGTGGGAATGCATTGAGGTCTGTCCTTGTATGAGCTTAGTCATCACCCTGACCTTGACCTGTTGGGCCAAGTGATCCAAGTATAACCTTGGATGTTAAAAGTACACTGCAAAAACTGTGTTGCAGTTCTTCACTCTTTCATAGGTCTCTGGGTATATGTCCGACGATTCAGTTTTGTCTCGGAACACACAGTTGTGTAGTTTATGGTTCTCCCATACAAAACTATTGTACAGGAATATATTCTGCTTGGAGGAACTGCCTTTCTAGCCACGTCATAGACTTGTACATATTTGCTTGTGAGGGCGCGCTGTATTATAATACTCCAGTGCTGTTTAGTTTGCACCAATCCTGTGTATTGTAGTAAGAACCTTTTCCCTAATGTTAGCCACTACTAGGTACGTTACTCAGTATAAATCTAATGTGAAGCTCCAGATGTCACAACCTATGTTGTAAACTTTTGTCATGTTGAATCGTATTTATTTTCAATCTGTTGTTTTTATTGCATAGCTGTATATTTGATGCACTATATATACTAGTTAACCCTGTAACCACTTGTGTAATCTTTGTTCATCTTGTTTTAACCAGCGCTAAATATCACAATATGTCTAATGTTTGTAACCACCTTGGTAAAAGCAGTGGAGATACTGAACTGTAGCAGTTAGGGCTTTCTGTAATATATTTACAGTTTAAAGTTTAACAGTTTTATACATTAGAAATGCAGGAAAATTCCAAATTTATGACATATTGGAAGACCAGTTCGATACAAGACAGTACCATGTATCAGTTTGTAGAGTTTGTCATTGAAATAATAGTCCATATTTCTGCAATATTCCTGTCAAACCTTCATCATTGAACCTGCTGTACTTTTTGAAAATCCTAAGATCAATACTTGCAAAAGATTTGTTATTAGTCTGTTAAATATACAAGTAAACTTGCATGTGCAAGCGAGTGACAGGCCTAAGCACCTATGTGCCATATGTAAGAGAGTGACAGGCCTATGTGCCATATGTAAGAGAGTGACCGGCCTAAGCACCTATGTGCCATATATAAGAGAGTGACAGGCCTAACCATATATGTGCCATATGTAAGAGAGTGACAGGCCTAAGCACCTATGTGCCATATGTAAGAGAGTGACCGGCCTAAGCACCTATGTGCCATATGTAAGAGAGTGACCGGCCTAAGCACCTATGTGCCATATGTAAGAGAGTGACAGGCCTAACCATCTATGTGCCATATGTAAGAGAGTGACAGGCCTAAGCACCTATGTGCCATATGTAAGAGAGTGACAGGCCTAAGCACCTATGTGCCATATATAAGAGAGTGACAGGCCTAACCATATATGTGCCATATGTAAGAGAGTGACAGGCCTAAGCACCTATGTGCCATATGTAAGAGAGTGACCGGCCTAAGCACCTATGTGCTATATGTAAGAGAGTGACAGGCCTAACCATCTATGTGCCATATGTAAGAGAGTGACAGGCCTAACCACCTATGTGCCATATGTAAGAGAATGACAGGCCTAAGCACCTATGTGCCATATGTAAGAGAGTGACAGGCCTAAGCACCTATGTGCCATATGTGAGAGAGTGACAGGCCTATGTGCCATATGTAAGAGAGTGACAGGCCTAAGCATCTATGTGCCATATGTAGAGATCTATTTTTGATAAAACTGTTTGTGAAGGCTGTGTAGTTAGTGTGTGTATCATATTGGTGCTAGCTGAGTTCTGTGTGTAGGAATACACCCCTTTGTTTTCTGTGTACAGCACAAGCTTCCAATATTAAAAAATACTCAACAGAATCAAAATCCTTCCAATGTGTAGGTACAGTGCCTGGTGCTCAATAAGTGAGAAAGTCTGAGACCTTCTAACCATTGAAAAGCATCATCTAAATTGTCGTGGAAATAGCGACAGTTTGTGGTGCCCAATCTGAAACCAAACAGTAGATAGCAGTCTTTGTGCTCAGATTGTTGTGTAATATTTGACTGAAAATATGTTTCATCAAAGTTAGACATTGAAATTGAGCAATAAATTGAATGTTGCAATTGTGTTGTAGTCAAAGCTTAAAATTTTAGCTTTATGTGAAGATAAAAGGAACATTATTTGATGAAAGGAGTAATAATTTAACAATATGAAAACATTATTTGACAAAAGGTATATTTGTTTCTAAAGGAAAGAAAAAGATTGTTATTTTTTCATAAAGTTGTCATTTGCATTTACTGTCCTCATGGAATATTTGACAATGTTGTGGAAAGTTTGCAAATTTAATTATTGGAGAAAGGAAATCGAGTTAATTTTAATAAAAACTTGTTCAGGAGATTTTTTTTGTAATTAGATACTAAGATCCTTCAATATCCTGGATACATTACACTCTGTTCTGTTCATTTCTAGGGTAATCGGTGTAGATATATTGCTTCTAGCCAAGCACCACGAATCTAGGTAGTGTCTAAATACACTCTTTGTACATACACAGTCTTGCATGTACAGTAGGAAAATCTCACTTTATATAACATTATTAATTACCTGTACAGGTTTTTCTGTAAATTCAGTCCTATTTCTGAATGGAAATTGAAAATTTTCCTGGTGTTTTCAGTGTTTTGAAACCTTTTACTTTGATAATCAAATTAAAAAAAAGAAATCAGTTTCAGGTTTTCTTTATTTTGAAAGCAACAGAACCTCTGATTTGTAGATATTATATTTGTATATCTTAATTTAAGTAATTTTTTACAATAAATGTATAAACTAAACACTTGTTTGACTGTTTCTCTGCTGCCTACAGAGCAGTGTTGACACACTAGCTTTACACGTCTCTGTTGTGATGCATTCAGTGAAAAGGTGGTAGGTTCTGGCTTGTACCCAATTCAGTGAAAAGGTGGCAGGTTCTGGCTTGTACCCAATTCAGTGAAAAGGTGGTAGGTTCTGGCTTGTACCCAATTCAGTGAAAAGGTGGCAGGTTCTGGCTTGTACCCAATTCAGTGAAAAGGTGGCAGGTTCTGGCTTGTACCCAATTCAGTGAAAAGGTGGCAGGTTCTGGCTTGTACCCAATTCAGTGAAAAGGTGGCAGGTTCTGGCTTGTACCCAATTCAGTGAAAAGGTGGTAGGTTCTGGCTTGTACCCAATTTAGTGAAAAGGTGGCAGGTTCTGGCCTGTATTCAGTGAAAAGGTGGTAGGTTCTGGCTTGTACCCAATTCAGTGAAAAGGTGGCAGGTTCTGGCTTGTACCCAATTTAGTGAAAAGGTGGCAGGTTCTGGCCTGTACCCAATTCAGTGAAAAGGCTCCAATTGGCCGCCTCACTTGAGAGACGAGAAAGGTTTGGGATGGGTGATAATGCGAGCATGGTCATTTCACAGAACATACTCAAACATGTATACACGATAAAATCCACCCCTTGTATATAGATCCAACCTCACAATATTACACAATAGTGTAATTCAAAGATTAAAGTCACATCACAGTATATGCCTTTATAAATTAATTCATGATCTTATGAAGAAACAACCAATCAAATTCATTGTACCTGCCACATTCATGTTCAGCACCAGATACGTATTTGCCAACCATCTTGGAGCAAAATGAAAACTTCGGTAAAACTCAATGTATGGGTTACTGTGGAGCAGCACCCACAAATGTGTAAATCCCTTGTGTCCATGACATTTTTAGTGTGTTGAAAGCAATGTTAAATGGAGATTTATCAAGTGGGTAAAATTAAAACATTCTCCTAGGCATAAACAAGGTTGATTGCATTTGAAATGATTGGTTCATTCCACTAGGATAACAATGGGTACTTGGACTGAGTTTTTTCTGCAATAGATTCTGCCAATACACTTGGTAGTCCTGATACCTTGTAATCCTTTGAAGTTTGGGGGTAGCCTAAATTGAAATCTATGTTGAGATTAGATAAAAAAAAAATTCCAGAGGCTGAACTTCCATTCATATCTAACTTTGCACAGATGGAAGGACTTTAGGATTCTGAAAACTTGCCATCATTTTCTCCTTGGCAAGAGACACATGAGGCAGAAAAAAGTTGCAATGTGTTTGCTTAATATTGGTTTGAATTTGTTCTATGTAAATTAAAGAGTATTAGCCCTCCGGGACAACTAGTTCAAACATGTTTGACCCAATTACTATATGTACACTGTCAAAACAGTTTATAAACATCAGTAATCGGTGATAAGATTTGATAAATGCACACATTTAGAGCAAAATTATTGGACCAGACAGAAATTTAGGTAAAAAACTGTAATTGGTCTGCGTTGATATGTGCAGCAATTCTCAACTAGAGAAACCAAAGGATAATTGTTTTCAAACAATGTTACAGCTTTTGTTTCTGTGAATAAAACTGTCTGGCTTTAAACTGGTTCATCAAAAGTTTTGACAATGTTAGAATATGACCGTAATTGAAGGGAGCCTTTGCCTCAATAACATTAGCCTTCATGTTTCCCGCAATACAAAATGTCAATTGATTTAGACATAGGTCATGAATGCATGAGGTTTGGTTTCACATTTCTACTTTCAACGCAGTATTTTAACATGACCTTACAGTGTTCATGAATCTGACTCGCTGAATGAACAGCCATTTTGTTTTGCTCAAATGACCAACAGCAAAACAGCTCGAGCTTCACGATGTGAAACCACCAATTCATGGTTTAGATTTTTGTAGATGATAGATTTTATGCCCTTATATATCTTCTGGGACTTTCAATGACCAAGTGGTTATCGAGTTCACCAGATGACCATGGAACTGAATCTCTCTGATCATTATTTGAATCCAGGTCACGATGAATGTATAACTTGTTGAAACTACTGATTGCTTATGACTTTATCAACTTGACTGTAAAAGGACGACGTGAACCCAAATTTGTACAGGCCATAAAACGACAAACTTTTAGTGATGGAAAAACCCAGCTCATAAAAGGTTACCAAAAACTTTGCAAGGTAATCCTCCCAACCTTTGGTAACTCTACTGCCAACATACAGCATTCTTGGATATTCATACATACAAGCTGATTTCCCACTTCTGTCTGAATTCAACTTAACTGGTTCTGATGATGCCAGCCGTCCACACTCATTACATGTTACTGCTTTTGTAGGGTTGGTATAAAAGCAGCCGCCACCTTCTCTAGTCTTATATCATTGACAGGATATGAACAAGTTAGAAGTATGAAAGATGTTTATAGCATACATTACACCACTAAACTTTTTGCCGTACATCTGGGTCTAATGCCCCCAGCAGCTGCAATCTTCCTGTCAGAGACTGACACTAATCACCTCCCAGGTCTCACTCCTCCATGGAGACAAAACCTTATACGGACAGAGTTAAACCCAGGTCACATTCAGATGAAACCTAAGACACTGGACACTAGTAGAATACCAGATACCAGTTCATATAAAAGCTGTTCTTGATTTACATACTAAATTTGTTGATCATTTAATCACTGGAGCCATCAGAGGTTGGTCCGGGACACAGATATTCCCAATTGAAACATTTGTTTTGAGGTTTCATAAGGGACACAAAGTTGTACCTAGGTCTTGTACAAATGAACAGGAGATATCCGGTCTATGTGAACATGTTTGTATGTGTTAATTTATTTGTTGTATTTTGTCATATATTTGTAACCTGTCAGGAGAATTTGTCACTTTTGGTGTTGCGTGAGGCTACATCACATTTTGGGGGCCAAAGTCAAAAGACAGAAGATATTTAAGGTGTATGTGTAAAACATACTCCCATAAACATGTATTGACACTAACGGGCAATTGTAAATTTTTGCATCTACCTAGGTTGCAAATGTTCAACTTATGTTTTCTATACTGCACAAAAGAGTTCAAATTAAACCATGTTTGTCAAAGTATCTGAAAATATAATAGAAATAAACCATTTCTTTGTTATGACACTACTCAAGCTAGCTGGTCATAATTCTAGGAGCCTAATTCAGTTTCTTGCAGTAGGTAATATTTCTAGGACCCTAATTCAGTTTGTCACAGCTCATCTCTTAAAATAACTGGTATTATCAGAATTAAGCTGTTCCTCCACATGAGACCTAGCTACAACTGACAGGCAGGTAGTCTGTTTAGGTCTGGGAAAATGTGGAGATCTAAAGTTACACAAAATTAGAACTTGAAAAGCTGCATGTCAGCTCTGATCACAGGCTTCATTTTTCCACAGAACATCAAAGCCAGATGACATAATATTGCCCAATGTACAATACTCTAGTTTGAAATTGCATCCCCTCACAGTTCAGTCACAAGCTTTTAGTAATTTGCAAAACTTTGTATTTTTGATGGAGTAATAGCATCTTTCCACACAGCTGGCAGAAGACTTGAATTCTATCACTTGAAATAATCAATGTCATTCCCATATTTAGGATTAAGATTAAGATTGAAACTATACTTTGTGAGAAGTGCTGCTTACAATGAGTGATATCAGATGACTTGAACAAGTACTGCCGGATGAAGGACTTCAAAAGCTCTGTTCCACATTCAATGACCATCTTGAAGGAGCCAAAGGATTGCTGATCCATGGATACTCCACTGTGCCCGGATGACCACCTGCTGTGGTATGGGGGCAGAGGAAATACCAAAAATTTTATAAACATGACCCAGTTGGTCCTGGATGGATGCCAGATTGTGGGGCATCATTGGGACCTTCTAATCAGCACATCCGTATAAAAGGTTAGGTTCTTTAGTTTGTACAAGATAGATGGCAATTTTTTTAAAGAAACCACAGAATAAACAAATCAGAAATCAAATCCGAATACCATTTAAAATATTGTCATGGACCAGCTGGGGTCAACAAAGGTCACCTGAGGTAGCCCCAGATTTCTGGTAGCAGTGGGTGGTTATTGTGGCCGCATTTGTGAAACATTAAATACTTACTGGGTGTAAATTGTGGCACTGAATGGCCTGAAAAATGGTCCTGATGGGCTGGATGTACCAGATAGTCCATGGAGATTTACAGGGATGACCCTGGAGGGATAAATTGGGCTTGCTCCCAATTTATATATAACAGCCCTAATTAAGTACAATATATATTGCAAATATATCTAATCTGTATATGTAATGCAGCTAGTGTTGGTTCCCACATAGAAATCAATCAAAACAAAAACCAACGACTGAAGAATTGACTCCAATAGCGGAAATAAAGCAATTCGCTATGCACCAGACTTAATTTTTGGGCCAGTGACATTTAGCTAAAAGCTAATTTCAAATTATTCAAGGATTTATATTTTACCGAATTCTAATATGAGACTAGTTTTGCTCTTATAAGTAATTTACTCAATAACAAAATGTCATCATAGCTATTTGTTGTATATAAGGGGACTCTACCAGTGTCTTCTAACAAGGACAATGTTGTGTGTGGCAATGGACTGAAAACAGAGTTCTTACCATACAAGGTATATGTGTTATTGGACACTGTATGGCCCCTGTACAGGTCACCGGATACAGACAATTGTTTTGATGCTGAACAGATCACAGGACAGATCCCTAAATACAATGGATAAACTCAACTATTAACTACGTGAAAAAGACTGTGGTCAGGTCAGATTGGTTTCATTATTGTAATACTGTGATATTGTATGAACTATTCAGTTGACTGAAATTATTCTTTTAATTATTAAATAAATTCGTTAAGTGAAACTTTTGTCTTCTCCTGTAGTAACTTTAAAGCAACCAGTAATTGTTACTGCACTTGCTCTGTGGACTTGTAACACTATTACTCAACGAGCTGTGGAGCTACATATCAGACAATTGGCCATGACACAGAAAATCAAACAGTCGGCGAACAACATTTCACAAAAACACTCTAAATTAAATAGTTTTGTACTTACAAGATAATGTTAAAGCCAAATTTAAAAAGTAGATGTTACTCAGCTATTTAGCTAAAGCCCTGAAAATATGTAATGACACAGATCTAAAAAAGTAGGCGAACAACATATTTTCATAAAAATCCTCAAAATTCAATTGTGTTGAAGACACAAGTGACTTTCTCAGTGGCAAAATGTCCAAGTTACTGTCACTAGGCTGTGGAGCTATAGCTATTAAGCTTTTCCATTATATAGTTCATAAAAAGTAGCTAACAATATCTTCAAGTAAAACATTGTAACAGTTACAGTTAAAAAGAAAAAAAATACTCATAAGTTTTTCTGACTGTTAAAACAGAAAATAGCTTTTGTTCACTTAGCTTTTGTGGTATACCTCTAAATCAGGTACCATGTTGTTGGTACAGAGATAGTGGCTTGACAAGGTATTTTAGTAATCTTCTCAATAATGCAGTCATTTTGGATTTAAATGAAGCAATTTACTAAAAATTAGCTATAAACACTGATACTCATATAGCTATGGATCTATATGTGCAGAAAACAGCACAAATATGGAGCACATAAGAAACTCATCTCAAATTACGCCTGAAATCGACTTGACAGCCCTTTACTTTAGTGAAAACTGTGCAACACCATCACACTTTGGTGGGAGATAAATATGGGATCAGTATAACAATACTTAAACAGAAAAATGAGACAGTGGGTTAAACTGAGTAAATATATATTGTACAAGGACAGCTTACTACGCAATGGTCAATTGGCGAATTTCCTTTGTTAAAAGTTTATACCTGATTCACACTGATAAGGCTCTACAATTTGCTCTCTATTTGAAAAAGATCCATAAACCCTCCGACCGTTTCTGATCATCTTCAGATGTGTGTGGCGTGTTTCTTTGCTGTTTTTTGTTTGTTTTGGATCACTGAAAAGAATATCCAGCATATGTGAAACTGTGTCTGTTGCTTTTCTTGGACTAGAGATGCTCCCATTTCTAGACATTCCTTGTACTGCTAGCATCCTATACTACTGTAGTGTTTATATCTGGCACTAATGATAACGCCTAGTAGTTTTGTAATAATTTGCAAAAATCACCGCTAGTTTCCGGTGACTTGAACTAAGTCTGGTATATTGTGAGTCTGTCACTGGTGGTAAAAAGACATAATTGTAAACATGCACGGGCAACAATGTGAAATGGCAAACATGTTCACAAGTAGTCGTAAAGTCAATTTATTCCATTTGTATCCCATTAGTCAAAATGTAAGATACTTAATTAAATTCATTGGTTGTTTTATTGCCAAGCAAATGATAGTATTATGTTAACAACACTAGTACCTGTCATGTTTGAACTTTGGTTATTTGTGTTTCCATGGAAATAAAATTATATCAAATTAAGTCCATTGACAAAAGTAATTTTTTAATTCCTTGTCAAAGGTCTGGTCTACCCCAAAACAGAGGTACAGCTACATCGGAGATGACACATCGGGGAAGTGTGAAGTAGGCAGAAGCCATCCTGTGTACCTGTAAGATAATGAAAGATATGATTAGTATGTGAAAACTGTTGGAGAGTTACATTCACAAGTACTGTACCATGGGCCAATCTCTGAAACAGGTAGTAAGGAATTGATGTGTGAGTGGAATTCAGTTCTTTGTGTCCACACAGTAGTGATTTTACTCAGCTACTGTACAGTCTGAAAACACTGCAAAGTAACAATGAACAAAACTTGTTTGACAAAATAAGTCTAAAGACAATCTGCAGGCATTTTACAAACTTTTACAGCCAGAAATTGACTGAACACTAGTATACACCTGAGGGAGCTCACTGGTAATTAGTCTCAATGTGCAATCAACATTTCTCTCTTTTTGCATTGCAAGTAGTTTGGTTTTACATTTTTACAAAAATTCCATGGGCTAAACAACCAATGACAATCCAAATGTTTCTAAATGTTCCAGAGAGGAATTACTGAGCGTGTGGTGTTTATTTAATTGATTGACCTTAACCTCTCTGGTTGTGAGTTTGACCCCATCTCCTGGCAATATGACCTGATATAACCTTAGTAGTGGCAAGGGAATCTAACTGTCCAAGAATACAGCTAAAGAATTTTTTATGTAATAGACCATTAAATATGGTGACAGATATATTTTGTTGTGGCATCAAGGCTGTGAAACCAACAGTCGCTTATTTTTGCTCTCACTACTTTCATGGATTGTGGCGCAGTGTGATGACTATCTGTCTGTTCACAGAAGTTAAGCGGCAATGGGCTATGTTAGTACTTGGATGGGTGACCGCTTTGGTGTACCACTTTTTGGAGACAGCAGACTTGTGATACACCTCCTACATGGCTGTGAAGTGGTGATAGACTTTAAAGACACGTTTTGGAATAAGGTGCCTTACGTGGAAAGCATGAACGTTGTATCATTTTTATATGAGAAGCCATTAAAAAGTTATTAAAAGTTATATCATTAATCTGATACTGATTTAAAATAAAACATCTTATTAAGTTCGACTGTCACAGTAGTTACATAATGGCACCATTATCTGTGTTATTACTTGAAATATTTAATTCCTGAGTACTTTTGACAAATGGTCATAAAAGTCAGACAAGACTTCGAAAAAGCACTTTGATCTTTGACATCAAGTTTATGGGACACGTGGTAGAGTGGGAAATCACTGGATCCTCATCTTTTATTGCTGGGTTCAAATCCCACTCTAACCTATAGTGGGAAAGGCTGATGGTTGCTTTCCAGTTCTCTGTTTTCAGTGTTAACCACCAGGTTTGTATTACATCCCTCCACTTCCAACTCCTCATCCTTCCAGCCCCCACCACACACTATGAAATATACTAAATGTGTTAAAATGGTAAGTGAATCCAAATCAATCAATTAAAATGCACTCGTGTATAAAATTGTAAAAGGGATGATGAGGAAGGCCCAGTAGAAGGGGGAGGGGAGGATTGAAGAAAGGGGAAGTTAAAGGTTAAATTTTTGATATTCAACATACACCAAAATCAGTAGCATCTTGTTAACTAGGCTGATCAGGAAGCACAAGGGATTGGTAAACAAAGATAAACAACCTTGCAAGTAATGTGAGAGGAGGCCAACTGATTATCACTTGCTTTTCTGTTTATTTGCCATTATTTTGGTTAGTAAATCACGCAATAACTTAGCAAAACATGCCCCATGCCAGTGCATTGTTGTACATCTACCTGATTCAGTAGCCTGGCTTTGTTTACCAAACCTCCGCTATGGTTTATGTAGTATGGCCGCCATTTATTAGTTCACACTTGGTAGGGGATAAATTCGGGTGTTGTTACAGCTTTGTGTAGGAGTTTGTACGTTGAATTGTTTCTGTGTTTAAGACTACTCATTTCCTCTGGCCTTACATCCAATGTTACTGAAATTCCAACAGCTGACAAAGAATAGAGCATCTGACGTCATTGCTTGCACTTTACTCACAAAAAACAAAACAATCTTCAATACAATGTGTAGAAACTGTTAAACCTGGAAATCTGCAGGAGAGTTTTCATCTAGGAACAAAAATCCTCAAAAGTTATGCTTTTGGCATATTTAGATATTATGCTTTGGGCATTGTTAGATGTACCTGAATAAATGAACTGATTACTGAGGTATTTATATATGATCTGTGTGACATTGAAATCCTCCATAAGCCTTGAAATGTTCACAGTGTATTCCCAATAGTGGGTAACACACTCACCTAGGAACACAGAGAAGGGGGGGGTTCGAACCCATGTACAGAGCAGATACATAGTGGCTCGGATGACCACTTAAAATGGTGGGCCTCTGGCATTAGGGCCTATCCCCCAGTGTCAGGCTAACAACACTCAGGGACATTGATAAATGGTCATCCTTGAGCCTCTGTCTTTCAGTTGGGAAATTTAAGTCACTGGAGAGATACAGCTGTACTTGTACAGTCAGGATGGGTAATATGTCACCCTGAGTCCTGTATTACATGGAGATATTACCCTGAGTATAAATATACAAAAAATACAATACAATAGTATTACTTGCCTTGATATGGCATTTGTCTTGTATATATCAGTATGTTTACTTTAGAAAAGCGCTCCTTGTTGTTTTATGGTCAGTGTGTTGGACCATGGGGTGAAATGTCTGGGACTCGAACCTTTGACGAGTCTATACTCTTAGAGAAGGTCCTTTAGACATGTGTCTCTCATGTTTTGGAAAGTATCTGTAATAAAATGTTTACAGTTACAACAAATACTGTAAGGTTAAAACACACAAATTATACCAAACGTTTCATCATTCGGATTGACCTTTGTACAATATGTTTGATATTGCTGGTAAAATTTGATTAACTTTACATTGAAGACCATTCAAAATAATTCAAAGAACCACTGAATTCTTTTAAGCTAGTCTGGCCCGTTTAAAATTACAGGTTTAAATATAACACAGTGCTCTGTCCAAACGTATCAGGAACAAATGACTTCCAACAATAACACAGAGATTAGTTTGTGAAATAACTCATCTATAAGCCTATATAACACACCTCCTCAGAATACAGGTGACCACCATTGTGGAGACATAATAATACAGACCCTGGACAGAGATCACGTGACACAGATAGCAACCTCAGTGTGTCAGTCCTCTGGCTCCACTACAAGCAGATAACACCTGTCTCTGTGTATATGAAGTGGTCAGCCCTCACTGACCACAAGTGTGTATGTGCTGACTGTAATTCCTCTTACATTGAATTCAATCAGACAAGTATCCAAACATGGTCAATACGTCAGCCTCTCGTTCAAGTAGGAAGAAGGAAGGTTAAAAGGTAAGCCTTAGCATTGATGGTAGATATGGTGAACGGCTTTCCAGGAAAAATGATAATGATCTTTTAATTACATTCTAATATCCATGGCTTTTCACACAATCCGATTTGAATACAGTGGAGCCCAGAACAACTTCTCTTATGTGAACAGGTGAAGGTGGAGAGTAACATCATTTGCAGAAGTGAAAAGTGTTTTAAAAAAAAACAAACAAACAGAAGAGGTAATCCAGTGTAAACAGGATGTATTGGAAGAGTTTATCAGAGTAACAGGTTCAGATCATTTTTTTTGTCTCCAGACTTTCAATGACCGTCTTTTAGACAGGTTGTGGGGTGAACACAATGGCTGTGTTTTACAGAAGTTAAATGCAGATGATCTACATGAGTACTGGGATGTCTTACCACTTCAGTGCACTACTCGTCTTACTGATGGCTTTGTGCTCGCGTTAGGGGACCAAAACACCTTTCGGTCTTGATAACCATATTTTTAGTTTTAAAGGAATCCTATCAAATACATAAGATATGTGATAACTGAGTATTGGATTTCAGGCCTGTTTCTAGTAGTGACAATGCATTAGATAATGTATCGGAATTTAGAATGTCATGAAATAAGGAACATATTTCTTAGTGTTGGTTTTCAGTTGCAATCTCACTGTCAATTGATATCAAATTTAATTTTCACTTTAATGTTGACACATCCATTACAGAAAAATCCACCATTTATTGCTAAACACGTTTAAAAATCACCACAAAGTTCACTAATCGTTGCAAAAAGGTTTGAAGCATCACATTTTCAGACCCACATTTAGATGTGGGTGACGTCATTCCTCATGGAGTGACCAACTTCAGAAAAACTTTTTATTTAGTATTTTCCATTGTAGTAATTCCTTGTATTCTGATTGGCCACAGTTTACTGATGACATCGAGTTTATTTCACAATTACTGAAGTAACAGGAACAGTCTGGGCAGGTGTCTGATACTTATACCTCTTTATCTGACTTAAACTGTAGTGAACTGCTTCAGTAATCAAAGTAAAGTCATTCTGTTTTACACCCATATTTCCAGAATGCATATTGAATGTTTACCTTCAAACATTTCCATGGCGGTGAGCAATAATAGGGGATTTTAGAGAACTTTGTCAAAATTTGCCCCACATGCAATCCCTAAAAGTTAGAACTAAATAGGAGCACAATTTTTAAGGTACTATCCTACAGTTTTAGACATAAAAATTATATTTTTTGTTAATCAGCAACCTAAAAAGATATCGAATATTAAACTCTGACACTGATTTTTTTAGGGGGGGGGGGGGGGGGGTTAAACATTAAATTATGTTATTATACTTAGCTTTTCTTAAGATAAAATCCTTGTTGATAAAAGGTGAATATTTTTGGGGAATTATCATTCAATACTTTTTATGTGTAATAAATGTTTTTAAGAGATAAATGTTTCATGATAATCATGTTGTTGTCTTTTTGACTCTAATGGTAAGCTAAGGCCAACTAAAATCAATTCCAGTCAACATATTAAATCACCTTACTAACTATCATTAATACCTTGTGAGACAATACGTTTGATCAAGACAAGGGGATACATTTTTTGATGAGGATACACTATTTTGCTGCAAGATTCTGCACCACCTAATCCCCCTATTGTTTGGGATACAAAATGTTGCAGAAAAATAATGCATCCCCTGAAAGATCAAAGGAGAGGATACACTATTTATGGGGATGCATTATATTGCGTTACACCGGATCTGACAATGATCCCTTGTTATTGATTAACAAAAAAAACATCTTTGGTGCACGTGTATAAGTATTTGTAATTCTAAATAGTGTATGTGGAATTCCAAATACGTATTTGGAATACATATATAGAATTATTACAACATGACACCAAGCTTGTGTTGATATTGGACTAAAATATCACTATTGATACCAAACTGTACTTTGGTCTCATAAATTGCTGACTGTTGAAATATTTTTCTCACTGTTAAATGTATCATTCTACACATAAGCTGGGGACGCCATTTGGGAGAGTGGGACAGTCCTTTTAGATGTGTATATTTTTTCACTATAACTACTTTACATATCTGTATATCGCAGATTAAGGAGAGCCAACCCACCCAAGCGCTGGACCAGTACATATTGTATTTTGTGATATTTATCTGACCACAAACTGATGTGAATTTTACAACAATCCTCAGAACCTGAGAAATGTGTTATCACACAGAAACAGCCATTGAAAAGTCTGATTACATTAATAACCTCAGATTGTACAAGTCTAAACAACTGATTAGTACATCTCACAGATAGCAAATTAATAAATACATGAGCTTATCAAACAATTACGACCGCATTACCAATCAAAACATCCGGTGTGTTTATAAGATTTGGGTGAGTTAGTTTCCACTTGGAGTTTTATTTCAGAAAAAGTGGAAACCATTGTGAGATATGTGTGAGAGATTAAAGCATTTTTGTTTTATCATGTTTTCAAGATCCACAGACATTTGTGTTCATTTATTTATTTGGGGTTTTACGTCGCTTTCAACACTGTACAGGTCATATCATGACAGGTAGTTGGAAGGGGAGAGGAAACCAGTACATACAGTTTGTCAGGGTTCTGTACTGTAAACTGCTGACCAACAGCAAGCAAATACCAGCTTTCTCACTTGAGGCTGTGCCGGGAATCAAACCCCAGCCTCAGAGGTGGGAGGCGAGAGTGTTACCACTCTGCCACCGTGGCCCCCCGACATTTGCGTTTAGAACACAAGCATCCAGTGCTATGAGTAAATATGATTAATTACTATACAAATAATATGTTAATTAATCTACAAGGGTATAGCTTTGGTAAGCCAGTACACACAGGCATACTATGTGGTTAGTGGAATCGTTAATGAGATATACAACACCCCATCTCTAAACAAATACTGCTTATAGCTACAATTTTCTAATAAATCAGGGCATACCAAGTATAACACCTAGCTCTTCCTCTGATCTATATTTGCAGTATGTGTGCAATGAATTTGAAGTTGTTGATTTTGATTTTCATCAATATTTCCCCACTGATTGGCAGGAAATCTCTCAAGAAACGTTTTTTCCGGCCTCAGAGGCTGTCAAATAGTGTCAACCCTGAGCATTTATTGAATACACTTCGCTGGCTGCCAATATATAACAAACTCAGTTCAACAACATTCTTTATACATTAAATTCTGTCAAGGATTAGTGTTCTATGTATTCTCCTTCCACCCATTACATTTCCTGTTGTAACCTTTTCAATTCCGTTAGGCTAAAACTTACAATTCAGTGATGTATGTCTGTAACACCATTGTCTAATAGTTGCTGAATAAATTACCTGAAATGCTCAGACATACTGAATCCCTTGATATTCAGATATATTAACACTGATTCATTTTTTGCACTTGTTTCCAATTTTCTGAGCTTTGACTTAGTCAAAGTACATTACAGCTGATCAGTAATATTCATACAAGTCATGTTTACATTGGCTGGGTGGAGGAAATCAGTGCATACTAGATGTTGAAGCATCTTCCTTGTAAACCATCAGTGACTAACAAACAACCGGCAACTTTCCAAGTTAAAGCCAGGACAAGTGTTTGAAACAACAAGCCGAAAGACGGGGTATAGTCTAGCCAAAGTAATCAAACAGGTCAGAAAGCATTTAAAATCACTTACATTTCTCTGTTAAATGTGATTCTAAAGTAACCATCCTAACACAGATCTGACCAGTGCCACAAACCTGACAGATGCTATGTGATACCTCAGTAGCCACAAGTATTTGTTTATTCTTACAGGGATAACCTTTAAATACACCAAAATTAAAGTGAAATGTAATAGATTTTCTTCCCATACACTTGATGATTTGCTTCCTCTTGTGTATCCTTTCTGTGGTGTATTTATGCATGTAGAACTTAAACAGTTTTGTTTTCACATCTCACAAGTCATTGTAGAGAGATCAAGCTTTGAAGACTGCCATTAGATCAGCTCAAACAACTAGTCAAAATGTTGTATGAATTTCCCTGTGGGGTTTTTGTAAATAGGTTGCTAGCCACATAAAAAGTACCAGCAGATACAAATTGAATGCGTATGATCTCATGGCTGAGGTGGTTTGGAACTTCTAACTGTAAAAGGTCTTTACAACATCAACTTGCCTGCTGGGGGAGTTTCCCACCATAACAGTTACTTCACAGTCTTACACAGGATTCAGAATAAAAAAAAAATTCACAACAGTATGTGAAATACGCCATAGTATGTGAAATTAACCACAGTGTGTGAAATATACCACAATATGGGAAATAAACCAGAGTATGTGAAATACACCACAATATGTGAAACATCACCACAGTATGTGAAATACACCACAGTGTGTGAAAAATCACTAGAGTATGTGAAATACAAAACAGTGTGTGAAATACACCACAGCATGAGAAATACAACATATTATGTGAAATACACCACAATATGTGAAACATCACCACAGTATGTGAAATACACCACAGTGTGTGAAACATACCACAACATGTGAAATAAACTACATTATGTGAAATACACCACAATATGTGAAAAATCACTAGAGTATGTGAAATACAAAACAGTGTGTGAAATACACCACAATATGAGAAATACAACATATTATGTGAAATACACCACAATATGTGAAATACATTACAAAATGTGAAATACACCACACTATGTAGAATTCACTACAGTGTGAAATACACCAGAGTATGTGAAATACACAAGAATATGTGAAATACACCAGAATATGCAACGTAAATTGCAACATATTTTGTGAAATACACCACTATACGTGAAATTCACAGCATGTGGAATTCTATTGTGAGAAACCTGTTCTTTTTCTTCGCTATGTGGGATTTTTTTACATATTTGTGATTTGTATTCAAGTAGTTGTTAAACAAAAAGAAATCTATGAATAAATAAATCTCGGATTTTTTTCAGTAACTTCAGTCAAACATATTAACGTATCAGAACATTACATTGTAATATAGTCTGAGTAGTGACTTGCAATTTCAATATTAAACTAATTTTCCCATATCCAAATTGATTGCTTGTCAAGTATTTTTTATGACTGCATAATGAATCAGGTCACAGATATACACATATGTAATTTACCAATTTACCAATACATAGTACATGTACCTTATAATAATGTATAAAGTCACCAAAAGGCAATATGTAACAGACTGTAGAGATTAACGTGTGTACTGTGGTATTAATTGTATCCACTGCCGCCGCAGCGCGTAGCGAGATTTTCGGCATTAACGCTGTAAGAGGAAAACTACATCAGCTAGGTTCATCATATTTGCAGGATATCTTTATTGGGGGTAAGCTTCTCTGGGACTAAAATTAGCCTCATTCTGAAAAACAAGATGGCCGCTGCAGGCATTTCTTTCGAAATTATCTACATTTTTCTACTGGCTGTTTCTCATAGGTAGAAGGTGGAATCTCTTCATAGGTGATATGTATAACAGATAAACATGTCCCCTACAACTTTGCAGACATTTGACCTTGAAGCTCTTAATTCAAGGTCATCCCCGGAGTGCCAAAGTAACCCACATAGTGGACTTTAAACGTACCTATATGTCCCTTATTATTGGTCCTAGAGGTTTGCAATGTGAAACCAACCTCATGTTTTGTGAATCTTCTGATGTTGTCAGATTTGATCTTGGGCCCCTCCTGCAAGGTCAAACGAGGATAGCCAAACTTAAAACTGCTTATAACTTAAAACTGCTTATAACTCTGTTATTATTGGTCCTAGAGGTTAAGGATGGTGAACCAACATACAGGAAATCATGGGCTGGGAATATTTTGGTGTGGTCAGATTTGATCTTGGGCCCCTCGTTCAAGGTCAAACAAGGATAGCCAAACTTAAAAGTGCTTATAACTCGCTTATTATTGGTCATAGAGGTTAAGGATGGTAAACCAACCTATAGGAAATCATGGGCTGGAAATCTTCTGGTGTGGACAGTTTTGACCTTGGGCCCCTCCTGCAAAGTCAAATGAGGATAGCCAAACTTAAAAGTGCTTATAACTCTGTTATTATTGGTCCTAGAGGTTTGGGATGGTAAACCAACATATAGGAAATCATGGGCTGGGAATCTTCTGGTGTGGACGGATTTGACCTTGGGCTCTTCCTTCAAGGTCAAATAAGGATAGCCAAGCTTAAAATTGCTTATAACTCGCTTATTAATGGTTGTAGAGTTTTGAGATGGTAAACCGACCTATAGGAAATCATGGGCTGGGAATCTTTTGGTGTGGTCAGATTTGATCTTGGGCAACTCATTCAAGGTCAAACGAGGATAGCCAAATTTAAAAGTGCTTATAACTCGCTTGTTATTGGTCCTAGAGGTTAAGGATGGTAAACCAACCTATAGGAAATCATGGGCTGGAAATCTTCTGGTGTGGTCGGATTTGACCTTGGGCCCCTCCTTCAAGGTCAAACGAGGATAGCCAAACTTAAAACTGCTTATAACTCTGTTATTATTGGTCCTAGAGGTTAAGGATGGTGAACCAACATACAGGAAATCATGGGCTGGGAATATTTTGGTGTGGTCAGATTTGATCTTGGGCCCCTCATTCAAGGTCAATCGAGGATAGCCAAATTTAAAAGTGCTTATAACTCGCTTGTTATTGGTCCTAGAGGTTAAGGATGGTAAACCAACATGTAGAAAATCATGGGCTGGAAATCTTCTGGTGTGGTCGGATTTGACCTTGGCCCCTCCTTCAAGGTCAAACGAGGATAGCCAAACTTAAAACTGGTTATAACTCTGTTATTATTGGTCCTAGAGGTTAAGGATGGTGAACCAACATACAGGAAATCATGGGCTGGGAATCTTTTGGTGTGGTCAGATTTGATCTTGGGCCCCTCGTTCAAGGTCAAACAAGGATAGCCAAACTTAAAAGTGCTTATAACTCGCTTATTATTGGTCCTAGAGGTTTGGGATGGTAAACCAACATGTAGGAAATCATGGGCTGGGAATCTTCTGGTGTGGACGGATTTGACCTTGGGCTCTTCCTTCAAGGTCAAATAAGGATAGTCAAGCTTAAAATTGCTTATAACTCGCTTATTAATGGTCCTAGAGCTTTGACATGGTAAACCAACATACAGGAAATCATGGGCTGGGAATCTTTCGGTGTGGTCAGATTTGATCTTGGGCCCCTCGTTCAAGGTCAAACGAGGATAGCCAAAGTTAAACATGCTTATAACTTGCTTATTATTGATCCCACAGGTTTACAGTGTGAAACCATCTCATAGGAAATCATTTGCTGGGAAAATTTTGTGTTCAGCTCTGACCTTTGGCCCCTCCTTCAAGGTCAAACGTTGGTTCACTGGCTTTGGTGAGTTGTCTTTCCAGTGGATACAAATTTCGGTTCTAGGTCTAGTTGATATTGAAACCATGTTGAAATTAACACTTGTAATATTGGTATTGACACTCACAAACATGATCAATATTGAAATGTTGATGAATGATAACAAGACTACTGAGAGTCTGTAGAAAGGCTAGTTTTTATAAAATAAAGCGTGGAAATGCCTTGGGCCAGACAATCTTACATTCACATTAAATCACATTTATTTCTCCCCAATTTAACGCAAGCCTTTCAACATGTTTTCTAGACATTTGTCAGTTCAGTAAAAATAAAAAAACAACAGGCCATCCAAACTCACTATACATTAGGGAGATTTTTTTCTGAACAAAAAGGAAAACAAATACTCCTTTCAAATTTACAGAGTTTACAAAGCAACTTAAGTTTTGAATGGATTTGCAAATGCATGTTTTAGATGCCTACATTTGTCGACTCCTAAACATTTTCCACCTGATAGGTTTTACAGGATTATTTTAACGTGGAGGGTTGCTGCTTTCCTAAAAGTCTCAGTTCTACTGATACATTGAGTGTTTGGTGTTGTAACTTGGCAGGTACCTCAATGTGGCATAAACAGGAAGATAGAGTACTTGTCAACAATGACTTGGCAACACTCGTACATTTCTGCATACCATATAAGGAAGCTGAAGTGACGATGGGCTTAAATTAGTTATTGAAAAATCTACATTACCTGGCTGAAAACAAGTAAAAATAAAGGTTTTTTTGTCCAGTTTGTGCAGTAATTTCAGTTAAATTTATAAGCAGCAACTTTCTTATTTTCAAAAAGATATTTACTTCTTTTAAAAAGATGAATATTTAACACTAAACCTGTTTGTATTTGCTGAAATGCACATGTAATTCTTCTTAACATTAGCCTATTGCCTACTTGCTGACCACCGAATTTTTCACTATTTGGAAATAAAACAATGTCAATGGTGGGTGGTGGGAGAAAAATAATACATAGTTTGTTCAATCAATCACTGAGGTGTGATTACAGATTCCTGATCCACAGACCTAATTGTAAAGCCTATATTTTGACAAATGCTGTATATTTTGGAGTTTTAACTTGTACTGGGGCTTGTTTGGTGCCAAAACATCATTATTTACAAACAGAGGTTGATCTTTAGTGTCAAGACTACAAGACAAAAGATTCTGATACCAAAGTATGTTTGTGGTAAAAATATACACAAACCTATTTCTTCTCTATGTGGTCTATTGACTGTTGGTCCTCCAACTTTTTGCAATATGGAGGGAAAACTGGACTGGACACAACCATTGCTGAGACAATTAGAAAACAATCCAAGTGAAAAGCTCAACAGACAGTGAGAGTCTCAACAGTATTGTTGGGAACTCTTGTGTTAAACATTAACAACATGGAAACATGGACTTAGTATAACTAATCAGTAGATGGGTGTTGCCATGGAAACGCTAACTGCATTCCCTGCTTGCATTGCAAATCACCAGTTTCCTTCAGGCCATTACAACATACAGAGAACATAAAAAAGTGATGGCGTTTTGTGTAATTTTTGTGTAAATACTTTAATAATACCCAGTGCATTCCCTTCCCAGGCTATTTGATTTCATTCATATTTCTCACATCATAAGTTCTCAAAACTCCATCTCCCCTCCACTTGTCAGCTACCTTAACTCAAAGTCTCTTTCAACTTCACTTAGTCTTTGTTTCAGAAATAATCTTTAATTCTATTTTCATGAAATTAACAAAGAATTACACACTCAGAATTCTGCAAGAAGGTAAAAAATTCCTCAGTCAGTGGCTACATATGGTCTAAGGGTTGTCTAAGCACATAAATGCATTACTTAGCTTTGAGGTAACCTTAGCGACTTAAACTGGTATATTTTCCAGGTGCCCCCATCACTACATCTCCAGCTGACAGACTCAACTAGCAGTGACATCATTCTCAATGTGACTCCCTAATTGTCTGACTCCAGGGGGCAACATCCCCCCACAAACTGGCAGGTTTTTACATATCTTACCATATTCTCACTAATAACGCAGCAAAACTTTTATCTCTGTATCTATCTTATCGTATTCTCACTAATATCCAAATCAAATGCTCAGTTTGTAATATCTTATCATTTTCTTACTAATTACTCACCCAAACTCTCATGTTTAATATATGTTACCTTATCAGCTCTGATATCCCCCAAACTGTATGGAGCTTATATAATTTACTGTATTTTAAAGTTAAAATCTCACCCATAAAATGCTAGGAGTTACATCACGCTTTGGTAATAGTAATCTCAATGCACCCCCCCCCCCCCCCCCAAAAAAAAAAAAAAAAAAAAAAAAACTGGAGGGGCTAGAATATTCTATGTTTGTCTGTTTGTCCGATCACATAACTTGCTTGAAAGCCATAGACTATACATCAATTCAGAGTCATATTTTCACACAAGGTGAAGTCTACGTATTGCTCACTTCTCATCAAAAATAATCAGGATCCGGATAGCGTATCCGGAATCAGTTTTATGATGTTTCAGTAATATCTATAAAAAATAACTCAAAAACTATTGTCCAGATTGGGTTATTGTTTCATACACTGAGGGGTCTATATGTGTCACGGCCGTCCTCAAAGTTGATGAGGGTTCGGATCAAAAATCCATAATTTTATTTTTAGCACAGGCCAGGGTTTGTGCACTGACAGGCAATATCTCTCCTTTTATGAAATGACTATTGTATCTAAATTTTCAAGTGTTTTTTTCTGTTGAAAAACTGTCAGGCAATGAGGTTTTCAATTGTAAGGGTGCAGTTTGTTTTGGGTTTAACATCGCTTTACAGTATATAGTAAGCGTCATATCACGGTGTGTGGGTGAGGACATGGAGGAAACCAGGGCATACCAATCGGTCAGCATTCCATAGAAAAAAACCATGGTGCAATTTTCCTAGTTTAGATTCGATCCCAGAACATGAGAGATGTAAGGCTAGGTCTAGGTAGTTAAGATTCAGTTCTGTAAACAAATGACTTAAAAAAATTAGGAATATTCATATCACTCCAAACCACAGAAACAAAAACTCCATGAGGTCATCTCTGCATTATCAGGAAACAGCTTTCTATGGTTGTATGTTGGCAGGAAAACACAATCCAGACAAAATATAGAGAAAAACCTCCAAGCAATTAGTTACTAGTACATGAATAGACACTTTCCTTGTGTGTGTTGTTCTGGTAGAAAGCTTCTACAGGACTACATCCATATGTTCTACTACATGGGATATTCATCAAGCATTTCTGATGTAATTTGAGAGGATTCTTAACTATTCTTACTGAAGAATGTTTCATTATTTTTGAAAGAATTGTAGCTTTTTCAATAAATTTCCTTTGTCTAAGCTTACATTTCCTAAATTCCTAATGTTTTCTCATCTTATATATACTATATCTGCACAGAAGAGGCGCCTTACTTATTTTCTTGAAAATGCAATGGGTCTCTTGTAAAGCCTAATAACTTCTTTATTTCTATTCTAGTGATTCTTTCATTGATGTCCTCAGTATGACAATGTGCAGTTATGACAGCAAAACTGATAAGATAAGCTGACATGTGTAAATAACCCAGGAGAATCTCCATCAGCTGACCTATATGTTTCCCAAATATCATGTTTTATTAACTTGTTCTGTCTCTTCCAAATAAGCAACTCTGTAATGTTCTATATTAAAAACCTCTTCAATTATCTGAATCTTCTGTTATCCAACTACAGTCTCACCCACAGTGTGTTCAGATATCAAGTACTTCATGTACCTCTACTTAATGTGCATTATTTCCAACTCGGTTACGTAGTTTTTGTGATCTGTGTCCGTCAACATGTGACATAAATAAGTCAATACAAGAACTAAAATCAGTGTCGGTGATTTGGAGTCGATATCATGGAAACTTTGGCTAATAGTTCTTTTCTATGACAAACTCTGTAACAGCTAAAATTCCTGTAACAACAGTATTTTTGAGAAGTCTACTAATGATGTACAAGGTTAACTCTGGCCTTAGGCCGAAATCTGTAATCGGATGCGTGTGTACAAACCTTATGTACAGAGTACCAGCGATTAAAAGACATCTGTCAAGAATTAAATGGATCACAAAGTGTTGTGTAATGGCTATGTGACAGCCGGGTCAGAGGTCACAGGTGGTCACAGAGACAGCCTGTGTGTTTGGGTGTGTGTTAACTCTAGGTCACACTTTGCCGAACTGTATGTAAACTAATGTAACAACCAAACACCTTCATTTTTGGTTTTGGGTCCAAAGTTACAAATTTAAACGAGTATTCAGAAGCACACATTATATAAATGTGACATAATCTAATCTAAGTATACTTTCATAGGACTTGATCTGTGTATGAGCAGATTCCAGGGTGCAGAAAGACATTATACAAAATTTATTCAGCCAGTGTATAGGATGCTCAAATCAAAATCCTGTCATATATGATAAGTGCCACTTAATTAATATACATATGAAAGCAATAACTGTGCTGTTAATATAAAGGTTTATAGTGAATTTTCACACAGATGATATGTCAATACCTCAATAGCCAAATTGGGTTTGGGCTCTTGCATCTATTCGTCCTTAAATACACTAAAAGTGAAATATAATAGGAATTTCATTCAGGACAAAAACTTTGCAATTTGGTGAAGACTTTAAAACTTCCAGTTTTGGCAGAATTGCAGTAAATAACTGTGTCAAGGACAAAATGAATTCCTGTATGTTCAAATGGTCTGTAAGCTGCCATCGCAAAAAAATGTGTTATAGTGTGTAAAAATAGGTAAACAAAGTTTGAAAAAAAATTCTATTTATATAACTGAGTAATACTAGATCAGACTCAGTGAGACAAAAAAAATGTTATTCTTGGAAATCAAGTGTCAGCCTTCTCCAAACTCAGGAAACTGAGGCTAGTGTTTGACTCCAACGTGGCTCTCTCTGATCATGTGACCCATGTCATGCAATCGAATCCTTATCAGAGATTTATACAGGATTGGCAATCTATACAACCTCAACACATCAGTTCTCACAAATGTTCTACTAAGCAGTCGGTTGGACTACTGTAAATAACTGATTGCTGATTTCACAGATATCGAGTTTGGGAGATGCCAGTTTGTTCAAAATTCAGGCACCTGAATATTGCGCCTGCAAACAAGTAGATACAGTTAGATTAGAAACAGAAGCAATTTTAGCAGTATGTACAAATTTATACATCAAAAACACATGTAGTATTGTTGTCTAAATTGGAATTTTCGATTTTATTTGTACAAACGACTTCATACAATTTACTTAGTACACAAAGACCTATAGAGACTGGTGGAATACATTTTATATATTTCATGTAGTTGACATAAAAATGTGTTCAGCTTGTGGAGGCAAATGAGCCTGGTTTGTTACAAGTCTCTGAAGGTTGAGATATGTGACATTCATACAAACGTGACCAGACCTTTATGTGTGGCATTTTAATCAGTGGTCAGTGTTCATGTCTCACAGATTGCATTGACCAAATGTTCCAAAACACAATTAGCTTCATGCTGTAGTGGGTGACATACTGGCATCTTGCCTTTGAGGTTACAAGTTTGAAACTGAAATGAGAAAGCTGCCTCTGACTTGTCAATGCCTGACACTTTAGAGTGCCGAATTATACTAGTACTAGTAGTTCAATTTTTACGAAAATCATAATCTACTTTGGTGCATTAAAATCAGGTATACTGCTATTTGATCAGCATTGAAATGTTGGAAATGTGGAGATTTGTATATCAAATGATTAAAATGATAAATATTAAAAAGAGTCAGCCTCGCCAGACAGGAACCCCACCCTGTAGGGAAAACCTAGGAAACATTTTTAAATGTAACTAGTACACAGAACCCACAACATACTGTCAAATGTAAGAACTTCAATGTAGTTGTAGAAAGAGGAAAACTTACAGATTTTATTCGTTCCGGACATGAAACATTGTGTATGTATGTAGAACACTCACAAACCTTAAGAGCCCCCCCCCCCCCAACAAAAAAAAAAAAAAAAAAAAGTTGAAGCATTGCCATGGCACCAAGACACTCCATGAAACGTAACAAGCTCTGAAAATTTGGTGAAAATCCATGCATGAGTTTGGGCAGTAGAACACCCCACAAATTTTATGCTTGTCACTGATGCCGATGCCACTAAGTCGGTGCAGGGGGTGATTATAACCATATCTTTTATTGTTGGGGTTAAAATGGTCAGTGTTTGAACCAAAGCGCTTTACAATAATAGTCCTCTTACCTCTGAGAGCGTCTGACAAAGCAAACATTTTATGGCTTACTGGAAATCCCAAAAGTAAGGAGAGGTTTTTGAAGGAAGCTAACATACAGTGATCACAGGTAACAAACTAGACTCAAAGATAGTCTTATTCTTACCCACTGACAGTCTTATTCTTACTCACAGACAGTCTTATTCTTTCTCACAGACAGTCTTATTCTTACTCACTGACAGTCTTATTCTTACAACACACATACTCTCTGACATTCATGTTCTTACAACACACATACTCTCTGACATTCATATTCTTACAACATAAACTCACTGACAGTCTTATTTTTTCAACATAAATACTGATTGCCAGTCTTGTTCTTACAACACACAAACTCACTGACAGTCTTATTCTTACAACATACAAACTCACTGACAGTTTTATTCTTACATGTATTTACTGATTTCTTAATGTTACAATACATGTATGCACACCTATTCTTAATATTAGAGTTCTCATATTTTAGCAATTGTCAATTTCGATTTTCTTGTAAAGCATCTTCCAATAAGAAACCAACAATAAGAGATTTTTAGATTTGCCTAGAAACAATATTCTTTGTACAGATTTTCCACAGCTAACACCTGGTTGTCAACAACTAAAACACTAATGTTTTCCACACAACCATTGTACTCAGTTTGTCATTATTTAGCAATCTACACTTTTCTTTTCTTTTAAGCGCTGTAAACTTTCTTTCATATGTAAACTTATATATTCAGAAATTTTTCTTTAGAAGATTTTAAGCATTAACAACGGAAAGAATAAGAAAGTTTGGAAATGGGGACTGGAACTCTTCATACACAAATTTGGTCTAACCCAGCTGACTTGTAGTACACACATTGTGAACAAAACAATGGACTTTCTGTCTAAACTCCTCATGCTTCTGTAACACAGAAATTACACCGGTTATACAGACACCAGTTAAACAACAATAAAACAGGTTGCTTGTTGATGTGTTCAAATATGGTGCATTTACTTACTGTACAACTATCCTTGTGTAAGGCTCAATGTGTATCAAAATCTCTTTCAAACATGTACACTAAGGCTTGATATTCATATTTATATATTTTAAAAGATTTTGGCTCACCCTTCTCTGCAATATATTGATATTTATAACCAGTAAGACTACAGCATGTAAAGAGATAAAGTTTTTCCAGCAATTACAAAGAATTTTTGAACCCTAAGGAAGGCTAGGTAGATGTTTTTTTCTGTATGCATTTTACTACACAACACTTCTTAGCAACAATCTACTCTGCTGGTCAGTAATGTTCTCTATATTCCCAAGTCCTGAAGTCAGTGGATAGATTGAGTTTATTTATGTAAGATTTTACATTTACAAGTACTTCTTTAGCCTTGTTAAGGGCTCCAATTTGTTTGAAAACATTTTACAAAAATGTACAAAACAGATTAGTATTCACTCAGGACTCTTCAATGTCAGGAAATATAAGCTGGCGAGACTCTGCCTTAGCAGTATGTTGACGTAAAATCCAGCACTTTTAAGAGCACATAATGCTAACTGACATTTTATTCTAAAACTGTTTTTCTAAATTACAAATGAACCTTACTCAAGGCAGGCATTTGGTTTTAGTTGTCAGTTACAGTTACAATGTCTCAGCCTGTCTAAAACTGTGTCTCCACACCATCGACCTCTGATGGCTTATGCTACTGTTTCCACACAGCAGACAGTTTAAAGGCAGATGTATTCCTGTGGTCGGAGCCCACGAAGTTTGAAATAATTCCATCCTGGAACTTAAGACATCAGAGTGGATACCCTGAGTTGCTATAATAAATTGAACTTTGGGACTTTGAGGTTACCGTAAAGTTGACAGTTTCCTGGGACCTAAGTACACCCGTATTTCAACTGTAATGGACATCCATCCTTTAGGACTTGTAATATACGTCATAAGAACAGTAACCTTCAAGTTATAGATTACTCAGCAAGACATAAGTACATTCCTAAGGTATAGATATAAACATATGCTAAATATGAATAAAAGCCATGGAGTTCCATGTATTTTAAATATTAGCCATTACACTACTTTATCCTTAAAGTCGTATGTTGGATGCTTGGCACTTACTACCTCCATCAGGAGGTTATGTTTTAGGGTGAGTTTGTTTGTCTGTTAGATTGTCTGTGTTCATCATAATTAAAGCTTTCATCATTCATATTTTTTTTATTTTTAGTGTGGGTAGGACCTTACCAATGGAAGAAGGGATTCAATTTTCAGGAAGGTCAAGATTATATTCTGGATATAAAAAACCTTACAGGTCCCATTTTTAATATACTTTCCATGACCTTGGCTTTTGAGCGGATCTTTGTGAATCTTTGATTTGGTAAGGCCTGGCAACAGAAGAAGTGAATGCGTTTTTGGGTAGTTCCAGATAATATTCTGGACAAAAAAATTATTGAATTTTAGGAAACGTCCCCGGTGGAGCTCTTTGCTCTTCCAGTTGCTGGTGTGGTTGATTCTACACATTCTACACATTACGGTATGGTGTAGGAGTTCACTGTCAGACACAACATATCAAAACATGAAAATCTCACCAGTGGTTGTAACTCTCAAAAAACTTGGAACTTTAAATCAATCTGTGAAAAAGTGAAACTTTCTTGTACAACAAAAAACGTGGGTTGATGTACTAGATGTTTAGAACATCCCTGTACACATCTGACCCTAAAATAGGAAATGAAGATCTTAAAGGTCTGAAAGTCACATTAAAAACACTTGCAAAAATGACCAGCAAACATAGAATAATGAATCAGCATATGTCAGTGATGAGAAACTGGTTTACTTGAAAAAATAGTGAAATCAAGAAGGCCAGAGATACCTAAGTCAGTGTTTCCTCACTATGGACTAGCAGTACATGACTGTTAATCACTGACAAGTGCTATCTTATGCCTAATGTGGCTACATGTTCACCATTCACAGTTTTCCTAAATTGACTAACATAGACTATTGTAAATAACGGCAAAGTTTCAACTAGAAATACGTATGCATACGGTTTTGTAGCCATATTGATTATGTGAATAGCAGTCCGGTATTTGTTTTTTTGCTTTATTCTGGTTGGTCTAATGACATCTGTAAAGATCTGGTTATTGAAGGAACATTAGTTTAGGCTTTCTAATAACTGACGGGGGGCTCAATACTTTTTTCTCCCACCTCTGAGGTGAGAGTGAGGTTTAACCCATCCTGACTGTTCCAGTACAGTCCAAGCTCTCTAGTGACTGACATTCCTCTAACTGAAAGACAGAGGCTCAGGGAGGACCGTTTATCAACCGTTTTATGGTCGATTTTGGCCATCTCTGTTTCATTTGGTCCCAGAGGTTTGAGATCTCACAGCAGCCTATAGAAAATCATGGATATCCTGTCTTTTGATGTTGTCAGAACTGACCTAAAATTTCTCCTTCAAGGCCAAATTTAAAGTCATTATAACTCGCTATTACTGCTCCTAGTATGGGTGCTGGTAAGGTGCTTGCTAACTAGGGTCTCTTATCTCTCCTATGGATACAATGATGCATCAGTTCTTTTGACACTCCAGGTCAGGGTTTCTTGGGGAAATAAATGCTTTCCTGCTAAATTAATGTGTGTATGGTAAAGTGAAAATAATATTACCTAGAACAGGGGACCACGCCCCTCCTTATGTGAAAACATACCCTGATCGCAATGAATAGTTTTTGGATGATGCATGTGGATATTGTCAAAACATGCACCCCCACCTCCCACCCCCCTCCACCCCCCCCCTCCAAAAAAAGAAAAAAAAATTAGTGGTGTGATTAAGAACATTAAACATTAGTTTTTGTGTTATACGGATCGACAAACAGGCAAACAGGGTGCAAGTCTGGTGTTGGTACCTGTTTATACCACACAGTGAAAAATGACAGATGTGTGTGCAAAGTGTGTCCAAGGGTAAAACCCTTTAACCCTGGCGAAGATCAAACCCAGATACTTCCTGCCCGAAGCTCAGCACCCTAACCACCAGGCCACAAAGACCAGCTCTGAATACACAGATGACAAATTTATACAAAATGGCAAGTTTCTTTCATTCACTTAACCATTTCTTGAATAAAAGAAGATAGACTTCACACACTAAGTTTTCTTAATGGATAAAATGGATCAGTGTTTATTTATAGACCTGCCAAACATTTTAGGTCATGGTGGCAAAAACACTATTGTAGATTTTTAACCATTATAAAACCAGACCAGTATATACTAGTACTTCCATGTCAGGGATTGATCTTCCCAGAGAAACAAACCCAAGCCATCATTGGTTCCTGCATTCTGATCCAGCAGCTGTCAGTCCAGTTTCTAATTATTCTCTGGTTACTTTTTGCCAGTTATTTCTTCTAAACAGACTAAAATAAGGCCACTGCTAAGGTACTAATCTCCTTTTCTAAGTCAAAACTGGAAACAAGTCCAATTGACCTTAAAGGAGGTCAACAATATTTGATCCAAATTTAACTTTCTCTTGAAAAAAATGTAATAATCATAATACTTAGCGTGATGATTTGGGCACTCACACAAAATCGTAAGTGGTACTTGTTTACTTAAACAAATCTGTATTTTTAAAAGGAATATATTTATGGAAGCAGCTGCAACTTACAAATACGGTTTAGACAAAAACATTTAGAAAGGACTTTTGAGGAGTTGTCCTCAGATAAGCACAAGATCAACCAACATATAGCTAACAAATCTTTGTTTTAATATCAATGATCCTGAACCATTTGACCTTAACCTTAACTCACAGTCAAAGGTCAGATCTCACATACATATAACTTCTGGGAATTGGCATTCTCGTTTGACCTTGGCCTTGGTGAACTTGGCTTTAGACTGTGAAGATATAGCTTGAAACATTTCACTGAAGACCAAACAGTATAAAACATCTGTAGCGTTGTAAAAAGAGAAAGGAACAGACCTTTAGCATTCTGTGTACAGGATACAGTGTACAGTTAAGGGGCAGTTCCACTTCAGTGGATGACCCGGGAGCAGATCGGAAACACACCGAGAGATTGTCAAATCTTCCAAGAGCAAGCCCAGGAACCTTGCTTATAAACTTAGTGGACTTTTTCCTCTTTTCAGCCCTTCCAAATATGTTCTAAGTGTAGCCATGTACATCTACATACCGTACTGCTTCAGTACTGAGCCTGTTTTCAGGTAGGACCACTACCAAATAAGGCTTAAAAATCAGGTTCAATTTGTGAGTTTCCTCCCAGATGTCCACAAGTGTATCTGAATGCAGCTAGATGTCCCCGAAACAATCTCTGCTGTTGCTTAGATATTATAAAGTCACTGAGCGCTGTTACCCGGGGTGCATGTTTTGCTGGCTGACATACCAGTATTTACTGGAGAGGTACTGGTGCCACTGGGTTTTTAGAGTGTGATGATGTTGGCTGATGTTGTTTTCTTTGTCAAAACATGGCATCGGGGATGCCACAGCAAAGTTACTTGGAGCATCTATCTGGAAACATCGGTCAGCAAATTTTTCCTCAAAACCCCTGAGAACTGAGAGCACAGATGAGGTGCTTAAAATTTCTTCAGTGGTCGTTGGTGTTACAGGCTGCAGTGACTGATATGTGGAGGCAGAGGTACAGAACTGGGGTTGGGCCTTTGACCATCTTTCCTGTGTATGTGAAATATCTTCAGATGTCACAACTGGAACCATAACTGTTACATTTTGGGTTTGAATGAATACAGTTTGTTGTTGGACATCTGTTGTATTTAGTACGCACCAGTACGCACCGGAGAACGCATCTTTTCAAAATCTGTTGTAAAAATAACATCTTACAGTGAATATACAGTACTTTTTTATTTTAGTATCCAGTATTTTAGGTTTATTTTATTATCTACCTGACGTTAATTTGATTTATTATCCAGTATTTTAGGTTTATTTTATTATCTACCTGACGTTAATTTGATTTGTTATCCCCTATATCTCTTATTGTGATTTTACAATATTTTGGGTATTATCGCCCACTTAGCCGGGAATTACTGGTAACTGTTTTCAATCTTATCATGGCCATTGCTAATTGTGTGTAATTTTAAAATTGGTTCATTACTCTCATAGATGGTTTATTATTGCATTGTAGCTTCTGTTGTCAGTTTCTCTTGTATTTCAGTATAAAAATACTCTTTGGGTTGTGGTTGGTTTTAAGTTCATAAGGTTGGCTTTAGTGTGGGTTGTTAGGGTGCCGGTGAGTCGCCCACGGGACAAAGTTTCAAGGGTTAGTCCTTAAGGCCATAAAGGTTAGGCCACCCACAGGTGATTTTGATCCTAGGGCATTGTCATTCAACCAACCCAACCAAGATGATTGCCAATGCGCATTTTTCTTTTCTGCACCATGTTGATGGCTGCCACTCATCTCAGGAGTGTCTCCCAAAATTTCACTGGAAGTGGATTCCTCATTCCATCCATGTTGAGGATTGCTAAAAATTACCCTTATAGCTGCTCCTGCCATGTTTTTCCTCCTACTGTAAAACAGAGTGGGCTTATGCTATTGCTTCTTATGTGTGGTGATGTTGCCATGAATCCTGGACCGGTTATGCTTGGCTCAGTGAATGTGAGGTCAATCTGAAATAAGGGCCCTCTCCTATCTGATACAATTGCATCTCCTTTGATTTTCCCTGTTTCACAGAAACACACATTCGTACCACTGATTCTGATAGTTCCTTCGTTCCCTCACCCCTGATGGCTTCTCATTGATACATAGGCCACGTTCAGCAGGTATTGGTGGTGGTGTTGGTTTCTTCATTCGTGAATCATACAAATATCGTAAGGTGGATACCCCAAATTATAGTTCCTTTGAAAATATTATCATAACAATTTCAGTTTCGGGCCGAACTTTGCTCCTAGCTTTTATCTATCGTCCTCCTGAGCCGTGTTCTTCCATTTTTTAGATGGATTTATGTCCTTTGTTTGTTTTCTGTCTTCTGTGGATTGCAATTACTTCATCTGCGGTGATTTCAATATACACGTGGATGTACCTTGTACTGACAGTTACAAATTGGAATCCCTGTTAGAAATGTAATCTAACACAGTCAGTTAACAATACCACTCATTTGCACGGTCATATCCTTAATCTCATTCTCTCCCCCAATGATCAAGATATGTGCATACATATTGACATCTGTGAATTCATATCTGACCATGCAGTCATTAAATGTGCTATTGACTTTCCTTCCTCTCTTGCTAACTGCCAAACAAGAATTTCCTATAGGAGGTACCATCGTATAAATATGTCCAACTTTAGGTCTGACCTTAAAGATATGCCTTTTGTGAAATGTCCAGCAAATTCGGTCTCATTGCTCTATGATCAGTATGTACATGACTTGAGTCGTATCCTTGATAGGCATGCTCCTCTTGAGTCCAGCTTGAAGACAAAACAGCGTGCTGACTGGCTGTCAGAGAGCTATCGCCTTGCAAAGTCTCGTCAATTTGAACGTGCTTGGTGAAAAGATAAAAGTCAATACAACAGGAGTCGTCTTCGACGTCAAATCATCTGGTGTAATTGTCTTGCCAACAGGGACAAGACTGTCTATTGCAGGAAACTTATCTCCGACAACAGCCATGATTCCAAGAAACTATGGCGGGTGTTACACAAAGTCCTACATAGATCCCACAGCACTACTTTGCCCACTTGTGAATCCTCAAAGTCATTGGCTGATCGTTTTGCTACATTTTTCTCAAATAAAATCATGAAAATCCGTGCGAGTTTCTCCTCATCTGAGTCCTGTAACATGGTACATCCCCCCTTTGACCCTCCTAAATTAACAGTCTTTAGTCAAGTTACTCAAGATGAAATTGGTAAAATAATCAGCAAATCACCCACCAAATTGTGCCTGTTGGACTCACTGCCCACATTCCTTATTAAGGAATGTAATGACATCCTTCTACAATCTATAACCAAATTGGTTAATTGTTCGCCCCGGGAGGGACTGGTTCCAGATGGGTTAAAAAAAGCTGTAGTCACTCCACTTATAAAGAAGGCCTCGCTTCCTGTTGAGGATTTGAAAAACTACCGCCCAGTATCTGAACTTAGCTTCATTTCCAAACTGGTGGAATGTGTAGTTGCTAAACAGCTGGTTGACCATATTCATCAACATGGCTTGGATAACTCATACCAGTCAGCATATAAGTCAGGTCACTCAACGGAAACGGCTCTGCTTTCCATCAAAAATGATATTCATTTGTCACTATCTCGGGGTGAAGATACTGCCTTGGTACTTCTGGATCTCTTGGCTGCCTTTGATACTATTGATCATTCCACTCTCCTCGGCTGTCTTCTGGATTGGTTCGGTGTTGGTGGCTCCACTCTCAAATGGTTCTCTTCCTATTTGACGGAACACTTTCAATCTATTAAGATTGGTTCTACTTTGTCTGATTTACAAAAATTGCTGTTCGGTGTACCTCAGGGTTCTGTTCTGGGTCCTCTGCTATTCTCTCTTTACACATCTCCCCTTAGTACTCTGATTGGTAAACACAAAGGCGTAAAATTTCATTTCTATGCTGACAATTCACAACTTTATGTCCATCTGTCACACATGAATGCCTCAGCTGCTTTTGATAAGTTGAACAGATCCCTTCACGATGTTAAGGAATGGATGTCGGCTAGCAAACTTAAACTTAATCCAGATAAAACTGAGTTTATACTTTTTGGCTCCAAGAAACAGAGAGAAAGGTTAAATGTATGTTTCCCAATCTTGGATAACCCCCTTCACCCCACCAAGTCAGTCAGGAACCTGGGTGTGTGGTTTGACTCTGATTTCTCTTTCTCTAAACACGTCCAGAATGTTTGTAAAAGCTGCTTTATTCAACTGAGGGATTTTAGAAATATTAGGGAGTTCTTGACTCATGATGCAGCTGTGTCGGTTGCCAATGCTTTTGTTAGTAGTCGGTTGGACTACTGTAACTCACTTTTCAGGAGTCTCTCCAAATTCAATCTTCACAGACTACAGTCTATCCAAAATAGTGCAGCCAGAATTGTTACAAATTCGAGTAAATATACTCGGATAACTCCGGTACTCGGGAAACTCCATTGGCTCCCTGTTCAGTTTCGCTCAGAGTTCAAACAGGCTACCCTGGTGTACAAGTTTATTCATACTGCCTTTCTTAAATATTTTGCTCCATATCTATCCACATACCACAATACTTACAATACTAGATGTAGTCAGAGTGTTGCCAATTTCCTTAATGTACCAAAATTCCAACCTAAAATTCACAAGTCCAGTAAGCAGTTTGGTTTCAGTTTCGCCTTTGATGCTCCCACTGTTTGGAATTTGCTTCCTGAAGACATTCGTGCATCACCCACTATTGCCTCTTTTAGAAAGAAGCTCAAAACCTATCTCTACGCAAAGGCTTATCCTCCATAGCTCATTTTCTCTTATGGCTTCTCCGTGGTGCCGACCTACTTCTGTCCCTGGACTTTGAATTTGCATATTGCTATTGTCTTGTTGCGCCTTAGAGTCCACTACTCAGTGGAGATTACGCACTATAAAAGTCAAATTAGAATTAGAATTATATTTGCTTAGTCTGCTGCTGCATTTGCTGGTTTATTTCGGAGGCCTGCTCCATATCTATCCACATACCACAATACTTACAATACTAGATGTAGTCAGACTGTTGCCAATTTCCTTAATGTACCAAAATTCCAACCTAAAATTCACAAGTCCAGTAAGCAGTTTGGTTTCAGTTTCGCCTTTGATGCTCCCACTGTTTGGAATTCACTTCCTGAAGACATTCGTGCATCACCCACTATTGCCTCTTTTAGAAAGAAGCTCAAAACCTATCTCTACGCAAAGGCTTATCCTCCATAGCTCATTTTCTCTTATGGCTTCTCCGTGGTGCCGACCTACTTCTGTCCCTGGACTTTGAATTTGCATATTGCTATTGTCTTGTTGCGCCTTAGAGTCCACTACTCAGTGGAGATTATGCGCTATAAAAGTCAAATTAGAATTAGAATTAGAATTATATTTGCTTAGTGCTGCTGCATTTGCTGGTTTATTTCGGAGGCCTGGGGCGGATTTCACGAAAGGTCTTAGCCTGGTCTCAGGCTCAAACTTGAGACTTTTGTCTCAAATTATTGGAACATTTTACTTGAGCCCATGGGCTCAGCCTTAATGGATTTCACAAAAGGTCTCAGTCTCAGCTTTGGCTGAGCCACTGGCTCAAATGTTGAGCCTGGTTGAAAGTGGGCTTAAGTTTTGTAAACAAAGGCTCAAATATGGCCGCCGTAATTCTATCTTCACTTCAAAATTTGAAATGGCTGAAAATAGGGTACAAGTATATAAAACAACCCCCAGAAGTAGTCTTTGGGTGTTTTTACATGTTTACAAGGTTTCCCATTGCAAAATGGTATTTAACCAGAGATATTATGTGTCAAACAAGGAACATATATGTCATCAGTAGAATATTTTGATTGCAAAAAAATCGTCACATGACACAGAAAACCACTGTGGTTATTTGATAAGCTTGGTCTCAACTGAGACCCCTTCTGTGAAAACCATTTGAGACAAAGACTTAGCTGAGCCAAAAGGCTCGGATTTAAGCCAGTGGCTCAGCCTGAGACTGGGCTAAGTCTGAGACCTTTCATGAAATCCGCCCCTGGAAACTGTGGCTGTGGTAGAGGTGTAAGGATGTGGCTGGTGTGGCACTGTGGTACTACTGGCCGAAGAGTGCGTCTTAGAATACTCAGTCTCTTGGTATGTTACTTCAAGAGACCCACTCCATGAGCCACTGCTCTTCCTGGGGTCTTGGTTGAAAGGGTGAAGCTCTATGTGTCAAGGATCACAAAAGTATCACTCTCCGATTGGATTGGGTGTCTTTCTGTCTCCTCATTCTACATCCTCTCTTGTTTCCCGCCTGTTCAGGTGTGTGCAGATTCTCCCCACAGTCGTCTTATAACTGCCACCTTTCTGCTTAAGTGGCATCTTAATATTTCTAAAATAATTCCATGTTATGTTTATCCTGTCATCATACAGATGATAATGAATGTTTCAGCAGGCCACCAACGTGCAGGAGTAATACACAGACAGTCCTGGAAGATTTTAAGTATGTTTTGGAGTGGCCTAAATGATCTACAAATGTCTTTGCTCCCAGATCGCTCCTGGAAATAAAGTGTCACACCAATATTTGGGACATTTGCTGGATGGGCCTGAGAATGCCACGAATCATCCAGAATGATCCTGGGTCATTTTCCGTAGACTTACAATATGGTTACATTTGCCACCCCCACCCCCTATGACATAGACGCTCAGGAAATCTGTGTGGTAAGTACATATACCTAGCCTGGCTTATTTACATGCATATGAGCTTTGTGAAAACATGACTGAAAAACAATTCGGAGCCTTTTAGGAAGGCTATTCTGCACCCAGTGTCTTGGATATAGTCTGGGGTCATGTGATCCAGGCGTAAGTTGAAGTCATGTGATCTGTGTACACAGACACAGCAGAGTCCACTCAGCGAGTGTCAATAGATCATGTGACACTGACAGAGACGCCAGGACAAGGCAGAGCTGAAAGTGTCACATAAACAGGCCTCAACTTTCAAAGCAACCATATTTTGACAGAAGACAATTTGATTTGATTTTTTTTTTTGGAATAACTAGATTAAACATTTCCAATTCTAGAAGGAAAAAGTGTTAATGTCTGGACTACTGATATGATATATGTATACAGTGGAATTTGTCTAACTGAAAGTATCATCTACAGGATATTTAAAATGTTAATTCAGTTAGTTCCCTGATTTGACTTAGCCTGTGTTTCCAAAGAACAGTCTGACAAAATCTGATATAATCCGTTTCAGTGATATGATTAGAAGTGTTATTTAAACCCACCAATAACCAATACAGGTGACCAATTGATGGCCTATTTTAGCAAGCGAATAAAATCATTTAAGATTGCAGTTTTCCAAATGTCCCAAACAAAAAATTATGGATTTCCTGAAAGGCTAAGTTAGGTCCACAGTGACCTAGTGGGCTAGCAAGTTGGGCATCTAATTACAGACTGTCACCTCTTTGTGGGTTGGACTCAGCTGGCAAAGCTGAGGACCTGCCCCAATACGACCCTGGCTGTTGAACGAGATGTAAAACACCAACTTTGACACTAATTTTCAGAATTATAAACCTATTGCAGGTGAGGGAGGGTGGTGGGGTTTGATAGCCACAGCAGAACAGGGGCCTATAACAGTTTTATTTGGGTGTGTACACATTCATATGAATTGACACGGCCTGTCCTGAAGAAGTCTTACTAGCCTAGTGCTTGAAAAGTGTCATATTTAATCGAAATCACTGGACTTTCACACATGTGACCGGGGGACAAATAGCTGGGTTTCTAAAAAATAAATCATTGGAATATTTAGGCTGAACTTAGTACCAGCGCCATCACTGGACAGGCTAGAAATGTTATTGAAACCCCCTGTCTCTGGGTTGGAGTTATCACTGGCTCTATACAAAGTAATAGCTTAGCATCCTGTCCAAAAGAATACTCAAGTAAATCAGACATGTGTGAACCCACCCTACACACACCAATACACCCTAAACTGGTTTTTGCTTTCATCCTTATTTCCATTAATTCACCTCCTTACTGTACTCAGTTTCCATGTGTTCTTGTATTTTGTAAATACATTCACAAACAACCACTCCCAAAGTCCAAGCTATCTTTTTCTCACTTGAAACGTGTAAAGCCAGTAATTGAATGAACATCTTAGTTACAAATGCTGGTATTTTTTCACTCACATGTGGATTGAACTCACACCACCAGGTTTGAGCTGTTACACTGTGATGGTTCTGGACTGCTGAATCAGTACAAGCTGTGAGGTGGTGAGTGCAGTAAAGCTAGGATAGTGTGCTGTGGCAAACATTCCGTGACTGACTGGCCATATTTATATGGAAACAGTTCTGTATGGTGACTGTGGACTGACGTATGACTAGGCACTGTGGTGTAAGTTATGGTACCGTCCTGGCTGAACATTTTGATCATCAGAAGAGATTTCCCAAATCTGGGACTGTGTCAGCTGACATAAATGTTATTAAAAGAGATAACTGATAAATACAAGCTAGCCCATACTGAGATTTGAACCAACACCATTGCATTCAGAGTCTGGCACTCTAATCAACAGATTATAAAGTTCACTGGTATAAATAAACTAGTCTGTATTAGGATTTGAACCAACACCATTACATTCAGAGTCCGGCACTCTAAGCACACAGTTATGCAGAGTACTGGTAAATTTAGTCAGTACTGAGACTTGGACCTACACTATCCACATTTAGAGTCCACAACTTGAACCACTAGACTTGACAGATTACTGGTAAATGTATACAAGGCAGATTTGACCACAAACCTTTATCTGCGCTGAGCACTCTAGCCATTACATTTTAGAGTACACTGATAAAAATGAAATAATCAGTAGTCTGCCCACTGGACTTGTAAATATACACTACAGCTGAATTACACATGTTTACTGTACGGCACTAACAATCTATCACACGTCTGATCTACTGACCAAACACATTCTTCTTAAACAAGGTTGCTTTCTTTCAGAAAAATTACAAAAACATCAAAAACTTGTAAATCAAACTAATTTCTGGAGCTCAAACTCCCCCATCCCTCTTTATGTCAAGTTCACACATCTCTGGGAGAACAGATTATTGGCTAGGGTCTTAATTTTTTTTTTTTTTTTCGATTTCTTTTTACAGGAAGAAGTGGCACAAATATTTATTTTTTATCTCCCGCTTGTGGCCGAAGGCCATGGTGGGGCGATTATAAAACACCTTCTGTACGTGCATGCATCCGTGCGTCACGTTTTTGCATAAACCTTAATATCTCAGTCATTTATAATGATATCTTCACCCAATTTGCAGGGAATGTTTATGGCTATAAAAACCTGTCTCTGCAAAATTTTAGGCTCATTTTGAAAAACAAAATCGCCACCATAGCTAATTGTTTGAAAATCATAAAGGTACTCTAAATCTTGAAATGTTCCAGCTAGCTTCATCAAATTTGCACAAATGCTATATGGCTAGAAAAGCTAGCCTGTTAGTAATTTTGGCCTAGTTCAAAAAACAAAATGGCCGCCATATCACATGTTTAATGTCAAACAGGGTTATCCTATTAAAAAGGTCTAATATCTCCCCAAATATTGCTCTTAGAGGTTCGGAATGTAAAAACAACTTGTAGGAAGTCATGGCCTGGAAATCTTTTCCAGGTGTTGAATTTGACCTTTGACCCCTGCTTCAAGGTTAAATGAGGTCGTCACACTAAAAAGTCCTTATTTCTCCCTTATTATTGATGCTATGGCTTCAGAATATAAAGACAGACCATCAAAAGTCCTGACCTTAAAATGTTTTGCCTGGGAAAAATTTTGGCCTTATTTTGAAAAACAAAATGGCCGCCATAGCCAATCATTTAAAATTCATTAAGATGCTCTAAGACTTGTAATATTGCAGCTAGGTTCATCAAATATGCGCAAAATATATATGGCTAGGAAAGTTAGCCTAATAGTAATTTAGCCTAGTTTCAAAAACAAAATGGCCGTCATATCACATGTTAAATGGGATTATCCTATTAAAAAGGCCTTGTATCTCCCTTATCATTGCTACTAGGGGTTCCAAATGTGAAAGCAACTTATATGAAGTTAAGGCCTGAGACTCTTTTCCAATTGCTGACTTTTACCTTTGACCCTTTCTTCAGTGTCAAGTGGGGTTATCTTACTACTACTACTTACTACAAAGGCCTTATATCTCCTTTAGTTCTCCATTATTACTTGCTTCATATATGCTTTAGTTCTGAGTATTTTGTGAATAATCCTGTATTGAAACCAAACTAGACCATTTCTTTGCAAAGATTTGAAACAAATTTTGTATATTAGTCCAATCGTCCAATTTCCTTGTATCAATGTTCAAAATATTACAACATTTGTTTCTGAGAGTGTAACTATCAAATTCCCCGTCCCCCAAGCAAAATTTTGTAGAAACGGTGACAGCCTTCATTCTGAATCATAGACAATTCGGCCCTTTATCAAATCGGCCTCTGTCAAATCGCCAGAAAAAAGTATCCTGGTCAAATGCCCCGCCCCCTCTAGAAATAACACACTAGTTTTAATTCATAAATTCAGCATCACAAAATAAAATCTGAATTTTAAGAATATTAAGCTTAGTCTGACAACTTAAACAAATATTACACAAATGTTAATCCAACAAAATTATACAAATGTTACACAAATGTTAATGACTAAAAACCAATTGTTCTCATCTGATCACGAGAGCTACAAAACAGTTTAATGTCTAAGCTAAGGGATTATTAGCACAGATACTAATCAAGCAGTAGCATACATTCAAAGCTAATTGCCCTTAAATGATCACAAAAGTTAATAAGTCATCTGCCGAGGCTACACATTAACATAATTGCAATTTTAATAATTCTGATATCAACAAGAATATAAAGGATATAGGTTAAATGGGATTGATTACAGCATCAAATTATCTTTGATGTGTGCTAATCACACTTTAGTCAATATTAACACAGACCAAATTTTTAATTGAACACCATCTCAAGTAAGGCATGCACTTTGTTTTTTTGTTTAAAATGTTGGTTAAAAAATCCTTAACAGCCCAGTCGAATGCTTGGTGCAGGTCTGTAAAGTTTTTAACTGGGGCTGATTTGTCAAGGCCTGACTTTTTTAGTGGGCCGATTCATCGAGGGCCGATTTGGCAAAGGGCGATTCGTCCAGCTCTCTTCATTCTGATACAGAAGCACTTTTATGTTGAGACACAAGAAAGGTCTTGCAACAGGGAGCTCACTGAAATGCTAATTATGTAAGAACCCTTTCTTAGATCTTTTAATTTTCCAATGCTCTAAAAATTTGATTCTGTCTCACTATAACCCATCCCTACAGGATCAGATGAGATAAGGGGTGTAGATAACCAGTCACTGTTGGATTAGTCGTTGACTAGTCAAGTTGTGTTTTCTTCTTTTTTGAGTACATGTACATTTTTAGCTGGATTATTACTGTGTTGGTGTTTTGTTTTGGATATAATTTCAACAATTCTTGGTTACCTTATTTACAATAAACACTTATACTTTAGTAAAGACAAAAATAGCTTTAGAGATATATTTGTGTTTGGGATTTCTTTGCAACATAGACAGTCAGAGGGTTTAGATTCATGCCTTTTAATAGCTAGAGTAATGCTCAGCTTGTGCATGTGTACACACTTCATTTAAAAGCTAGAGTTTTAGCTCAGCTTGAAGTATATTCATGGTAAACTTCGAATTAGCCTACATGTCAGTTGATGGTAGTGCCATAAATAATGAGAAGGGCTCTGTACCTGGTTCTTCAAGAGAAGGCTCTAATACATTGTGAACTGTGAGACACTTTGAAAAAAAATGAATTAGCCTACATGTCAGTTGACCATAGTGTCATAGATAATGAGGAGGGCTCTGAACCTGGTTCCTTAAGAGAAGGCTCTAATGCTGCCTTTAAACATGGGTAAATTGTTTGAAGTCCTCCAAAATATGGGAGAGGCATTTCAGTATATGGCAGCAAGGGAGATACCACTATGAGAGTGATTTGGATGAGCCTTTGGCAAAAGTGGCAAAAACAAGTGTGATCGAGTGAACCTTTGATTACAAGTAAAGCGCATGATGTCGGTGATTTCAGTGATTTGTTTGAGGACACTCAGTCCGTCAAAGAGCATTAACAGCATCTTGAAGCTTGATTTCCTCTAAGGTTTTTATGTTACTATCATTTTAAAGTAAATATCTAGAGGTATTAGAATACCTGTTATGTACCAGTAGGGGTAGAAGAGCAGCTCAATGGAAATCCCGAAAATTGTACCTGGTCTTCATTCTTAGACTTTTGTCTCAACTTGATGTCTTTATTTTGAGATTCCTCTCAAATACCACGGGAAAATCCCTAATTTTGGCTGTCTAGGGTCATCATTGTAATTGCCAAGGGCTACCTCATACTTTCCCATACAAAGAGTATCACTTGACATCTATAATGGTTAGCAATACTATGGAGTGGCAGTCCTTGTAGCAGAAATACTGACTTCCACCTCCTTTCGGACATCTAGGATCCAGATGCTTGCCATAACATGGGCCAAAGGCATTTGGCACATTCCACCTGTTAGGAAACCTTTCTATCTCTTTCCAGGCATCTGGTGTGGTACATCAACCAGCCCTCTCTGTATTCCTCTCTGTATCAACACACTTGATGGATTTTGTTTGTGACACAGGCTACCCCACCCTAAAGTAAAAAGCCAAGCTTCTGGTCGAATTTCAATAGGCCAGAAACCTCAACGCCACCGCCAACTTCAGTCAGGCTTCAAAAAAGGTCAAAAGAGTTCTTGATCCATGTGGGTATAGTTGCTGAAAACCTGTCTATTACTTGAAATAGAAAGGCTTTGACTGACCATGTGTCTCTCTCTCAGGAACCCCAGTGAGCCACAACAGCCACCTCCCAGCATATGAAAGGAAAATACATATCATATTTGTAGCTAACAGAACTGTGGCATGCATGGCTACTGAAATTCTGAATTCTCTGTTATGTGAAAATAATTCAACCGTTTGGAGCCATTAAAATTGTCACAATGAAATACAGATAAGAACAGGTGATGAAACAAAAGTAAGACACTTATAAAGCGCCAAAATTGTTGCAAACATCCTCTAAGGTGCTGATGTCCAAAAAGGGATAGTCCAGTTCCAAAAAGAGGTCTGTTTCCATGTTAGTGTCTGATAGGGGAGATAGGCTATGGTGGAGGATAGGCTAATCTGAAAAGATATGTTTTGAACTATTTTCTGAAACCAGAAATGCTTTCTATGGTTCTAATGGCTTGAGGAAGCTTATTCAACTCTGTGGGAGCAGCTGCTATGAAGCTGTGCAACCCTGAGTATTTGGTTTAGATGAGGAAATTGATAAGCGATTGCATGTGAGATCACTCCGCCTAATCAGAGAGGAAAGATATGGAGGTTGGCTGAAATGTATTGCTTTATAAGTAAGGAGATTGTATTTGAACAATATGCGTTAATGAATGGGGAGCCAGTGTAGTTTGTGCAGGAAGGGTGTGACATGACAATATTTATTTAGTTTGCACACCATATGACATAAGGCATTTTGAACTCTCTGTAGTCTGCCAGTATATGCTTTTTTGTGTTGTAAAGCAGTGAGTTACAGTAATCCATGCGGTTACTAACCAAGGCATTTGCCACCTGTTTCATGATTTAAGTACCTGCGGACCCTTTTTAGTTCCCGGAGATGGTAGTAACTTATGCGACATAGCCACGTATCTTTGCATTGAATTTTCAGCATCCAGGATGACACCAAGGTTTCTGACTGATTCAGCTGGTTCCATGATGTTGCCAAGAAAACTCACTGAGAAAGATGACTTCAGGGAGCTTCTAATTTGATCATGACCAATCACTATGAATTCTGTCTTGTCAGGATTTAATTTAAGTTGATTATTTCCCATCCAAGCCTGGACGGCCTCAAGGCAATTTGTCAGTTCAGTGATATTAGAATCAAAGTTCCTAGAGTCAACTTGTGTGTCATCTGCATATATGTGATGGGTCAAATTGAATTTAGATATGACTGAACTGGGAGGGGTTGTATAAAGGGTTAAAAGGAGTGGCCCCAGAACTGAGCCCTGGGGAACCCCATAAGGGAGTTGAAAAGCATCTGAAAGATATCCATCTATTTTGATCCACTGTTTCCTTGAATTGAGGTATATTCAAGGTCCTTGAATTAAGTGGGTCGAACCCATTTAAGCACTACCCCATCAATGCCGTACCAGTGCTGAAGGCAGTTGAATAGGATTGAGTGATCTATTGTATCGAAGGCTGCAGATAAGTCCAGAAGGAGTACTCCAACAGCTAAACCATTGTCCATTGAGGTGGTAATGTCATTTTGTATTTTTAGCAATGCCATTTCAGTTGAGTGAAAAAGTCTATATGCAGACTGATTTTCGTTGGACATACCCTAGTGAGCAATGGGCTCATTTATCTGCCTAGCCACAACTTTCTCCATGAGTTTGAAGATGCAGCTGAGGTTGGATACTGGTCAATAATTCTTGAGAATGTTTCTATCTAGACCACCTTTTTTCAACAAGGGTGTGACATCTGCAGTCTTGAAACAGGATGGGAAACTGCCCTCCTGTAGGGAGTAGTTCACAATATTTGTAATAGGAGTCAAGAGTACACTGATACAATGAAGGACCAATGATGTTGGGATTGGATCCAAGTCACATGATTTATTTGGTGTGGACTTAATGATTTTAAGGACTTTGTCCTCTGACATGGTCCGAAAAGAAACAAACTTATTTTTGTAGGAACCTGAGATGGGGGGATAGGCATAAGCAGACAATAATCCAGATCTTAGTTTAGCAATTTTGTCTGCAAAATACTTGCCAAAAGTGTTGAATAAACTGATGATGGTAGTATGATCTGGAAGTACAATATTTGGTGATCTATGGACGACTTTCTTTATGAAATTCCACAAGGCCTTGGGGTTATCATCATTTTCCCTAACCATGTTACTATAGTATTTGGTTTTCACACATTCCAAGAGGCGGTTGAAATGGTTCACTGTGGCTCTATACCTACTATGATTTATGGCAGAGTTGTCCCTTCACCACCTTCTTTTGAGTTTGGGTTTGCGTCTCTTTGCTGCCAAAATCTTGCTGTTTATGAACTCTTTGTTGACATGTTGTGGAGTTTTGCATTAATGTATAGGTGCATGCTTGTCAAGTAAGGTCCTAAGGGTATGAAAATACTGGTGTGATAGTAAACTGGCTGTTTTGTAAGGAGTCTGGATGAGCTCAGAATTTTCAATATCAGACATTAATTCAGTTTTGTTTATCTTGCCAAGTTTTCTGATTTTTAAGCGTTTTACTCTGCAGGAATTTTTGACTGGAAATGTTGTGGTGAAAAAGACAGCCAGGTGGTCTGATATGCTGTCCTTTACATAATGATGAGCTGAGGAAGTTAGGAATTTACCAGTGCAGAGTACATCAAGGATATGTCCTTGTGTGTGCGTAGATGTTGACATGTGTTGAATAAAATAAAAATCTGACAGAACTGTTTTGAAATTATCTGTCCATCAGTTTTGACTGTCTAGCAGGATGTTGACATCTCCCAGGATGATGTTTTCATGTGGTGACAAAGCAGTCGCTTCCATGAAACAATTAAATTCCTCAATAAATTTGCTTTCACTAGTGTTTGGAGGTCGGTAGATGACATGTACTAGGAGCTGGCTTGACTGACGCTCTGACAGTTTGACAGTAATGTGTTCAAAAGTGTCACACTGATCAGTTTGACAAAGCATGCTATCAATGTCATTCCTGACAAAGACAGCAACTCCTCCTTTCTTGTTCCTACGTGGGACATGGTGAAGCTGGAAACCTACAGGGGTTATCTCATCCATTAGGCCCAGTGTGTCTGATGGCCTTAACCAGGTCTCAGTGACACCAATAATGTCAAGGTCGTTAACAAAACAAAATCACTAAAGGCCGATGTTTTGTCACGCAATAACTGGGCATTCAGCAGACAGGCTTTGATATTTTTGACCGATGGACCCGGGTTCAAGCTAATGTCACCAGAAAGAATCAGGATGATGGACCACCAAGGGTTGACATTTCTAAACAGTCTGTCACTTGATGACAGTGGGCCTGCAAGGCAAAAAGGATAAGAGGATAGTAAACTTGAGTAAATAATTTTTGGTGATGGCAATCTATTTTCGTTGGTGGGGCTGTTGACCGAGCAGTCAAAAGGATGGAAAAACAGAACCAAAAAATGCAATGCATGACCAATGAAAGTCCAAATAAAAATTTATAAATATGTGCACCTACCTTTCCTGAGAGGAAAAAGAGAGCATTAGTGTCGTAGATTAACCACCTGATGTCTTCAGCAGGTGTCAGGCAGGGTAGCTGTGGTTTCATCCCCAGTGATTGTCATGTTAAGACAGCTGATCTTTACCTGTATGTATGATCTATAGATTTGGAGCAGCAACCGTAGGTGATCCCAGGGTAGCCCTGGGCCCTCGGAACCCCATGGTGATGACGAGATAGGGAGGTTGGAGTGATATCCATGGGAACCCACCCCAAGCCCAGGATACACCAAGAACCAACATGAGGATTTTAAAAACTATTTGACATTTTCTCTCCTGTCAGTTGATTGGTGCACCACAGCAGGTGTGTATCCGAATAGAATAGCAGGAGGGGTGTCCGGGGCTGCTCCCAGATGGTCATTGATAGTGAAACAGCTCTATAAGCACTTTAGATCTTTTAATGAATCTCATCATAGCAAACAGACCCACGCAAAATTGAATTTTAATGAATATAGTTCAACCTGGGGTTTTCGCACCTCTTCTGCAATTAGTGGTGTTGCATTTTCTGAGCAGAAATATAAACCTACGCTGATGCTTTGACCAGCTATTCTGTGAATTTAAACATTGGTTAAGTGGGACTAAGCCAAAACAAAACTCTCAGCTAAGTTTGAGCTTAAGTTCTTTTATTAATTTAAACACACACTTGACGGAGAAATGTCTTAACTATTAAGCCAGGGACATAAGACACACTATTCTATTCTGTATTTTCATAGTACTTAATCTGTTCATTCAGACAGGCACTAAGGTACGACAACCATAAGCTATATTTAACTTCATCAGTCCAGAGACACAGCAATAGCGGTTTCCACAGAGATACAAGTTCTTTAGAAGCTCTGTACCAGGGACAATAACTATCAGATATGTATTATATATCCTTAGCAAGGACTTTTTACAGTGCTTCTCGTCTTTGTTGCGTGAAAATCCATACAGAATAACTGGGATATTGCAAGTTAAAGATTGAAGTTTTTATATTCACTTTTGCCCATGTTTTTGGACAGCCTTTTTTGCATTCTCTCATTTAATATTGATTTATTAACTTATAAATCATACAAAATGGCAGATAGTAAAAGTAAAACATCCCTCGTTAGGCATTTACAGAAAAAAATATCACTCACGAAGATTAACAATATCATACTCGTGCTGTGCACTCGTGTAATACTGTTATCTTCATTCATAATATATTTTTTCCTGTATATGTCATTTTTGAAGTTTTCCTGTTGTATTACATTGTGACATAATAGTGGATGTAGAGATTGGTGTAGGTCTTATAGGAAAGAATATATAAGTCACATAGGTCAAACGTAGACACCGTAACAATATCAGATCCCTGAAGTACCAGACAGGGGTAAGAATGTGATCCTCTCCATGTACCTGCTTGAAGTGTCTTGTTCTGAATGCAATTATACATTTGATAAAGCAATGCAACACAGATCTAAATTATGCAACTAAACTTACATATATACTGAACTGTGACATGTTTTCACACAGGGGCACATGATTCGCCTTACCGGGGAAGTGTGACTGATGTATTAGGGGAAAAAACCAAATTACTTGTAAATCAAACTATTTTTTTTTCAACTAAAGTCCCTCTTTGCCACTTTTTTACCCTTTTTCACTCTTTCCGATGTTTTTCACTTTCCTGACAAACGATGGATCCACTCACGCCTACATTATTTACTGGATTTTTACTACTTTAGACAACTTACCGTACATGTTCTAAACTTCACCGAGCCTTGGTAAATGCCAGAGTTTTAGGGCTGGTATTACCAAATACTTTACCTCATAAGGTCTCCAGGTATGCAAGTTTGTAGAGGTGTATTTAAAATCAGGCACGATTTCGTATTATAAATCACATGACCACTTCTCTGTCTGATCCACAACCAATGACAGATTTGAACAAGTGTTGAACACCATTGTGGAAAGAACCCCTACATCTTCTGGTCATAATTTGGCACCAGCCTGGCATTTGCAGAGATACAGTAAACAATAAATGTAAATTCTGTGTAGCCTGGAAGTCTGATACAAAAATAACACATTTATGTGTAGTATGTTGAGAGGGTTAAGGAAACAGAGGGTTACAGTTCAAGGTGGATTCCGAGAAACCTTTGACATGTGAGTTAGTCGCGTCGAGAGGTCTCAGCTTTTAAGTGGGAGTTCAAATATAACCAAAGAGGCATCTGGTTGTAAAAGCATGGCAAGGTGAAAAAAGTAGAATATAAAACTTAATCATTCATCATTTTTCCATTATTTAGAGTAGTTTCAATTTTTTATAATATGTAGTGCCTCAGGGAACACAAACCTTCGCCTGGGGATCTGAAACCACCTTTATTGGTGAAAAATCCACCAAACAAGAGTCCCAGTGGGGATCTATAATTCTAATTCTAATTGTATTTTTATAGCTCTTAATCTCCCCTATTCAAAAGTGACTCTAAGGGGCCAGTTACACTTTCATGGATCCCCCAAGGATATATGCCACGGTTCCATATATGGAAAGTGCCAAGGATCCTGTGCGGATCGTGAGGTTTTGGGGGGGAAATGTTGAAAAAGTGAGTGATTTACTGATGCGGCACAGATTTCTTTACGGATGATAGGGATCCCACTAGGACGTCAGGGATGACTTCCGATGTTTGTGGATGACCTCCGTATACTCATCAGAGACCACCCGCAATGTGGCAGAAACACCTCAGGATACACCAGGACTACATGGGGAAGCATCAGTACGTTGCAAGGACACTCCGGACGGGTATACGGACCTTGCGGAGACTCATGGATGGGGTTTACAGATTTTTCCCCGCAGATGTCAGCTTGTCGATTACAGAATTTTATTAGCATAGCATTGCAGGCTTCTCGATTGGAGGTAGTGACCACTGGATACCTTGATGCCTGGGTGGCAATGGCTACAAAAGGGGGTGAGGTCCAGCTCACTAGCCAGACACAATGTAGATGACAATATGGACAGACACGACACAAATCTTGCACAACTTCAACTCTTACTGTTAGAAATGAAGAGGCATTTACTCATCATTTCAGCTATGATAGACCGGTTGAGAAGCAGATGGGGTCTGCCAGGTGGTCTGCAAGTTATTAGACAGAGAAGACACAGAAGATATAAGTTCAGGCCTTGGCCAACCAGGGCAGAGCCTGAAGAAGAGGGGTCAGTACAGCAGACTGATGCCAATGCACCACTTAGATGACCCTATGACATATAGAAACTTCATCCAGATGCCGCCTGAACTCTGTCAAAAGCTGGAGCAGAGAATCACTGCTGAGTTCCAGAGGGACAGGACCTTGATGAGAGATCCAGTGAGTCTAGGAGTCAAGTTGGTAGTAACCCTCAGACATCTCGCCACTGGTGACAGCTACACGACTCTGCAGTATGCTTTCAGGCTGGCCAGTCAGACCCTCGAGAAGTTTGTGCCTGAGGTCTGTGACGCTATCACCAGGGCCTATCGAGATCAGGTGATGCAGTGCCCCACATTCCTGGAGGATTGGTTGCTAGTCGAGTCCGTCTTCTGCTGGGGGTGGAACTTTCCACATGCCCTGGGTGCCCTGGATGGAAGCATATTCCAATCAGATGTCCACAAGGGAGAGGCAGCCTCTTCCGCAACTGCAAGGGCTTCCACTCCATTGTACTCTTGGCCCTGGTGGATGGAGATTCCAAGTTCCTGTGGGTGGACATGGAGGCAGCCAGGTCAACTACAGATACTTAGATTTTCAACCACACCGATTTGAGGCACAAAATAGAGGACGGCAGCATCGGCTTTCCTGACAGTGAATCTCTGGGGATTGGTGGACCAACGGTGAACTTTTTCCTTCTTGGGGACGACGCCTTCCCACTCAAGCTCTGGCTAATGAGGCCCTACTCCAGCCGCACTATGGAAGGAGATGGTCTTCAACTATAGGATCAGGCAGGGAAGAACTGTAGTTCAGAATGCTGCAGTAGGTACTCCCTGTGGTCAACAGGGTTGTCCTGGCCTGCCTAGTACTACACAACCTACTGAGGATAAGATGCCCCAAAGCTCAACAGGAAGACTTTAGGGGGGAGGGCCAGCCTGCGATAGTGCTCGAGGGCAATGACATTCCATATGAGGGCTGTACCGCAGTCCAATGAACAGCCATTAAAATGTGAAACAGTGTTCTAATGTGACTCTGTAAATATAAATAGGACATTTAAGCACCTTATAGTCGAATGATGGGCAGCTCCCCGATCAAATGGAAGGCAGTTAAAATGTGAAAGATTGTTATACTGTGACTCTAAATGTAAATCGGACATTTAAGCATTTTAATAAAGTCAATAGGAATGCAATGTCTAGAGTGCTACATGGACTGTGAACTTTTGTACACACTTATATAACTGTTATATTTTAAAGATAACTCTTGTCTTCTGCTATTGCTTGTGCATATATTATAATTTTGCTGTTATATTATTGCCAATAAAAGATTTCAATTTATTTGCATTTTTTGAAAATAGCATCAACAATAACTGCATCTATTTGGACCTAAATCACATCTTTTGGCTGAATAATGTAGCAATTCCTTTGGTTTTGAAAGGGTTGAGACACAATGCTTTCAAAAAATGGACAGGCAAGCAAGAAGGGTCTTGTCCTACAAGGTGGAAATATTTCAGAAAAAGATGCCCCGCACCACTACAAGAGAGGTGCAGTGATGGGTGTACAGTATAGTGGGCACAGATTTTAACAGAATTTAGGCCTTCATGGTTCAAATTGGACTACTTTGGCTTTATTATTTTTGGGGAGGTGGGATGGGGGTAGGTCTGATTAACATAAGTCTATTGGAAAATGTTTGTATTGTTGTGAGTATTTGTTGGGAGGGACCTATGTTTTGGTTGTAATCTTAATTTGTGAATGGACTACTTCTATTTAACTATATTTACTAGGGGTGAACTGTGGGCAGTTATTTGGTTATTTGTTTTTTGTTTTTTTGTGTTTGGTGTTGTGTGGGGCATTGTTTTGTTTATTTTTGGTAAAACAACAACCAAGCTCAAATAATTAGCTTTTGGGAGATTTGGGGGCCCTGAGAAAGGCCTATAAAAATTATCAGCTATTGCTGATCTGCTGGCTGGCTGGCTGGATACTGGTACCTAGATGCTGGTTGGTCTGGTGGAGTGGTTGATGTGTCCTCTACTGGCTGGAACTGAGGCATGTTGATGGTGCCGAAGCTGATATTCTATGACGTGTTTGGAATGTTGCTGAAGTACTGGCTGTCAACTGAGGGAGGATTTGTTGTTGGTGAGAGGGTGAATCCTGTTGGTGTGCTGATTAGGGTTGGGTTGCTTTGGCATCTAGATTCTGGTGTAGCAGCGGGTGGTGACGTAGGACGCAGCTGTGATGTTGAAGCTGTGCTCTGTGATGTTTGCTGCTGTAGTAACATTTGCTGCTGTGATGTTTGCTGCTATGATGTTTGCTGCTGTGATGTTTGCTGACTGTGTTGCTGTGTGGGCTGCTGCTGATGATGATGCTGCTGTATTGGCTGAAGTGTTAGTATTGTCTGTTGTGGCTGCTGCTGCTGTTGCTGTGCTGGCTGCTGTGACTGTATGGAATGCTGGACTGAATTGCCTGCTGCTGCTGCATCACCTGCAAGTGTTTCTGTGGCTGCACAGTTTGCTGTGGAGCATGTGCATGGATCTGCTGCTGATGCTGAGTGAGTCCATGTGGCTGAGTGAATGTCTGTTGATAGTGCTGCTGTGTATGCTGTGAATGCTGTAGCTGCTACTGTGAATACTGTGAATGCTGTAGCTGCTGCTGTGAATAATGTGTATGCTGTAGCTGCTGCTGTGACAGCCCTTGCGTTACATGTGGAAAAGTCTGTTGCATCTGCTGATTTTGTGCCTGCATCTGTGTGTGTGACACTGAGGCTTGGCTGTAGGTGACGGTCTGCGCCATGCTCGTTCCCATCCTGTGTTAGTACTTTTGCTGCTGCTTGTCCCTATGTTTCAGTCTCATCAATAAGTTGAATGTCTGAATTTGTCATATGAGTCACTTGTTAGTTGTATGACCTCCACCTTCAGAAAGTCACAGAAGCCTAGTCTTGGAGCATCAGGCTTCTCATCACCAAACATTTTTACCACAATGTCTTTTAACTCTGTTATTCCCCTCTGTGATTCGGCAAGAGCCTGCTTGGAGGTTGGAATCAGCCAAACTTGACGTCACACTGACAACACATGATCTAGTAGTAGGCATATGTGTCTCCAGGTGCAAGATGTCTGAAGTTGACTCTGGACAAGAAGTATCCTGGAACGATTCCGAGTGCACAGTCTCCCGTCTGGATGATGAGCGCGCTGCTGCACTGGCTTGAGAAGCAGACCCCTTGGGAGCCCTGAATTCACTTTTGGCTGTAAGATGGCGGTCTCTGAGGAATTCAAAATTGTCTCTGGTCCATTTCTGCCTCTCTGTCAAGACTGGTTCCTCCTGGCTGGACTTCATGTGAGTGACTTTCCTGAAGAGTGTGCGCTGGCTCTGAAACCACTTTTGGCAGGCATCTTTATTCTAATTGTTCTCCTCACAAAACTTGTCCCACACAGCCTCCCTCTTGGGGGGGGGGGACCTATAATCCATCAAACTCTTGTTGTAGAAAATCTCATTGTCACGCAAAAAGTCCACTATCTTCTGTTCCTGCTCAGCGATGAATAGAACTGGGGGTTTCTTGCTCCTTTTGTCAGCCTTGCCTTTGCCCTTGCCACTCTGTGTCTCTGAAGCAGCCTGTGTATCCTGTGTATCCTCATCATTTGTATCCGAATCCTGCTGTGTCTCCACCCCAATGCCTGCTGCTCTGTATACGACATTTCTACAGGATCCACCACTCCCGCCACCAACTCCTCCATCTCAGCTGGCTCTGCTGAGTCTCTGGTACACAACTCAATTCATCCACCTCTGGACTCCTGGCCCTCGTGGACATCCTTTCTCTCCTGGCTGCCTCTGCCCTTAGTCCCCTTCTTTGGTGGCATTTTACAAAAGTATTAAATACCAAATTTGCTTAAGTAAAAAACACTTCAAAATTCCGGACTCACTATAAATGCCAATAAAATATATCCTCAAACATTTACAGTAGAACTGTAAAAGTTCCTCATATAGGGTGGTAGTTGAGAAATATGGTTTCAACTTATCCATCTGTTATTTTTCCAAATACAATAAGTTAAGTCTTATTTGGATTCAGTTTGAGCTTACTAGTTGACATCCACTCTTTTACATCACCTAGGCACCTGTGCATTCTTCTGGGATAGATGGACATAAACCTGGGTATCATCTGCATAAACATGATGCTTTATTCCCTTGTATTTACGAATAACCAAACTAAGGGGGTGGTGTATAATGAAAACAATAAAGGACCCAAGACAGAGCCTTGGGCCACACCAAATTGGAGTTTACAATGATCAGAAGAGTAGAACCAATTTTTAGTGAGCGATAGCACTTAGACAGGTAGGAAGTAAACCATTTCAGAACAGAACCACCAACTCCAAACCAAGAAGACAACTAAGAAGAGTGGAATGATCAATTGTGTCAAATGCTGCCAAGAGGTCAAGCAATATCAAGGCAGTAGGTTTGCCTCTCGACAAGGATAGATGAATTTCATTTTTATGGACAGAAGAGCTGTCTCATTTGAGTGACATGTTTTGTATACAGACTGATACGGATTGTCTAAGTTATGGATATAGATATGTTCTAACAACTACTTTGCAACCACTCTTTCAACCAATTTTGATATGAAGCAGAGGCCAGAAATAGGCCAATAGTTTTTCAAATGATCCGCAGGAAGGGTAGCCTTTTTGATGAGAGGAGTAACTACAGCAGTTTTCAGTTTTAAAGCCATCAGGGATATAACCCTCCATGAGTGAGCAGTTGACCAACTTTGTAAGTGATGGTAGTAGTATATCACTACACTGATTAGATATGTTGGCCATGGGTCCAACAAGCAGGAATTTGTAGGTGAGTCTTTAATTATGTTATCAACATTATCTTCAGAAATTTGTGTAAAGGCATTAATTTTTGGAGAATCAGAAGGAGGATGAACATCATTTTCAGTGCCAGAGGGGACAAAGGTATCTCTAATTGTCTTGATTTGATGCAAGAAAAAGGAGTCAAACTGGTCAGCCAGTGACTTGTCAGACTCGTGAGATCATGTGTGCATACAATCTAACAGACAACCAGCCATAATAACAATACCCTCTCAACACACTTCGATGGCGAGGCTAATAAATCCTCCAAAGGAGGTGAACCCCATTTCACTGATAGATCTGAAACCAATCGGTAATCAATCATGATTTATATGGTTGTTTAGTTTTTTTTCGTCATGACTAGTACCTTATTGGTTATGTTGTGATGAGTAGTTGGAAGGGCAGAGAAAACCAGTACATACAGTTTGGTCAAGTTTCTGTATGGTAAACTACTGATCAATGGGAAGCAACTTTCAGCTTTCCCACACGAGGTCAGGCAGCAATTCGAACTCTGATCTCAGAGATGTGAGGTGAGTGTGTTACCTCTGTGCCACCATAGACCCTTATCAAATCATGAAGTGAGCCAGTACCCTGTGACTTTGTGTATGTTGACATAATGTTGATTCCTTCAATAATTAAAGCCATGCCAAGTATAGTCACAAGTGAGGAATAAATCTGTTACCTAATTAGGTTGAGTTTCTTTCACATCGCGCATTGCTGTGGATATTTCTGATGGTACGCAATGGCGCTATTTCATTCCATCAGCAATGTCAACAGCAATGCACAACAGGACAGAAACTCAATCTATTATCTTATATTCACTCTGTGATTTCAGTAAATTTGCTTTATTTTGATTCATGGCCAGGCGGTAAGTACACAGAATATGGTACCTCCAGATTCCAGGCTTTTCCCCATTGAACACTGTTGCCTGTTATCTAACCGCTTTCGTCACTCTTTTCTGATTGGAGGTATTTTTCTAAACCTTAGTAGATATGTATTTTTCAGTCTTCACACAAAGTCCTGTGCTCTCAATCAGGGCTTCCAGATGTGCTGCCCGTAATCAGGAACAAGGTGATAAAACAGGCCTCACTGAAACATTTACTCCACAAAAACTCCTCATACAAACATACATCATTCCAAAAAACTCCTCAACCCAAAAAACTCCTCAACTCCTCAAAACATCCATCAAGTTAGAGAACAAAAGCTCCATTGTGGATTGTAGCATCATCTCAACTAAGCAAATTTCTTATACTGTTTCTTTCTTTCACAAGAGTTCTTTTTCTCAAGACAACAAGTCTCTGGTAAACTGTAGTGACTACAGCTCACAGTCCCCCCCTCCCAAGTTCCCCAACACAGTGATGACACAACAGAGGGTACTCAGTTTTATTCATAACACACATAATTCATTAACATGTGTAAATACAATTAAATCTAAAATATTTACATTTTCCAAAGATTAAATGCAAGTTGTCATAAATGAAATTTAAATGTATACTGATTGACACACAAACACATAATACAGAATTATAGAATTAAATCAATACACTAACCCAAGGAGCCAGTCAGTTTGACCTTAAAAATAAGGAAGGCAAACGTAAAAAAGGTTGGAAGGTCATAATCTTGACCTCCAAGTAGCAAAGAGTGTGACCCCAGTGAAGGTAAGACATAAACAAGTGACCTTAAATCTCAAGATTTAATACAGAATGATTTGAAGTCAGATTGAAAGGCTCAGAGAACACCAGTGACTAAGCAATTCCATAAAATAGCAGATATTTGAATATAATATTGACAACCCCATAAGGTTATTAAAAGAACATCGACATGTCAGGTTAAAACTGTAAAAATGTCCAGACTCTGAAACCACCTAAGTATTGACATGTCATGATAAAAGATTTAAATACAAAGGAGAATGAGAGTGAGCGACAGCCACAGGGCTGGAAGTTAAGGACAAGATGGGAGCATCTGAAATATCACTCACATCATTACCAGGGTGGGCAGGGTGGGCACTTTGAAATTTAATTTTTAGCTCCTGCTGGGTCGACAATCCAAGAAGGACTGAAGAGTGAAGTAAACACAACATGGGAGGGGCCTAAGTGGGACCAATTGCTGGATTTGTTGTGACTAGTGACCTAGGCAACCACAAGGCCATATGGTTTTCTACTTGGGGAACCCCTACATTTACTCAAGAAGACCAGACTCCACCAATCAATTCAAAATAATACAATTGGTCACCATGACTAAAGAATACCCTATTAAAAATAACAAATAGACTGGTACCCTAAACCTGAGGGAACATAGGGACTGACCCCCTTGGTGCCTAAACACCAAGGCCGATTGTACATATATCCACTATTTAACTTCATATTTTACTTCCGGAGATCTTATGAACCATATACTTCAATATATACATATCATTCCCAGGTAAAATTCCCCAGGTAATGATTGCAAGTTATCCACACTGTAGCAATATCAGCCTCTTTTATTCTATGGACAGTTAAAATGTTTAGAATAAGGACTGTTGTACCGGATTCCTGGTACCCCATGTTAGTACCTCGGTGTACCCCGGTTTGGGAAATAGTATACTGAGACTTTTTGTCCAAATGCCAATCATCCATTTATTTTTCATATGGAGAAAATTATCGTATATCGAGATTGATTAATAAAAATAATAAAATTTTGAAATGTTGGGGGATTTTCTATCCTCCATCTGTGGATATTCAATGACCCCAGGGATGAGTGGTGGGTTTACATTGGCAAATTATTTTCTAATTATAAGACAGTTACCAGAAAAACGCCAAACTACTATTTTATACCTTTTCACCATGCCAATAACTTTTTCTTTTTGTTTTTAGTTTATCTGGTATACAGCTTATCCACATCACACTTCCTCCACCCTTGAAAATTAATAAATTTAAAGTGTGTTATTGTGCAACCCACCTGACTGACCATGTACAATTGTGGCTTAGAATAGTTTACTGTCCTAATATGTCACATGATATATAGTTTGCATAATAATATTATTGCTTCACTCCCAAAGTTAGCAAAACATGAACTTTAAAATCACTACCTGTCCTGTCTATGTTGAAGACATTTTACACAAGGGCAAGATATAAATTTAGTTAGGACCAAATATACTCTTTGAATATGAACCCCAGCCATTAACCCATATCTCCTGACATGTAGACAGTTTGTTCTGGTAAAATTATCTCTTTGTGGACTTCAGTGCTGGACAAATATTCCCTTATAGCCTTGCTTAACTCTCAAATATGAACCATATATTTTTCAAACATGTAGACAGAGAACTCATACATGTCAGGAGATATAAGCTCATCAGAGACCCGCTGTGTTAGCAGGGTGATGATATAGGAGCCATGGTATATATAAGAGTACAGTATATAAGGTAAAACTTTGTTATGTAAACTGAAATTATTCCCCCATAACAAAGGAACGTAAGCCTTTAGCAATGATAGCTTCCTTATTGTGATTAAAATGCCATTTCTACTTGAAATCTGGGGCCGGATTCACGAAAGGTTTCAAATCTTAGCCAAATCTCAGCTGAGATTCTGCTTAAGTTGAGATTCATGAAAGGAATCTCAGCTAAGACCAAAATCTCAGCCAAGTTTAGTGTCTGGACCAATCAAAACTGATGTAACATTTTGTTGAGATTAGTGGAAAGTATACACATTTATATTTTACCACTCTACCATATATACTCACATTATAGAATATTTTCAATCAAGCAAATCGTCTTTTAACTATAATTTGTACTGACATTCAAAAGAACTGATTATAACAGTAAAACAAGCCACTCATGTAAATTTGTAATGTAAATGTTTACTGTTGTTTTTGTACAAACTCTTAATATATATTCATATTTTGTGTTACAAGTTAAATAATATGTCATACTTCACTATTTTCATTTTGTTTTGTGACTTTTTATTACATATAATCTATTTTATGAAAACTTAAGTCACCCCTTAGGCAGTCTTAGATTTGAGACCAAATCTGAGAAAAATCTTAGCATGAGATCTTTTGTGAATCCTAGCTGAGCAAAAGGTCTCAAATCTGAGAAAAATCTAAGAAAAATCTGAGATTTGAGACCAAAATCTCAGATTTGAGTTTGAGACCTTTCGTGAATCCGGCCCCAGGGCGCTAAGTTGGCACATAACCAATTAACATAGGGCTTACAAATCAATATTTCTGTATCAATGAAACTGATTGGCTGGACCTAGACTTGGCTGTTAACTTCATTTTAATGCCGATTTGCAACCTTTGACAAATCCCCCACTTGTCCCAATATAACTCTGACTCTTGAATACTAAATTTAGCCTGTCACTGCGCTAATTCCCAAGCCAAGACCTGGGGCCGGATTCACGAAAGGTCTCAAGTCTTAGCCAAATCTCAGCTGAGATTTTGCTCATATCTGAGATTTTTGTCTCAGCTGAGATTCTGCTTAAGTTGAGATTTACGAAAGGAATCTCAGCTGAGACCGAAATCTAAGCCAAGTTTTGAGTCTGGACCAATCAAAACTGATGTAACATTTTGTTGAGATTAGTGGAAAGTATACACATTTATATTTTACCACTCTACCATATGTACATTTTAGAATATTTTCAATCAAGCAAAACATTGTCTTTTTACTATAATTTGTACTGACATTCAAAAGGACTGATTATAACAGCAAAACAAGCCACTCATGTTAATTTTGTAATGTAAATGTTTGCTGTTATTTTTGTACAATCTCTTAATATATATTCATAATTTGTGTTACAAGTTAAATAATATGTCATACTTCACTATTTTTATTTTGTTTTGTTACTTTTTTATTACATATACTCTATTTTATGAAAACTTAAGTCACCCCCTAGGCAGTCTTAGATTTGAGACCAAATCTGAGAAAAATCTTAGCCTGAGATCTTTTGTGAATCCCAGCTGAGCAAAAGGTCTCAAATCTGAGAAAAATCTAAGAAAAATCTTAGATTTGAGACCAAAATCTCAGATTTGAGAATTGAGACCTTTCGTGAATCCGGCCCCTGTTTATATACTGTAAGTTGGAAAATGTAAAATATGTAAAAAAAATTCAAGAGAAAACTTTAACTGCTCGGTCAAGGTTTACACTACAAAAAAGTTTACTATTCAAAATGACAACAAATTCAAAGTTTCAACAAATGACATAATGACTGCATATTATAGGTCTCAAATCTGAGAAAAATCTAAGAAAAATCTTAGATTTGAGACCAAAATCTCAGATTTGAGAATTGAGACCTTTCGTGAATCCGGCCCCTGTTTATATACTGTAAGTTGGAAAATGTAAAATATGTAAAAAAAATTCAAGAGAAAACTTTAACTGCTCGGTCAAGGTTTACACTACAAAAAAGTTTACTATTCAAAATGACAACAAATTCAAAGTTTCAACAAATGACATAATGACTGCATATTATGTGAAATTGGATTCTTCTGACTTCATGTTAATCACATTCCGCAGTTATCAAAACGTTGTATTTGTACAATCTTATAGTTCCACACTAAATGCATGTTTCCACCACGGCCATGGCTGGCTGATGATTACAGACACTAGATAATGCTTCTTTAATATCCAGCGATTTAAATGTCAGTGTTTCCATACAGCTGACACTGGTGGGTGACAATGTCCAGATGATTATCAGCCATGGCATTAACGTGATCGGAGGTGTATATATCTAAAAAAAGAAATTTTGATAAAATTAAAGAAAACCCTTATACTATAGTCAGCAAACACTGACACAGTTACCCTCCACCATGGAACATCGGTTGCATGGAAACGAATGTACTTGTGCAGATACATTTACTTTTTTCCCGTGGTAAACAAAACATGTTAGACAACGTAACTACATTGTCAGGGGGTACAGTACTCAGATTTTTCAGACAGTCCAGTGTCTGTTTACAGAAAAAACTTCACAGACTTCAAAACAACAAATCTTTCATTTGAAGTGGAGATGGTGTGATTTTATAATGTAATAATGCAGGACACCTGGAGCTCGTGATACGGCTACTCAAACACTAGCCTGGCATGAGGCTCTCATCTCAACATATTGCAGTTTCAATTGTCATCCTTTGAAAGCATCCTCCAAAATGAAAGACATATGCTGTTTGAAGTGGTGATAAATATCACAGACCCCATCTTACCTTAAAGGAAGGATCCAAAGTGAAACTGATCCAACAGTTGCGTCAAATAGTTTCGTGTGACTTGTTTTCACAACCCGAATTTCTATAACCACTAATAAAGATAAATAGAGACCAGTTTGAAGGACCACATTTGAGTTCAAGGTCAAAAGTGTAACCTCTTAAGAAGATTCCCTCGCATGACCTACTAGAAATGGTCTTCACACACCAAAACCTCCAGAACCAATAATGAAGGAGATATGGGACATCATACATTTCAAAGGCTACATTTTACCTGGAAGAAGGGTTCCAAGGTCAAATATGACCACACCAAAATAGTTAAGCCACATAGTTTCCTATCTGGTGATTTCACATCCTTATCTTCTGTCACAAATAATAAAGGGGATACGGGGCTTATAAGTTCAACACAGCCTTTGTTGTGAGTTTCAGTGAAGAACTTCAACATCAAACTTCCACATATTTGTAAAAGTGATATATATTTACTATAAAGTTGCAGAACCAATAATGAGGTGTGTGACATAATAGCTTTATATTGGTATTATATACAACTATATAAAGTAAAAGTGTCCATTTTCAATACATTTGACAAGCCGCAAGTGGCCCTGAAAAAACATCCAGGTCAAGAAAGTGGATGGAAGTAATCTGTTCTGTCCTCTATTTTGAATGATTTCCATGACATAGTCTATCGAAACTTGAACAAGACATTCCACAAAATATAAGGCTCTAAATGCAACACTATTGCACTATATTCTTACAATTTTAACTACTGAACTAGGTCTGCAAAACCATAAAAATAATGGAAGACATCAGAATATATGGAACACATATTCAAGAAAACAAGCCCAGCAGTACAAACAGAATGTTATTAGAAGTACCATTACATCTGCAAAAAATCAGAAAATCCTTGTAAACTTGCAAGAGTTAGCTTTTGAATAGTACAACTTTGAATATTTTTCTAATAGACATAAGTCTCAGGCAAGGCTAGGTAGAGAGATGATGTAAACAATGCATAGATTTCACTGCTTACTGTACAAACAAAAGCCAGGAAATTTACAGTAATGTGTGGAAATGACTCACTCAACAAAAATAAACCATAAAAACTACAGCAAAGGTAAGAACATCTGCCTGAAAAAAACCCGCCTCAGTGACCAGGGGTACCGAGGTATTACAGCCTTTACAGGTCGATGTTTCTTCAGTATCAATGAAAACAGAAATCAATATCATTTCCAACTAATTACTGACATTGTATCTCAATTAGGTTCTATAATTTATAACTACATTAAAAATCTTAATTTGTTGCAATTTTAATTCAAGCAGTGTCCATGTTGGCAGGTAACCGCCTGCCTCTGGTTGCTGTGTCTTGGTTCCCAAACACACCATGTGCTATTTGAGACAGGAGCTCGTTTTCATGAATTTCTATTGCCCACACATTAGATTTTGTAGACACAATTGTAACATGGTCAAAATATTTTGCATGTATTGTAATTACTTAAGTACACAATGCGAAAAATAGATATATACGTCAGATCAAATTCATGTTTCATTCACACAGGGCAAAGTCTACCCTTGGCTCAGGTGACAATCTGGAATCTACTCAGAGATTTGTCAACAACTCCATAACTCGGAAACTGTTCATTGCATGGAGGTCTTATTGTCACATCAGGTGGTGGTGTTCCTGGCACGGGCCAAATCAAAAGTCATTTGATTTGAGTCAGACCTGCACTCTGAATCCCGGGCAAAGGGATGTACTCCCTCAGGCACTTCTTGGTTAACTCTGTTTTCCATAAGTGAGTTTCCAACAGCCGTCACTGCTCATCCATCATCGTTTTAGTGGAAGCATTACACTGACTATGGGCAAAGAGGATGGCAGATTGCAGTGTACCCCAGCATTGGTTCCACAAGTTGGAAAATTATTGTACAGAAATTCAACAATTGAGAAGTAAGGCTTTTGTTATACGACTACATAAGATCGGTCTGATGTGTGGAAACAGCAGTGATGGCCATCAAAACATAGAAGACACTAAATATAAAAGAGGATGCCAAAAGGTACAGTCCACTATTTGTTTGTACTCTACAGTTTATCTTTGACCATCCAATAACTTTATGTGAACCATATCTATTACTGAGACAGAATAAATAGATAAAATCAATATATTATTGCACACATACTATTATTGCTAACTTTTTTGCCATATTTAGGTTTTATCATGTTTATATGGGATATTAGAACACCGTTATTAGTTTAGGATTAAACCAGAAATTACAGGTAACTACTGCTGCTCATATATTTTCTGGATAAAAGTGCTTCCTTCCTTTCTTGCACAGTTTTGTTATATTATTGCCACTCAAAACAGTGGCACATTTTAAACATTTTACTCTCTGTCCTTGTTTGAGATGCATTATTACTTACACCTCCTACAAATGCAGCATATTTTGCATATCTTACAGTATTCCCTGGCTGCAGGTTTTCCAGGGTTTATGGTATGCCTGGGGTGACAAAACAATCTGATCCAGGCACTTTGACATATCTCATGCTAATCACATGACACAAGTATCAACACACATTCTTACATAACATGGTACATGCTAAACTCCCCAACCTAGTCCTTTCATCTAGTATAATCCAACGATAACAAATGACCTCATGCATTCTCAAAGGTCAACATGGGGATGGGGGGGGGGGGGGGGGGGGATTTTACGTCCCTTCCAACAACTTAACTATTCAATCTCAAGACATTTCTGCCATGAAAGCCAGACAGGCTTCTCCGGTTACATTTTTGGGAAAAATTATAATTCTCCAATTTACTCTGTAAACAAACAAATAAACAAACAACAACAACAACAAAAAAAAAACGTTCACAAATAATTGTGCTGTAACAGAATTACACCCAAAGCTTGACTGTTGCTAATATTGTTGATTTATTATCTTATTATATTAATTTGGGGTTTAACGTCACTTTCAACACTGTACAGGTCATACCAATAGGGGTAGTTTTATAGGCAGATGAAATCAGTGACACATAGTTGATCAAGGTACTGTAAACTGCTGTCCATCGGTAAGCATACCAATTTCCATACATAAGGTCCGGGGTTTGAACTGGCGACCCTAGAGGGGGGGGGGGGGGGGGGGGCGGGGGGGCTGTGCTACCACTGCGCCACCGTGGCCCCTGTAAATAATGTACATATACACCTAACCTCAGTGGCTTTTATCAAGTTTGTTTTGTCAAGTTTGCTGCATTGATCACACGGCTCTCACTCCAGTGGCTTTGGGTTCCAGTCGTACTCAAGACAAATGTGGGGTGCACTGAAATTCTGTTATCATACGATCCAAGCTGTTGAAACATGTGTAAATGTATCAATTTGGCAAGTCAACAGTGTTGCTTCATACAATAATGGGTGACATTTTCAACTTCCAACTGTAAGGATCTGGGTTCCACTCTCTGGCCATATCTGGATACTTTTTGTAAATTAACAAATTACCTGTATCACAAAATATTCTGTCACCTTTCATTAAAAAGATATAAATTTTAGGTACAGAATAATTTATATCTTTCAAAGAGATAATTTGGCTTTTTAAAAATTATATTATGTATTGCAATGTAGAATTATATTTAACTAGAAAATGTCTGTCACCAATTTTCAGAAAAGTAGTTTGCGAAAACATTATTGTTTAAATTAGTGAAGACTGCAAATTAAAATCAAAGTGTCATGGTCAAAACTTTTAGAAAGTAATAGTAACGCCATACCTTTGAGGGATAATGAAATATTCAATTGTGAAGGAGGTCTTGTTATGTTACTCAACATGAGGCACAAATTGTAATTACATATAACAATAAACCAAACTCCTATGACAGATAGTTTTCTTGTATTCTTTTATAAATGTTTTGGGTCAGACATTGGGAAGTTGTTGATTAGGTTTTATTGAATCTTTCAAGATAAATCACCTTTTTAAACTCAGGACAAATTGGCCCTATGCCAAATCGGTCCCCTAAAAAAGTCAGCCCTGGGCAAATCGGCCCCCTGAAAATTCGGCCTTGGACATATCGGCCCCCAGTTGCAAAAGTTGTAATTAGAAATTATTTATAGACCTGCATAAAGCATTTGTCTGGATTGAGAAAGATGTTTATGCAGGATTATTAAAACAAAAATCAGGGGTCCTTTCCCACAGAAACCGCATGTCTCAACTAAAATGTTGTTGAATTATAATCTGGTCCATGCTAATGTAGACTGGGGGGGGGGGGGGGGGGGGGGAATTCTGTATACTTGTATATAATGGTGAAAACTTTGGTTAAGTGAAACCAATTTTTGCTGATGGGATTCACTTGATGGGCATATTTCCGGATGGGCTTTTTTCCGTACACCCACGGAACCACAGATCCAAAAGGTCGGAAAACCTTCAAACCATATTTCCAAAAGGTTGTCAAAATACTGTTCAATAAATCTACAATGCACTATTGAGAGCAAATTTAGGAGTATAAAACATTGCAACGTATTTTGACAACCAATTAATTTCTACATATTTGTAAAATAAATGAGGATCTGTGTTATGTGTTCCAGTGAAACTGAAACCTTTGAACACTTGGCTGTGTCCCGTAACAAATCACTCCCGGAAATAGGTATGTTTTGAAACCTTATGTTGATCTTGATGGGCTGCTTTGCTTAACCTCACGTCTCCTAGGGATCAAAGGAAATTCTAGAATTTCTAGAAGCATTTAATTAACGTGCTATAATTGGGAAGATAAGGAGAACATACAAAATGAAAGAAAATAATGTTACACAATTTCAAAAGAATAGAGAAACCTTGGAATGTAAATGGGACTGTATGACGTCATTATTTGAATGAAAAAATAAAATTAGAAGAAGTTGGATTAATGACGACCATAATGTTTATAAACAAAAAGAATCTGTGTTTTCAGTATCCCTCTGGGAATTTTATTTCTTTTAATATTTAAAACTGCAGTTTTCAATGGAAACTTTTAGTTATTGAAATAAAATCACCAAACTGTATTTGAATATTTGTATTTTTATAATTGTCGTATGTTGGTTTTATATCCTTCTTACTGTGTTGTGAATGAAAATGTTACATCATAATCATAACAGTAAAGATATACATACTAACACATACAGTTAATTGTCCTGAACAGAATGTTCCTGTATTGAAACCACAAGTTTGATTGTTTTTACAGTATTACATTCACACCCCACCCATTCATAGGTATTTTGGAGTGAGTGATATCAGACCTGCCATTCATTCAGACAATCTCTGGACTTTCTTTTCTATGGTTATTTTGAAGTCTTTACAACAGTTCCACAAACTCTGCAAACAATTTTCTCCCTGTCTATTACGTGTGCAAATCTCTGATGTCTGACCACTGCAGTTACTGGTGTATTTATTCTGGTCACATGCTCCGTAAACATGGTCAAAAACATGTACTCATCAAGTACCACTGCTTATAAAATTCATGATGAATGTGAAGAAATAAGTATTGCTTGTGAATCTATTGCTAACAATTCTTTGTTGTATAATTATGTGATATCGCATGCTTTGAAAATAGTTTAAATCATTATTGGAAATAAGCTTCTCTGGCAGACGGTTAACAAGTTGGACTTTCATTTCTGTAGTTATGACTTTGAATCCATTTCATATGTAGCTGAAGAATTGACTTGAAGTGCTTGTCCTAATATGACCTTAGCTATTATGAAACCTCAATCATCTCACTTGAATGAGACCATTGGTCAAGAAGTCATCAGTCATCTTAACAGTGTAAAGATTCAGAAAATCTTTAAATTTGGTTGCATTTCCAATATTTTGACTTTATTTGTGGTAAAAATAGGATTTAAGTGTAAATGTTGGTTTTCCTTTGGAAAATGTTCAGACCATGAAATAGTTTCAATTGATACAAAGATTCTGCAGAAAAACTAAGCAGAAATCTCCCTTTTGTTTTACCATATTCCAGATTGAGGCCATACAACTGGCAGTGAGTAGGTACAAACCACTCAGAAATGACTCATTACTGGCGGGATATGCACTGATAATTGAGTTGTGGAGAGAGAAGTCTGTGGTCAGTTTATCAATACTTAGAACCAGCTAACTGGTTAGAACACACAGACTGCACACTCCAGCATTATCACACTGATTAAACACTGATTTACTGCATTACTCACATACATGGGTCATGTAGATACTACCAGAGCTAAAGCACAGTTCACACTTGCAAGAATGATAGATGTAACAGCAGGTTGATGGGGGGCATGGTGCCACAGTGGTAAAACATTCCCCTGCCATATCTAAGATCAGAGTTCAAAGACCTCTTGTGTGGAAAGATGGTAGTTGGTTGTCATTGGTCGGCAGTTTAAAGTACTGAACCTTCAGCAACTGTATGTCCTGGTTTCCTCCGCCCTTCAACTACCTGTCACAATATAACATAACATGACATATTTATATAGCGCAATTCTATTTAAGAAAAAACAATCATTGCACTTTTTCTCTACAATATGCTGTTTTAAAATAATGGGTTTTTAGTTTCTTTTTGAAGATGTCCAATGGAAGTTGAATGTTCCTGATATCACCTGGCAGTTCATTCCAATACTTTGGTGCCACAACACTGAAGGCACGGTCACCCATAGAGACAAGTTTTGATCTTTTTTCTTGTATGATTTTCTTGCCTATCTGGTGGAGCGTTGATGTTGCTGGTAGTTAAGCATTGATGTCAAATATGATGGTGCCTGTCCATTCAAACTTTTATATACTAGTAGATTCATTTTAAATTTGATCCGAAACCTAACAGGCAACCAGTGGAGCTGATGCAGGTGAACTGATATAGAATCATGTTTCTTGACATTCAAAACTATCCTGGCAGCCCAATTTTGTACTTTCTGCAACTTATGGATAAGATATTCTGGGAGTTTAGCTAGGAGAGAGTTACAATAGTCTAATCTGGAAGATATGAGTGACTGTACTATTGTGTGTGCAGCAGACTTAGTCAGGTAAGGTCTTATTTGAATGATGGACCTTAGGTGACCATAACAGGATCTGCATATGGTATTTACTTGTTCCTTAAGTGATAGGTCTTGGTCAATGATTACCCCAAGGTTTCTGACACTTGTGCTTGGCTTTATGTCAATACCAACTACATTTAATGAGTCAATAATGACTCTGGAGTGCTGTCTTCCAGTGCCAGCAATTAAGAACTCTGTCTTTTCTTCATTTTGCTTGAGCAGGTTATTAGACATCCAGTTGCTTATTTCATATGCACACAAATGGAGTTGTTCTGCAGTTTGTGTTTGGTTTTCAAAATTACTTGGGTCAATTGATTTGTAAAGCTGTGTGTCATCAGCATACATGTGGAAAAGTATGTGAAACATTCTGATGATTATTCCAAGAGGTAATGTATATTTGCAGTAGAGATCAGACTCAAGACCTGATCCCTGAGGCACACAGTATTCTACAACATTTTTATGAGATTCACAGTCACCAACAACTACTGATTGAGTACTTCCTGTTAAATAAGTTCTAAACCAGTCTAAAGCTTTGCCTTCAATTCGAAACATTTTCTCAAGTCGGTGCAACAAAATACAATGATCAACAGTGTCAAATGCAGCTGATAAATCTAGAAAACCCGTAAGTATCACTTTTTGATTATCTGCTTCCAATAGAACGTCATTCATGATTTTGATCAGAGCAGTCTCAGTGCTGTGGTGGCATCTGTATGCTGACTGTAGATTTTCACAGAGATTATGACTGTTTGTGTGGTCAAGTAATTGGATTGAGACTGCTTTTTCAATCATCTTGGACAGAAAAAGCAAGTTAGATACTGGCCTAAAATTTTTGAAAGTAGGATCCGCATCTGTCTTTTTTGGCAAAGGGGTAACAACTGCATGTTTGAACCCCTCTGGCATTTCACCTTGTATGAGTGACATGTTTATTACTTTGCTAATACTGGGTAACAGTATTTCAATCCTATAACTGATAAAAATGTACCGAACAGGATGTGAAACACCGACTAAATAGATCAATAAATAAATATAAATACTAATTTACAGCTTTACACATAAACACAGTTAATGCAGACACTATCATAAGAAAAGGACGCGTCACACTAACAGGAATGAATATATATAACAAAAATAGATTTAAAATACACTGATACTTAGATAATATCACACCTAATGCTCAGGTCACATAGTCAAGAATTTTCTGATTTACAGCACTTCTCGAATGCATGGTCACAAGCACCAAGGAGACACAGGGGAAGCTATGGCAGTAAGGCTTTTGCATACAGAAGATTTGAGCCTTTTCCTGAAGGAGGCAATTGAAGTTGTGCTGCATACATTATCAGGGAGTTCATTCCAGACCTTAGCAGCATCAGAAGCAAAACTATGGCCAAAATGTTTAACTCACTTAAAGACTGAATGGAATGCCGGAACTGTAAGGTATTAACACCCAAGGTGACTACGCCTAGTACTGTAGGAGCAGCTGTTGATAGAAAAGAATGTTCCAAAATATCAAGAAGAACCACTATGTGTGTATTAACCAGTGTTGCCGTTTTGAACATACAGCAGTACTTCACAGGCAACCAGTGGAGTCACCTTAGATGGGTGTAACATGAGCATACATTCTATGATTTGTGAGAATACGAACAAGGGTATTCTGAATACTCTGCAATTTGTGCTGATTGAAACATAACAAACCTCAAAACAGAAAGTTACAATAGTCCAGACGACTACTAACCAAGGCATTTGCATCAAGGACAGCCACTTCTTGAGCAAGATACTGTCTAATTCTACTAAGATCACACACCTACAGGAAGCACGCTTTACAAGTCTTCTGAATGTGTCCAGAGAAGGAAAACTCTGCATCAAACCGCACACCTGGGTTTTTGACAAAGTCAGCCTGATGAAGAAGACTTCCAAGAATATTGACAGGAAAGTGAGATTTTTTTGACGTTGAGCCTTAGAAACAAACACAATAAATTCAGTTTTTGGGGGGTTAAGCTTCAATTTACTGAGAGCCATCCATCGTTGCACATCCTGAAGGACATTAGGAAGGCATTCAGCTTGGTGAGAGCAGCATAGGCATTATTGTGGGAGAAAAAGACGTATAACTGGGTATCATCTGCATAGAAATGAAATTTTATATCTGGCTGGAGGCTGATGATTTTGTTTAGTGGAGTTGCATAAAGTTACCACATTCTGATAAAAAAGTCATTCAGTCCTCATATAATACCTAAGACAAAAGGACTTGAGGAAAGTCTAATCAAGACCAAACCAAGATTTAAGATAGGCAAGGAAAGTATTAGGATCAGCATTCTCGGCAAGTGAACAAATGCCTCAAATGGATGGACACTGATAAACAGCGTTACACACATATATGGGTAGGGCAGTCTGTCTTATATTTAAGGTCACATAAAAACCACTGTATACAGATAAAACAATGGTGTACTCTGATTTATAGTATAACATACACAGTTAATCACATACCAGTATACAGCTACAAGGTCACACTGGCAAGGCTGTATGAATGGTCTAATGATTTCCACTGATTTACAATGTCATTTCACATGCAGGACTGACTTGATACTCATTATCACTGAATTGGTTGTAGCCATAATTTCTTTGCTTTCCAGGAGATGTTAATTATTCACCTTGTCATTGAACTGTATTTAATGTATTGACTCCTGATAAGAATTGAGAGGTTCTCAGTTGCCAAGAGGGTTTGCACATTTGGCATCTAATCACAGGCAGTCACCTCTGTGTAGGTTCAACTCCCACAAGTGACAATACTAAGAACCTATCCCAATATGACTCTGGGACATAAAAGCAATAGTTTTAACCTTGTAAGATATTACTTTAAATGTACTGACATAGTCTGTTTGAAACGTGAGCCTATATCAAGACTATCATTATACTAACGCACTGTGTACATTTGTGTACAAAACTTGCAGTCGACCTAATTTACACAGAACATTGCCATTGTGTGCTGATCAAATTGCGTGGAATGAATTCCAATGATCTGGAGAGGAGAATGATTATCAACAGCTGAGTCCAAAGGAAAAGCAACAACACCAAAAAACATGTGACACCTTGTGAAGTCAGCTAGTAAAGCCCACTTCACACTTCTCTATAGAATGGTAAGACATTGCAGAAACCAATACAAAATGGTTTGAGATGCAAACACTTGTCAGACAAGAAGGAAATTATTTATAAATCAAAGAATCTCTAAGATGTGTGGGTGAAGTAATGTGTTTTATTTGTTTCAACGAACACGTGTATCTGGGCCTTTCAACCTCCACTCTGTTCAGGACAAGGGATGCACCAAGTCTGATCAAAGCTAATGCTGGAAATGCACACAGGTGTCTCTAAATACGGATTCTCTGTCTGAGTCTCGACTGAGGACAGAGGAACACAAGAGGGCCAAGACAAGTTGCACATGATTAAAGCCTGAATCCGTATCACAGGCATCATGTGAATATGTTAGGTCAACAGTCTGTTAGCAGCGTGATATCCATTCGATAGTGTATGTTAAAAATTGTTCTGAAATGCAAAGCTTCCTTTACTTTGTTGATCCTGATATAAATGTGGCCTGTGTGAGTTTTTGTTCACGAACGTAATCTTTCTGACAAATTTTAAATTTCAGATCAAAGACCATTTGTGAACCTGACCCACTCCTTATGGGTAAATCCAGATGTATGGGTGTGTGTATCTACACCATTACATAGTGGAAACATTCATCAAGGGGATCAGTATCACTAAACAGCAAACTTCCAAATCAAAGGAATTCAGGAAGCTGATACTGTAAGTATATACACTATGGATAATTGACCTGGTAACCGGACACCCCAACTGAATTGCGGCTATCTGAACTCACTTGCAGCATGGACATTTTTATGAAGGTACTTTTGCGAGGATCAGAATTCTGAAGGTGATCTCCCAACTCTATGAATCTACTGCATGTCATTGTGTGGATTTTTGATGTAAAACAAGTTTTTATTGGCTACTTGAATGTCTAATGACATAATTCATACACTGTACTATTTAAGAACAACGAGGTTTAGGATTGTATATATAGAAAGGACTCTGCAGCAGTAGGACCAGAGTATATATAGAGAGGACTCTGCAACAGTAGGACCAGAGTATACAAATAGAGGACTCTGGAACAGTAGGACCAGAGTATATATAGAAAGGACTCTGCAACAGTAGGACCAGAGTATATATAGAGAGGACTCTGCAACAGTAGGACCAGAGTATATATAGAGAGGACTCTGCAGCAGTAGGACCAGAGTATATATAGAAAGGACTCTGCAGCAGTAGGACCAGAGTATATATAGAAAGAACTCTGCAGCAGTAGGACCAGAGTATATATAGAGAGGACTCTGCAGCAGTAGGACCAGAGTATATATAGAAAGGACTCTGCAACAGTAGGACCAGAGTATATATAGAAAGGACTCTGCAGCAGTAGGACCAGAGTATATATAGAGAGGACTCTGCAGCAGTAGGACCAGAGTATATATAGAAAGGACTCTGCAACAGTAGGACCAGAGTATATATAGAAAGGACTCTGCAGCAGTAGGACCAGAGTATATAGAGAGAGGACTCTGCAACAGTAGGACCAGAGTATATATAGAAAGGACTCTGCAGCAGTAGGACCAGAGTATATAGAGAGAGGACTCTGCAACAGTAGGACCAGAGTATTTCTAGAAAGGACTCTGCAACAGTAGGACCAGAGTATATATAGAAAGGACTCTCCAACAGTAGGACCAGAGTATTTCTAGAAAGGACTCTGCAGCAGTAGGACCAGAGTATATACAGAGAGGACTCTGCAACAGTAGCACCAGAGTATATATAGAGAGGACTCTGCAACAGTAGCACCAGAGTATTTCCAGAAAGGACTCTGCAGCAGTAGGACCAGAGTATATATAGAGAGGACTCTGCAGCAGTAGGACCAGAGTATATATAGAGAGGACTCTGCAACAGTAGGACCAGAGTATATGCGTAAAGGACTCTGCAACAGTAGGACCAGAGTATATATAGAAAGGACTCTGCAGCAGTAGCACCAGAGTATATATAGAGAGGACTCTGCAGCAGTAGGACCAGAGTATATATAGAGAGGACTCTGCAACAGTAGGACCAGAGTATATATAGAGAGGACTCTGCAGCAGTAGGACCAGAGTATATATAGAGAGGACTCTGCAGCAGTAGGACCAGAGTATATATAGAGAGGACTCTGCAGCAGTAGGACCAGAGTATATATAGAAAAGACTCTGCAACAGTAGGACCAGAGTATATATAGAAAGGACTCTCCAGCAGTAGGACCAGAGTATATATAGAGAGGACTCTGCAACAGTAGGACCAGAGTATATATAGAGAGGACTCTGGAGCAGTAGGACCAGAGTATATATAGAGAGGACTCTGCAACAGTAGGACCAGAGTATATATAGAGAGGACTCTGCAACAGGAGGACCAGAGTATATATAGAAAGGGCTCTCCAACAGTAGGACCAGAGTATTTCTAGAAAAGACTCTGCAGCAGTAGGACCAGAGTATATACAGAGAGGACTCTGCAACAGTAGCACCAGATTATATATAGAGAGGACTCTGCAACAGTAGGACCAGAGTATATATAGAAAGGACTCTCCAACAGTAGGACCAGAGTATTTCTAGAAAAGACTCTGCAGCAGTAGGACCAGAGTATATACAGAGAGGACTCTGCAACAGTAGCACCAGATTATATATAGAGAGGACTCTGCAACAGTAGGACCAGAGTATTTCCAGAAAGGACTCTGCAGCAGTAGGACCAGAGTATATATAGAGAGGACCCTGCAACAGTAGGACCAGAGTATATGCAGAAAGGACTCTGCAACAGTAGGACCAGAGTATATATAGAGAGGACTCTGCAGCAGTAGGACCAGAGTATATATAGAGAGGACTCTGCAGCAGTAGGACCAGAGTATATATAGAAAGGACTCTGCAGCAGTAGGACCAGAGTATATATAGAGAGGACTCTGCAGCAGTAGGACCAGAGTATATATAGAGAGGACTCTGCAGCAGTAGGACCAGAGTATATATAGAAAGGACTCTGCAACAGTAGGACCAGAGTATATACAGAAAGGACTCTGCAGCAGTAGGACCAGAGTATATAGAGAGAGGACTCTGCAACAGTAGGACCAGAGTATTTCTAGAAAGGACTCTGCAACAGTAGGACCAGAGTATATATAGAAAGGACTCTCCAACAGTAGGACCAGAGTATTTCTAGAAAGGACTCTGCAGCAGTAGGACCAGAGTATATACAGAGAGGACTCTGCAACAGTAGCACCAGAGTATATATAGAGAGGACTCTGCAACAGTAGCACCAGAGTATTTCCAGAAAGGACTCTGCAGCAGTAGGACCAGAGTATATATAGAGAGGACTCTGCAGCAGTAGGACCAGAGTATATATAGAGAGGACTCTGCAGCAGTAGGACCAGAGTATATATAGAAAGGACTCTGCAGCAGTAGCACCAGAGTATATATAGAGAGGACTCTGCAGCAGTAGGACCAGAGTATATATAGAGAGGACTCTGCAACAGTAGGACCAGAGTATATATAGAGAGGACTCTGCAGCAGTAGGACCAGAGTATATATAGAGAGGACTCTGCAGCAGTAGGACCAGAGTATATATAGAGAGGACTCTGCAGCAGTAGGACCAGAGTATATATAGAAAAGACTCTGCAACAGTAGGACCAGAGTATATATAGAAAGGACTCTCCAGCAGTAGGACCAGAGTATATATAGAGAGGACTCTGCAACAGTAGGACCAGAGTATATATAGAGAGGACTCTGGAGCAGTAGGACCAGAGTATATATAGAGAGGACTCTGCAACAGTAGGACCAGAGTATATATAGAGAGGACTCTGCAACAGGAGGACCAGAGTATATATAGAAAGGGCTCTCCAACAGTAGGACCAGAGTATTTCTAGAAAAGACTCTGCAGCAGTAGGACCAGAGTATATACAGAGAGGACTCTGCAACAGTAGCACCAGATTATATATAGAGAGGACTCTGCAACAGTAGGACCAGAGTATATATAGAAAGGACTCTCCAACAGTAGGACCAGAGTATTTCTAGAAAAGACTCTGCAGCAGTAGGACCAGAGTATATACAGAGAGGACTCTGCAACAGTAGCACCAGATTATATATAGAGAGGACTCTGCAACAGTAGGACCAGAGTATTTCCAGAAAGGACTCTGCAGCAGTAGGACCAGAGTATATATAGAGAGGACCCTGCAACAGTAGGACCAGAGTATATGCAGAAAGGACTCTGCAACAGTAGGACCAGAGTATATATAGAGAGGACTCTGCAGCAGTAGGACCAGAGTATATATAGAGAGGACTCTGCAGCAGTAGGACCAGAGTATATATAGAAAGGACTCTGCAGCAGTAGGACCAGAGTATATATAGAGAGGACTCTGCAGCAGTAGGACCAGAGTATATATAGAGAGGACTCTGCAGCAGTAGGACCAGAGTATATATAGAAAGGACTCTGCAACAGTAGGACCAGAGTATATACAGAAAGGACTCTGCAGCAGTAGGACCAGAGTATATAGAGAGAGGACTCTGCAACAGTAGGACCAGAGTATTTCTAGAAAGGACTCTGCAACAGTAGGACCAGAGTATATATAGAAAGGACTCTGCAGCAGTAGGACCAGAGTATATATAGAGAGGACTCTGCAGCAGTAGGACCAGAGTATATATAGAAAGGATTCTGCAACAGTAGGACCAGAGTATATATAGAAAGGACTCTGCAGCAGTAGGACCAGAGTATATAGAGAGAGGACTCTGCAACAGTAGGACCAGAGTATTTCTAGAAAGGACTCTGCAACAGTAGGACCAGAGTATATATAGAAAGGACTCTCCAACAGTAGGACCAGAGTATTTCTAGAAAGGACTCTGCAGCAGTAGGACCAGAGTATATACAGAGAGGACTCTGCAACAGTAGCACCAGAGTATATATAGAGAGGACTCTGCAACAGTAGCACCAGAGTATTTCCAGAAAGGACTCTGCAGCAGTAGGACCAGAGTATATATAGAGAGGACTCTGCAGCAGTAGGACCAGAGTATATATAGAGAGGACTCTGCAACAGTAGGACCAGAGTATATGCAGAAAGGACTCTGCAACAGTAGGACCAGAGTATATATAGAAAGGACTCTGCAGCAGTAGCACCAGAGTATATATAGAGAGGACTCTGCAGCAGTAGGACCAGAGTATATATAGAGAGGACTCTGCAACAGTAGGACCAGAGTATATATAGAGAGGACTCTGCAGCAGTAGGACCAGAGTATATATAGAGAGGACTCTGCAGCAGTAGGACCAGAGTATATATAGAGAGGACTCTGCAGCAGTAGGACCAGAGTATATATAGAAAAGACTCTGCAACAGTAGGACCAGAGTATATATAGAAAGGACTCTCCAGCAGTAGGACCAGAGTATATATAGAGAGGACTCTGCAACAGTAGGACCAGAGTATATATAGAGAGGACTCTGCAGCAGTAGGACCAGAGTATATATAGAAAGGACTCTGCAACAGTAGGACCAGATTATATATATAGAGAGGACTCTGCAACAGGAGGACCAGAGTATATATAGAAAGGGCTCTCCAACAGTAGGACCAGAGTATTTCTAGAAAAGACTCTGCAGCAGTAGGACCAGAGTATATACAGAGAGGACTCTGCAACAGTAGCACCAGATTATATATAGAGAGGACTCTGCAACAGTAGGACCAGAGTATATATAGAAAGGACTTTCCAACAGTAGGACCAGAGTATTTCTAGAAAAGACTCTGCAGCAGTAGGACCAGAGTATATATAGAAAAGACTCTGCAACAGTAGGACCAGAGTATATATAGAAAGGACTCTCCAGCAGTAGGACCAGAGTATATATAGAGAGGACTCTGCAACAGTAGGACCAGAGTATATATAGAGAGGACTCTGCAGCAGTAGGACCAGAGTATATATAGAGAGGACTCTGCAGCAGTAGGACCAGAGTATATATAGAGAGGACTCTGCAGCAGTAGGACCAGAGTATATATAGAAAAGACTCTGCAACAGTAGGACCAGAGTATATATAGAAAGGACTCTCCAGCAGTAGGACCAGAGTATATATAGAGAGGACTCTGCAACAGTAGGACCAGAGTATATATAGAGAGGACTCTGCAGCAGTAGGACCAGAGTATATATAGAAAGGACTCTGCAACAGTAGGACCAGATTATATATATAGAGAGGACTCTGCAACAGGAGGACCAGAGTATATATAGAAAGGGCTCTCCAACAGTAGGACCAGAGTATTTCTAGAAAAGACTCTGCAGCAGTAGGACCAGAGTATATACAGAGAGGACTCTGCAACAGTAGCACCAGATTATATATAGAGAGGACTCTGCAACAGTAGGACCAGAGTATATATAGAAAGGACTTTCCAACAGTAGGACCAGAGTATTTCTAGAAAAGACTCTGCAGCAGTAGCACCAGAGTATATATAGAGAGAACTCTGCAGCAGTAGGACCAGAGTATATATAGAGAGGACTCTGCAGCAGTAGGACCAGAGTATATATAGAAAGGACTCTGCAGCAGTAGGACCAGAGTATATATAGAGAGGACTCTGCAGCAGTAGGACCAGAGTATATATAGAAAGGACTCTGCAACAGTAGGACCAGAGTATATATAGAAAGGACTCTGCAGCAGTAGGACCAGAGTATATATAGAGAGGACTCTGCAACAGTAGGAATAGAGTATTTCTAGAAAGGACTCTGCAACAGTAGGACAAGAGTATATATAGAGAGGACTCTGCAACAGTAGGACCAGAGTATATATAGAAAGGACTCTTCAACAGTAGGACCAGAGTATTTCTAGAAAGGACTCGGCAGCAGTAGGACCAGAGTATATACAGAGAGGACTCTGCAACAGTAGCACCAGAGTATATATAGAGAGGACTCTGCAACAGTAGCACCAGAGTATTTCCAGAAAGGACTCGGCAGGAGTAGGACCAGAGTATATATAGAGAGGACTCTGCAACAGTAGGACCAGAGTATATATAGAGAGGACTCTGCAGCAGTAGGACCAGAGTATATATAGAGAGGACTCTGCAGCAGTAGGACCAGAGTATATATAGAGAGGACTCTGCAGCAGTAGGACCAGAGTATATATAGAGAGGACTCTGCAGCAGTAGGACCAGAGTATATATAGAAAGGACTCTGCAACAGTACGACCAGAGTATATATAGAAAGGACTCTGCAGCAGTAGGACCAGAGTATATATAGAGAGGACTCTGCAACAGTAGGAATAGAGTATTTCTAGAAAGGACTCTGCAACAGTAGGACAAGAGTATATATAGAGAGGACTCTGCAACAGTAGGACCAGAGTATATATAGAAAGGACTCTCCAACAGTAGGACCAGAGTATTTCTAGAAAGGACTCGGCAGCAGTAGGACCAGAGTATATACAGAGAGGACTCTGCAACAGTAGCACCAGAGTATATATAGAGAGGACTCTGCAACAGTAGCACCAGAGTATTTCCAGAAAGGACTCGGCAGCAGTAGGACCAGAGTATATATAGAGAGGACTCTGCAACAGTAGGACCAGAGTATATATAGAGAGGACTCTGTAGCAGTAGGACCAGAGTATATATAGAGAGGACTCTGCAGCAGTAGGACCAGAGTATATATAGAAAGAACTCTGCAGCAGTAGGACCAGAGTATATATAGAGAGGACTCTGCAGCAGTAGGACCAGAGTATATATAGAAAAGACTCTGCAACAGTAGGACCAGAGTATATATAGAAAGGACTCTGCAGCAGTAGGACCAGAGTATATAGAGGACTCTGCAACAGTAGGACCAGAGTATATATAGAGAGGAGTCTGCAGCAGTAGGACCAGAGTATATATAGAAAGGACTCTGCAACAGTAGGACCAAAGTATATATAGAGAGGACTCTGCAACAGTAGGACCAGAGTATATATAGAAAGGACTCTCCAACAGTAGGACCAGAGTATTTCTAGAAAAGACTCTGCAGCAGTAGGACCAGAGTATATACAGAGAGGACTCTGCAACAGTAGCACCAGATTATATATAGAGAGGACTCTGCAACAGTAGGACCAGAGTATTTCCAGAAAGGACTCTGCAGCAGTAGGACCAGAGTATATATAGAGAGGACTCTGCAACAGTAGGACCAGAGTATATGCAGAAAGGACTCTGCAACAGTAGGACCAGAGTATATATAGAAAGGACTCTGCAGCAGTAGCACCAGTGTATATATAGAGAGGACTCTGCAACAGTAGGACCAGAGTATATATAGAGAGGACTCTGCAGCAGTAGGACCAGAGTATATATAGAAAGGACTCTGCAGCAGTAGGACCAGAGTATATATAGAGAGGACTCTGCAGCTGTAGGACCAGAGTGTATATAGAAAGGACTCTGCAACAGTAGGACCAGAGCATATATAGAAAGGACTCTGCAGCAGTAGGACCAGAGTATATATAGAGAGGACTCTGCAACAGTAGGACCAGAGTATTTCTAGAAAGGACTCTGCAACAGTAGGACCAGAGTATATATAGAGAGGACTCTGCAACACTAGGACCAGAGTATATATAGAAAGGACTCTCCAACAGTAGGACCAGAGTATTTCTAGAAAGGACTCGGCAGCAGTAGGACCAGAGTGTATACAGAGAGGACTCTGCAACAGTAGCACCAGAGTATATATAGAGATGACTCTGCAACAGTAGCACCAGAGTATTTCCAGAAAGGACTCTGCAGCAGTAGGACCAGAGTATATATAGAGAGGACTCTGCAGCAGTAGGACCAGAGTATATATAGAAAGGACTCTGCAGCAGTAGGACCAGAGTATATATAGAGAGGACTCTGCAACAGTAGGACCAGAGTATTTCTAGAAAGGACTCTGCAACAGTAGGACCAGAGTATATATAGAGAGGACTCTGCAACAGTAGGACCAGAGTATATATAGAAAGGACTCTCCAACAGTAGGACCAGAGTATATATAGAAAGGACTCTGCAGCAGTAGGACCAGAGTATATATAGAGAGGACTCTGCAACAGTAGGACCAGAGTATTTCTAGAAAGGACTCTGCAACAGTAGGACCAGAGTATATATAGAGAGGACTCTGCAACAGTAGGACCAGAGTATATATAGAAAGGACTCTCCAACAGTAGGACCAGAGTATATGCAGAAAGAACTCTGCAGCAGTAGGACCAGAGTATATATAGAGAGGACTCTGCAGCAGTAGGACCAGAGTATATATAGAGAGGACTCTGCAGCAGTAGGACCAGAGTATATATAGAAAGAACTCTGCAGCAGTAGGACCAGAGTATATATAGAGAGGACTCTGCAGCAGTAGGACCAGAGTATATATAGAAAGGACTCTGCAGCAGTAGGACCAGAGTATATATAGAGAGGACTCTGCAACAGTAGGACCAGAGTATTTCTAGAAAGGACTCTGCAACAGTAGGACCAGAGTATATATAGAGAGGACTCTGCAACAGTAGGACCAGAGTAGGTGCGGAATAAGTATATGATGACTATATGTTGTAGTTTTGTAGATTAAAATGGAAGTCAGTCATATATGGACAAAGTTATATGTAAAATCTGTTAGGTTTGGTGTCCCGTTTAACAGCCAGGATCATATTGGGACCCTGAACCCTCACACAGAGGTGACAGCCTGTGATTAGGTGCCAAACTTGCTAACCCACTAGGCCACTGAGGGGCTGTAGCCATACCAAGATCCCAATCCAGTAATTTCTGATGGTTCCATTGATATTGAGTGTGCTTAAGCTAACACATATTTGCATTATTGAGCATATTGTGGGATGGACTGATCCCCTATACATTCATAAACACTAAACCCAGATGTGATGCATAATTAGCATTAACAATTTGTCCGTAAGTGACACTTTTTGTTAATATTTCTGAGACTATGTCACCTACAAATATGTTTAAAAAGGTATGTTTATAAAGCTTTTTCTCGTTTTTGTTGAATCAAAATCAAAGCAGAAATATTTTCTGGTGTGTAACAGGCTTTTTGTGTTAGTTTTTTAAATACTGACTTATTTTGCTTTGTTTGGACTATGAAACCATTACTTTACACAGGGGTTATAAACGTTTACCTAGTGAGAACTACTCAATGTTTGATGGTGTCTAATGAAGTGGGTACATTCTGGTTATATAGATAGTTATAAAATCCTGTGACAATCACCCTCACATCACTTCTCAATGGTTTTACAGATCTGAAGAATTTACACACAAACCCTAACACTTGACCTACTGTCTCCACTCAAAGCTTTGTGTGTGTAACTACTGGAATGTCAGCACTCAGAAGTCATTGATATGAAGATTAGGTGCCATAAAAATCAAGTGTTTTACTATTCTACAATGTATCTGATCTCTGTGGATTTCAGAATGACACTCCAACCATATCAGAATTACACAATACATTTATGAGCATTTATTGAAAAGCAACAACTTTATGTCATTTCTATGTGGGTCACTAATGGGAGGTGATTTAACGAAATGACTAAAGCAGCCTTGAGTCTGGGCACAGACTTAAAGTGGTGGTTCCACTTTCCTGACTTTGGCCGCAACTCTTGGCAATTTTGAATTCTGGACAAAAATTTTAGCAATCGTCCATATTCAGAAGCTAAGTCAATAATGTCAACAAAAGTTAAAAGGATATCAAACATGTTTGATACATCTGAAAACGGGCAGCTTGCTTTCTGACTTCCAAAGTCAGCATCTAAGCCGGACTTACCTTGAATTCATAGCAGTCACGATACATGCCAGACACGTTTTATTGTCACTATATAAAATTGTATCGCTGATATGTCTTGCCATATTTAAAATTGTATAGGCTGATAACTTACTGCCCACAACTTTGACCAAAATGATTAAATGGATGGTTACAAGTCTGTTGCCTCCTGACTTGTTTCATTTATTTTGCCAACAGTAGGGTCAGAATTGTGAAGCCATCATATCCTACTGCCAATACATCTAGTCATACTGAAATTGTGTAAGTCTTGATCAAAAGTCCCTGGGCCTCTCAAGTTATGGAAATGGGTTGGGATAGGTTCCCAGATAAATCGGATAGTTCCTATTCTGACGCCAGGGGCAGGATGTATTTGACTTTTCCTGCCTTTTTGGCAAAATTAGGCACTTTCTTTTTCACAAAGACACTTAGAGATTTGCCGACCCACAGAATCAAATATGGAGGCTGTTAACTAGCAGATCGAGCTCCTTTTTGTGATAAGGATTTAAATCCAAAACTCTGCTCGGCCAAAAGCTTCGACTTTATCCTAAGGCTCAGCCTGAGTGTGGGCTAAGTGTGAAACATTTCGCAAAATCGGCCCCAGTCTTAGAATGTCTCTGGTTGAACATGCCTCACCAAAAAAAGGCAGAATACAACTAAAAGTGGATTCATGTCTCCAGATTTCTTCTGACATTAAGTTATAACGTTACAATTGAAATAGGAATTAATATAGTGTTAACAGATGGTATCACCAATTGATCAAATATAGACACTAAGTGTGTTATAGATCCCTAAAGTAAAAGGATAGTCTAGAAAGGCGACTTTTTAGATCTAAGACAGCCATATTTATTATTTATGAATTCAAAAACTAAACTGAAATATCTGTGAAATGAAGAGTAAATGTTGCTAATATCTCTAAAATCTAGATTTGTCAGCCGCCTGTATGTAAAATATTGAATATAAAATATAAGAAGTAATATACTCAGGATTGGGTGTTGGTCATCAACAGTTGCCTTTATGGAAACACCCATTAGCTCTCCAATGATATTAGCTTTACTTTGGGCTCAAAGTTTACCAAAAGCCTTGAATTACATGCACACACAGGATCTGTATTCATAACGCACTCCGATATGTTAGGTGACATCCTATAAAAGCCAGGCCATTGTGTAAACTGCAACTTTATTATGAAGACTGAAACTCCATATATATCATATCATATATCATATCTAAAAATGCTGTTTTGTGGCCTGTGTTGCACATGTTGACTGTCAGGATGGACTTGTCAACAGAGTCTGATCAAACACAGACACAGGGGGTAGGGGGTGAGAGGGGGGTGTATACATACACCAGATTCTAGTGTCATCGGGCTCTGTGGGAAAGTCACTCCAAACAGTCACACAGTATAATATATATGGGAAAAACATATAAATACACATACAGAGTAGCCTGGTTGTAGGAACAATTTAGTGGCAGCTCAGTCAAGAGCCAAAGTCAATTTATTTATTTATTTGGGGTTTTACATTGCTTTCAACACTGTACAGGTCATATCACGACGGGTAGTTTGAAGGGCAGAGGAAACCAGTACATACAGTTTGTTAGGGTTCTGTACTGTAAACTGCCGACCAGTGGCAAGCAACTACCACCTTTCCCACTTGAGGCCATGCCGAGAATCGAACCCCGGCCTCAGAGGTGGGAGGCGAGAGTGTTACCACTCTACCACCGTGGCCCCTAAGAGCCAAAGTCAAAAGACCACCGAACAAAATTCAAATCACTTATTCTTCTATCAGAAGTGATGGAAAAGTAAACATATTTGGCAAGTGATCAACCAACTTATCCGTTTAAAACATAAATATGCAAACTTATTTCTCTGTCAGATGATATGCAGTGCCCCAGGTGTGTGTGTGTGTTTATTCTTGTAGATACCAAATCTAAATGTATCAAAAGTGCAATGTTATTTAAAAAGAGGTAGATTTATATGAATAAACTGGAAAAGGATGAATAAGTACACTTAGACGTCCACTGGTCCAGTAAATAACAGTAACTGATGTATTGTACTCTGCATATCAGTATCTGGGCGTGAGGCTTTGTGAAAATGATGTCAGTTTTACAGTCCCAATGTCTTGTTTTAACTTTCACTGCTATAGTGAGCTGTCATCAGTTTCCAGATGTTTCTGTTCTCTGTTTGCAGCCCACAACTTTCATCTCCAAGACAAAGCAAAGTCATCTTTTGTACGTGTTTACCACTCACTGAACCCTGTGTGTCATTTCATAAGAGCCTGAGAAAGACTAGATCCGCAAATGTTTTCTATACACTACCGCAAAACAACAGCACACAAATTAACTAGAATTTATATTGTAGTGTCACAGTTTTAAAGGTTGGCTCACACTAACCAGAATAGGATACACAAATCTGTACCAGGATTCCACCAATGTAATGTTAACAGGTCCTTTATATTTCAATTCACACACAAAAATGCTGTTTCTATAACAACTACATGCGTTCAATCAGTTAAGTTAAAATATTTAAAATTATCAACAAAGTGATTTCTATGTTAAATTTCTACAAAACTGATTCAATTTGCCGCAAACACTCACTGGCCCTCCTCACTGAGTAAGTCACTTTCTAATACATAGGTCACACTGTGTTGTGCTGTACTCACAAGCTACAGACAGACGTCAAATGTTGAACTTGTTAGGGCTTGTTTCTGGCTCAGGGCATTTCATGTTTTGGTAGCATCTGTAAAACACACATTCACACTACTGGTGGTATGACCTGTGGTTATTGGCATTGGGTGAAATGCCCTTGTCTTTTAACTACCGTCTGAGATTTGAATGTGACCTAGTAACACAATGGTGAAATATCCAATACCTTGCACTTTCTGTGGAAGTTTAAAATGTGTCAAATTTCTGCCGCTGAATTTACCATGAGCATGCGCGGATATATGTGAGCATGCGCAGATGAATGTCTTGCTCTGCAAGCTGACGGTGTAGTGCACAGTGTATATAAGGTTGTTATTCAGTCGTCTTTTGGTGTAATACAGAGGCATAAGGTGAGTGGATGTAAACAGACGTTTTGCCAGTGTGTCACAACTTCTTATACTAACCTGACACAGTAGTTGAAGTACGGGGGTGTTTTTCCCAAGACCTATACCCGCGAATTGTACTGCATGTAGTGTGACAGATACACCAGATTTCTGATGGTATGTGCTGTCCTTAGAGGCGGTTCCCCCACCGAGTAAAACCTCTAACTGTGGGATATACTGCCTGGAGTGTGACCGGGGCATAAAGTTTAATAGGTCAGGATAAGTATTGGGTGGTGGTCACATCGCTTTATGGGTGGCTTGTACACTACCTACAAACAAGGTCTGTTTACAAAACAATAAAGACAAGGACGTCTGAAGCAAAATTCAAATAGCAGTTGGTACAACCATACCCAACAATGCGAACAAAATCACTTACAAATCATATCCAGTTTAGTGGAAAAGGACTTTAATGACATTCAGTCTTCTTAGTTCTTCTTAACTATCCATTAGTAAAAGCAAATCAACTTGAATAAATTAATTTTTTGATAAAGTACTGGACTTCATACTTTGAATACATTTCTCTCTCTCATTGTTAGTCAAAATTAGGAAAACATATCTGTTTGTCTGTTGATCTGTTTTTTTTCTGATCCTGATTTCTGGTCTGTGTGAATCACCCTTAATGACACAGGAGGGAAGAGGGGGGTGAATAATTAGGTGTTTATATTACAGTTGCCTGGGAAGTCAAAATACAAACAAAAAACCTGACCTTCTCACAGTGTAAATAAGAAGTGCACATATTTGAACAGCAAACTCAACTATTAGTAGGACGGTTTCATTTGTTTTACAGTAAAGCCATAAAATTCTAGAAACAAGATATTCTCACTCCTGTTACATAAAAACATTCATGTATCAAAATACTCCTCTGAAAAAAAGCAATTTTCCACATGAAATACATCAGTGCTAACCTAATGTCACAGTGACAGTGACACAGTAAACAGATTTGACAAAAGAACATTTGAGAGATGAAACCAACAAATATTTCTGACTTCATCTTTTGAACTTGTTGAAAGATGCTCTGTAAACTATTAGTTACATTGCATTACACGTTAAAAGTTAAGGAGATATGAGGTATAATATTTTTAATATCACAAATCGTCAATTGCCTTTATGGAAAGGCTAAATATCTATTTATGCTCCAAAACTGAGTAGACTTACTCCAAGTCATTGTATTTCTTATTCCACCAAATCTGACAATAAGAATAACAATTCTTTATTTTTGTGACTTGAGGTTATGCTTCACAACATGTATAACACAAAACTTTTAAGATTTCCTCCCAGCCCTTGCGGGCTTATACCTTTCATATTACATACAAGTAGAACTGTTTATATATATCTATATATTAATACAGATATATTACAATTTGAATAAAACAATTAAGTTGAGACTTAAATGGATTAATTGTACTTTTAGAGTGCTACAATTTTGTGACCTATACACAAATGTAAAATACATATGCAAACATTAAAAGGATAAAACATGTAGTTACAATACATGGAATCATTATGAACCCATCATGATGGGTAGGGAAATTATTGAGGGATGAAATATAATACAGTCCCACATTCTGGCCAAAAAGTCATTCAGTCCTCATATAATACCTAAGACAAAAGGACTTGAGGAAAGTCTAACACTGAGCGGGAAAGTTCTAATTTTGGCAATGCAGGAGTTTACATTAACCAGTGCATTTCTGTGAACACATTCACACTGTATACGCCTCCTGTCAGGCTAGTGTAACACTCACCAGAGGACACTGACCAGGTGAGTCCTTCTAGTCAGCATGTTTACGTCACTGGTTACAGTTGTGTGTGAACTGAATGGAAAACAACAAAACATCTCCAGAACCAGTCAGAACGAAAAGGAAGATAACTTTTAAAGAAGCACCTGTTGGAGCCACCATGTTTTTTTTTCAAGATGAGGCTAAATTCAGTCGCAGACAAGCTTACTCACCCATGAAAAAAATATTCCAGAAAACAAATGAACCCAATTGATTTAGTTTTCCATGAGTGCAGTAACAACAATTATTTTTTGGATACCTCCAATGGATACACTCCCACTGATGGTGGATCATATTTGGGTCAGTTGTTGTTTTAACGTTCATATTAACAAGTTATGGTCTTTAACAAGGCTGGCCCTACGTGAATCCCAAATGGTGTCATGAAATGCATTCAAACCCACAAGAAGACAGGTGAAAAACAAGTAATGAGTCCCAGTTAAGACCTGAGTCCATATTCACCAAAGGTCTAAAGGCTTAACCCAGTCTTACAGTTATGACCAAAGATAAGACTAAGATAAGATCAATACCTTTTTGTGAAATGACGTAAGATTAGGACAAATGTTGTTATAAGTTTTTGACGAAAGTCTTAGATTTAAGACTAAGGTAAGAACTTTCATGAACACGATCCCTGGTTTTGTACAGTTGGCAGTTGCTAGTGTTTGGTGCGTTCAGTATGGAAGGTTGACCTACTAGTATGCATTGCTTCCCTCCATCCCACCAACACTTAATTGTTATAAGACTAATCTCATGTGTTTAAGTCAAAAGACTTTATCAATTGAATGGCTTGAAAAAAAAACCACTTATAATCATCATTACCTCTGCCATGTGTGATGCTGACATATAAAACAGCTCACATACTCTGTTTGAATGAAACCAATGTATTTACTGTTTATCCATTCACGTGATACTGGAAATCTTCTGACCACATTTCCTGAAAATGACCTCCAGCAGGCAGACCCCCCTAGGAGTACTAAGGTCCAGATATTTCCTCTGTGGAAGAGTTTCAGATAAAAATGTTCCATACTAGCCAAGTCTTAGGCCCATATTTCTTGAAGAATATTATTGTCTTTAAACAGAAAGTATTCTTTTATAGCTAATTTAACTACACGTGTGGTCACAATTGTGTCCGGTTCATAATAATGTCCGTTTTTATTGATGTTTATTTTTAAAATGCAACCAGAATTTTGAATGTCTTTTTTCAAATTATTCCCTTTGAGATCGATTTTATTTCATGAAAAATTTAAAAATTGAACCAAGCACCCAAAATTAGTACATTCACGTTTAGTAAAAAATTTAAGGACACAATTATGACCCGGACATAGCTGTCATAGCTGGACAGGCTACCAGCAATTCCCACATTGTGTCATGAATTAGGCTCGAACCCATACCCACAGAGATGGTAAGCTGCTAGTTCTTTAATAGTAGTTTACTCTCTTGTCAAAATATATCATTACATTAATCTTTGATAGTAACACAATACTTCATAATAGTCAAATACCTTCAATTTTAAAACTGCACTTGGTCGATTATCGTGAACATTTGGTGATTGTGTAACATCAATTTTGTATCATGTTGATGTCACTAGTAGTTAAAACAGGTGGCCATAATGTTTCTGTTGTTATAAAAATCTCGTTTGCACTGATGTTCAGCCATTCAGCGATAGAGGTACTGATGTAAGAAAATAATTGTAGCAGATTAAATAATGAGAGGTAATTTATTCCAGAACATTGATTGGATGAAAAGAAACATATAGAAGCGCTTTGAGAGAGGCTACTACTCAGGTTATATCTAGGTTACTTACATTGTATAGTGTGAGCAGTTTATTTAACAAGTTTGTGTGTGTTTGTACACACAGATAAAACAGCCTTCATACACAACACGCAGAGGCCAGATAACAGGTTTACTCAGCACAGCAGCAGCCAGCACCTCCATCTGCAGTATCCACACTCACCCCTCAAAAGTGTGGACCATGCAGAGCTGATGTGAACAGAATGTGGAGAAATGTGTACCTCGTAATGGGACTGTTCCATCTTGGTGAGCCGATCGTAAACCTACTGTATGATTGAAAAAATCATATTGCATGATCAATAAGATAGGTTTAAGTTTTGAAGTAATAAAAAATTAGCAATCCAGGGTATAGCTTATGATGAGGTACCCCATGTACAAGATGTTTTCCTGATAGCTTCCAGATTGATTACCATTGCCTCAGCAAATCTTCCGAAAGGTTTGTAATAGTTTCCCGATCCATCTGATTGGTATCCGATTTGTTTACGATGGACAGTGTATCGCAGAAGTGGAAAAGGCCCCTAAACGTGCATACCAACTGTAACAAACATTCACAAGTGTTTGGAATTTAAGCCATTTGAGTGGTAACCTTAAAATACCCATATTTATCTTTGGCATGTTAGGTTTATTTTTAAGTGGACACTGGTGTACGGACAATACCCCAGAAGTGAAAACCTCAGAGAAAATTCAGACCTAGGACAAAATCCCAGACTTGTCAGCTGAAGAAGGAAAACAAACCCACAGAGATATTTTCAATGAATTATCCACCAAACCTTATCTTGTACTTTTCTACCATCAAAATGTGAAATTTGCCATGATAGGTAAAATTAAAGAAGAATTTTCCTCCATGTAAAATCTGTTCACATTTTGGTTTCTTTAATAAAATGTGCCCCTTTTATGAATTTAGCATTCCATGGCAAAATCTACATTAATCATGTTAATCTTCCCTGGTCAGAGGATGACTAAAAATTCCAAAACTGTAACTGAAAACCCAATTCACACTACTGGGGGTATAACCTGCTGGTTATAGGTGTTGGGTGAAATGCCCCTGTCCTTTAATAACTACCGTCCGAGGTTCACGTGTGATGTCGTGACACAACGGCCAAACACCCATTTCCTTGTGCATATATTAAAATGTTTAACATTTCTGCCTATGAATTTGGTATGAACATGCTCAGATGAATGAGCATGAATTTCTTGCTGTCTTAACTGAGGGTGTAGTCTACGGTGCAAAACAGGTTGTGACTCAACCGTCTTAAGGTGTAACACGGCGACATAAGGCGAGTGGAGGTAAACTGATGTCTTGCCACTCTGTCACAAGGTCACATAGGAACCCCGAATGGTAGTTGAAAGACAGGGGCATTTTGTATAATGCCTATAATTGCGGGTTATCTGGCCTGTAGTGTGGTTGAAACACCAAATCTTGGAAGGTTTGAGGCGTTCTTGGAGGCGGTTTCACGGCGATGTAAAACCTCTAATCCCGGGACAGACCACCTGTAGTGTGACTGGGGTATAAAGCAGGAATAGCTGATTTAAAATGGTTCACCTTCAACAGAATTTATTCAAGAGGGTTTGAAGGGATGAAACAGTGTAAGAAATCAGTCTCAGGTTGTGTGACATTACCACATATGTCACTCTAAATAAGTAGTGTTTATATTGTTAATCTTCACACCCTTCTTGTCACTTTTGTAACTTGTACGCAAACTACAAAGACACTAGAAACAGGGTTGTAGACAGACCAGTTTTTGTAATGTGGGAGAGGGGTGGTGTGTTCGGGTTAGTGTGTGGGGTTCAGACAAAAGGCGATCAGACAAAAGCTCTACTGCTGAAAAAATACCAAAAATAAATAAGTACTTCGACTGCAGATGGCCTACTCCTATGGCTGACTTTCCAATGCTCTATTTTCAAAACTCTGGTGTACAAGTACCTCCATGCTGGTTTTCTAAAGTCTTTCAGCTCCAACCTTATGCCCAGGTCACACTGTGGCGATGTTTAGTGGCGAATATGCGCAATCCTGAAATTCGTCCTTGTTGGTAGCATATTCTTGGTCCATCTTCACTGTTCTCCACCATTCTCCATGGATCGTCATCTAGCTACGACAGTTTCAAACTGTTCAAAACTATCGCGGTATTCGCTGATTCGTGGCCATTTTTTAGTTCGCCATTAGAATTCCCCACTATTGGTAGCAGATTCTTCTACATCGTAGCTCTGTGGTAGGACATTCTCCAGCAAATCGTACTACCTTCTTGTTCTCAGTAAATTCACCAAATATTCTTCCTTGTTCTCAACTGGTTCTTCCTTTGTTTCCTTCCTTCTTCTTACGAAATGTCCCGGTACGAAATGTCCGGGTACGAAATGTCCGTACCCCACCTAAAACACCAGGTGCAGCAAATCTGTCACAAATTATCTGAATATTCCATAGTTCTTCTCTTCAATGCACAAATAATAAAGGTAGTTTAACCATAGTTTGCATTTGATGAACCAACTTTGTCAAATGGACATCTGAACAGCAGTTTCTCTGTCATCCTTCAGGTACAAAAACCTGTTCAGTAAAGCCTTCCCTCCATAGCTGTCCCTTCTCCCAGGTATCTCTGCTGTCAGTCTGCTATGTGTCTGTGTTCTGGTTTTATCTTTCTCCCTTTATTAATCGAGATTAAGCGCTATAAAGGACCCATTACATTAGATTTCAGCACCTTTTTGTCCAAGTAATAAGACATTTCAAATATTCTTATCCTGTTAGTTTTTGTCTCACAAAAGCGATGTGTGTGTGTGTGTGTGTGTGGGGGGGGGGGGGGGGGGGGGGGGGAGGAGGTGTCTGTAATCTGTGCACATCTGGCAAAAAAGCAGACAGAACGTGTCCTGAATAGCATTAAGCTGCTCATGAATACACAAGTCTGTTGTCTTGAAAGGAGACTGCTAAAAACTAAGATATAAAAATACATATTGTCTTGCCTAGCCTTACCGAGGCTCACTTCTCAAGATGCCCTGAACAAATGGGATTTAAAAATTACAAGGAGAAAGTATTTCGGCCAGGACAAAACTCCGATTAGAGTAAGGTTTTTAATGCCTTCAGAGATGTTATTTGATTTTGTTTTGAATGGTTTATATTGGGCCAAAAGAATATGATTTTGTTCTAAGGTGTGGATTGTCCTAAAATGGTACAGTAGTTTACAAACAAGAAAAAGTCAACATGAAAACCTGTATTCACTGAAAGTTATGACAATGGGAAGCCAAGTTTGAAAAGATGATTACTTTGTTTCTGTAACTACTAACAAGCCAAGGCTGTTTGTGATCTGAGTACAACTGGTTAATCTACCCGGATGGTGTCATGACTACAAAACTCCCGGCAACCAACTTGTTTGTGGGTACTGACACTAGAAACAGTTGCAACGGTTAGTTCCAGCCTGGAATATACACAAGCCCCACTCTTCTGTATTCATAGCAATATGACTGCTTTGGTATCTTAATTACACTGTACTCGTCATATATATATCAGGATGTTTACTGAACAGCATTAGACTTGGCAATGGAATGAGTTATGAATGCCTGGCTTGGGCTTTCAGTCAAAACAATATGGACAGCAAAGTCTGACTGATGCCACAATGTACTCAGACAGGTCACACATTGGTATAAGGCTCACTTGCAGACCGTGTACTGTATAAGCACAGATGTTACTCTTATCAATGATGAGATTCTGAGGATGCCCAACAGGTGTCGCAGGTAAACCTGAATCTTGTCTTCACAAAAGCTAACACTTTTCCCCTAGATACTCAGGGTAATTTTTTCTCTTAGTTGCACCCAGTGAAAGTCTCAGTGAGTTTTTCCACAGTGATTAAAGTCTGTCAAAATTAGTAAAATGAGAAGCCATTGATCAGCCATTGGTGAAATTTAGACACCCAACAATATCAGAAACCTGCATGGAGGGGGAATATGGCCCAACCCATAAAAATGTCACTCAGATCCGCCCATTTTTGGAGTAATGTCAACCAAAGTCACTGAAAATGCGTTGAAAATGGGACCTTTAAAGTTTTTGATTTTATTTTTATCCTACATCAGACCTGGATCTTTTCCCAAATTTGATCATTTCTTCCTCTGGTCAAGCCCTACCTACAAATAAAACTTTACAAAGATCCACAAACATGAGCTGGTGCATGTAAAACAACATTTCTACATCAATATAATGGAACTGTATTGTTCGAAACTCACTTTGTGTACTGTGATATTCTGTTACCTTCTGATTTGGTTTTCAGCTCAAAGTTGGGAAGTCAAAGAGCATTTAAAATTACACAATCTTCTCCCAAATATGATGGTAAATTAACATCCTAACATATACATGGCAAGTGCCACAAAATTAATACATAAACCAAAGAGATGACAGAGCTGTTAATATATAAGCTTATTGAGGATTTCAGTGTCAAGCAGATGTTAGGTAATAACAGCCTGTTGGGTTTGTTTTTCACGTAGATAACACCCTACATGTGTCGAAGTTAATATTTCATTGAAGTTGTTTCCTCAAACGAAACTTTCACCTTTAACAAGATCTATGGCACATCTGAGCCTTGCAAGACTAAGTCTAGACATTAAACCAAGAAGACAAAGTCTGGAAGTCACTAAAACACCACATTTTATATTCAAGACGCCGCTAAGCAAGACAAATGGTTCCATTCTTGCCAAGATTGTCAATAAAAACAGAATTTTATGCAACAGAAACAACAAAAACTGGAAGGTTTGGGGTTATCAGGAAGATCTAGTAGGCATAATACCTTCAATACGTTGGAGCAGCGCCCTATTTGGGCACAAATTTATATCAATGTCTTTTGTGGTTGACCTTTTTTGTTACACTGAGAAAATATGTTACCAATTTTCCATAAAAAAATTTTTCTTAAAAACTACTGACAATTAATGTAAATAATGCCCAAAACATACAATTAATGTAAATAATGCCCAAAACATTGAAAATCATACCTTTCGCATCTAAAAGCTTTGAAAACAGGTACGCGTACAAAACATTAGACTTTCCTCAAGTCCTTTTTGTCTAAGGTATTATATGAGGACTGAATGACTTTTTGCCAGAATGTGGGGCTGACAAAAGTATTTCAGATAACTCTTTGTATGGTATGGATTCATAATGATTCATGTATGTCAGATTTGGTGGAATAGGAAGTTTTAAGACTTGGAGCAAGTTTAACAAACCATACATGTTTCTGTAGTTAGTAATCTAATATGAATTTACTGTGCTTAATATCATCTGCAAACTCTAACGTGCAACAACCAAAAGTCTGTTAGATAAGAGTCCATTAACAGAGCAAATTCATACCACAGCGACCCTGCCGGTGAGCTGACTAAGGTGAATGGGCTTCTGTACACAGGTCAGTTTTTAAACTTGTTTCTGAAAGAAGTAACAGAAGTGGAATCCTATGTAATCTATTGATGCAGTGCAAGGAGACTACTTCATGAACATATGGACTTTCTCGTTACATTTTAACCCATCCTCTTACAAGAATCTATTTGGACCAAAACTGTCTCTCTCAGACACTTTAGTGTCTGGTCCAATGATACGTCTACAAAGAATAAATAAAATATTATATTCACACAAAAACAATAGAAGTAATAATATAAAGGATCAATAAATCCAAAAAGTTCTTTATGAAGACCAAGAATTCTCCAGTTTCTGCATGGATTTTGTTTAGGTTCAAACGGATCAAACTGTCTAACTTTAAAACTAGCTATTATCTTTCATTTGGCCAATTTTATTGTGAATTCTTGAAAAGGCCGGGCATTCCATCATTCAGGAAGTCAGAATGGAAACACGTATTAAAGTGTGTCATTATTGTCATTATGTCAAAGATCCTATTCACTTGCTATGAGACCTACAATGTCACCAGTCTCTCAGATACAAGATAAGCACATCAGTTGCCCGCTACCTGTCTTATAGATATGAAATTGAACCAGTTTGTGATTAATTGTATATAACAAATAGACACATGTATCTCCAAGTACAGATATATCTGAGATAATGTCTCTACAAGTGTGATAAATTTAAGTTTCTATAAACTAGTGCAGTACATATCTAATGCTACACTCCTTATCACTTGGCACCTTTCCCTGTATCTCTTTAACTTGTGGTGTAAGATTTTCCATTAGTAAGATCTTATCTTGCCTCCCTGCACCGTGGCCTGGCAGGTAACATGCTAGGAACACAGAGAACATGGGTTCAATCTAAAGGACAAGCAGATAGAAAGTGGCTTGGATGACCACTTAGCATGGCAATAATCGGTCATTGGGTCCTATCCCCACAGGTACACCAAAGCACCCTTGGGACATTGATATCTCTGAGTCGCTGTCAGTTATGGGAATGTCAGTCACTAGAGAGTCTGGGCTGTACCTGTGCAGTTAGGATGGGTCACATAGCAATGCAAGTCCCATAGTAAAGGGGATACTACGCTGAGTATACAACACAATACAACTCCATCCACCTGACCCATACTAGTCTTATGGCCAAACAACTGAATTATGATTTTTCTCTATTGTGCAGCTTATTGTGATCTAATTTTGGGACTAAGTGTTATAAATATCTGAAGTCTGGTACATCAAATTCAATGTAAACTTTCTACAATAAGACCCCATAATCGGTCAATTGTTTATTATATGTCTATTTTCAACAAAATTTTCCTTATTGTGGCAGTTATTTGACATTTTAGTTTGCAGAGATTTGTTTACCATACTTTACTTCCAGTTTGCATGTGCTAAAATGCGATTTCCCAAAATCTGGGTTATTTTTCTTGAAACGCCCAGCTGTTTTTCGTTGTTAACGCCCATCCCCAATTTTTGCAAATATTTGGTCATTTTGCCCATTGGCACTTCAGAGAGCCACTATGGTATATACATTTAGTTTCCACATTTGTAAAGCTTTCAGGTACCTGGTACAGGCAAGATGGGGTTGAAATAACATACTATAAAAAGGGATATTTTCTATATTATCTCACGAAGACCTTTAAAGGGAAATGGCATCACATACGATGCTCTGGAAAAGAACTGACAATATGCCACCCTGTGTGATATCGTATTAACAAAGTGACACCTTCAAAGTATGCATATATAAATACTTACATATGTTTGGACAAAAGTCTTACAAAAGTTTACAAACACAAAAGAATGATAAATTTTTCAAGCTTACATTCAAGTTTAAAATATGTATTGAGTGTAAAGAGTGTTTTGTGTAAGAGAGCTGTTACGCCCTCACAAGCTTGTCTCCTGACTGTCACAGAAACCATGATTCCTGAGTGTAATCTTATTCTTATTACAACTTATTTTTTTCAGTTGTAACGGTGGGCAGTGTAATCATGGCAATCATTAAATGCCATGGAAACTGCTAAACTAACCCTTACGGTGCTATCACTAACTTCTAGGGTGCTATCATTAATTGTCATGGTGCTATCACTAACTCTTAGGGTACTCTCACTAATTATTAGGGTGATCTCACTGATTCTTACGGTGCTATCACTAATTCTTATGGTGCTATCACTAATTCTTACGGTGCTATCACTAATTCTTAGGGTGCTATCACTAATTCTCATGGTGCTATCACTAATTCTTATGGTGCTATCACTAATTCTCATGGTGCTATCACTAATTCTTATGGTGCTATCACTAATTCTTATGGTGCTATCACTAATTCTCTGGGCTGTTAAGACTTGAGGCTCTTACAACCTCTTTTGTACACTCCTCTATAAAAATGTCCTGGAGAAGATTAGTTGTTGAAGTCCTTCAATGACTACACAAGACTGGTTAGGGCTTAGTTACGATAGTGATTTTTATTAATCTCTAAAGACAGGAATACGTGGGCTGATCAGTTTGTCAGTACAAGTTGGAACATGGAAATCATGGATGGTCAAGTGTCTAAACTTTTCTTCAGAATCAGATACAGCAGCCTACCGTGTTTTAATCGGCTAAGTCTTATGATAAGCTGAGACACTGGAACCGTGGCATAAGTGTTGTCAGTCAAACCACAATGCTTTATGGTTATCTTGTACTACTTCCATAACGTACTCATACAAATACTAACACTGGGAGCAGATAATGACGATGATCTTTTGCTACTTCCATTATGAGCCCATACAGACACTTAATTATTTTGAAGATGCAGTGAGGAATAGGGTCTCTCTCCAGTTGGGGCGGGATTCAGAAAAGCTTAATTTGGATGCAAATAGTAAAGACTTTTTGCATAAATTTGGTCTCATCTAAGATAACGCTAAGATCCTTTTGTGAATCCCAACTAAAGATTGGTACACTTAAGATTGGTCTTAGCTTAAATTTTGTCTAAGATTTAATACATTGTGTGAATCCCAGCCCAAGGGTTGTACCAGACACACCCTTAGTGTACCTCATATATATCGCTATGTGCTGGACCTGAACCCACAACTACACAGGTGGCAGCACAGTACAAATGTGTTTTTCAGTGAAAACAAAACCTCACAGCACCTGCAAGGAATAATTCTGGGTATAAAACCAAAAACTACAATTCTTTTATTATTATTTATATGACTGTTACATATAGATGTGTATGAGTATAATTTAACAGAGCTACGCCAGGTATTTGTTGTCGTTGAATTTGAATACTATCAATGGTGAATGAATGATGAATTTTAATGTTTAAGCTTTTAATATTTATGCTAATAATGCTATAGTGCCAAAAAATGCCAAAAACATACAAAAAATATATAAAAGTATTTAATGTCCTTTTTCAGCGTTAACATTTTCAAATTCAAAGTCAACTTCAAACAGATCATCAATAAGTGAAAAAGCATTCAAATGCCCCCCCGCAGAACATGTAAAGAAAGACACAACTTTGAAAACTGCACAAGGACAAGAAGTTCACACCTGAGAATGTGAGTTTATTTGAAATGAAGGCGAGAATAAAGTTGTTTATTTGAAGTGACAGTAAACAAAACATGTGTACTCCACACATGACAAGGTATCATTTGTCTAACCTGTAATTATTGTCTTTACAAATAACCGATTCAACTGACTTCACGATGTGATGACCCAATCATAGCAAGGCATTCAGGGAAGCCCGTCATTATATGTTTTCAACTTTTGTCCTTGACTTCAAGTCAACTAGCTGTCAGTGACGGCTTCTCAGCAAAATATCCTGAAACTTTCTAAACATTTTATTTCAAAGAGTTCAGTATTCATGTTTCAGACACAATGTTCTTCTGTAGTGAGATCCATCACAATACATACCAGGGTGAGGTGTGTAATCGCATGTCAATTCCATGTAATCACTCTATACAACTTTATCTGAACCTGTAATTACTTTCTGATTCAAAAAGATTCACCTTGAATGACATCACATATAGTGACTTTGTGAATTGATTTAATTGCTAGTTATCCACAGTAAAGAGATCTTCTAACAAATACACCTGAGTGACTGAAAATTCTGTTCTGAAAGCAAAAAGACAGTCGCGGCAGGGTAGACCCCAGTCCTTGGGTGTAATTCACAAAGAAATGACTGGAAAGTGGAAACCCTGAAATTTGAAGGAAATTTTGATGTAAGCCTGGAGGTACACATGTCTGTAATTATGTTGTTGAAACAAAAAGATCAGATATGCTGAATGTGATTGTGTTTTGTGGTTGGCCTCACTGAAGTTTATTTTTAATGATAATGAGTAATATGGTAGGCATATAAATAAAATTAAATAAGAAAGCAAAACACGTTTATTACATACTCAGTGGCTATAGGGACATTCTGTTTTAATTTTTTAATCCTGAGTAGTTACATAATGGAATTAAATATGTAGTCTTGCAGATCATACAGGGACATTACTTTTTATTCTTTAATCCTCAGTCGTTAAGACATGTACAAAGAAATTTAAAATACTTGGTTTTGGTATTCTGAGTAGATATTTATAATGAAAATAAGGAGTACCTTTGATCCTTTATATGCAGGAACTGTTTCCACATGTCCCGTTATATTTCATTTTTATTTTTAAATTGCACTGTTAAAGTTAAAATGAAAACTACTTGGACATTTTTCAGTATCATTTAAAAAAATTCAGGGACGCCAATTTTCCACCCCCACAAATTTGGGGGGGGGGGGGGGGGGGGGCAGTTTTCTGGGGGGACAAATTTATAAATAAAAACATATAAATCTGGCTATATCAGCCACAGTAGAAGGTATTTTTTACACCACATAATTTTTTTTGATATTTCTGATTAAATGTACAGTTTCTTTGACCATTTTGATACAATATCAAAGTAATAATCGTGTATTTCAATGACTAGTCTAGACAAGGATACACTCTGGTGTAACCTTTTTAACAAATTGTTTTGTTAAAACTAACTTGAGGCCAATATGTACACATATAGAACTTAACTCTGTAATAAGACATTGTGTTCTCATGTATGTCACAATTACTCCGACACAATTACGATATAAAGCAATTGTACAACAACACAAATCACACTGTAATTATTCTCAGAGATATAAGTTTATGTACAGACTATGAACTTCCTATCAAGTTTCACATTTGTTTTCTTCAGACAGGTTATATTTTACAACAATCAACAAACACCCCGACTGCTGAAGTGTTGCATGTCATCTGTGTGCCTGTCAATGTGTTACTTCATCTTTGTTTTTAACATGATTCTCTTTACTGTCAGATATCTGTCATTGTAATTTCAATGAATCTCTTTCACATCAGTCATTAAATTTGCGTCAGCACTACTTCAAGCTGGTTACAACTAAAACACGAACGTCCATATACACATCCGTTATTTTGCCCAGTCACAGATCTATTTATAGAAACTCTTGGCACTGGTTTCAGCTTAGAATCTGTTTGTGAATACAAAGTTGATTCTGAGTCCCAAATGAAGCTTAAACCTTAAATCGGAGACAATTCTTTGTTGTAGTTTTCAGACTTCCCGCTAACTACAGACCCTGCTCGTCGCAGACCCTTGTCCATTGTAATGTACAGAGTTATCTAGACCCCTAGTTACAGAGAAGTACAACGTCTTTATATTGTATCCAGACCCTTAAGTTCAACTTAGTAACTCTCATTGCACATCATTCTTACGGCTTTCAGGTATTTCTCACAAAATCTGAAGTCAATATTTTACATCACACCACAAAAGTTTTGTTTCCAAGGTACAACAGTTACTTATTCACCCCTGTCACCTGTATCCCCTCCCTCTCTTTTCAGATGCTATTTCAGGTCTTCATAAACACGTTTGTAGATTGTCTCTGACTTGCCTTCTTTTAATGCTGCAAATCTCGCTAATGTGAAGAGAAGGTCACTTAGTCTGAAAAATACAGAAATAACAAAAATTGGAAGATGTTAAGAGACAAGACAGTTACTGCCTGAATTGGTAAATCAGTACACAGCTACATTCACCACAAAGAGAACATAACAACCTGCACTGCTTTGTCACAATATATGTCTGTGTTAGTGTGATGGCAGGCTAAAGAATCCCACCTTGTTGATAAATGGTCATCCATGAGAATCTGCCCTTCAGTTTGCAGACGTTAGTCACCAGAGAGCCTGGGCTGTACTTACACAATTATTGCCATAGCATCCCCTGTCACCCCTCTGTCTCCTTGGTATGACCTGGCTATGTCATTGGCTTAACTTTAATTACCCTGTCTTATGTTCAGATGTGCCTTAGAGTCTGTCATGGATGGGGATTAGCACTATAACAGTTAAATTTGATACAGTGTTTTGGGGCTCTTGTACAGGAGATACTGCACTGAGTGTATGTATACCATACACATTTTTTGATAGCTCTGTAGAATTTCTTTGCCTTCAACATGCTGAAACGATTAAATATGTTTGCAGTGACATGAAGATTTTGCAGAAAATTAGCATGAGAACAAGTAACTTGAACAGACTCACAGAACCAACTGTTATCAAGTTATTTTCAATGCAGTGTTACACTGCAACTATGTACTGAAGTGCAATGTTACCTGAACATTAGAGGTCACATGGTTTACAAAAAAAAAAACTAGACCTACACATCAGAGAACTGATGCAAATTTGTGTCCACCGGAAAGACAACTCACCAAAGTCGGTGAACATTTGTTTTACCTTGAACGAGGGGCCAAAGGTCAAATCTGACCGCATCAAAAGATTCCCAGCCCATGATATCCTTCAAGTTGGTTTCACATTGCAAACCTCTAGGATCAATAATAAACAAGTTATAAGCACTTTAATTTTTAGCTGTCCTCGCTTGACCTTGAAGGAGGGGCGCAAGGTCAAATCTGACCACATCAGAAGATTCCCTGTACATGATTTCCTATAAGTTAGTTTCACATTGCAAACCTCTAGGACCAATAATAAGCACGTTATAAGCATTTTTAAGTTTGGCTTTCCTCATATGACATTGAAGGAGGGGTCCTAGGTCAAATTTGACCACATTAAAAGATTCCCAGCCCATGATATCCTATAAGTTCGTTTCACATTGCAAACCTCTAGGACCAATAATAAGCAAGTTATAAGCACTTCTAAGTTTGGCTATCCTCATTTGACCTTGATGGAAGGGCCCAAGGTCAAATCTAACCACATCAGAAGATTCCCAGCCAATGATTTTCTACAAGTTGGTTTCACATTGCAAACCTCTAGGACCAAACATTAGCAAGTTATAAGCACTTTTAAGTTTGCCTATCCTTGTATGACCTTGAAGGAGGGGTCCAAGGTCAAATCTGAACACATCAAAAGATTCCCTGCCCATGATTTACCATAAGTTGGTCTCACATTGTAAACCTCTAAGACCAATAATAAGCAAGTTATAAGCACTTTTAACTTTGGCTCTCCTCGTTTGACCTTGGAGGAGGGGCACAAGGTCAAATCCGACCACACCAGAAGATTCCCAGTCCATGATTTCCTATAGGTTGGTTTACCATCTCAAACCTCTAGAACCAATAATACGCAAGTTATAAGCACTTTGAAGTTTGGCTATCCTCACTTGACCTTGAACGAGGTCTCTATGCGCGGTGACGGCGACATAACAAACGCTAAACCAAAGTATCCATTTCTCAAGGCCATGTGACCTTCACCTACCTTATCATAAGTCCATCACTATTTCTTTTTGACCTTCACCTACCTGTTGAGGTATTTCATTGGTTCATCCTCCATTTCATTAGACTGCACCAATGGAACCACCCTGAAATTACAACAGTGTAAAACATGCAAGACACACCCAGTAATGTAACCAATCATCTGACAAAGTCGTTAGGGTTAGATTTGGGGCTGTGAAAAGTTGATCAGGTACTCGGGAAAATGTTTTGTGTATGTTGACAAACCAGGTTCAACAAACGATCCAGGTAACTGCAATACTATTAAAGTTCTGCTTATTTCTACAAATAATATGGGTGAAACCCAATATTCAATTAGACTTATTTTTGATAATTTTGTTTATAGTAACCATCATATTCACTTTACTGGTACTAGTACTTCTAGTGACACAACTACTTGTGACCAGTAAGTTTACAGCCATATTAACAGCCTGACTGGGATTTGAACTACATACTTGAGACATTTCAGACAAGGACATTACATTTAACGAACTAAGACCACAGCTTTTCATACTACTTTTTTGTGATGTAGTGTTTACATGTATGTGAATTTTTGGAGCAGTTTAAAAAATAGTCAGCCTCAGCAGGCAAGAACCCCAGCCCACAGGCACAACTAAATGGGAAACATTGAGATTTGGGAAACTCTAAGGAATAACTTCAGTATAGAGAACCCACAAGATGTTGTCAGATGTAAGAAATGTCATGTAGTTGAAGAAGCGGGAAACTTAAACAGTTTTTTCATTTGTGATGTGAGTTCCAAGCCCAAGACGCGGAGAATAAGAGATATATGGCCGTTTTTTTAAGATGACCCACTCAACCTTCAAGCAGGGGTCAAAGGTCAAATTTGACACTTGCAAAAGATTAACAGGCCATGATTTCCTATGTAAGTTGTTTCTCATTCTGAATCCCTAGGACCAATCATAAGGGAGAATTAGGCCTTTTTCATATGATGACCCCTCCTATTTGACATTAAACATGTGACCTAGCAGCCATTATGTTTTCAAACAAGACCAAATTTATTCTCAAGCAAGCTTTCCTAGCCATTTACATATTGTGCATATCTGATGAAGCTAGCTGTAATATTTCAAGTTTAAGAACATATTAACGATTTTCGAACAATTGGCTATGGCGGCCATGTTTTTTTTTTAACTGAGGGAAAAATTCAACACAGAAGGTGTTCCATAATTTCTTAACCCCACCCTGTTGGCCAGTGGGAGAAAAAATGCAACTGTAGTAACATCGCTTTAATAGCACCCCTTTTTCAATAACGAAGTTAAAGACTGAAAAGTATTTAAAGTATTTCCATGGCAACAACTGCTGTCAGATACCCTCCAAAAGTTAATCAGCTCTAGATCCTCTTGGGGTTAACATATCCTGAAAATTTGGTGAAATCCATGCACTGGTTCAGGCTGTGGAACATACACAAACTTTCAGACCCAAAAATCTTAAAAGTGTTGCCATAACCTATAGTTATGTTATAGTAAACATGACCTGAAAATTTGGTGGAAATGTGTGCACGGGTTTAGGCTGTGGAACACCCACAAGCTTGATGCCTGCACTGCTGCTGGATGGCATAGGGACGACTATAACCCCTGCCTTCATGGACTGGGGTTAAAAATCAATTTAATAATAAGATCCCTCTCCACTTAATTAAAGAGAGATTGACAAAATATGGCTAAAACATCAAAGCTAGCAAGTTTCAGCACTCAAAAATGATGAAATCCCAGCAGGCAGGTTTAAATAGAAGAGTACCAAACAAGAATTTTCAAAATTTTGCAAACACAAAAACTAAAAGTAGGGATGGGTATATGTCACTAGTATCTCGGTATCGTGACCATTTCAGTAAAAATACCATGACTTTACAACTGGTATCTTGAATGACATCACATTCAATTGTGAGAGAACTTGATATAAACAAACCTAAAATATAAAGATATTATGAACTTTTATCCCATAATTTTATAGAATTTAAGATTTTCGTAGTGATCTCTAGGAATGGAGCTGCCTTGCTCTGTTTTCATCAGGTTCCTGTAAGCGGTCCTATTTGATTTGGAATGTCTTAAAATGAATATTTTTTCACAATCCAGGAATCAGAACAATTTTCTATTAGAGGGATACAGAAACGGTAGACAAGCTACCAATCTAATCTAATTTACACTTTTATAGCATTTCGTTTACACTTTAGTAAGCAGAATCTACTGTACAACACCACAAATTCAGAAAGCAGGGTCAAGCACCAAGCACATATCCCAACTCTAATAAAAACACTGTAAAAATTACTGCTACTGGAAAAAGTGCTGCATGTTGAGTGAAACCTTTCAGCTGGGGAAAATTATGTCCTGAGAATCTGATTAAAATTTGTGCAGGGTAAAATGCAAAACAGTGATACCTTGGTAAGAGGTGTGGCCAGACATAACAACAAACTTAATCAACTCCAGTCCTTTTGGGGAAAAATATAACATAAAAATGTGGTTAAAATCAGAGCAAATTGCAAATGGGAGAACCATAATGGCTGGGCTTAAAAACTGTGTCTTTATATGTGAAGAGTTTGGTGCAACACAGGAAAAATTTTAAAAAGAGATCTCAGATTCAAAATCACATTTGGATACATGTAAACACTATAAAATTTTAGAAAAAGAGCAAAATCTAGCCGTTACAAATTACAAACAGTAATTGACCAGATGTGATGTACACACAAGTACTGTTCTAACTCACCTCCTCTCAGCCCTCCTACAAATGGACCTTGCTAGATGGAGAGACGCACTGGATTTCCCACCTGACTGAAATACAGGCACAATAGAGGTGTAAGACATTACACGTAGAGGTACCATAGGTACACAGGATTGGTACTGGATCAGAGGATCAGAGGCTTGACCTGACCACAGGTAGAGTAGCTATAAAACCTTGTACAGGTTCTACTGCTCAACTTACACACAGGTACAAAAGTAGTAACAAGAGATAGAGGTATGCTAGGAAGGTATCAGGCTAGGTTTAGAATGTGCCAAGACTTGACTGAGGCACAAAGGATAGGAGGGAAAGTGATTGAATCATTTCATATGATCAGATATAACACAGAAAAGATAAAATGGCAGGGACACTGAATAACAGGTACCTACAGTAACCTTAACATTTGGCAGAGGTACAACTGGTACAACAGAGGGGTACTGAGCAGAAATCTGACCTGAACACAGGTACAAATAAGTCTAAAAAGTTTCCTCTTAATGAAGGTGTGTTGTATATTTTTCTCACAAATAAAATATTCAACGTTGATGACTTTGCATTCATGATCATGTCTGAGGACTTCTCACAAATATATTTTGTTGACAGGCAAAGCAAAGAAAGAGTGGACTTGTGAAATAACATAACCAACAATTCATACTCTTGTTTGTTTAAAGGTAAACAATAGAAAATTGAAACTAGGTCACTAATGATCTTGTCTACAGTCACTGGACACCCTGACAGGCTACTCAGACTGCAACGATGTTTGTAGAAGTTCAACAGTTCGCTCGTTTACTGCCCCAAATTCGATGTTCGGTTCAAACATCTGGAATTCGGACTTTGCAAAATGTTCAGAAATCACCAACATCAGACCACATCCCAATGGATCCTATTTTCGCTCATCTATAAAACTTGAATTTTAATGAAAATATGGTGAAGTTTATTCAAAAGATACATGGATTTTATATTTTTTACCATATTTCAGCAAAGTGACAAGATTTGATGTAGGATTTCTTTGTTTTTACTGGCTTTGAAAACATTGTTTTGACGATCGAACTAGATCGAAGTTTGTTGGCTTGTACAGATACCAAACATTGAACCTGACTTTCTAAACTATCTCACAGCAATAATGGCAGAACAGATAACATGGTTACTTATTTTGACACTCAACAACCATTAATATGATGTAGTTTTCATCAAAATAATTCTCACTAAAACTATGATCAATCATAAAAAATCAACAAATTTGTGTTAACATTTAAAGTATATTGGCCAATCATTAAAACAACTCGCTCTTTGGAGGAAAAAAACTTGCACTTTGCCGAACCCCTAGTTCATGTCACTGATTCATCAACAGTCCACAAATGAATTTTGAAGAGTTCATCAGTATATAACATCAAGGTAGATTGTTGCACAGATGTTTGAGAGTGAAACTGTACATTCAACAGCAAAGTAATCTTTCGTAAGTTTTTACATCAAAGTGGTTTATATATCAATTCAGAGTAGAATTTGCTTGAAGATCTGTGGACACTTGAGAGTCGGCCCAATACATGTAATTACAGTTGCATAGCCACTTCATATTTTGTGAACTCTGACTTACCGGTAAGATGAAGTTGGTAAGCGGAGGTAAGTCTGCTGTGTACTCATCGATCCATGACTCCAAATCTTTCACATGTCGTACACTGAACGATGTTTTCTCTGAAACATACCAAAAACTGTTCCTGTGAACTATTAGCACTGATTTTCAAGAACCAGGAAGCTGAACACAAATCTTGACATTGATACTGTTTCAGAATTGAGGAAAAAACCAATTTATATTGACACACACTGTTCTCTGTACGAGTTCCACCCAGTGGTTGAACGATTCACTGAAGTAACAATGATTGCTCTCAAACCCATTAATCATTCTATATAAATCTTAGCTTTCCATAAAGCGATAAATAGTCAAATATTTTAGAATTATTTTATCCAGTTTTTTTCCATTTTTAAAATGATGAATTATTCACCAATTTCTAGTTTGTTCATGTTACCACATTATCTGGAGCAAGCGGCTGTCTACAAAATGTGAAAACTTTGGAATCAATTCTAATTCTAATACTACTTTCCTAGCGCTTAATCTCCATCTATTGACATCAATCTACATCAATGTAATATTTTGAGAACTCATAGCAAAACAATTTTGCACTTGACATTGTAATATGAAGGGATGTTTTCCTTATCATGATCACAGTTGTTTGTAGTATATTTAGGTTTTAAAATAGATGTTGGGTTCAAACTAACATTTGGGCCACAGGATTATAAAAACATCATGACTCAAGTCATATTTTATGAAAATAGCATCAGAGATGCCTGTACCCCACAGCCTGGGGAAATAGTTTTCAACACCATGAGATATAGAACCTAACCAATGTCCCTACTAAGTGTTAATGTTCTACACCTTACGGAATCCAAGAAATAGCCCTGACAAGATTTTAAAACTCATAGTCACTATGACAAGGTCAAAGCTCAAATCAAGATTGCAGCATGACCCATCACACCTACAACCTCTAACCAATGTCCCCCACCAGACATAAAGTTCCTACACTTAATGCTTTCAGAGATATTGTAAGATCAACTCTCTACAACTCCCAACCATTGTCCCTACTAAGTATTAACTTCTTACACCTTAAAGTTTCTGAGATATAGCCCAGACAAGATTTCAAAGGTCAAGGTTACTACGGCAATGTCAAAGGTCAAATGAAGGTCACCACCAATGTCCTTACCAAGTATTAACTTCTCACACCTTACAGTTTCCGAGATATGGCCCGGACAAGATTTTATGGGTCATTGTCACTATGGCAAGGTCAAAGGTCAAATCAAGGTCACCATGATGCTGCACAACTACAAACTCTAACCAACGTCCCTACCACGTATTAACTTCCTGCACCTTACTGTTTCCGAGATATAGCCTGGACAAGATTTTATAGGTCAAGGTCACTATGGCAAGGTCTAAGGTCATATCAAGGTCACATCATCACGTTGCACACCCACACCCCCTAACCAATATGCCTACCAAGTATCAACTTCCTACACCTTACAGTTTCTGAGATACAGCCCGGACAAACTTTTTCACGTCGACTGCCCACCCGCCCACACATCTATCTGGGTGAAAACAATACCTGTGAGGTAAAAACTGCTTAAACTGACTTGTTTTGGTACGGCCCTTCCACAATATTTCTCCTTTTTCGATGATTGAATGAATTTTGACTTTTGATGTAAGATTTAATTTTATATGCTTACATAAAGTAGTACACCGATTAAGTGCTTCAAAAGTCATATTAGACAGGTGTTAACTCACTGAGATGAGAGTCTCTGGCTGAGGACTTAGGAGTAGCAATGTGAGATCCGACCTCCTGCAGTGCACACTGGATCTGGAATATAAACGTGTGCCAGTCACAGTCGTGTGATATTTATAGCAAAAACAACAAAATAAAAGTAAAATAAATAAAAAGATTAAAGACACAGTCTGATGGAAGGAGCAAATGTGACAAACATGGAACATGTGATAAAAAATAGAATATTAAAAATTACGTCATAAGAAGAGACAGAACATTCTTAAGGGCTTGTCACAGATAGGAGACTCCATCTGATAGAACTCGAGTCGTGATGTCTGAACCACTAGTCCAGTACCAAGTCACACAGTTCAAGCTTTCAGCAGATATAATGTACAAACATCACGTATTTTATTGGGCTTCTAAAATGTTACAAGCCTCACTAAAGCATTCCTCGATAAGTACACTGTGCATTATGCAAATTAAAATAAGGTTTAAGTTGAAATCCAGTTAAGAAAAGATAAGAAGGCAGCCGAGCCAACAGTAAACATAATATACTAGCTCATGCTCACTCTAGTTACATTAATACTGACAGCTAGGTAGATCAAATCTGGCCTATGCATACTCAAGGCAGATCAAATCTGGCCTATGCATACTCAAGGCAGATCAAATCTGGCCTATGCATACTCAAGGCAGATCAAATCTGGCCTATGCTCAGTTTAGGCAAATCAAAACAGGCCTATACTCATTCTAGTTAAATTAATACTAGCCTAGGATCACTTTTGCTTGATTATCACTGTAACATTGGGTCATGTTCACTCTTGTTAGATTACTACTGGCCTAGAAGCAATGTAGTTAGATTAATACAAGCCTACAGTTACTCTAGTTAGAGTAATACAAGCCCATATGCACTATACTTAGATTAATACAAGCCTATACTTAGTCTAGTTAGAGTAATACAAGCCCATATGCACTATACTTAGATTAATACAAGCCTATACTTAGTCTAGTTAGAGTAATACAAGCCCATATGTATTATACTTAGATTAAAACTAGCCAATACTCACTATTTCCAGCCTGTCAGTAAAGCTGTGTCCTGCCTCTGTACTGAATTCTCTGGCTAACCTAGCAAACAAACAGCAACATATGGAATAGTCTGCAAAGATTGGAAACGCAGTGATGGTTTTTCACTGGGAATTTTAATTATAATGTTTTAAAGCTGGCTTTACATCTTGGTAACACTCAGAAGCAAGACATAGAAAATAATTTGTTTCATGCTGAACACCATGTTTTTCTTTAAGTGTGTGTCACCACGTCCAATAAGTACATTTCAAAGGTTGTGGGTAGGGACGTCACGACTCCAAATATTTCATGTCAGCTAATCGAGAAGTACTATTCGTTTTGACACTGAATAACTGTCAAACTTATAAAACAACCAAAAATCTTAAGTTTCATATTGTAAAAAGCAATGAAAACGATAAATATGTGGAATAAAATGAAAATATATGTGTATAATCGGTAAAATTTCATAAATTTGCTGTTTTCCTGCGACTTCTGCTTTGTTTATTTCAGACAGGAAGTGGGCGATATAAGAAGTATACAGTATTTCCGATTTTAAGTGAATGGATAAACAATACAGAGAACATGGATGTTGTTGGATTTTAACTTATTTTACGTGACAATATGGACATATTTCATGGATTCAGATGTTCCGCCATCTTTTACTACATTGAGCAATTATTCATACTTTAAAATAAGAACCAGTTTTTAGCACTATTCTAACCGTTGTCGATTACTCGGCTAGTCGTGACGGCCCTAGTTGTGGGAATAACGATTACAATGTTTCTAGTTTTTTTTTACATAAAATCACATAACGTATTGGCAAATTAAGCATGGGTTTAGTTCTTAATTGATGCATATCGCAATGTTGCAATATCGATAGATATGGTAAGCTAAAGTTTGATATCAACAGTCCCATCACAATTTCAATACCAGCAAGTAGATGAGAGATACACAAAGCTTTAGTTACACTGCTGAAAACAACCAGTTTAAGATCACTAACACACTGGACTAAGTTGGGCAAGTTGCCTGTTTGTATATCTATGTAAGGAAGCAGTTTAGGTAATCTGGGGTTGTATATTGCACACAGGATTAAGTACTAGGAAACAGAAAAACTTCTTGAATGACATAAAGACAAGAAATATTGTAAATAAAGATGACAATACTGTATGAGTGAAGAGCACAAACATTATACTGTCAATCATTGTGAGTGATATATTTTCTGTGTATGTCTAATAAAGCATGTTTACAGAGTAATAAGTAAAGTAAGTCAATGTTTAAGACAGAATGACAAAAGTGCATTCATATATACACCAGCACCAGAGAACATAAACATTCAATTTTAACTTGACATTACTTGGCCATTTCAGCATGGTTTTTAATGCAATAAAAATGAGCAGAATTGCTATTGAAATACTGTTCAAATGATTGTAACACTAATTACGGTGTTAGAAAGTATATATATGTCCTGGTAGAAAGTCCAATTGGAGTTTCTACCAGTAGCACGTCCAATCTAGGAGATTTGTGTATTACCCTGGTGTCTGAAATCTAATAAATGCTGAAGCAGAAGCATTGATGTTAATTGCCCAACCAAATGCAATGTAGGAAGTGATTGTTGTCAAAATTTAGCTGGCCAACGCTTTAGTTTTTCATAACACTTGTTATAAGACATTTGTCTCTTACATCAGTAATGTCCATATTACAGATTTGAAAATGGTGCTGGGGTTTGATGTTGATCGCAAAATTTAAAAAAATAGACTGAAAATTTCAGTTTCTGTCATATTTAATTATGTTAAATTTGTGTTACAATAAAATATCTTCTTTAATATGCATTTTTTTTTCATTTCTGAAAGCTGCAGCTTGCTTAAATCACAGATTTATGTAAATAGAAAGCCCACTTTTTGTGTTTCAGTTGGACTTTCTTTTAAGCTTATATTCAGTCTCTACAAAGATTACATTCTGGTAAAGAGAGCAATTGTAACAAATTTTATTGTAATTTAACTTTTTGTAAGTTAAATACTTACCTTATCCTCACAAATGCTTACTTGGTTTTGTGGAGGCAAAACGCGGCGAACAACAAGAATATTTAAAAATTATTCTTGTTCGAGAGGTGAACCCCGTAGTTAGTGATAGGTGCGCATGCGCACAACACATTGTCGGTTGGACTTTGTCGAGAGATCCTCATTTAATTTTTGGTCCCCTATGAAAACAAACTTGTGAGGGGAGGAAGGGTGGGTCTGTCCTTGTGAGGATAAGGTAAGTATTTAACTTACAAAAAGTTAAATTACAATAAAATTTGTTACATTTTATTGCGTAAAATAGCCTTACCTTATCCTCACAAATGCTTGATTCCAACCATAACAGGAGGAGGGGTTTGTTTTGCAACCTCCCTGTTTATAGATTATGGGGTTCACCATGAAAGCATTTGATGGAGAGGATAAGATAAGGTTAAGTATGCTACAACAGAATTTTCCATTACTGTAAAATATCTGTAAAGATAAGTAATGATAGCTAATCTCATGAATATTCATGATGTACTGTTGTAGTTGACACCTGCCCAAAGTAGCATAAAGTTGTCCTATATCTAAACCATCACCCATAACTGTGTGGTGGGAAATGGCTTCCTGGGTCCCTCGAGCTGGGAGCTGTGATCCAGCAAGAAGGCACCCCAAGCTGGCTTCTGTGTTTTACAAAATACAGTCATGAGGCCATCTGCCACAGAAGAAGACATATGTCCATACAAGATACTGGTATGGAAGGAAGAGTAAAGTATGTAAGCCATATGAAATACTCAAGAACATACTCAAAGCCAATCACATGCTGAGCCGAAACCACTGGGGCTAATTGTAATCTGTTTGGTCTGTGGACTGCCAAGACACATAGCTTAAAAGGTAGAAAACTTGTTGTGGCTCTTCCAATGGCAGGAGCCTAAAATCTGCTCTAGAGACACTCATCCTTGAATACTAAAGAAGCAGACATGGACCTAACATCATGGGCCTTAACCTGTAGGTCCTGTGTATCAAAATTGGATGACTGATAAGCCAATAAGACAGTCTGTATGATTCAAGAAGAGATAGCAGATATCATGAAATCTCTGTCAAAGCCTTCCTTAAAGGATATAAACAAGAGATTCTTCCCTTCCTTAAAGCACTAGTTCTGTCTAGATAGTATCTAAGTGCTCTGACAGGGTATAAAGTCATATCCTCAGTCAAGTCTGAGCTCAAAAAAGGTTTAAGAGCTGGAATGACCACTGGTTTTAGCGAATCTGGCAATCAGAAGCCAACTGATTGTTTGCTAAGAAGGCAGGGGAAGGAGAAATAGGGACCTCCTTCCAGTGAGGTTTATGCCTGAGGGAAGAGAATCTCCAAGCGTGCACCTCCCCCTTCTTTTGCCAGCTGCCAAAGCCATCAGGGAAACAGTCTTGAAAGTCAAAATCTTAAGACTTGCATCCTTCAAAGGTTCAAAAGGAGCCTTAGTCAAAGACATAAGAACCAAAGATAGGTCCCAAGAGGGAATACCTCTATTGAGAAAAGGTTTGTCCCTGTAAAAGCTTGCAAGAAGTCTATTCAAGTGTATGCTCTTGCCCACTTCCAGACCAAAAGGTCCTAAATGGTCAGAAATTGCAGTTCTGTAGCCAGCAATTGTGGCAGGCTTCAAATTTTTGACAGTAAACAGATGGTTAAAAAAATTCTGCTATGTCTGAGATAGAAGGCTCTGCGCTGACCACCTTATTCTGTTGGCACCAGAGTTCAAAAATGGACCACCCTGACTCATATAATCTTCTAGACGAGGGTCTTTGAGGTGCCTTAATTCGATCTGCCACCTGCTCAGAGAATGATTCAAGTGATTCTGAGTGGTGTCTAGGTGCCAAACTGCAACTTCTGACTGAAAGGTTGTTTTTAGCAGATGAGGCCAATGAGGAAGTTGTAATGGGGGCTTGGTTGACAGATTCACTAGATCCCAAAACCAATGCATTCCGGGCCACCCTGGTGCTACTACTATCATCTTGCACCTGTAGGTGTTCATCTTCTGTATGACTTTTGGTATGAGTGCTACAGGACAAAAGGCACAGCCGTCCAGACCCTCCCAGGAGATGTTCAATGCATCTATGTTCATAGCATTTGCATCTGGGACTGGTGAGACATAGATTGGTAGTTTGTGATTCAATTTGGTGGCAAACATGTCCACCATTGGTTTGTGCCAAACTTTGCAAATTAGACTGAATATTTGAGGATGAAGAGACCATTCTGTCTGAATTATTTTGTCTTTCCTGGAGAGACTGTCGGCTATGACAATGAGGCAACCCTGAATGTGTCTGGCTCTTATGAGTATGTTTCGAGGATTGCAGTAGGCCAAGATGCGCCAAACCAGGAGACACCTCTCCCAAGAGTGTGTTCCCTCTTGTTTGCTCAAATAACTGACTACAGTAGCATTGTCTGTTGCTATCAGAACCCTTTTTGTCTAGAATTTTGTTTTGAAAGCTCTTTTAAGGGCAGAAACACTGCCTTTAACTCTAGGACAGTGATATGAAGCAATTTTCTTGATCTGTCCAATTGCCACTGACGGTCATGTTTTCTAAATGAGCTCCCCAACCTTGATTTGATGCATTTGTGAAAATAAGGGTATTGTGTTCCTGTGGATGAAAAGGATAACCCATTTTTTAGATTTTTTTTTTTTATCTTTTCACCACTGAAGATGACTTTTCAGAAAGTTTGAAACAGGAATCTTCAGGTCTAGTGACTGGGGATACTGCCAGTTTGTTTTTAGGTACCACTGGAAAGGGCGCATATGTAACCGACCCATTGGTATTGTCTTTTCTAGGGATGCTAGTACACCCATCAGGGACATAAGCAACCTTGGGGTTGTTTGTGATGCGATCTCCATGTCCTGAACAGATTTTCTAGAATTTTCAACTTATTTTCGGTTGGAAAGACTTTTCCCTGTATCAGCTCGAAATGGAAACCCAGAAAGTCGATTGTAGTTTTGAGCTCTGATTTTTCTAAAATTATCACAAAGCCAAGTTCTTGAATCGTATGGACGAGCTCTTTTGTCTGGAGCTGACACTGGTGTCTGGTATTTGCTCTTAACAACCAGTCGCCCAGGTATTGGTGAACTCAAATTCCGCGAGACTGACGAATGAGCTTTGCTTCTTTTACAATCCGCGTGAACTATAAGGGTGCAGTCGCCAACCGCAATGGCAGTACTTTGAAGTGATACGTTTGTTTGTCTACATGGAAACATAGCCAATGTTATGAATCTGGGTGTATGCGCACGTGAAAGAACGCATCTTTCAGGTCTATCGAAACTAGACACTCACCTTAAGTGACCGAGTTTCTGGTTATCTGTGCTGTCTGAGCCTGTCTCCATCTTAAAAGTTGGAACTAGCAGGCATTTGTCCAGGACACTGAGATCTGTCACAGGGCGCTATTTATTGCCGGGTTCTGATACAAGAAATAGTCTGCTGTAAAATCTGGAGTTGTGCAATCCTAGAGATGGTAAATTGTGCCTCTTTTGAAGCATTTTCGACACTCTTAGGTAGCCATGTTTTCCCTGTCTGTAACCGCTTTAAATTATGGGATGTACAGACATGGGCGGATTCGACTGGAATATTATTCAATAAGCCGTCTCACGATTTGCACAACCCTTGTATTAGGCATGGAGATCTGTCGAAACTGGCCATTAACCTTTTGTGACCGTGTTTGTTAATAAAAATCGTCGACTCCATTTCACAGCTTGGAGAGACGTATGCATATTCAGGACACAGAGATACCGACTGGCCAATGATATTGTAAGATGCAAGGAAAAAGACAGGAATGGCCATCTATCCATGCACTAACCTTGCCCAATGCTGATTAACTTCCTTGAATAGACTAAACTTCTTGTATAGGCTATCCGTACTTTATATTTATACAGCACACCACACACCAACGATCCATGTCTTGAAGAAAGCAAATGTTTCCATCTAAAACAAGCAGCATTGTGTCAGATATGATAGAGGAAACTATTTTACTGAGAAAATCCTGTGACTTGTAGTCTTTTTCAGAAGAAAGTGTGTGAAAATAAACATATTAAATGCAACACAATATTTTCAGCAACATGGCGGATTGTTTTCCTGTCTGTAGCACCTGCAGTAGAGCCACATGAAAGGGGAGTTTCGATTGGAGGGCTACATAGTACCCATTCAAAAACTGCACAACTCTGAGATGGCAATAATATTTTCACTTAAACCAGCTATTTATAGGTATTTCTACTACTACACCAGAATCCCCTATTTCATTGAGAAAATTGGTGGGAAAGCGTATGTATTATCTTCTCTATAATGAAGTAATAAATGGTCCACCAGCCAGTTGTAGAATAAAGACAAGGCAATGGAGGAAATTAACCATCTTGATGCCTGGTAAATAGGTTGAAAGCAAACGTTGGTAAACTTGTGAAGTAGATCTTGTAGGACTGACTGTTTTTCAGGCTACAGGAAATCTGCTAACTGCTGTTATGATAGAGTACTATAGAAGTTCACTAAGCAAGCAATCTGTGCTTCTCAGAGAGGAAAGGACCTGTAGAAAATGAAAGGTTACTGCTGCATTCTTTCATAAAAATCCACCAGGACTTCATGAAAGGGATTTGCCATTGGACGATCTGAAGTATATCTTTTCCTCCAAGATGAAGGGTCACCCTCTGTCTGTCTACCAAGTAGAGAGGCTACTAGCGTTCTGGAGGTTTAATTACTAACCCCAGAAAACGAATTCTAATCTGACCAGCTATCAAATCTAAATGACATCTGGTGTTGGAAAAGCAAACTCTAGTAGATCTTCTACTGCTAGCTGTTTTTCAATCGCAGCAGGCCTCTTAATGCTGCCATTTTCAGGAAAATGTGGCCAATTCAAAGACTTCTGTTGGAGATCCCTCATAAATGATGAGGTAGGTAGCTTGAACTAACAAACTGAAGAATCTTCTGTAGTAGATCCTCTACCAAAGACTGTTATACAGCCAAGGGGGATCTAAGAATGCTGTCATGGATTACTCAACCCTCAGCAAGAAATATTGTACTTCAGATCTGTAGAATAGGAAGTCTTAAACTTCTTTCTTCTTAACACGAACTCTATGAATTCTAAAAGAACGCATCTGCCGTCTAGGAAATGTGCAGAGTTGAAAAAGCTTCACGTGTTGCCTCCTCGACGACCAAAAATTGAATGAGGATCTCTCGACAAAGTCCAACCGACAATGTGTTGTGCGCATGCGCACCTATCACTAACTACGGGGTTCACCTCTCGAACAAGAATAATTTTTAAATATTCTTGTTGGTCGCCGCGTTTTGCCTCCACAAAACCAAGTAAGCATTTGTGAGGATAAGGTAAGGCTATTTTACGCAATAAAAACCTAAATTTGAATATCTATCAAGACTATTAGATTTCGGACCCCAGGGCAGTACCCAAATCTCCGAGATTGGACTTTCTACTGGTAGAATATGAAATTCTACCACATTGAACTTACTACCATGACAAAAATATATAGAAAGTAGCACTGCAAACAAAATATATCTCAGTCTGTATGTGTCCATATATGTACCACTATTACTTGTATAATAATAGAACTTAAAAAAGTTTTATTGTGCAAACGGCTAAGGCTTTCCTTGAGTCTATACTCAATCCCTCCCTTTACACCTTAATGTGTACTCGAGTAATTTTGAATAGTCCTACAAGTAACCAACCCAATAGCAGAACTCAATTCATCTGTGGCTCCCAATGCTTCAAACACGTGGTCAGTTTTAGGTCTTCTCTCTCCTGTGAATGTGGAGGACTTGCCTGGAAAAACAGGTTCTCAGATTATCAGCACATCATTAATTAAAAGAGCACAGAAACATCTTCAAAAAGCCACCATTTGTGAGAAACTGAGGTTTGCCTGACCTTAGCAGACATATTTACCAATGGCCAAAATCTCACAAGAAAATATACGAAGGGAAATTAACTACCAATCAAAATTATGAGCTTAGATAGATGTTCATAGTGTCCACTGATTAATTAAATAGAAATAAAAACATGTGGTTTCACAGATTACCATCATTATAAGAGGTCACTTGAGCCACACTGTACCTTGTACCTAGCATTGAACCCATGTCCTCTGTGTTCCTAGGTGTGCTACCCACAAGGCCGCAGTGGTCAATAAAAGTAGAGACTTTACACACAGGATGTATTAAGATAGGACATCAGATACGTGACTTCCTGTCACTATTACAGATTTTTTGCATTAATGTGCTGCTGAACATATTATAATACTAAACACATAACACATAACATATTTATATAGCGCAATTCTACTTAAGAGAAAAACAATCATTGCGCTTTTTCTCCACAATATGCTGTTTTAAAATAATGAGTTTTTAGTTTCTTTTTGAAGATGTCCAATGGAAGTTCAATGTTCCTGATATCATCTGGCAGTTCATTCCAATACTTTGGTGCTACAACACTGAAGGCACGGTCACCCATAGAGACGAGTTTTGATCTTTTTTCTTGTAGCATGTATGATTTTCTTGCCAATCTTGTGGTGCGTTGATGTTGCTGGTAGTTAAGCATTGATGTCAAATATGATGGTGCCTGTCGATTCAAACTCTTATATACTAGTAGATTTATTTTAAATTTGATCCGAAACCTAACAGGCAACCAGTGGAGCTGATGCAGGTGAACCGATATAGAATCATGTTTCTTGATATTCAAAACTATCCTGGCAGCCCAATTTTGTACTTTCTGCAACTTCTGGATAAGATATTGTGGGAGTTCAGCTAGGAGAGAGTTGCAATAGTCCAATCTGGAAGATATGAGTGACTGTACTATTGTGTGTGCAGCAGACTTAGTCAGGTAAGGTCTTATTTGAATGATGGACCTAAGGTGACCATAACAGGATCTGCATATGGCATTTACTTGTTGCCTGAGTGATAGGTCTTGGTCAATCATTACACCAAGGTTTCTGACACTTGTGCTTGGCTTTATGTCAATACCAACCACATTTAATGAATCAATAATGACTTTGGAGCGCTGTTTTCCAGTGCCAGCAATTAAGAACTCTGTCTTTTCATCATTTAGCTTGAGCCGGTTATTAGACATCCAGTTGCTTATTTCAGATGTACACAATTGGAGTTGTTCTGCAGTTTGTTTTTGGTTTTCAAAATTACTTGGGTCGATTGATTTGTAAAGCTGTGTGTCATCAGCATACATGTGGAAAAGTATGTGAAACATTCTGATGATGACACCAAGAGGTAATGTATATTTGCAATAGAGATCAGGCCCAAGACCTGATCCCTGAGGCACACAGCATTCTAGAACCTTTTTGTGAGATTCACAGTCATCAACAACTACTGATTGAGTTCTTCCTGTTAAATACGTTCTAAACCAGTCTAAAGCTTTGTCTTCAATTCGGAACATTTTCTCAAGTCGGTGCAGCAAAATACAGTGATCAACAGTGTCAAATGCAGCTGATAAATCTAGAAAACCCATAAGTATTACTTTTTGATTATCTGCTTCCAGTAGAAGGTCGTTCATGATTTTGATCAGAGCAGTCTCAGTGCTGTGGTGGCATATGTATGCTGACTGTAGATTTTCACAGAGATTATGACTGTTTGTGTGGTCAAGTAATTGGATTGAGACTGCTTTTTCAATAATCTTGGACAGAAAAGGCAAGTTAGATACTGGCCTAAAATTTTTGAAAGTAGGATCCGCATCTGTCTTTTTTGGCAGAGGGGTAACAACTGCGTGTTTGAACCCCTCTGGCATTTCACCTTGTATGAGTGACATGTTTATTACTTTGCTAATACTGGGTAACAGTATTTCAATACAGTCCTTCAGCAATGGTGTTGGGATTGGATCAAGTCTACATGATTTTGGTGCTGCTGATAAGATTAATTTTCTAATATCTTCATTGCTAAGAGGCTGGAAAAAAGTCAGTGGTGTTACATCAACAGTTTTGTCGTACTCATTGAATTTACTGGTTGATGGAAATTTAGCTCTGATTTTCATGCTCTTTTCTTCAAAATAATCACTGAATTCATTTGCCAACTGAGTCTTTGATGAGTGTTCAGGATAGATAGTTGTATCATTGTCCTGCTTCAGCTTCTTAATAATTTGAAACAGTTGTTTCTGATTTGATTTATTTTTTTCGATAATTTCACTATAGTATGCCACTTTTGAACTGTGAAGCACCTTTGAATATGTTTTCCTCAATTCCACCATTACTCTATAACTTTCATCCATGTGGTCTTTTCTCCATTTCCTTTCTGCTTGTCGGAATTTTTGCTTAGCTGTACGAATGTTTTCATTGTACCAAGGATTAATGTTCCTATTGCCAGTCTTTTTCACTCTTAATGGAGCATGCTTATCTAGAAGCTGAGATAGGCAGCTGTTGTATTGATTCACTAACTCATTGAGCTCAGTTTTTGGTTTTGTGACAATATCTGAGTTTAGAAGGTCCTGCTTGAATCTGGTTACATCAATCTTATTCAAAGGTCTGTAAGATTTTGGCGACTCTTTATGCTTGTGATTTGAAGAGTTGAGTTGGAATACAACTGATGCATGGTCAGACAGGTAAGTTGAGATCTTAGGTGTATCATGTATCAAAGACTCGGAATTTCTTGTTATTATCAAATCAAGCATATGATTTGCATGTTTGGATGTGGCATCAGTGACATGCTGCTTCAAGCCAAATTCATCAAGAAGGTCTTTCATGTTTTTAACAGAATAACTATCAATGTTTTCCATGTGAAAGTTAAAATCACCCATAATCAAAAGTTTTTCTTTCTGTAGTACCATTTTACTGAGTAATTCTGAGAATTCTTGAAAGAACTGGCCTGTAGTGATATTTTCTGTATTTGGTGGCCGGTATACAACACAAACTCTTAACTTGGTGTTGCTATTTGTTAAAACACAAGAGATGTACTCAAAAGAGGTAAATGTTTCTGCTGAATCTAATTTGGGGCCCCATTCTTGCTTGCGCAGCAAGGCTACTCCACCACCAGACCTACCTTTCCTGTCAATACATTTCAATATGTATCCAGTGGGTGTTAATTGTTGTTTGACAGCATGATCCTTTTCCATAAGCCAGGTCTCTACAATCCCTATAATACTAAAGTTTTTATCTGACAAGTGATCGTTTATGTGTAAAAGTTTATTTCTGACTGACTGGGCATTGAAATAACACACAGAGGTCTTTGATTTAGATGATCTGTAACCACCTCTCACTCCCCTTCTTGTCTGGGTCACTGAGTTTAAAGTCAAGTTCTTAATGAGTGAAACATCAGCTTGTGGTAGTCTCAGGCCAACACATTGATTTCTGATTGCCATTAACTCCCCCCTGGTATAGGCCAGTCTTTGGCAAGTTGTGGTATCCATACTACCCCATAAGAGTTAACCACAAAACTCACAGAGCATCTAAATATATCCATTATTCACCATTTAACTGCTTATTCAATGTTGCTGTATCAGGTGTTACATGATATAAGCACATTTCCCTTTGATAAAGAGTTTATCCAAAAAAGAAACAAATATTTGTAGTATAACTACTTGCATTTTGTGTATTTTACTCAGACAAACTATTTTTTCATTCTCTGTATATTGTTCTTTCATGATTTTAATTTTGCAGAACTTATGATATCCATTAATCCATGAAAAACAGCATATTGTGAGAGCTTTTATGACGTGCTGCCACATGGCGCTATCAGTGATAGACATCAACTATATTATTTGCTGCCGCTATATATGAATTAAAAAAGTTTTTGAGTTTTTACTCTGCTGCCATCATATCTCAAGATATTTTAGTTTGATAACTACACAGACCACCAGATGGAACTGTCTGTGCTTGAGGGGTGAATACCAAAGATTCCATCCAATGAGATGGCGGAAAAAAACAAATCTGTCCTACATAACCTAGGTCTGTTAGCCTCTCATAACTAAACATTTTGCATAGAAGCAAATAATATAAGGTATTCCAAGTCATTTAAGTTTCTTGCCTGTTAATTCTTACCTTTGTCTCCAGTTCTTGTGTAAATCTTTAATCTTTTGTCCGAAGAATCTGTACAATATCTGAAATTCAATATTTCTTGTAAATTGGTGATGGAATCATAATTTTCTAATAAATAGCCAAGTGGATGGTTCACCCATAAATGGAAATGAAATGTAACATTCCAAATTGATTAACTAATTAAATACAGACACTTAAATACCCTCCCATCAATTTCACTACAAAAGTAACATGAACGGGACAAACTGGATAATAAATATCACAGTATGTTGCATTATACAAATTTCAATTCATATTTGTGAGATTTCTACCCTTTATATTTCCGTGGGTCTCAATTTTGAAATATAATTTTTTAGCATAAATAGTGGCACACTTCAGTGACTGGTTTATTAATCTGCCTTCATTAATGGTAAGTTATCCAATATAACTAGTCCATATACACGAAAAGGTCAACAAATATATGTCTGTCACATATCTGTATATGTAACTTCAGCAAAGTTAACGAATACGGGCTTCACAAACATCTAAAGTAGTAATTAATTGACAAGAGGACAATCGAATCTCTATTAGATATTTGTTGGATGACCTAGGAGCCAGTGAAGTTTATCACAAGGATATTACGATAATATTGAAACTTCGTTATGACGAACTCTCACTTTAAAAATCAGAAAACAGTATATTTATCCCTTGCCACTAATAATCTGGATGACAAATGGGGAGAGAGAGTTTAAACTATCATAAGCACTAAACCATAGTACTTCATTCGATAATACAGTTTTAATCTTATGAAGGGGATTCATGTGTTGTTTGTGATGCAGCTATAGGAGCCTGACAAAAAGGTTTACAATGTGATTTGTGTAGCAAATGGCAACATAGGAAATGCAATTCTAGGAGACTAGTGAGTGGTAGCTGAATTGGAGCAGTGGAAACACAGAAACTGTACAGAGCTGCAAGATTCTAATATTTCTTTCAAACACAACAGTCAAAAGGACAACAGTGTCGGCTGTCTCACTTGCAGATGATACTGTCTCAGCTGTCTCACTTCAAGATGATGATGATGTGGTTCCCGATATCCCACATGCAGATAATAATGATGTGGTGCCAAATCTTTCCTACCAGATCCCAGAAGTTGTCCAGGAATCTTCCTTGACTGACCCAACCCCTCATACTGAACCTGGGCCAGTCACACTGACTTACACACTTGTGCCTGGAGGAACCAAAAAGAGGAAGGGCCAAACTGATAGACACCTTTGGGTACATCTACAACATTTTTAGGTTACCTGTGTGGGGTCGTGCCACAGCTCTACACGCAAGTGAAGTAGAGGTGAGGTAACCACGTCTAGCTTTAATGCAGAATATCAACATGAACAATGATGTGGAAGGCTGGCATAACTATCCCAACAGACAACAGGCATGCAGGAAGAAGCCACATCCAGCTGTATTTGCCCTGGAACTGCTGCATGATGAGGCACAATAAGTGAATGTACAGACAATACTACTGCAGTCCACAACATAAGGATGATGGGAAGGAAGGAGTACATGGATATAAACATTAAAATCAACCAAATCTGGACCAAATTTTCCACTGGGGACATAACAGCCAAACAGCTGTTGGCATCTTGTGGCAAAATTAATGCCCAACTCCTAAGTCCGAGGAACCTCAAACCATGTAACATTATTGTATATATTTTGTGTGTATAAATGTGACAATGTAAATAATGTACAAGTATAGCTTGTAACATGTCCCTTTGACTATTAATAAAAGCAAATGAACTCCGAAACATTGGAAAAATAAATGATCTTGCAATATCTCTAATTCAATATGTCAACTACAAATAGGAAGCCCTGTAAAATGAGAAAGTTGAAAAATAGAGGAATAGGTGGATTACATAGAGGAAAACACATTATCATGTGTAATGACCACCCATGATGCTTGGAAAGGCTATAAGTCATTTAATGAAAAGATGAAAATGTAAAAACTTTAATCTTAAACTAGAGTATTGCTTTGCAAGAGAAAAGGAAAACGTCCCAATGATCATTGATGATTTTGTTGAAATGACTATCTTCCTATGTTTAATATGTTTTTCAATTTATTCAAAAATGCAAGGTTTCTGAGATAAATGCATTTTTTATTTTACACAGAAATTCAAGATGGCCGCCAAAAATGGCAGGAAATTGATTTTTGGGAGAGGTCACCAGTTCACTCTGCTGATACCCTGTGGGTCAAAAATTTTGACGAAATCACTCTATCTCGCACCGTTTCCGAGATAAATGTGTTTTGCGCTTTACAAAGAAATTCAAGATCATCGCCAAAAACAGCGGGAAAACAATTTTGGGGAAAATCCGCCAGTTGACTCTGCTGATACCCTGGGGGTAAAAAGTTCAATGAAATCGCTCTATGCGAAATGGCCGCCAAAATTGTCAGGAAATTGGTTTTTGGGGAAAGTTGCCAGTTGACTCTGCGGATACCCTGGGGGTCAAAAATTTTGATGAAATGGCTCTATCTTGCACCGTTTCCGAGATAAATGTGTTTTTGCATTTTACACAGAAATTCTACATGGTCGCCAAAAATGGCAGAAAATAGATGTTTGGGAAAAGTCACCAGTTGACTCTCCTGATACCCTAGGGGTCAAACATTTCGATAAAATCACTCTATCTCGCATCCATTTTTGCGTTTTATGCAGAAATTCAAGAGGGCTGCCACAAAAGGCAAGAAACTGATTTTTGGGAAAAGTCACCAGTTGACTCTACTGATACCCTGGGGGTTAAAAATTTCTCCGAAATCGATCTATCTTGCACCGTTTCCGAGACAATGCGTTTTTGTGTTTTACGCAGAAATTCAAGATGGTCGTAAAAATGGCGGGACAACAATTTTGGAGAAAACTCGCCTGTCAACTCCGCGGATACTCTGTGGGTAAAAAAATTTGACGAAATTGCTCTATCTTGGACCATTTCCGAGATATTTACACTTTTTTATTTTCCACTAAATCCAAGATGGCCACCATAAGTTGCGAAAATTGAAATTTTTCCCTTTTCAATAGGACACCCTTATAATACCCTGTAGGCCAAAAATTCACTCAAAATCACTCTATCTCCTACGGTTTCTGAGATATTTACACTTTTTTATTTTCCGCTAAAATCCAAGATAGCTGCCAAAAGTGGCGAAAATTGAAATTTTTCCCTTTTGCATAATATACCCTTTTACTACCCTATCAGCCAAAAATTCGCTCAAAATCGCTCTGTCTCTTACATTTTTACACAAGATAATTTTCTATTTCCCTTTGGGTCGAAACTTTGCTCAAAATCACTCTATCTGTAATGGTTTCTGAGATATAAGCAAATTACTCAAAAGTAGTACAGAAAAATAGCCAATAAAGTACCTAAATGGCTATTACTCGCTTACTTACAGAGCTATCAGTCCCAAATGTAATACTAAGTGAGCTATAGACATAACAATCTTGTATTCCCAATTTTAGTAAAATATCTTGAATCATTTTCCCCGAAATGCACTGAAACCAATAGGTACTGAAAATAGTTATACTTAGGTATTACTCAGTAAGCAAAAGAGCTACAACAGCTGAAAGAAATCCCAAGCAAGACACTGTTCCAATAATCCTGCATACCAAATATGGTCAAGATATGGTCAAATATGGAAACGATGTGTGATGCTGGACACCGGAAAAAGCAAAAATAATATGTCCACTCCCACTGGGGGGTGGGCATAATAAGCACAAATGATCTGATACAATGAAGAATTTCATGCTCCCTATTTCCCCTGCTCCTCCTCCCAGTTTTATGGCTACTGCTGCCTTCTCTGCAAACAAATTGACAATCAGACTGTTGTGAAATGTCTCCAGAAATTATGTGGCAAAGAGAAAATGTGGCAAGTGATATGGTAATCCTTATTGGAGGCAGGCCTGGGGTCAAGTACATGGAGCCAAGTACAAGTACAATTACTTTGCCAAGTTGCAAGTACAAGTACAAGTACAAGTACTGATCTCAAGAGTCAAGTACAAGTACAAGTACTTTGAAAGATTGCAAGTACAAGTACAAATACTTTTATAGCGTACGACCCCAAAACTATAATAACTAGATAATCACTATTTATTTAAAATTAATTATTTATTGAGACATACAATTTAAAGCAATCCTGCAACAAACACTGATGAGCTAAAATCTGCTCCATTACTTTTCTGGTTACACTTAATAAATACAGGTCTTTCAAAAATTTTGCCTGTGAGACTCACAGTGTGAGTAAACACCTGAATGCATGGAAATCCTGTCTTGCAATGCTAAAAAATCTGATTTCAAAAGATCCACTTGGACATCAGTATGCTTGTGTTGACAGATAATGAATTAGTTACTTGGGGCACATAAAACGTTTTTAAAGGGTTTGTACCAGTCCTTTATGTAAAACTGATATTACATATGGTTGGAATACATTTAATAAATGAATGAATGAACAAATGAAATAAAACTTTATATTTAAGGGCAATTGTATAGTGTAAAAAGCCAAAGCAGATATACTAAACATTGATAATTGTTTATAAAGGGGTGTATTGAAATGAATGAGTCAACAGTTTATTTGTGTAAGGGATTAGCTTGTTTGTCTTACATAAACAAGTAATTGGCTCTCCTGTCCACTAAGCTTGGCATCAACACTCAGGCTGAGTGGGTCTTTTGTGTGAAAATGAATAAGGGTAGGTATATGACAAAAGCAAAGCTATGCTGTGACTGAGTGGATCTTTTGTGTAAAAGTGAAAAAGGATAGATTAAATGCTGTACCTTTATGATTAAAACACAGCTATATTCTGAATGAGTGGGTATCTTGTTTAAAATGTGAAAAGGTGTTGATTAAATGCAGCCTTGTTATAATTAAAGAAAACCAAAGTTCTGGCTAACTAAACAGCCCTTTGTACTTTGACAAAACAACACAAACTATAATCTATCTACACTCTGCTGAAAGAAACAGTAAAAATTTACACCTAATAAGTCACTTAATTAAAGTTATAAAACTACAAAATCAATGTACTTGGAATGTACTTGAAAGTAATTGAAATATTTTAGCCAAGTACAAGTACTTTTAATTTTCAGCTGTCAAGTACAAGTACTTGAAAAAGAGTAATTAAGTACAAGTACCAAGTACAAGTACTTGTACTCGCCCCAGGCCTGATTGGAGGTTAAGGACAAATGCTTGTATTTGCAAACAAAATAGGCATTCACTGACATTCCTGGCTTGCAGTAAAAATGGCTGATAATAGAGATATATTGTCAAAACATATCACTTTCAAAGAAACGTTGCCCAGCATAATCAAAGTATCAATTGTATCAGTTCAAATCTTATAGATGTACCACAGCCATCGGCGATATGCCAAGTGATAAGTCTTAAAGCTTTGAATTATAATTGTATTGCATGTCTTTTGACAATTTGGTTGAAGAAGAATGTAAACTAAATGTCCAAATATAATATGCTTGTTATATTATCTTAAGCATTTCACATTTACTGATAGAATGCCACTACAGTACTTCTTGGTGCCATATCATGGCACAAACCTCAAAATGACACAAAAAGGAAGTTGGAATATTTTAGTGATTTCATATAACTTTGGTGCACATACAACTTCGGTGTATTGCACATTTGTGAACTTCTGTCTTATCCACACAGATAAAAACATTTTTACGCTATGTCAAATGGTATATTTTCTTTATTTTTGACAGCCTTTTTAAAGGTTGTTATTTCCAGTAGTTATGACAGGAACTCCACGATTTCATGGTTTCATTCGGACATTTTTCGGCAAGGGCTATTTTACTCTTACTATTATAAAGACTGGTTCTGGATTTTTATCATTGTTGTGTCTAGTATTGGGAACTATCATTTGCGCTGAAGTTATATCAGTGTTTTAAATAATTATTGCATGTGACACCACTGACTTTATTTTTATGGCTTGTGATAAAAATGGCATTTTTAAATTAAATAATTGCACGGAAAAATACATGTGGGAAGACACTAGGTGTCATTATGTGACTTCATTTAATTTAATATTCATGTAATTTTAACATATACATGGTAGCCTGCTTAGTGCGCTGAAGTTACACAGGAACACCATTATCAAAATTTGATTGTCAGCGTGAAAACTTGTGCACTTTCGCATACCAAATAATCAAGGAAGTAGAGGTGATGACAGCAATAAATCCAATAACTTCGATACTTTCCGTATGCAAATTTTGCCTAGTTGGGGCACTGATTTCCTGTAGAAATTATATTATTGACCATTAAAAACGAGTGTAAAAGGTTTATTGCTTTGATTTTGTGTCAGTAAAATACTTTTTAAACTTGCGATTGTGCAAATTCATATTCTGATAAAAAGAAATCCACAAAACTGCAGCTAAAACAATGCAAAAATAAAATTGTGTCCATGTTGTGCCAAGTTAAGATGGGGAGCAGTTCTGTAGTGTGGTTAGTATACGGGGGATACTGACATATCACACCCAGTTCAAATCGGTACCGCTAACTCACACCCATTTTATAAATGATATTTTACAATACGCAGTGGCTATTTTGCCGATGGTCGTCAGAATAGTTCACAGGTTATTTTGATGACCGTCGGCAAAATAGGTCACAGACTATTCTGACAACCATTGAAATAAAACAGTTAACAAATAAAACCTCAGTAAAAATACAATAATAATCAGATAGGGTAGAAGCAGTCATGAGGGGGGATATTCTTAGTGAACAACATATAGAGGTCATTCCCAGAAAACATCCCTTCTGCTTGTTTAGACACTGATAGAGTAGACATTAACATATTACTGAAGTTTTTTGACTCTGATGGATGGGCTGCTTTGACGAGTGTGTTTAGTGAAAGAGGAAACATTGGTTGGCTGTGTTTTAAGTGCAATGAAGACTTGACAGGGGACTCAATCGGCTATGATAGCTGTCTGGAATGGTACCACCATGGATGTGCAGGCATTAGGAGAGTACCAACCACACAGTACTGGTTCTGTAAGACTTGTAAATGAACTTTTTTTTTATTTCTCTTTGTATAAGGTATTGTTTTTTGGTGTTGGTATTGCTTATTTGGTGTTGTTCATTTGTGACATTTTTGTTTTAAGTCAAATAAAAAATTACACTTTATCATATTTTATTCAATATATACACAACAACTACTCTACAGTACTTACCTGAAGAGTATACATACATTAGATTTACTTACCTGGACCATAACATATAATTGTATACATAATTTATACCGTCGTCAAAATAGCCCACCGATTATTTTGACGACCATCATCAAAATAGCCACTGTGTTTACAATAGGATTTTTGTCTGAACTCACGACATTGCACTAAATAGGTGGTTTCTAAACCACGGAAAAGTGACGGAATTCCGTGACGGAAACGGAAAATCGCCTAAAAATCGCCTAATATACAATGACACAGTAGTTTACTTATTTATTGTATCTGCATAAGTATAACATATTTTACAAATTTATATATAAGATTACAATGAAACAATGACACAGTATTTTACTTACTGATGTACAATTATACTGTTATCTTAAGGTAATAATCCAAAATATATGTAACAGTTAAGACTGGATTTGGTCCATGAATATCTTACTTATAAGATATCTTATGCAAAGTTTCCAGTTTAATGATCTATTTACGACTATTCCACACACTATAATGAACTATTTGGTGGTTGTCTTATTAAAATCAAGCAAATATTAAGCATTTTACAAGGATTTTAACATAGCCTTGGATTTCCCAGTGTTTTTTAATTGGGCGATTTTTTCCATGGATTTGGCCCATGAATATCTTACTTTTAAGCTATCTTATGCAAAGTTTCCAGTTATGTTACCTATAAACGAGTATTCACCACATAATAATGAACAATTTGGTGGTTGTCTTATTAAAATCAAGCAAATATTGAGCATTTTACAGGGATTTTAACTTAGTCCTTGATTTTACAGTGTTTCTTAATTGGGCGATTTTTTCCGTGGATGTTGGTGATTAATAATTTACTTGTAAGATATGTTATGTGAAGTTACCAGTTTAATTATCTATATACCACTATTCTACACACAATAATGAACAATTTGGTGGTTGTCTTATTAAAATTAAGCAAATATTGAGCATTTTACAGGGATTTTAACTCAGCCCTTGATTTTACAGTGTTTCTTAATTGGGCGATTTTTTCTGTGGATGTTGGTGATGAATATTTTACTTGTAAGATATGTTATGTTAAGTTTCCAGTTTAATTATCTATCTACAACTATTCTACACACTATAATAAACAACTTGGTGGTGGTCCTAACTGTTAATTGTAATCAGGGTATGTCAATCTTTATTCTTTAATCTACCTATACATATATGTTATTTGAAGTGTGCACCCTAACTGTTAATTGCCATCAGGGTATGTCTGTCTTTATTTCTTTAATCCTCCTTCCCCCTTTAATTGATTAAAGAACTGTATAATTGTATTCTGTAATCTAAAAGAGTTGTGGAGTTTATTTTTTATGTTGCTGTTCAGGAGGTCATTTTAAAGTAAATTAGACGATTTTTAGGCGATTTTCCGTATCACCCAATGGAAATTCCGAACTTTAGAAACAATTAACCCACTAAATATCAGTCTAGGCAATTCAGTTAATTTATTCGCGGCAGATGTGCTCGACAACTGCATGGAATATATGCACGAGGTCACGGAAATCTGGGAGGTTTCCCAATAACTGAATGTATAGAAAATATTTTACTTGAAGGTCGAAATCCACGGACAACTCATTAATATTAATGAGGTCACGGATTTCGGTTTTAAGATCAAATACAGGATGGACTATACAGCTCATAAATATTTAATCTAATCTACTGCTTTGCAGGCGCAATATCGATCTTCCCCACAAAGGGGAACTCAGTGCGCTGACTTAACAAAATCATTATCATAAGGAAAGTCAAGGGGCGTTCAAGGTCAGTAATCCGGGGTTGTGGGTGTGACCAAGAGATTTGTGCATACACGGGTGGTCACAAAGATCTGATCTTCCTGATACTGTCCAACTTCTTTGGGTAGAAGACTTGACAAGAAGAACGGTGTTGAACAAATAGTGTGCAGTAATAGGTGAAAAATTTCACTTGGTGAATTGTATCAACTTCATTATTTACATATTTACAATGAATGGATGTTGGTAGATTAGAAAAACTGGCATACGTGGGATGGTGCTGTAATCCAACATCCCAATCCCAGTGCGGAAATTGCCAATACTTGTACAGTGAACAAGTGCGGCTGGTAAACAGTTCCATTCACATATTGTACGTGGGAAGAATGCATATTTCCTGTAACTGGCTGTGGTAGGTAGGGTAAAGAATGCAACGTCATGTGTGTACGCTGACACTCGTGTCTTTAAGATGAGGTCATTTGCAGGTACTGTGATCAGTTGATGGTACACTTTATACAACATGCAAAGTCTGTTATCCCTCCTCCTGTCATGCAGACTGCGCCAGTTCATTTGTTGGATCATTTCTGAGACACTGGAGGTGTTATGGTATCTAGTTTTAAAATAACGGGCAGCTCTTCTTTGGACCATTTCAATTTGACGAATCTGGGTTTTGGTATAAGGGTCCCATACTGGGCATGCATATTCTACAACTGGTCTGACCAAGGTCCGGTAAGCTTGTTGTTTTAGCTGCGGGTTGCTGACTTGTACATTGCGCCTTAAGAATCCCAAAGTTTTATTTGCTTTCTGAGTCATATTGTCTATATGTTCACCCCATGTCAATTTGCTGTTAAACGTGACACCTAAATATTTGGCACTTGAGACGTGCTGTAGTGTGTGTCCATGCAGCCTGTAGTCGTAGACAACTGGAGTTTTATTTCTGGTTATGGACAATACATTGCATTTATCTGGGTGAAATTCCATACTCCATTTCTTCTCCCATTGAGCAAGTTTGTTCAAGTCATCTTGGAGTTCTTCAGCATCTGAATTGGATTTCACAGTCAGATATACTATTGTATCATCTGCAAAGAGCCTACATGTAGATTTTAGACCATCCGGGATGTCGTTGATGTAGAACAAGAACAGGCATGGTCCTAGGACTGACCCTTGTGGGACACCGGATTCAACTGGCACAAACGTGGACTGCTCACCCTCGACAACTACGCACTGCTTAGGACCAGAAAGAAAGTTACTGATCCAGCTGTTTATTTCACCCCTGATACCATAGCTACTGAGTTTAAGGCATAGTAAGTTGTGATCAACTTTATCAAAAGCTTTTGAGAAATCCATCACTAGTACGTCAGTTTGTTTACCACGCTGTAGGTTTTTGGTGATATCATCAGTGAAACAGAGCAGTTGAGACTCGCACGACATTGAAGTAGGCATGACCCATTATGCTGCTAGCTACTATGTGCTCCATGAGTTTACTGCTAATACAAGTTAGTGAGACTGGTCTATAGTTTGCTGGAATATACCTTTGACCTTTCTTGTAGATAGGTGTCACATGTGCCGTTCTCCAGTCCTCTGTACTATCCCAGTCTCAAGAGACTTCCTGAATATAGCAGCCAGTCCAGGAGCTATGTTTTCTGCTGTTTCTCTCATCACAAGGGGCTTCATTTTGTCTGGCCCTGCTGCTTTATTAGGCTTTAGTTTTTGCAAGAGTTTGATAACTCCATCAGTGTTGATTTTAATGGTGGATATGGTAGAATATGGACATTTAACGAGGTTGTTGTTCATCAACACTTTTTCTGCTGATTGTTTGAGTGTAAGTGGACGTTTCTTAGAAAAGACAGATTGAAATTGATCATTCAACGCCGTTGCTTTATCGAAGGCAGATGAGGCCAGTTTGCCTCCCACTTTTACGGGCGATATTCCGATGTTATCAGATTTCTTGTGTTTTATAAAGGACCAAAATTTCTTCATACCTGTATATTCATTGGATGTTTCATCTGGTGCTATGATACTTTCTACATATGCCCAATAGGATCTTCTAATTTCTTTTTGTATTCTATGCTTCAATTCTTTAAAAGCCTTGTGCGTATCTTTGTTGCCAGACTTCATTTTTGCTTTGTGTAGTCGGTCCCTCTTACGCATGAGTCTTTTTATTTCACTGGTGATCCATGGTTGGCTATCTTTACTTCTGGCTACCTTATGAGGAACAAAGAGCTCTACGCCCTCCTCGATTCCCTTTGAAAATGTTAACCATAGTTGTTCAGCGTCACAGTTGTGAAATTTCTCTATAATTCTTTTAGAAACGTTATCACAGTGTTGGTGCATACCCAGCCAGTCTGTTTTCTTGAATAGTGGGATTCGCCTTGGTTTTTGAATGTTCGTCTTGGGGCTGATATCTATCTCTGTAAACACAGCATCATGATCCGAAATGCCTGGTATGATTTCGACTCTGTTGACCAATGTTTCATTGTTTGTTGAAATCAGATCTAAAGTGTTATTCCCTCTTGTTGGATCTGTCACAAGTTGTACAAGAAAGTTTTCATTAAACACTTCTGCAAATTTTGTATGAATGTCTAAATGATAAACGTTTTCCTTCAATGTCTGTTTAGACCAATCCCAGCCTGGCAGATTGAAGTCTCCACCAATGATGACATGTGGATTTCTAATGGCTTGCGCTTTGCAAAGGGATAACTCAAACTGCTGGAAGCTTTCAGCATCGTTTGTGTGTGGATGATAATAAGAGCACAAATACAATGTTTTTGAGCCAGTGATTTCCAATTTCACCCAAATAATCTCACAGTTAGTGTCCAGTTCACTGGCATGAGATGATATAAGTGTGTTTCTAATTGCAATGAATACCCCACCACCTCTGTCGTTTCTGTCTTTTCTGTAAACATTAAAGTTTGAGGGAAAACATTCATTGTCTTTAATGGACGAGTTCAACCACGATTCTGTGCCGACAATTATGTCAGGTTGTATGCTCTCAATGAAATTTATAAACTGGGGGTGTTTGTTTTTAAGAGATTGGCAGTTCATATTTACTATGCGTAGCGGTCGTCTAATTCCTCCATTTTTGAACAATTTCTTCTGTGGGGAGGAAGTGTGTACAGGTGTGGGTTCCGATGTGATAGAGGTTGGGCTCAGCATATTTAACTCTGATAATCCCGCCTGAGATAAACGGTCACAGAGATAAACAGTCTTCAAATTTAAACAGTGTAAATAAAAAAAATCGCACAAACTAAATAACAAAATAAATGTAAACAATGCTTATCATGACATTTGGTTGTTTTATATTATTGTCAAACCCTTTAACCGTTTTTAGTGTGATTATTTCTGAAGACCGTTTATCTCTATGACCGTTTATCTTTGTGACCACCCGTGTACACAGGAAATATTTGATGATTCCATGGCATTTCTCAACAATATTAAACTTGAAGATCAAATTTGCAGACTACTCATCAATATTCATGAGGTCACGGTATTCTGTGTTGTGTTTCCCAACTTATTTTATTTGCGTGAATCAATGCCCCAACATACAAAAGAGACAAGAAAGGAGTAAAAATGAAGTAATAAAACCGGGTGCGAGTTAGCGGTACTGCTTCCCTGCATAAGTTGGCCGCGGGTCGTAAGTTGGCCGCCATCATCATATTTTGAAATTTCTATAAATCTAAAGGCCTGTATCATTCTTGAATGGTCTATTGTAATAAGATTTATTATAACTACCACTTTTAAAACCTGTGCAACCACACATTTGTCTGTTGGATACATTTAAATGAGTGGTGGCCAATTTACGACCCGTGGCCAACTTATGCAGGGAAGCAGTAGCGATTCTTTGTGGTTGCGATGTGCATATACATATCAGGGAATCAGTATATACGCTCGCCAGTGGGCGATAATACAATATTTATAATATTTCTCACCTATATGGAATGATGACTCTATTAAACGAATACACATGTTTAGTATCTGAAAAGATAAGCCTAAATAAATAGTTTCTAAGACACGCCATAACCTAATGAATCCCCTGAATCAATTGTATTTTATTCGGTGCAAAAACAAAACAAAACAAACAAGAACAATCCGCAATTTCAAGTTCAGGTAGTACAAATATTTTGTGCCGCAAATGATGTGGCCCGTTTGAACGAGATTAAAAAAATATTCAGCTGTACTCTCACTATGGGGTAATTTTAAAATAAGCAAGCAGACATCAAGATTATCACGTTCACTCACATTATTGGTGCAAGACTATCAAATTATCAAAATAACACATTGCAAATAAATCATACCACTTGAACATACTAATATAAGTGTTTTGCTCAGAGTAAAAAAAAAAAAAAATCAGTTTTAATATGCAGGTATTTGGTTGAAGAGAATTAAGAGCTATGCTTCTGTAGCATATTCCGGGTGACGTTTCGGTAGTTCCGAGGTTTAGTAAGCACCCATGTGCGGGAGTTGTACCGGAACTGGGGTTTAAAGTGACACTTCAGAGTAAGACTTGGAACTATATACACGTGTTTAACGGAAACGCACATGCGATATTACTGAATGTAAAGGAGAGTTATATGGACATTTAGAAGTAGTAGATGGACTGATATATGTAACAGTGTAGTCACTGATATTAATAGTGGTAGTAGTAGGACTGATATATGCAACAGTGTAGTCACTGATAGTAATAGTATATAGAGCTATAGAGTGATAGAAGTCCAGTAGTGACATAACAGTTGGTGTACTGATGTTAGAAGGGACCTGAGTCCAGTAGTTAGTCACCTCATCTAAGACCTGGCAACAGAACCAGCAGCACTAGTGCAAGGTGGGTGAAATTACTTCATTGGTACCAGAAGTGGGGTTGGATTTTATTTTCCACCCTTTGCACTAGCTTCTGCCCATGGAGTTGTTTAGTATTATTTGAAATGGACAGTAAATTACAGTGTTGAATGTAACAGTTACTGATATTCGAATTCTTGTAAATATGTGAAATTTCCAGAAACCGTACTGTTACGGGGAGTTTTCTCATCAATTTTTGTTGGGAAATTTTATGAATTTATTGCATTAATTTCTGGTTGAATGTCGGACAGTGAAATACTGTAACTTGTTTGCAAAAGGTGTAAAATCCATTTAACCTTTTATTTTTATTTACGGTATCATTTAATTACTGTTGTATTTATATTCTGGTCGGTTTAAGACATTGAAGCAAAGTAGTTTTGCTAAGTTTTGACATCGCTGACTGAAAATAAATATTTGTAATTCTTGTTTTTTTAACATTTATTGGCTATTTCCGGTTCCTGTCAGTTTTCGTTGATTTATAAATATATCAGTAGCTGTGATACGGAATATACTGGTTTCCACCGTAAATAGATTTCCCCGTATTCCCATATTAAACTGTGAAATAATTTTAATTATATATACAGTAATTTGAAGCTTTAAGTAGGATTCTGTATTTATAATTTTGCTTGTGTGTTTTTCGTATGATATTTACAGTAATTTGAATCTTTAAGTAAAATTCTGTAATTCTCATTCTGTATGTAGTGTTCTGGCAGTAATTCGAATCTTTCAGTAGAATTAACTGTAAATTAAAGTATTTATTGAATGCTGTTTGCAAATAGTAGGATCATTTAAAAGATTATTTGCAATTTTGAAGAACTTTGGTCCATATAGGTATATTTAAAATATTGCATGTTATTTTGATATTCTTTTTTTTTTTTTTTATTCTCCTGTCAATTTTACATACATTTGTATTGTACAGAAGTGAGTACAGGATATACATACACATCTATGCAAGAAAGATAAGTAAAACAGATTAACAGATCACAATAAGTTCATATCAATAGAAAAAAAGGCAAATTAGTAACTGTTAGCAAACATCGACTGAACAAAATATTTAGGCTGAATTCTAGGCTGTCAAAACAAAACAACAGGTATTTTTACATTGACTCTGTGCTTGGAATACTAATTCCACCATAACTGTCATAATTGGGTTTTTTTTTAAGTTCCTAAAAACAGACCTTTCCAAAGTGACCATTTTTTCTTGAATTCACTTTTATTATTTATTTTTGATAATAATTCTTGCTCTATGAATTTTTCCTTAGCAATTTCCTGGACTTGGTACACATTTAAATCACTACCTTTCATGGCACATTTAAAAATATAGTATCTAACAATCATCAGAATAAAGTTCAATGGGCAAGAGTTTGCATCAGCTTCAGTGTATCCTAAAACCAATATTTTTTTTGTCAAAATTACATTTATTTTTATTTTGGATCTTATCCATGCTTTGACATTGTACCATAAGTCGCATACTTTTTCACATTCTGAAAATAAATGAACTATAGTTTTAGCCTGTTCACCACATATTCGGCATAGATCATTATTTGTAATTTTAATTTTTTTCAAAAAGTGATTGGTACCTAGTATTCTCTGAATGATTCTATATTGAAACCATATGTAAGTGTCGTCTTTTATGGTATTAAAGCATGCATTGTACACATGTTGCCAATTTTTGCTATCTTGTTCTGTTCCAAATTCAGAATTCCATTTAATTTCATTGCCAGGTTGATCTGCTTCAAAATCAGACAATGCTTCATATATTTCCCTTTTATTTTTCATGGAGTTCATAATTATTTTCAAATGGAAAGGTAAATATGGTTTCGTACAAACAAAGTTATTTCCCTTTTGGTGTTTTTCAATGAAGGCTTTCACCAACCTTTTTATATTGTAATAATGCAAAAAATTTATATTTATCTTATACCTTTCTGTTAAAGTGCCTTGAGATAGTACATTACCTCGATTATCTATAATATCATTTATAATATTAATACCTTTTCTTGACCAGTTTAAGTAGAAAGTGTATCTGGCACTTAACTGTTTGTTAAATCAGATACTACTGTTACAAATGTCTTCATTTGATTTGATTTTTTTGTTTTGCACATAGCTCTGACCAATATTTAAATACCGCATTCCAAAATGGGTTTAGAACTTGTTGAAAATTTAACAACCATTGTCCACCATAGATATTTATGTTATCTAGTTTCTGTATTTCACTCATCAGCAGATTACTCCAAGTGTGTTCCGTTTGGAAGATAATATATTTAAGCCACTTAAGTTTCATAGACTTTTCAAAGTTGAATATATTTATCATTTTTAGACCACCTTTGTTATAGTTCATGGATACTGTTTTCCTACTCACTTTATCAGGTTTCCCGTTCCAAAGATAATTGTAAAACAATTTGTTAATTTCATTTAGAATGGAATTTGGTGTGGGTATTGATGAAAATAGATGGATAAATTTTGGCAAAATTAATGTTTTTAAAACAGTTATTTTACCAATGGGTGATAGTATTCTGTATTTCCAAGAGTTTAATTCAGCTTTTGCTTTAAGTAAAACTTTTTCAAAATTCATTATCGAACTATTATTTAGGTCTGTCGAGAAAGTAATCCCTAAAAGTGTGAATTCGTTTTCTCCCCAAAGCATTTCAGGGTTAGTGTTTATTCTTGATTTAGAGTTTATTTTGATATTCTTGTCCCAAATTATCATAAATATATCGCAATATCTATTTCATTCTGGAAATATTATTTTTGCATTTTAGTCCAATTATATATGTTTTATACTCATTTCATATTATCGCCCATAGTTGACACATATATACGGTCCATTATTTGTTGTTTGTATTTCATCATTCAAATTTAATGTGTGTCATAATTTTCATATCTATATGTATTCCAATTAAATTCAACCTGCAACTGAAATATGTTTAATTGAATTAGCAATATTGCTCAAAATTGCTGTGTGACGTAATTCTGATATTTTTTGTTAATCTAGATTGAATTTGCTTAAGCAGAAGTCCTTTTAAGTAGAAATTTGATAAATATTTATCACTAGATATACTTGTTTGATATACAAGTGTAAATAGGTGTTTATTAGCGAAACTTGTTTGCATGTTTCTGTTTTACATTTAGTGATATAGTGTGCCAGTTACATTATTTCTGTGTCGTAGTTGGCAAATGAATGTTTTTTTTGGAAAGTAATTAATACATAGATTGTGGTATTTTTGAAATTAAATTTTGGTAATATTACAAATTTAATAGTTTTGGCTGAGGCAAATAAATAAAAAATTACTAATACAGTAATGTACTATTGATATTTATATTTGATAAATTCGACGTTTTGATATTTTTCTGGAGTAATAAGTGCTTAGTAATTGATTTAGTGTCATAGTAATTAGTAATAACTTTAGTATTATAGTACTTAGTAATATTTTAGAAAAGTAATGTAAAATAAAATATTTTTGAATTTAAATTAAATTGTTTTTGACATTTGAGTAAATATTAGTGGTAATTTGATTTGACAGTCTTAGAAGTACTTCATTAGTAATATTTATTAGTAGTAAAACGTTAAATTACATACTTTTTACATTTTAATTTTTTGAAGTTTTAAAATTTAAATACTTGATCTTTATGTTGTTTTGATTGATTATTGTGTTTATTAACAATTTGCACTTGGAATATGAATATTTATATTTGGGTTTAATCTCAGATATTACAATTAAATATTTAACTTTAAGTTTTTGGTGATCTTAGACTTTGTAAATTACTGAGGTAACTTTATCGTATTTTGCCTTTGTGAATATTTGGTCATTCTTGCTTGAATGTTTGATCAATTATTATATAATTTATCTAATGATTGGATGCATAGTTGATCAAGTACTTTTGAATGTTTGATCAATTTGTATCATTACAGTATTTTGGATTTTTGTAGTTCATTATGAACATTTCATATCTTGTCACTTGAAGTGTAACAATATTATCATTTCATTCTTCAGTTTTGTGACTGTACACTGATTGATTATACAGCTTTGTGACTGTTCACTGATTGATTATACAGCTTTGTGACTGTGAAGTGATTGGTTATTTACAGCGTCGTGACTGGTAACCATTTTTTACAATCATAATCATATCAGCTTCGTGACTGTTGATTATTTTTGAAAACTGACTTTATACATAACTTAAGTTCATTTTTTGGTTAAAATACAGCTCTGTGTCTGTTAACTGAAAGATACTTTGAGTTATTTTTTGAACTATCCTTTGACAGTACCTAGGGTTAGACACAGCTTCGTGACTGTAAATCTTGGTTGTCATTGTGAATTTTGTAGCAGTTTTGTGAAATATTGGTCATAACTTGTTAGTTGCTGAAACTTCCAAAGATTGCATTCAGTTAAGTGTTCTGACAAATCTTTGAGGTGTTGGTATTTTAACCCTTTCGCTACTGAAGGAACATTATTCCATGGGACTGTAGTCATATGACATCATATCACGTCAGAAACGCCATTGAAGTAAACTAATAACTCACTACCTTATGCACTCTATTTGCGGTATTTTTCGGCATATTTCATTAGGAATTGATGAAAGTCGAATGGGAAAATTTGTGGGAATTCCCCAAATAAAAATAACCACGAGTAAACAATATGCAGCTATATGCGGTAAATACGGCAATATATACAGAAACCAGTTAAAATAGGTGAAATGGTGAATTTTTAAAAAAAATATAGCTTAACTTTCATATAAAATACTTTAAAACTCGGTTTAGTACTGATACACCAAAGAAAGCGTATAACAGTACACTGAAGGGAAAGAAGAAATATATATTATTGCCGTCGACCGCTAGTCGACAGACATGGTCCCTTGTAATACACATTGATGTCGACTGCTAGTCGACAAACATGGTAGCGAAAGGGTTAATTTTGCTAACAAAATGGCCAGAAATAAAATGATGAAAATTGAGGAAGTGACGAAGGAGGAGTTATTGTCATTGAGGAATATTGGAGAGAAAGTAGCTGATATGATCATTACTGCTAGAGAGGAGCATGATGGAAGTTTGACGAAAATGCAGTTTATGTGTCTGCCATTGCCAAAACCATCAGTGAAGGAGAGGATCATCAAGCATCAAGAATTGGTGTTTAGTGACAATAGCGGAGGTGTGTCTGTGTCGGATATAGATGTTTCAACTGATGGCAAAGTGAAGTTTACACAAGCTGTTAGTGACATTGATGAAGATATAAAGTTGAAGGTTACGTCTAGTGATGTCAATGAAGCAGCTGGAGTGGTATCCTCACAAGAAGATTCAAACATGAAAGTCCTGTTAGCAACTGTGAACAAGATTGCCATGCAGACCGAAGAGTTGACAACAGCTATGGTCACACAAAAAGTGGAATTGAAACAGACCATTGAGGCCCAAGGTAAAATGTTCAACAAGAAACTTGAAGATGTTTCGAAAGATTTCAGTAGAAAGTTGGACGCAAGCGTGGCTTTACTTAGCAAGGCGTTTAGTTTGAAGATGAAGGAGGAAATGAGAATACACAGAAGAGAAGTTCGAGATGAAATTGCTGAAGTGCGTGATGAATGTAAAGGTGAACTACGACATCAGAAGAAAGTTGTTCAAGATCAGTTTCTTGAGATGAAAGATGACCTGCGCCATGAACTTACAAATGACTTGAATGAACAAACGCAAGGGGCATTGGGAAAAGTTGATGGATTGGAGTTCAAAGTTTCGCATTTGACATCACGAACAGAAGTATTGGAGAAAACTTGTGCTGATAAAGACTGTGCTATTGATGGATTGGAGAGTTCAGTGAAGGAAGTTGTGAAACTTTGTCAAGAACTGTTGCTGAACATGAGAGGGTATCCAAGTTACAGAGTCATCAACAGTCAGTGGAGATTATCTCAACCAAACATGATTTAGTGAGAGTGGAATCAAATTTGCGTTCAGTGAAGAATGATGTGCAACATTTGATTAGTGGTTCAAATGATTTCAAGTCATCTGCAATGTCCACAAGTATTGATGTACCTGAACCTTCATTAACAACCGAAGTGAAGGAGCGCTACAGGGGTAATGAAGCTGTGCTGAACAAGTACACGGTTACCTTTGAGAAGCATCAACTGGAATTTGAAGAAATGCGCCGACGTTTGGCGAACATCGAGCAGTCTCGTGAACCACTTACTGAAGTTCCAGTTCAGAAAAGACATGATGATGAGGAACCTGATGATGTGCATAAGTCTATAGATGGTGAAACATTTGTTAAGACTAGACTAACATAGAATGTGCCAGTGAATTTTACGCCAAATCCACATGGTAGAAGGTCACATAGTGTCCGTTACTTAACCCCGAGGGAGACCGTACAAGGAAAGAATCAGAGTGAAACTGCTCGTGTGAACACCATATCAGCGTATCCAAGGTATTCTTCACAAGTGAGTCATCATTCGCGACAACATAGAAATCCTGATTCATCTGGTGATTCCGGGGACAGATCCCGTCGAAGTTATGTTTCGCAGGATCGCAGCAGGCCAAACAGGCATTCCACTCGTATGCCATTACCAAAGTTATCCTTTGAAGGTTAACACTGGATTGGTTTTATTACGCAATTTGAATTGGTTGCAAAGAACTTTGGTTGGACTGAAGCTGAGAAGTTAGCCAACTTTGCTATGTCATTGAAGAAGGGAGCTGCTGAATTTTACAGCATTTTATCAACTAGGAAGGAACAAGACTATGAATGGCTGAAGAACAAATTCCAGCCTCATTATGGAGGAACAGATTCGGCTACTACAATCCGTTATGAACTTTTGCAGACGGAGCAAAAAGAAGACGAGTCCTTGGAGTAGTATTTGGCAAGATTACAGAAAATGGTTGTTGCATCATTTCCAGATGAAAGTAAGAGAGAGGCTTATAGCCCATTCTTTGTTGATGCATTCATGAAGGGTTGCAGGAATAAAGGAGCAGTTCTATCGGCAGCTGAAAAGCATCCTAAGACTTTGGAAGAAGCCTATAAGTATTGTTAGATGCTACCCATCTGCGAAAAGCAATCCTGGGGAAGAAGCATGTCAAGAAGGTCAAGCCTGTGGAAGCTGATAACAGAATGGAGACGGAGAGCTTAACATCAACATCTTCTTCAGATTCACGTGAAATCAGGGGTTATCATGTCAAAACTGGTCATTTTGAAAGGAAGAGGGTTGATAGGAGTGACAAATCGGATGATCAGCTTAGAAGTGTACTAACTGGTCTTCAAAAGATTTTGCGTAGGAGTGAGCCAACATTCTCCCAACAAACACACTTATTCACCACCAAGACAGGGTTACAGTGGTTGCTTCGAGTGTGGAGATCCTGATCATTTTGTTAGAGATTGTCCCAGAAGAAGGCGTTATCAAAACTATGATGACAGGAGGTATGATGAGCGACAGTATCGCGGAAGTGATAATCCTAACTGGAGATCTTCACCAAGCTACAGTCAGGACAGGTATGATGAGCGACAGTATCGCAGAAATGATAATCCGAACTGGAGCTCAACATCAGATTACAGACAGGGAAGAATTTCTTATTCGCCACAGAATAGTCCAGTGACGCAACAGAGGAACTATAGCCCACGGTTTAGTCCAAGGGGAGGTGACAGGAGCAAGTATGCTACCTTCAGCAGTCAAAGTCAGGACTACTCTAACGGAAAGCATCCTGAATCCAGAATAAATGCTGACTCAAGATGGAGAAGTCCTATATCAAGTCCAGACAGACATCCTGAACAAAAGGGTTTTCATAGCCCACCTCTGGCAACCTACCAGCAGGATAAGAAAAATCCTCAAACCAGGGGTCCTGTGGACAAACCACAAGTCAAGTTTTCCCCTCATTTAAACTACTAAGGGAGGGCGACCATTATTCACCCGGTGCCTCGACCCTCCAATCTTATAGATACTTTGATGGGGTGAAACATTACAAACATTATCATGTAAAGACAGTGAATCCAACATGTAATAGGTTGAAGGAAAACAACAGGGATGGTGTGAGTGCTTTAGTGAACTGCTACGTGCAACATTATCCTACAAAAACATTATTGGATACTGGTGCCCAGATATCATTGATGAGTTCTAGTTTGTATGAGAAGCTTACTCACAAGTGTGAACTTGGGGATGGAATTAAATTGGTAAGGGATTGTGAAAGATATCAAACTAGATGCAAAATTGTGTGCAGGAGCTGAAGTTTCATTTAATGGGAACTCAGTTTATACATGGAAATTCTATGTAGCACCAATTACAGAACCATTAATAATTGGGTTGGATTTCTTGTGTCAATTTGGAGCAACTCTGGATTTCAGAAGAGGAATTTTCAAGATTCAAGACACAAAGGTAAATTTGAAGGAGTTTGTTACCGCAGAAGGAAATGAATTTACTTCTTGTAAAGTAGTGTTGGATAAAAAAGTGTCCATTCCACCAGAGACAGTGATTAACACGCATTTTAGGCTGGATGGATGTTTGAAAGGTGAAGTTGTCATTACTTCTTCCGGGTCCAATAGAGGAGCATTGCTACCAAATCTACTTATGGAAGCCAAGGAGAGTGTTCCGATATAACTAGTGAATGACTCTCAGCATACTATTGTGTTGAAGACAGGACATGTGTTAGGTGATGCAGTTGAATGCGAAGTTTTGACGGCAAGTGGTGATTTAAAATCTCACGAAGTTAACGTGCATTCTAACTTGCCAGAGCACCTTGTAGGTCTGTTTGAGCGTTCACAGAAGTCACTACAACCAGATCAGTGTCAGAAACTCAAATCCTTATTAACAGAATACCAAGACATTTTCTCCGAAGGGAGTCACGATTTAGGCTGTTTTACAGAAATTAGCCACACCATTAATACTGGTGATGAAAAGCCGATTAAACAAGCCATGCGACGAACACCATTGGGTTTTGAGGAAGAAGAAGAAAACTTGAAATTAATGCTGGATATCGGAGTCATAACAGAGTCGTCTTCTGATTGGGCTTCTGCACCAGTTTTGGTCAAGATGGTCTCAGATGGAACTCTGAGATATTGTGTAGATTATAGGGCTTTGAATTCTAAAACTGTTAACGATTCATTCCCACTACCCTCAATATCACAGTGTTTAGATCAGTTATGTGGGAACACTTATTTCTCAACTCTGGATATGGCCAGCGGATATTGGCAAATTGGATTATGTAATGCTCCAGCAACTTTTCAACGAGTTATTCAGTTTGTTCTGGGGGGTTTAACATGGAGCAAAGTTTTGGCCTATATTGATGATGTAGTGGTTCTTGAAAGGGTTTTGAGGATCATTTGACCAACCTTCGTACGACTTTTGACAGATTCAGGAAATATAATCTCAAATTGAAGCCAAAAAAGTGTTGTTTATTTCATACTGAGACCGTATTTCTAGGCCGAAAAGTCAGTGCGGAAGGAGTGTCCATAAATCCTGAGAATGTGGAGAAAGTATCTAAATGGCCAGTTCCTACTTCAGTTAAGGAAGTGGAGAGATTCTTAGGATTTGCTAATTATCATAGAGAGCATATTAAAGATTATGCCAGTGTGACAAGGGTTTTATATCAACTGACAGGTAGCAAATCAGTATTTAACTGGTTAGTTGAGCATCAGGAAGCTTTTGAGTTGACAAAGCAAAGACTAATAAGTGCACCTATTCTTAGCTATCCAAATGCTGAAGATGTGTTTGTTTTAGATACTGATGCGTGGTGGTCACGCCATAGGAGCAGTCTTATCACAAATACAGAATGACTGTGAAAAAGTTATATGTTATGGTAGTTATGTGCTTACACCAGAGCAGAGGAAGTATTGTGTCACTAGAAGAGAATTGTTATCTGTGGTTCATTTCACCAGGCAATTCAGACATTATCTTTTGGGGCGTAAATTTCTTTTGCGCACAGATCATAACAGTTTAACCTGGCTACTGCGGTTCAAACATATTGAGGGTCAATTAGCACGTTGGCTAGAAGAACTTAGTTTGATATGGTAGTACAACATCGACCCGGAACCCAGCATGGTAATGCCGATGGGTTATCAATAATTCCGGATGAAGAGGAATTTTGTGATTGCTACAGAGCGGGAATTGATTTGGAGCCTTGTGGAGGATGTAAATTTTGTTCAAGAGCACATCATCAATGATCAAGATTTCAGGAGGATGTTGATGATGTGGTTCCACTAGCTGTAAGATCAGTTTCTTACTCAAATACAGCAGCACATACCTGGTTACAAGGATATTCTCATGAACAACTATCTAAGGCACAAAAGGATGATTTTTGTGTGGGTAAACTGATCGATTGGGTTTCAAAAGACATTACTCCGAGACAGAGTGAAGTTTCTTTGTGAAGTCCATCTGTGAAGTATTTTTACATTAATAGATATCAGTTAGTGTATCAAAATGAACTTCTTTTATGTAAGTGGACAGACAGTCATAGTGAAAAGTTTTTGTTTGTAGTGCCTGATAGTTTAAAAGAAGAAATAATGTCTCTAAATCATGATTTACCATTAACAGGACATATGGGTATTGTGAAAACGGTGTCCAGGATTCATAATTCCTACATCTGGTACAAGATGAATGAAGACATTGAACTTTTTGTGAGGTCAATCAATCAATCAATCAGTTGTCCAGGTGCTTAATCTCCGTATCAACGGATTCTAAGGCACACCATCCAATCCGTAAGGCATAAATCATGAGACATTAGACATGTTCCGAGTCGTTGCCAGGGAGGCGGTCCGGTGTTCGGTAGTAAGAAGCTATGGTGGGAATGATTTCTGAAATAGGTAGGTTTTGAGTCGACTTTTGAAACTGGAGAGATTTGGAGCACTGCGTATATCATATGGAAGATCATTCCATAACTTAGGGGCATCATATGAGAAACTATTGTTAAAATGGACCTTTGATTTATGGATGGAAGGACAGTAAGAGGGAACCAAAAGGAACAAATTTTTGGGATTGGAACGTCTTGTATTCACGGCAGATTTGTACAAGGGGAGATATGGTGCAAAATACTTAGGCTGGCCAGTGGTGAGGTACTTATAGACCAAAACTAGGGTTTTGAAGATAATACGTTGTCTAGCGGGTAGCCAATGGAGTGTCCTAAGGGTGGATGTAATGTGAGTGTACTTTGAAGCACCAGTGACAAACCGTGCAAGCGCATTTTGAACATATTGGAGCCTTGTAGTATTTCGGGATGACAAACTGCAAAAAAGAGAGTTGCAATAATCCAAATGACTACTGACCAGAGCATTTGCAATCACCACTGATGTATCCACAGAAAGAAACCTCCTGATACGATGAAGGTCCCTGAGGCTGATAAAGCAGGATTTTATAACAGAATTTACGTGATTGGTGAAACAAAACTTTGCATCAAACAGAACACCCAGATTGCGTACAACATCTGCGGGAGAGAGGCAATTACCCAGGATATTGACAGGTAGTGAGTCACTGAGCCATTTGTGTCTGTCTTTGGCACCGAAGACTATGAATTCTGTTTTATCAGGATTTAGCTTGAGTTTGTTTTCAGACATCCAGACCTGAATATCATTCAAACATGATTTAAGACGGTCAAAAGACTTGAGACTATCATTGTAGTGTTTGTAACAAGAACAAGAGAGCAAATGTTAAGCCAAGAGCAAGCTTAGGATAGTATCATGCTGGATCACCTTTGGAACGAGTTCATATTGACATTCTAGGTCCTTTTACAGAAAGTAACAGAGGAAATCAATATGTTCTGATGATAGTTGACCAGTTTACAAAATGGCTAGAGTGCTTTCCACTACCGCTTCAGAGCGCTGAGTTGACTGCAAAAGCTGTTGTGGATGGATTCATATCAAGGTTTGGGTGTCCACTTGAGATTCATACGGATCAAGGGAGGAATTTTGATGGTAAACTGTTCTCATCAGTATGTAAACTGTTAGAAGTTACCAAGACCAGAACAACTTGGAGACAAGGATTTAGGATCAAGAATCCACTGAAAAGATCTGGAATAGTGATGGCTGCAGGTGATAAATGGCTAAACGAGGAGGATGTTGTAGTCAAGAAGCCGAAGGCTCCAAAGAAGTCTCGTAAGCCAAAGAAGCCTAAAGTTACTCAAGCCTCTGGGAGTCCAAGGAAGGTCACCATTGTTCTGTCAGGCGCTCCAGATGAGAACATTGTGTAAGAAAGGACCAAAGCGAAGTAGTTGTCAAGAAAGTGACACCAGAGAAAACTATAGTTGTAACGGAAGAATCAGGACAGCAACGAAAGTCAAGGAAGTTGTCACTCTGTCCAGTCTGTTACATGAAGAACTGCAGTGTTTTGGTGTCACATTTCCGTAGGCATGTGATTGGTAAGCATCTGCCAGTCAGTTTCGCGGTCTGGAAGGAGATGTCTCCTCAGAGAAGAATGGACTCAATAAGCTCATTTCTCAACTCAATTGAGGATGTTGTTGGTGTTCAAAGCCATGATGAACTTCTGGAACTTGTAGTTCGTAACAAGTGGTTTCCTACCCGAATTGGTGTTAAGAAATTCGGGGAAGATGACAAGCTTGTCTGTGAGTTTCATCACTGGTGTACCGGAAAGGAACTGAAGGAACATCCAACAATCCATCCTTCAAACTGTGTGGGCAGTTTGGCTCATTGGAGGCTAATCAGCACAGTGCTCAGCCATGTTGGTGAAGAAAAAGTGCCGCAAGTTGATTTAGTTCCAAGTCCAAAAGAAGTTGAAGTTTCGGAAAGTAATTCCAAAGCCATAGAACCTGGTGTAGATGTTGTAGAAAACGTTGTGGATAATACTGCAGCAGTTGACACAAGACCCGCTACATTTCCTACAGAAGAACAGGTGGAAGAACTATTAGGCACAGCGACTGAAGAGTTGATGGAAACTGTCGATTCTTCAATTCTGGATGAGCCAAAAATGGTTGAGGAGAGACCTAGTGATGTGGGACGACCGTACACATATGACATGTGGAAGACCAGGCGAGATGCATTGTTCAACAGTAAGAGTTCAGAAAGGTTGCTATTTGTAGATTCACACATGCATCTGGATAAATTGCAGAATGCCAGCAAGAGACAAGACTTGTGTGAGATCATGAAGCATGGGCCGATGCCAAGTGAACTTGTTGAACTGAAGTTTGCAGTAGCAAACTTTTGCCATGGAGTCCCCACGAAGCAAGCTAGGGAACGAGCTTACAAGGACAAAAGGATCTATACCACCTATGGAGTACATCCAAAACAAGCTCATGTGGTAACTAAAGACGACATGGAGAGAGTGAAAATAGCAATCCTATGAGACCCGCGTTGTGTCGGAATTGGAGAAATAGGAATTGATCTCTCTGGAAGCTTTGGACGCCACAAAGAAGCTCAGGTGAAAGTACTTAGAGAAATTCTCAAGTTTTATGCCGAAGAGGAGCTGTGGGACAAGGTCCTAGTTTTCCATTGTCGTGATGAGCACTTGTCAACAGAAGCATCTGATCTGTGTTTGCAGATACTGAAGGAGGAAGTTCCAAGTTTTGACAAGGATATGGTTGAGATCCATAGACACTGTTATACTGGTACAAGCTTGTCTGTGAATTTCATCACTGGTGTACTGGAAAGGAACTGAAGGAGCATCCAACAATCAGTCCTCCAAACTGTGTGGGCAGTTTAGCTCATTGGGGGCTAATCAGCACAGTTCTCAGCCATGTTGGTGAAGAAAAAGTGCCGCAAGTTGATTTAGTTCCAAGTCCAAAAGAAGTTGAAGTTTCGGAAAGTAATTCCAAAGCCATAGAACCTGGTGTAGATGTTGTAGAAAACTTTGTGGATAATACTGCAGCAGTTGACACAAGACCCGCTACATTTCCTACAGAAGAACAGGTGGAAGAACTATTAGGCACAGCGACTGAAGAGTTGATGGAAACTGCCGATTCTTCAATTCTGGATGAGCCAAAAATGGTTGAGGAGAGACCTAGTGATGTGGGACGACCGTACACATATGACATGTGGAAGACCAGGCAAGATGCGTGGTTCAACAGTAAGAGTTCAGAAAGGTTGCTGTTTGTAGATTCACACATGCATCTGGATAAATTGTAGAATGCCAGCAAGAGACAAGACTTGTGTGAGATCATGAAGCATGGGCCGATGCCAAGTGAACTTGTTGAACTGAAGTTTGCAGTAGCAAACTTTTGCCATGGAGTCCCCACGAAGCAAGCTAGGGAACGAGCTTACAAGGACAAAAGGATCTATACCACTTATGGAATAAATCCAAAACAAGCTCATGTGGTAACTAAAGACGACATGGAGAGAGTGAAAATAGCAATCCTACGAGACCCGCGTTGTGTCGGAATTGGAGAAATAGGAATTGATCTCTCTGGAAGCTTTGGACGCCACAAAGAAGCTCAGGTGAAAGTACTTCTCAAGTTTTATGCCGAAGAGGAGCTGTGGGACAAGGTCCTAGTTTTCCATTGTCGTGATGAGCACTTGTCAACAGAAGCATCTGATCTGTGTTTGCAGATACTGAAGGAGGAAGTTCCAAGTTTTGACAAGGATATGGTGAAGATCCATAGACACTGTTATACTGGTGATTGGGATGAGGTGCAGCGATGGACAACTGAGTTCCAACATACAAAATTTGGCTTTACAGGACTACTGCTACGCCACTTTAGACATCCAGGACTGGATGAAGTCGTGAAGAGGTTAGAAACCCATCAGTTGTTACTCGAAACAGATTTCCCCTATCTGTTGCCACCAGAACATAACAGATGTGAATACAACACCCCATCTGGCATTGTGAATGTGGCAATCAGGATTGCAGACCTGAGATATCAGAATTTAATGGAAATACTTGATATCACCACAACCAACGCTATGGAGTTATACAAACTGAAATAAGTTATAAAGTGTGACATTGAACGCAGGGACGTCATTGCCAGCAAGTTCTGTTGATGAACATTGAAATATGCCGAGTTGTTACTGCAGGAAATGTTAGTTTCATTGATGAACATTGAAATACGCAGAGTTGTAACTGCAAAAACACTACAGTTCCATTGATGAACATTGATACGCAGTCATCACTGCTAAAATAGTGAATATTGGAACCTCAGGGGTATGACTAAGTCTCAACAGAAGAAGGGGGAATGTAGTATATTCCGGGAGACGTTTCGGTAGTTCCGAGGTTTAGTAAGCGCCCATGCACGGGAGTTGTACAGGAACTGGGGTTTAAAGTGACACTTCAGAGTAAGACTTGGAACTGCATACACGTGTTTAACGGAAACGCACATGCGATATTACTGAATGTAAAGGAGAGTTATATGGACATTTAGAAGTAGTAGATGGACTGATATATGTAACAGTGTAGTCAGTGTAGTATTTTGCAGACAAAATTGCTAAATTAAGATCTGGATTACTGTCTACTGATGCCGATCCCCCTGTCTCAGGTTCCTACAAAAACAAGTTTGTTTCTTTCTGGACCATGCCAGAGGAAGAAGTCCTTAAAATCATAAAGTCCACACCAAATAAATCATGTGACTTGGATCCCATCCCAACATCATTGGTCCTTGAATGTATCAGTGTGCTCCTGACTCCTATTACAAATATTGTGAACTACTCTCTACAGGAGGGCAGTTTCCCTTCCTGTTTTAAGACTGCACATGTTACACCGTTGTTGAAAAAAGCTGGTCTTGACAAGAATATTCTCAAGAATTATCGACCAGTGTCCAACCTCAGCTACATCTCCAAACTCATAGAGAAAGCTGTGGCTAAGCAGATAAATGAGCATATTGTTCACGAGGGTATATCTAACGAAAACCAGTCCGCATATAGAGCTTGCTCAAAATACAAAATGACATTGCCACATCAATGGACAAGGGTGCAGCTGTTGGATTAGTCCTTTTGGACTTATCTGCAGCTTTCGATACAATAGACCACTCAATCCTATTCAACTGCCTTCAGCACTGGTATGGCATTGATGGGGTAGTGCTTAGTGGGTCCAGTCATACCTCAACTCACGCAAGCAGCGCATCAAAATAGATGGACATCTTTCAGATGCTTTTCAACTCCCTGACGGGGTTCCCCAGGGCTCAGTTCTAGGGCCACTCCTTTTTACCCTATACACAACCCCTCTCAGTTCAGTCATATCTAAATTCAATGTCACCCACCACTTATATGCAGATGACACACAAATTTACTTGGAACTCGACTCTAGGAACTTCAATTCCAGTATCACTGAATTAACAAATTGCCTTGAGGCGGTCCAGGCTTGGATGGGAAATAATAAGCTTAAATTAAATCCTGACAAGACAGAATTCATAGTGATTGGTGATGATCAAATTAGAAGTTCCCTGAAGTCATCTTTCCCAGTGAGTTTGCTTGGCAACACCATGGAACCAGCTGAATCGGTAAAAAACCTTGGTGTCATCCTGGATGCTGAAAATTCAATGCAAAGACACGTGGCTAATCTATGTCGCATAAGTTACTACCATCTCCGGGAACTATGAAGGGTCCGCAGGTACTTAAATCATGAAACAGCTGTAAAGGTGGCAAATGCCTTGGTAAGCAGTCATCTGGATTACTGTAACTCACTGCTTTACAACACAAAAAAGGCATATACTAGCAGACTACAGAGAGTTCAAAATGCCTTATGTCGGACGGTGTGCAAGCTAAATAAATAATAATTAACCCATACAGTGTCATGTTACACCCTTCCTGCACAAACTACAGTGGCTCCCCATTCATTACCGTATACTGTTCAAATATAATCTCCTCATTTATAAAGCAATACATTTGAGCCAACTTCCATATCTCTCCGCTCTAATTAAGCGGAGTGATCTCACACGGGGCAATCGCCTATCAATTTCCTCATCTAAACCAAATAAACACTCAGGGCTACGCAGTTTCATGGCAGGGGCTCCCACAGAGTGGAACAAGCTTCCTCAAGCCATCAGAACCATAAAAAGCATTTCTGGTTTCAGGAAACAGTTGAAAACATACCTTTTTAGATTGGCTTATCCTCCACCATAGCCTATCTCCCCTACCGGACGCTAATATGGAAACGGACGTCTTTCTGGAACTGGACTATCCCTTTTTGCACATCAGCGCCTTAGAGGATGTTTACATCAAATTCGGCGCTATATAAGTGTTTCTTACTTACTTACTTACTGATATCAATAGTAGTAGTAGTAGGACTGATATATGCAACAGTGTAGTCACTGATAGTAATAGTATATAGAGTGATAGAAGTCCAGTAGTGACATAACAGTTGGTGTACTGATGTTAGAAGGGACCTGAGTCCAGTAGTTAGTCATCTCATCTAAGACCTGGCAACAGAACCAGCAGCACTAGTGCAAGGTGGGTGAAATTACTTCACTTCTTAAAAGCTGTGGGTTAAATTAAGGTCTTGATAGCATCAAAAAGAAAGCCTTTTTAATGAAACTTGGAAATAGATTCAACTTGACGGTAATTTATAATAACAGAACAATTTGGTATTCAATTACATAGATAACTATACTTGATAATTTTGCAGGAATTTCATGACCACTTATATTTTGGTAAGAACTTTGTTTCCAATCCTTTAGTAATCATGGTCACTTCAGGTCATTAGTCATATATGGCTTGGCGATTGTTCCTTGATGAACGAGTATTAGTTAGGACAAACCAGTGATCAATGTCAATGAATTTAAGAGGGCATGGATAATGCTACAGTTGAAACTAACTTTTTCATTTTTTAAATTAGGACTGCTGCAAAATTGTAAAAGCTGCAAATATCTCTCTTGCCTATATTTTCCTACTGTACAATTTTGTTTGGCCATACTAATATATAGGCAAGACTTCATGTTTATGCACCCAAAGTTTGGGGGTGGATATCAGTATTAACTGACTTTCAATATTGCGTCTGGTGATGTAGTGGGCAGTTTGGACAACTGTCAGATTGCTTTGACCTGGATGTGTGACAGTGGTCAGTACTTAGTACCCGTGTATATGAATGGTACATGCTAAATCCTGATAATTATCCCACTTAAGGCTATAATCTGTCTGTGGACCTTTGTTGCACTTAATCTTCACCAAATGACATATTCTAAGGTGCAGGTGAACATAAACAAAATTAATATTCATAAGTATAGTAACATAGCCATGTAATATTGGAGAAGACACAGGAGTTGCAAGAAGGCTAGGATGGATAGGCTTTTGCAACTAGTAAGTTTTGAAGTTTTTCCTGAAGGAGGCAATATATGTGGCGCTGTGTACATTTTCAGGAAGGTCATTCCAAATCTTAAGGCCCATCAAAGGTAAACCTGTGGCCAACGTGTTTGACTGGCTTGTAGAGTGAAGAGTGGAAGGGAGGAATTGCGAGCTATTTGATGGGTAATGCTACAGTAATACTACAGTAGATTCAGATTGTTTTTGCAGTCTATTACTCCTTCTGATTACATATTTCCTCACAGGCCTTGTCCCTCAGGTAATGGTGGTGGTGTCGGCTTTTTCATTAGATCCTCCTACAAATCACATAAAATAGAATCAGTCATTTGAGAACATGGTGGAGTGGATGTCAAATAGTAAGCTCAAACTGAATCCAGATAAGACTGAGTTTACTGTATTTGGTTCAAAAAGACAGAGGGCTAAGTCGAAACCATATTTCCCAACTACCATCTTGGGTAGTCCCCTCTGCCCTGCTGAGTCAGTCAAGAATTTGGGAGTATGGTTCGATTCTGATTTTTCCTTGTCCAAACATGTTCAGAATGTCTGCAAAAGTTGTTTTGTGGAACTCTGTGACTTTAGACATGTCAGGCGGTTTCTTACTCATGATGCTTCTGTACTTGTGGCCAATGCTCTTGTTAGTAGTCGGTTGGATTACTGCAACTCACTTTTCAGGAGTCTCTCTAAGTTCAATCTTCTTAAATTACAGTGTATCCAGAATAGTGCAGCTAGAATCGTTTCAAATACCTGTAGATACCCTATTATTACTCCTGTGCTCTGTTGAACATTCAAATATTAAAAAAATCTGCTATGTGCTGCAAACATTATCTGGATTATATTCAACATGTGCTTCCTAACTGCAACTCTCAACTTATTTACACATATTGCAATCATCAGGTATTAACAAAACACAAAATGCATTGAACCAAAAATGAGCCCAATGAGTCAAATATTTTGCCCTCATATGTAGCTCATGAGACCAACACGGATCAGTGTGATCTAGGTATTATTAACCCATAAACATAAAGTCTCATATGTGCAGCCTTTATATTTCTTTAACAATTAATTTCAGATAAAGCTTGTTAAGTAACTTGGATTCAAACCAATAACTTGGGTATTACCAAAACACATTCTAAGCCACAGTACCACAGTATTATAACAAGAGTTCTCCGTGCTGAGTAAGGCTTCTTTTTTGCTCTAAAATATGACTTGAGTGTAATCAGAAGAGTACATAGTTATACATAAAACCTACAATTGAACTACCCATGACTTTTTATGCCTAGTATAATAGTATCTAAGGTATCCAGAGTAAACTAATTAATAACTCTATACAATTTGCTCATGTGAATGTATGCCCCAAACATAGTCTTTCAGTGATCATGTTTTAAATCCCTAGTTCCTATTGAAGCTTTCATATTGAAATATAATAAACAGGCTGGCAGTCATTTATCAAGTCTCCTGTGTTCTTTTGGCATGTAAAGCCTTGTAACATCCGTCATTATCATCAGCTGTGGTTGTGGCTTCTGACCTATCGCCTGTGTAATCTTATACTTTTGGTAAATATTCACCTGACCTGTGATATCGTTGCAACATCAAAGTAATGGTGAGACCCTTGGAAACATTCATAAAAAATCTGTCTTGCCTGATATTTTTAAAGAAAAAACTTATACTGAGGCATGCATGTGCTAAAATGCTCAGGCCACTGCTCTATGATATAACTTAACACACGCTCTAACTTGGCACAAAACAAGAATTAGAAATGTGATTGAAACTTGGTAGCTGAATTCTCTTAGCCGGAGTAATGACAGACAGAAATGAATTGGTATTGGGAATATGTGTGCACATTCCGGGATTTGTGGCAACTTAGGTTGCTAATTAGTAGTACAAATTATATTACCGCCCCTTAAAAGCACTGCAAAGTTTCAGTTGATTTGATTTCTTTCAGTTAAAGTCTTTTTGCAGCTTGGATCTGTGTCAATGAGTATTTTTATCAATAAAATGCAGAGCATTATGCACCAAAATCAGTAAAAATTCTTCTTTGTTTTGGGTCAAGTTGTGTCATGTCATGGGGGAGCAATACAACTCGAAACCCAGTTTACATTGGCATGACCATATGTAACCCTGTAGGGAAAAGGTCACACAGCATTGCAAAGCCATGGGCTGGGGAAAAGTATCTGCAGCCAATCCAACTTAAAGTCCAAAGTTATAAGGCTAAGGGTCATTCAGGTTCATTCGTTCCCCTGTCAAATATGTTGCTAAACTGGACATCCTGACAAATACCAGATAATTAATGTACATATTAAAGAATTAATACTGCTAGTGAGGTTTGTTGACTGTTGTAGATGATAGTTCTGACTATATTTTAAGTGATGTGTAACAGGATTTTCATCCCAGGATAAAAACTTCGGCCTTTAAAGAAAACCATGGGATCATATTTATTAATACATCAATAGAGAGAGGTCAGTAATATTGTATTAGATTATTTGAAGCATAAGACTCTTGATAGTAAGGCATACTTATCATCTGAGAGTTGTTCAAGTGTAGCAGGGATTAAGGACAGATGTATGAGACTTTTCAGAGTAACAAAACACTTCCTCTATATACACAGGCCAGAGTGGGGAGTTAAACAAACCAATTGAAAATAAACAACTGATTTCCCAGCTCTCTTACATAAATTAGATGTTTACTTTAAATATAGGTCTGAATGAACAACAGAGGTTACCATAAAGTGAAAAAAATAAGATCTCATTTAAAATCATCATTGTCATGTTAATCAGCTGATGACATTTTGCTAAATATTAATTAACATATAAATTATGTCATTCCACTCATGATAAAGGTTGAAGGTTGTATTAAGAAATGCTTCCAGATCTTAGTTTGAGAACCAGTCTTAACACTGTAGACTGAAACTGAAGGCATAAAAGATCCTTTTGCTCAGTCTATTGAACTTGGATTAATGTAAATTGATTTACTAGTTAGTAAAGACTGAATGTCATCAACTTGATATTTTGTCCCTCATCCTGTGTTCACATATTCATGATAAGCCCGTCTCCATGTAGCCAGATGTGGAAATCTTCTTTAAAATCTGACAATGTGTGTGATGCCATTTTATAAAATCTATGAGAAGTGTCTCCGAATATTTGTTTTAGCTGCTTCAGCTACTCATGGCCAGATCGTAAAGCTGATTACATTTCTGCTGATTTTAGTCCAGGGAGGGTGAGATGTAGAACTTTTTATGTGTTTTTATGATTCTGTCATATTTATCATTGTACTCTGAAGAGGAGGGGTAAAGTTATTGCGATCGCATGTATTGTCGGTTTTTGCCTACATGCAGTACTCAAAAACTGTGCATTGAATCAAGGTCATATCTTAACAAAAGGTGAGGCATACCGGTTTCTTGGTCTCTGATGTCTTTCCTTGGGAGGCATTTGTTTTCTGGGTCACAAAATATTAGATTTCTATTCTGAATCTACAATTGTTTTTATACCATTTAGCATTCTCAGTATTTTAGCATCCTCAGAAACTTTCACCAGAATGGCTCTATGTGGACACACAAGGTGGGGACTGTCTGTGACTTGGAACTGCTCAAAGTTGATCCTGATCCAGACTGATGAAATATCCTCATTTGTATTTTAAGCAGGATCTGATTGGGGGGGGGGGGGGGGGGGGGTCTATGCAATCTCAGCCATGACTTGTTGATTATATTTTGCATGAGATGCTCCAGCCCTGTGGAATGACCTTCCTGAATATATAAGAACTGCTCCATGTCTAAACTCCTCTCCTCACAGCCTGAAGACACACCTGTTCATTTCAATAACGACTCGAGGAAATATTCAATACTTTGCTTTGTTGCTTCAGAAATTGTTATTACAAAACAAGAGCCTGAAAAGCTTGCAAATGAATAAAGTCATTGAATTTAAAGTTAACCTTTATCAATATCCCTTTCTTGTTTTCTGAGGTGTGGACAATACAAAATCGTCTAAGATCTGAACCATTCGTCCCGGGAAGTGTGAACCTGTTATTAGAATGATCAGGGATTAGTTTTCACAAACATGGCGTTTGGAACCTAACCCACTGGATTGAATCATTACAGTGCTGGGAATGAGTAGAATTTCAAGTGGTGATTCTCTGTCAGACCACAGTGATAAGACAATATATCTGTGAGATAATTAAGGATATCAAACTCAATTGGTGTTAAACATTTTTTTGTCTGATAAAAGTGAGATTGTCTAGACATTCTAAGACATTGCGAGCCGTTGACTTTTGTTGTACTTAATACCTGTGTGGATAAATTCCTAGGTACGACTTTAGTGTTTACAGTGCAGATACATAGCAAACATATTTATACATTTAAACAGTATTGCTTTTATCACTGATGTCGAGTTTGAAAGCTTGTAAATATTTATTGAAAGTCAGCAAACCTACTTGTTTAGCTTTGTAGGGGCCAAACTTTTGATATAGCTGTCTTACACCAAGAGACAATCAAGGAAAAAATTAAAGTGGGCAGGACTTTTCAGATTTCACACCTTTTCCTGAAACAGAAAAAGAGAAATCACAATGTTGTGGACAGCAGGAGAACCCCAGAAAAGCTGTTGAATTTTATTTGAAAGGGAGACGGGGTGTATTGATTGTTTAAAAGTTGGATAAAAAGGTCAGCTAAGGTCAAAATTCGGGTTTTTACGTACAAGACTAGAGATATATTGGGACTGGCCCTTAGCATTGTCACTTGTGGGAGTCTAACTTTCCAAAAGTTGGAACACTTCAGAAGACTTCATCCGGTGTACCATATTTGGTGTTGTTTTTAATTGTGTAAGGTGCAAGGTAAGCAATACAATATTGTTTACTCTTTACAACAGTGCAGCAGTTTGAGGCGATTACTTCCAGAGGTTTTGTGCCTTACAACATATCATAAAGGTTTCTTTTTCTAATTTTTGTGCCTCACAACATATCATAAAAGTGTCTTTTTTCTAACTATCAAGTAATTTGGATAGCTTTAAATTCATGGTGAAAATTTAAATCAAGTAATTTTTCAACTAAAAGTTTTCTATTTAAAACTTTACGAGTTGTAGAGTGCAAACCTCCACCAAAACATGTAATAGTAAGTAAATGGGAAAATGCGGATGTTTTGTATTCAGAGAGCGATCCAGATCACTCTCAAATCTAATTGGATGTAAATTGGACTAAGACACATTTTGTATTCTGAGGAATGTCCAACCAACAGTGTTCCTGGTAACAAAACAAAACAAAAAAAAAATTAAAACAAAAACCGGTCATGAATAGAACACCTATTTGGTGGAGTTAACTATTGTGTTCAGAGAAATGCCAAAGTACAGTTTACAGAACAGGGTATCACTGAATTTCTTCATTTTCAAAGTACACTGTTTATCCTGTATTGAATTGGAGTTCATTTTCCTTATCTTACAGTTTTTACATAACTTTGACAATGATCCATGATATTTGGAAATAATCTGTTTCACCCATTCTATAAGTGTATGAATAAAACATGACTCTTGAATATTCCTAATTTATTTCCTTACACAATAGCTTCAAGGCTCGAAAGTGAAAAAGTTAATATTTGAAAATGGACTACTCCAAAGACTCCATAAACTGAACTGTAACACTGCGTGGATCAACACAAATAAGATCTTGCATAACACAGGTCTGGTAAAAAATGCACACTCAGTTAGGGTTCGAAGATATTTAAGCCTGACTATGTCTTCAGAAATCCACACACAAAATAATAGGATAGTAGAGATATTAAATGGCTGAACCACTGGTCTGCAATGACCCAATGAACTGCCGAAGTTTACACTTGTTAGTGTCAAACTAATGCTTTGAACAATCAGAAGTTATTCATAGATCCACATAAACAAACCATTACAAAAGACCTGCTAATACAATTATATCTCAAGTGAGAAACTATTTAGTGGAGTAAATATAGTGCATGTATTTGCTTGCAAATGATCCCTTTGAAAGTTTTCATTGTTGATTTTCTATGTAATGTGTTATGGTTTCAGGAGACTTCAATGCACACCTCTCCTCAGTAATACTATGAAGTTTATGGATTTTCAATAAGCCCTTGACAGTGTGCAGAGGTGTGATTTTATAGCAGTACCTTACCAGTACTGTCAACTGATATAATAACTTTAAAAATACAAGAAAATTGATAAAATGCACCCAAAATAAACAGTAGTATCAAATCTATCAATTATGAGGACATGTACGGAAATTTTAAAATTTTCACAATTCTAGTCAGTGGATAAGTAAAGACATGGATGGTCCTGGATTTATTGCAATCAAATATGGAGGTGAGTAGAGAGCTTAATACCCTTGTGGTTATAATTTGAATGTTGCTTTTAACATTTAATTGACAAAGGTGTTCACGAGATTTTATTATGTACAGTATATCAGAAGTTTAATTATTTTGGATATGATTAATTATAAAGAATCACTTTTAAAGACTAAATGAACATTAATTTGTTCAAAAATAAAGTAAGCAAAAATTATAATACATGACAAAATAGTAGTCAGATGTTTTGTGACAGCAATAACATATAAACAAATTTTGTTACAGACAGGTCCATAGGCAGTAACATTTCTGAGATCATATGGCCATGTGTACAACTCAAACCTGTACCATTACGCCACTGACAGTTACGGACCGATTACTATGTCATGATTTAAAAGAAAGCAATCCTAAATATTTGGTGCCCATCTTACTGCTTTGGGATACCAATGTTAACCAGTTAGCAAGTAGTTAATGAGCTATGTACTATGTAAGGGGGGGGGTTCAGGGGGTTCGAACCCAAAGTACAAAATTATTTCTTGACAGTGGTGTTAAATTTACAGGAAATGCACTCTATTTTTACCAAAAAGCTGGATCCGCCCCTGTACGGGGACATAAAATCCAAACTTTGCTTTGTTCTAATAGTCAAATTATGAAATCCTGGATCCTGGATCCGCCCCTGTACGGGGACATAAAATCCAAACTTTGCTTTGTTCTAATAGTCAAGTTATGAAATCCATCAAATTCCAAGACTTAGCCCAAGGAAAGGCTCTGATTTAAGTCCCTGACTTTGCCTAAAACTTGACTAAGTTTAAGACCCTTTATGGAGCTGGCCTTAGGAGTAACTTTTCTTAAGCCCCTGTACCACCACACGACTTAGGCTACCGATTAAGGATTTTTGGGGATCGGTTTCAGAATCCTGGACAGTCTGTTTGATTCAGTTGTTGATTCAGTTGTTTGATATTTTCTATGACTGTAACCGATACACTGTCACCCCTACCCACAAATTCCCTAGTCTCAGGTTTCCTGAGGCTCAGACCCAAATTACACAATCCTGTGTTGTCTGAGGCGTCATGGAACTCTTAATGCCAGGTCGCCTTATCCTTAATCTCAGGAGGCCTGGCTGATGCTGTCTCAGGAAATCTGTTATTAGGCCCAGGAGGCTTTAGGTGGCCTTAGATCGGTCTGACATCCAGTCTATATATCCCCGAAACTGATCACAAACATGGCTTAATAGCTTCATAGTCGGCAAACGATTGTGACTTGTATGAGGATATCTGAGGCTTCCTGGGGACGAACTGGGCTTGATCCCACACCTGCATCAAGATTCTATTTTCCAGCCCATTTTTCAGGTTTTCTCCACTGATTCTCAAGGATTAAGGGTCCCAGGACGAAACTGGGCTTAATCCTTTGGTGGAACAGGGGCATTAGAGAAGGCAATTTAAACATGTGTGCTCCCGATTGGCATCCTTTTCAATGTAGTAGAAATGCTCTAAGTCCAAAACCGGAAATAGGCACATACAATATTGGCAACTAGGCCAGAATATTAACATTACCTGTTACTAGTATTATTATGCTGCTTTCTTACAGACAACCAACAGGACCTGTTCAACACCTGGTGTCCATGTCTGGTGCTTCTCAAAACCATCCACAAGAGATGTGTAGGGGAAGAGAAGGTGAAAGAGGCTAAAAAGAAAAACTGTGAGTTCAGTATATGGGTCACTGACTGACTGAATTAATGAATAACTAGCAGGTTCACTATTAGTGAATCACTGAATGTTTGGATACAGAGTTTGTTGTTGTCACTATATGATAACATGACAGATACAAAGCCAAAAAAGACAACTGGACTTTCTGCCCTAATTCAGCAAATGCATTAAATTAGCATGATAAAATTAACTGAGTTACTTATGAAGACGTAGTAGGGCTCTAATGGCCATTTGACGCACTAATAAAGAGAATATTTCAGTGAGTGACTATCTCATGCACAGGATCAAAGAGGTAAGAGTGGCGAAGACAAGTTCAAGCTGTATTGATTCATTACTGATTAAATATTATGGCATGGTTCCATTCACACGGATTGTTCACTTGTCATTGTGGCATATTTTCAATGTCATATGACAATGTCACCAACTTCATGATATGAGGCAGTACCATACCTTGTCTAATGTTAAAATGAATTTTTTTAGTTCTTTGAATTTCCAAGGATTCCTTCCGGTTTCTGTGCGGGTATAAACCTCTTATTATTCAAGGTCACGGACTATTGAATATTTGCCAGCTTAGTCTATGCCTTGCAAATGTATGCAGATTGTCTTATAATTACTGTCTATCTTATTATTATTACTATTATTATTATTAACAAAGTACATTTAGTCCTGCTGCAATAATTAGCAGTAGAGTCCCAAGGCTTAGCTGAACATGAGGTAATAATTTAAAAAAGTGTAGAATATTAAAACATAACACTTTGGTTTTAAAATATTTTCATTTTGTTAAATATTTAAAATAGAAAACTGCACTCTCTTGTTGTGTATTTGACCTTTGGTTTGTCCTGCAGACAAACTTGACCTTGTGGATGTGAATGGAGAGCTGAAGAATCTCACAGATCACATGACTGAATACGCGTACAACTTTGTGGACCCCAGAGCAACTTATGTCCTCATACAGATCGAAGGTATGATCAATGTCATAACGTGTTCTTATATGACAGTGTTCTCCTTTTACGAAGAATTTGATGCTTCATGTCTTGTTCTTTGAAGATAAGTATTTAACCATAAATATTTAAGTATTTTGTTTTACGTAAGTATTTATTACCATTTTAAAAGTTTAATCTATTTACAACACTTATTCAATTAATATTTCGTTGTATCCGTGCAGAGTTCAATTTAGTGGTTATATACCCGCCACAGGGAAAGATAATGGCAATCCTACCCATTTGTTTGTCTGTCTGTTTTCCGTGGGAATTAATCCAAATGTGTACACATGATCATGGTCATAGTTTCACACAGTGCAATCTTCCTGTGGTTCTTGTCTTTCTCAAAGCTAATCCTGATCTCCACTGGTGAACAGCAATACCCCGTGTGCTACAATATAAATCAAACACCGACATTTTAATCCTCAAGTAATACCTCTCACTTAGCTAATTTAATTGATTAAGCTGTTTGTAGAAATTTTCTGAGGTAACCAGAACACTAAGAATATTTTTATGCTGACTGAAATACAAATATAGATATTTTAAATGCGTTTGCAGATAAAGAAGAATCTAGTTCATATACTCCTCTGCTAAATAATGTGGGCAAATGGTTCCCCAAGATCAAAGGTAAGTCAGAAGTACAAAATATGATAAACTATCAAGACATCATGGATGGGCATGTGTAAGGGTGGGGCCAAATCCTTCACACTTGTGGGTCAGACATCTAACCTGTAAATTACCTGTCATTTGTCGGCAACTGTCAGCCTCAAGCTCTTATTCTAACATGACACACTTGTGTCTGCGATTCTGATTGGTCAATCGCGAAAATATACTTTTGTAAAACTGAGCATAACCTCATTCGCGCGGTGGGCGATAATCCCACCTCACTTTTTAAAAGTCAAATTACAAAGCATATGCACTACAAATCTTCACCAAAACAGTAAGAAGACAAGGAATAAATGTGAAAAATATGAAATCTCATGTTAGAATCAGAATAACACACTCCTAGCCTGGGGTTATGCAGGATTTTACAACTCATAGCTCATTAAAAACACTCATCTTCGTGTTACCAATTTTGCTATTCACTGTAAAACCCTGCATAACCCCATGCCAGTAGTGTGCTCTTCCTTAAATCGCCTTTCCTACCTTTGTTGATCTAAATGGCTGAATCAGGTCACATGATCCTTTATGAATACAGGTACAGTAAAACAGGTTACAGGGCCATATGACTATTGATGGCCCTAACCTCTAATAAACCTCTGTAATTCCTGTTCTCACTCCTTCCTGTGTGACATAGTTATGAGATGTTTCTACTTTATTTTAACTAACATTCCAAATGCCTTGAAATAAATATTCAACCCTAGAAACTAAAACAAATGAAGGTTTATTATCCACCAGCCGCTGTATTTGACATGAATACTGGGTCATACTGACCGAGATATATTGTTTTCTGTGTACACTGGTCCGAGTCTCTAGGGATATTGACCGTTAGAAATTTGTAAACAAGTGCAGCTTTTTCTCTAACATTTCTGAAACTGTATGACTGACACATATGTTGTATACATCGTTAGAAAAATATTTTACAGAACTTCTGTTGGAGTATTAAAATGCATGTAGAAATGCTACTTGTATTTATTGGTGCTCCTGTATAAATAACAGCCTTTTTGATATTCTTGTTTTAACTATGAGCGTATTTTAATTTGTTATTCATACCAAATGGTGGATAATAAAAGTAAAACATCCCTCATTGTCATATATAAAAATATATCACTCATGAAAATTAAATACAATACTCATGCTATGCACTTGCATAAAAATTTGCCATCTTTATTCGTCATATATTTTTTTCATATCTGTCATTTGGTCGGTTTTCCTATGACAATCATTGCATTGTGACATAGAAACTCCAGAACCCATGCAGGTATTTAATGATAGAATGAACCACAAGTCCCTTGTTTGACATCTGAATGTTTCCATTTCACTGCAGAGAAACTGGACATCTTGTCCAGAAAACAGCACACCACCACGAAAGGTTCCCGCTGGGCTGCCATCAAAACTGTCACCAAATTCAGTGCACTCAGCAAAAAGGCTGCAAGCAATAAAAAGGACTCCAGACGGAGCTCCACCACCGGAAGTGACAGGGGCGAATCAGCTAGCTCAGGAATGACGTCACGGAAAAGTAGCAGCAGAACAGGGCGTAAGGTCAAGGACAAGTAAAGGGCAGTGAGAATGTCATTGGGGGGAAGGGGGGGGGGGGGGGGGCAGGCAAACAGTATTTCAATTACTTATTGTTGTTAATTTTAGGAAATCTATTTTTTGACTTCAGGTTGTTGTACATAGCGTTCATCTTATCATGAAATAAGCATTGTTAATAAAGTGCTATTTGAGTAACTCCAGTAATCTGACTGATTTTTTCCCCACGCCCCCATACCACAAATCTCAACATGTGAGATGTATTGTTGTTTTACTACACAGGTAGCGTTGGATCCAATTGTTACATTTAAATTTTTTATCTTCAAAGGACAAATGTCGTAATGTCCGTTTAAACATTCGTTAATGATTTATTTTTGTTTTGTTTTAACGTCAACACTGTGTAGGTTATATCACAACGGGTAGTGTTATGGGCAGAGGAAATCAATATGTTCTGTTGGTCAAGGTTCTGTAAACTGCCAACCATCAGTAATACCCAATTCACACTACATGCAGTATCACCCGCAGTAGGCAGCATTTGCAAAATCATCCATGTCCTTGGATCACAGTCTGAAGTCTGTGTGTGACCCTGCTAGTCAGTGACAAACTGCCACTACCTTGCGAGTCCTATGAAAGTTTTAAACAGTTTAAAATTTCCGCTTCTGATTTTGATACCGTGAACATGCGCAGACGATGGTAACCAAAGGTGTGGTCCACAGTTTACTTAAGGTTGTGATTCAGTCATCTTTCAGTGTAGGACGGTGACATAAAGTTATTGGATATTTTACCGAAGGTGAGTTAAGGTTAATGGAGGTCGCTTCAAAGACACCAATGTTTTAGTGTTGTCATCTGACTGTTACTCATGGTTAAAACACCGGGTCCAATCAGTGGCTGTCCGCCTATAGTGTGAACAACTCCAACAAAATGGGGCGACCTGGGAGGCGGTTCCGCCGATGAAAAAAATTTGGACCAATGAATGACCGCCTGTAGTGTGAATGGGGGATAAGCAACTACCAACTTTCCCACATAGGGTCCGGGGATTTAACTCAGAGGTCATTCATTAATGAAATAAATTAACTGTTTTTACAATTGTACTAACCAATAGTATCTGCTTGGCTTTTGTTGCACTTGTCACTTTAGTCAACAAGTACTCATTTATATTTCAGTATAACCTTGTAAATATATATCAATACATTATCCTATTTGTAATATGGACCCAGGAATGAAATGATATAAAGTCCAACAAACATACAACTGTAATTAGCTTTCATTATGTAACAGTTCAGGTGGAACATGTAAACCTATCAAAAATAGTGGAGTGGCCCTTGTTTCAAATGTTACCAACAAAGGTCAAAGTTAGTGTGTTACATCCTGCTCAAGCCAGGGTCACAATAAGACTGGTTGTTTGCATTGCAGGGAGTCAAACCAACAGAGAAGTAAAAGTCTGTGATCAGATGCCAAACCTTCTGACCACCAGGCAACTGGAGACCTTAAATGTTGTCTACAGTGCTATATTCATAAACTTCAGACAAATAATATATGATGACCTGTTTGTTTATACATTGGTATAATGGGGCTGCTCCAATGAAGCCGACTTATCAGTGTCTAGGTAATATTTCAAGGGTTGGGAGCAATGTTAACAGAGTCAGTTAGGATAGGTTATAGTTTCCCGGCTTGTCACAGTGGATTGGCAAAATATCACACATGTTTGATATTTCACCAACCCTCCATGACTCTGGACCATTGGCTCAGTCCACTTGGAAACGGTCCTATCATGGATCTCTATGGCTTGTTGGTTACACTTCCCTTCTTGTCCAATACCACAACCATCTTGTCTAGAAGAACTTCCCAGCCTTTCGTGTTTAAGTACCTGAACACCACCTTTTAACAGGCCCGACACACAAATTGACCATACTTGAAAGGGAACCGGCCTGTCGTAAACATTACCGACCTGACTTGGAAACTTCCTCTCTAAGTCTCCCAGTCTTCAACCATAGAGATGGTAACACCTCAGCAGCACAAGCTAGGAACACATCACAGCAAGCCCTAAATAGAAGCTGACAAGACAATTACAGCCAAAGAAAAGCCGGGAACTGTGTACGACAAGTTGGCCTCATTTTACCAATCTTCAGCTTGTCAGTTATATGACTACAAATTAACTAGGATTTAGTGTTGAGATACAAGTTGGGCTGGTTACAATTTACAGCTTGGCAGTTCTATGCCAACAAATTAACTAAGATTCAGTGTTGAGATACAAATTGGGCTGACTTGTTATTAGGATTTTCTTTACAAAAAGCTGCTTTTAAAAATGGGCCCTAAGAAGGGCAGAAGGGTGAGGAAGATAGGAGTCCCACAGACGACCCCTTCAGAATTGTAGCTGGGGGACACAGTGGCAGACATACAGTGGAGGAAGAAGGAAAGGGAGGAAAGAGAAAGGGAGGAAAAACACAGAAACAGAGGGAGGAAGCCATGATAGAGGAAACCACGCACTCATGAGAGGATGGAAGGACCTCAGGAGTTGTACAAAAAGGCTAATGAACATTTCAAGGACAATGCAAGGAAGGAATGTCTCTGTGTAGAGGTTTGAAACAGTCGAAGTTACCTGTTAAGGTGTGCACAACCTGGTTGCATTGCAGAAGACATGTTACGGCAAGCTCACGCAATTCAAGTCTTGTCATGCCCCAAAAGAGATGATGGAAAGGCAGAACTGGATTCAAGATGCACAAGTCCCAACGCAATTTCCGGGCATTTTTTGGTCAACCAGCAGGTCAGAGACCCGTTTTCTCAGATGAGAACCATGCTGTCATCATTGTCAAAGCAGGAGACGACAAGAACAGCCTTCTGCAACAACCTGTCGTCTGATGTGGAGGCCTTAGAAGATAAAGAAATGAGGCTGTGAAACTTCTAAGTAGCATCCAAGGTAGGGCAGAGGAAAGGAACCATCAGCCCCAGCAACCACAGCAACACTTTTTAAGTGCAACTTCAACCCTTGATTCCCACTCCAGGAATTAATCAGTCCCATTGGGGTGAGTTGGGAAATTTGTCAGTATTGTCTGTTAGAGGTTTACGGCTTGTCCTAGTAGTTTCCTATTTAGTCATCCCGTCCCCAAGTCAGGTCTGTAAGTAGATCCAGACATGCCGGGATGTATTACGTCCCGTCGGGAAGTGAAACAGACCCAACATTTTCGCACTTTTCAAAAAAAAAAATTGGTCCCCGACTACCAACTTTTGCAGCTGACACTAGAGTCATAGAGTTGGTTATAGGGTCAGCTCCAGTGGCCACAGGTATGTAACGAAAACTATAAAGAGACATTTATCCGTTCTACTCTCTCTACTCTCTGGAAATAAATTTTTGCCATACATATGCATCAATCAGCAGCATTAGTTACATATATAAAGTAAACATACATAAACAAAAAATTTTCTTCCATAGTGCAAACATTCTCTTTATAGCCTGCTGAAATTGTACCATTGTCACTTACTAGTATCTTATTGTTGAACAAATTTATAAAGTAAAACTTATACTTAGAACCGATGCAAATTTGTATCCACCGAAAAGACAACTCACCAAAGCCAGTGAACCATCATTGGACCTTGAAGGAGGAGCCCAAGGTAATATCTGAAAACATCAGAAGATTCCCAGCCCATGACCTCCTGTAAGTTGGTTTCATATTGCAAACCTGTACGACCAAAATAAGCAAGTTATAAGCACTTTTAAGTTTGGCTATCCTCGTTTGACCTTGAAGGAGGGGTCCAAGGTCAAATCTGACCACACCAAAAGATTCCACGCCCATGATTTCCTATAGGTTGGTTTACCATTCCAAAACCCTAGGATCAATAATAAGATATAAGCACTTTTCATGACTGACAAAGAAACACCCGAAGCAGCCATCTTTTTTTTCAAAATGAGGCCAAAAATATTCCCAGGCAAGATTTTATGGTTATGAATATATCCTGCAAATTTGAGAAGGCTAGCTATAATATTATTTTCATTAGAGCGGTAACGGTGAAATCTCTCTACACACTGTGGTGGCAGCGGCGTTAACGAAGCGAAATCCATAGTATCCACTGGATGCTATCCAGTGGATACAAAAATGTCCTAGGTAAATTTCATTCTTTGTTAAATCAGATCTCTGCTGTTGACCAGCAAATAGGAAGACGTTTCTCCTTGTAGTACTTCTTTGTGCTACATTAGTGGGAAGAGATGTTTACTTCACCTACTCTGCTTTTTGATACCCTTATGCTCAACATGTGCAGATTTTTCTTTGCACAGATTTCATGAGAGCATTTGCTAATCCGAGTAAATTTTCATGTTGCTGCTGCTTTTAGGTAGTACTATACCACTTAATCCAGGTTCTACAAAACTAGACTTAGTCAATGGAAGGTTTAATCTTCCATTGATTAATGCTTTCCCTTGCTGAGCAGAACAATTAAAGCTAACACCCCATGCCCAAATGGAACCCCAATTCGTGCTACTGATACTGGCCACTTACCCCTAAAATTAGACCAACAAACTTGCGAATTTTAGTTTTAACTCTTAAATCGCAGGAGAAAACAACGTCAATAGAAAATAAATTTATCAAATACATGTGAGAATAACAATGGTGCCAGGTTAGACGAGCAGATGTTTTATTTTTGTACTTTGGTAATTTGTCTTTATCCATAGCATCTGGTCGTCTTGTTGTCTACCAGTGTTTACTGAATGTCTTTGTTTTCTTTTGTACTTTTTTATTGCAATTGCTTATGTACCATTGTCTGAATGTACTTTTTATGTTCCTTCCACCTTTTATAGTAGTCTGATTTATTTGTCATTGTTATTGAAAAATTAAATAATTTAGTATCTGTATATGGTAAATATTAATCATTTTCATGGTGTCACGTGACACCTCGATTGTCATGACTCCCAAATGACTGACAGATTTACTGCCCTCTGTGTGAAGGTTGGTAGTACTCCAGTCAATTCAAACCGTACCTCTTTCACAGGAATAATGCAATCACATGCTCATTGAATTACACAGCAAACATTTCCCTTATAATTTTATTTTAAGCAGCCAAAACACTTTCCTGAATCAGTGCCTGGGTTTTCATGTTAGGTCCCTATGGATGTGATGCGTGCATGTAGTGTGCCCACAAAGTAGGTGAGGTTAACTAACACAAAACTCGCCAATAAGTTACAGCTGGTGTACTTTCTGGGCCAAGTACTCTCCTATTTTGGAAAAAAGGGAAGCTACTGAGTTCTTTTTATGGTCTGGATAAACATAAATGTGCAATTAATTCTTTTGCAAGTACATCCGACGCCCAAGAAAACATATGTAAACAGTGTAAATAATGTCAGTCTATGTATGGGTACTTGCAGTATGTGCACATTCTTCACAGAGGCCAAGTTTCCACTATGAAAATATTGATTACCTGACACAGACGCTGGTTCACACATACTTTGTACTGATGTGATGTTCATCTTGTTTATAGTTGGATATCCCATGTACAAAGCTGTATATAGTGATGTAGCTTGTTCATCCTGTTAGACTAGGATTCTATCAGTTTTGAGGGAAGGAGTTTGCTTTTACCAAGGTTCATTTTGTGATATACTTCTTGTCAGCTGTTCTGTTGTTATACAATGTAAGTGCTGTAATTCAATAGATTCTTTTGGTAAAATGATATTAGGTGTACTGTACTTTATATATACTCACTGTATTATACAAAATCATCCTAGCAGTGTGGGGTATTCTAGTATACCTTATGCATTGCCCAATATAACAGAGTGTAAACAATCAATGTAAACACACCTCACTGTCAGTGTTGTGGTAGTATTTTATTGTGTGACGAGAATTCTGTTCAATCTGTGGTGTGCAAACTATTACTACTGTTAATTTACAAAGCATTTTAACTTATGTTATATTGACAATATTTTTTATAATATACATTGATAAATCTTAAAACAAACATTGTAAACAACATACTTAGACAACAGTTCTGGAGTGCACTAGATGTAAAGAAACACTTTTTAAAAAGAATTAACAAAAAATTAAAATGTCAAAACTGTCTTTGATCTTTTGTAATGACAAGGGCAAAATAGGAGTGAACTTGGCCAAAACTTTATGAATGAACACTTGTTTGCCTCTATTATTTTCAAATTGTCAAATTATGTCACAGTTTACATTCTTTATATGTTTTTGAACAAAAATAGATTGCAAAGTTTTCATGATTGAAAACACATTCTGATCGTTGGATTTATGACTGGGTAATAGATGTTTATAGCAATAATGTTATTACACTCTGTATTCAAAGCATTTAACTCATTTGAATTAAAAAAGTTTTCTAATTACAGTAAAGTCTTGATGTTTAGCTTTTCTTTGAATGATTTATTTGCTGTTTAAAATGTAATTATTAATCTGGTGTGGAATGTTGAATGTCAAATGGTTTGATAAGAAAAAGTGTGTGTTTAGTCTAATAGTTGTTACAAAAGCACAGGTTAGGTAATGAGTATATTTATAGATTTTCAGTAATTTGTTCTGTGTATTTTCTGTTTTTATCAATTAATATAGAACATAAGTGTCCTGTACAGGACACAGGATATAACAGCAGCACACAAATCATAATTGACTTTTCCATGTTACATTAAGCATACAGTTACTTCTGTCACCAAATCTTGTCCTCTTAATTTTATCATACATTAAAATCTAACTTATATCAAAATTTCAAGTATATTTGCTAAAAATTTAAGAGATTGTTTCATGAATCAAAGTGAAATGCTGTCAATAATCACCTTTGAACTTTAAATGGTTAAAGTAGGGTTTTCTTAAAATCAGAATGTATGAAGTGTCTACAGATGGATTCTTGAATGTTTCTATTAAATGTTTTAATATTCGTCAGATACAGTCACTATGTTATCTTGTATCTTCACCATAAATAATGAATATGTTTATTATATATTTTCAATCTTGTAGTAAATTCCATTCAAAACCTCTTATATTCTAAAATGACTCATGTCCACCACATCAGCCCCGTAAATATGCAAATTAATGTCTACCAGAATTAGATAATAATTGAAATATCTTGTTTTAACAACTTAAATTTATCTAATCAATAAATTTTGTTGCCATCGTGTTCATTTGATAAACTCTAAGATGCAATAATCCTGATTATTTGGGAATAGTAACTAGGATTGAAAAATCTTGTTACCTTCTGAGTTATACACTGGCCGTAGCCATTTTTATCAGTCAGCTATCACCAAAATGTGAGCTCCTAAACTCTTGTAATCATCCATATCACCAAGTATAAACAATCCGGGATTTAAAAATTTACTTAGGTGTGGATCGAAATTCAGTCCACAAAGATGAGTTAGTTTTGTACTCATATGGAATTATTAATTCTTCATGGAACAATTGCACTTGAAGACTGGATACATCTGCCAAGGCCCAACACCTCTGATATCATTTATGATTGCAATAACAAAAGTCCTTGAATTCATGTATCCAGATGGGAGATCTGAATCACCGTCAAAATTGAATCATCTGTTTTTTATTTGTGTCAATGTCAATATTTTTTTCAAATGTGTTGTTTCTTCAACAAAATACGTCCATAATTGTTTGCCTTATTTTACAAACACACAAAGTCATGCTACTGTATACCTATTCTCAATAAATCCTTTATTTCCTCTGGTGACAAGGATTGAAACAATACAACACAGCTTTTTCTTTCCAAAATATGTTTACTACTCTCCTAAACATGTTACAAACTTTGGAAACTTTGAAAATACTTAATGCACTGTTATTTAAAATATATTTCCTTACATTTTCAAATTATAAAATCACCTTTTAAGATTTATACACACAAAATCAAACTTCAAATAACACATAACTAAAATCAACACATTAGAAGTAAGTAAACTGCTGAAGTAACAAATGTTGAGAAACACTGAAACACCTGACACTAAAAAATACTGATTATGTAAGCAAGGGACCCTGGTTTGGTGCACTTAATTAAGACAGAGACAATAAGTGTGTAAATTGACAAACAGAGCTTTGCTTGTGGTGCTCACACTTGGCTTGTGTCTGTGTTAAGATTTTAGGACATCAAATGCAAGCAAGTCGGTTTGTTTTGTTTACAAATCGGCTTCTACGCATAAGGCCTATAAGTGGTGTAACTCTAAACTATGGAGTTATATATAGTCAAAAAACGATGTCTTTGTAAATAATAACCCTTACTAAAACATATGATCCTCTCACAGTGTGGCTGATAGACTAGGGACCAATGTGGTTTGACGTTGATTTGCAATGTCAAGGGCCCTGTCCTTTGGCTGTTGGATTGAACATAAACAGCTTGCTCATGCGTATTGGGACACTTTACCTATTTTTTAGCTCAGGTCTGTGGTAGTTAGGACCAAAGATCCAAATGTCCTAAGGAATGGACATCCCATGCAATAGTCAGGGTCACATTAGTGAAGAGTCTCAGCTTTGAGGTTTGTGGGAGTAAAACTCGTATCAGCTCGTATAACACACATACTCTCTGATAAGTTGGTTTATTAGGGTTTGTTGTTATTTTCAAGACACATGCCAATTTTACGTTATGCGTATATAGATGAATGCAATGGATATTGGGTAGTTATGATATGATACACAATGGAGTATTAGGCACCATTAAACAAGTACCAACTTTTCCACTTCATCTCAGGACTGAGTTTCAAACCAAACACCTCACAAATTTGACACGAGTATGTTCCCCAGTGAGTATGTTCAACCACCAATCAGTCACTGGTTGATGACATGATGGAATCTATGTACATATTGTACTGGTAATCTTTATTGAATCTATTTATAGTGTAGCTGTAACTATGTCTCAATGGGCTCTCATCACTGGTGCCGGTGGAGGCATTGGGGCTGCCCTGGCTGTTCATTTGGCTGGGTCAGGGTATAAAGTCCTGGCTGTGGATATAAACTTTGAAATTCTGGAAAAACAATTAGAAGAAAGAAATGAAAGTGAAAAAATAACTAAACTGAAAGGTGAGTTTCGCAACATGATGAAGTTATGCCTGTAATACTGTAAGTGTAACAAGTACTGTGGTACAAAGCTACATAGAAGTTATGCCTGTAATACTGTAAGTGTAACAAGTACTGTGGTACAAAGCTACATAGAAGTTATGCCTGTAATACTGTAAGTATAACAAGTACTGTGGTACAAAGCTACATAGAAGTTATGCCTGTAATACTGTAAGTGTAACAAGTACTGTGGTACAAAGCTACATAGAAGTTATGCCTGTAATACTGTAAGTGTAACAAGTACTGTGGTACAAAGCTACATAGCAGACTGTAGTGGTTTCTGTGGGCACAGATGACATAGTCAAAACACACCTGCCTTCTAACTCTGAGAACAGAGTTTGAATGCTGGCCAGACCTCAAGTGGGAAAGCGAATGAAAAGTTAACAATATTTACAAATACTGAGTTGTAACAACATGGAGTTTCTGATAGACATTATCACTCTGTACTATTAAGTAAAATAATAACACTTTGTTTCTATTGTTTCATTATTGTGATGACTGTTTTCCACAGGTGATATAAGTGATGAAGCCACATTGTCTCAGATTTCTGCTGCTATACCTCCAGGTGACAAGATTAGGTTTTTTGTCCATTGTGCTCTTGTCTCCCATGTGGCCAAATTACAGGATGTGAGCAGACAAATGCTGGAGCGGGTCTTTTCTGTGAATGTATTTGCTCCTTTCTTCTTGATTCAGCAACTGTTACCAAGGTTACAGGAGAGTAAAACTCGTATCTTGCATATGGACACTCTGGTAGATCACTATCCTGAGCTTGGTTTTTTGTGTTATGGCGTTAGCAAGGCAGCTCATCATAAACTAGGGCAACAGTTAAAGGTATGTCAGGCAAGGATCTGCACTTATTTTTTCGATTTTGTCAACGTAAAACCGTGTGGTTTAAACTTAAAATGGCACTTCATAAAAGTATTATTGTATCAAAAGGATTGGGGGAATGTTTAAACCTTCTTCTTGTATTTTCAATGAAAACCTAAATGAGACTGATGGGATATTCTAAATACGTGAAAATAAGGGATACAAGTTAAACAATAGGACCTGGGCCTTTTCTAAAACACTTTATAAAAACACAGTCCTTCTATTTGACTATCATAAAAGCAAAGTTGTAACAAATTTTAATTCTTTTTTCGTACTACGTTTCATAAAAGGTTCTTTTCTATTAAACTAGGTTAAGTTATGAAAACATATTTATTTTATCCAGCTGGAACTAGCTGAAAGCCCAATCAAAGTTGCAGCAGTCTATCCAGGATTGGTTCAGACTGGTGCTTTCTACGGGAATTTAGAAGACATGAAGAAGGCAGGTCTGTACACTGAAAAGACTGACAGTTTTATATCTGAAATGAAGACGAATAATTCATTTCTAACCCCAGAGGAATCAGCCAGATTTCTGAAGTACATTCTTCTCAAAACTGCAGATGAAGAATTTGTGAAGGAAAACTGGAGGGCTGATGATAAGAAACACTGGCCACAGTGGAAGTAGAATCCAATTCATAGAATTTAGTACTAGAGAGTGGGCGGGGGGACTTTGTACATACCACATTGGTGACTCGGCATTTTGTTTTGTCAATGTTCTGTTTTCCTGTGTATATCTCTGTTTTTGGTTTAAGGAGTTTCATGTGGGTTAATGTTTCTTTCACCAATATACCTACGCAGGAAATTTACTTTTTAAAGATTCTTTATTTAAAGCAACAATTTCCTTGGAAGGATGTTGCATTACTTTTGCATGTTTGTAAAATGGCATTGATAAAGTATTAACGTAAATGTTACACTGATACTTGGTGTTAGAGTTCTGAATGAATGAAATATATGAAAAATATGGTGTACACTGTCCAGGCCTCACTTCTTTGAAAACATTGATAAGTTAATTATATGAAAGGTCAAAGATCAGGATTGTTGTCCCTTGCAACAGGGCATGTCAAGGCAAGGCTGTTATGCCTAATGTGTTGCCAGTGTTAGATCATTTTGACAGCAGTGTGACTGGCAAAAGCTTTAGCAAATTTATTTCATGTATGAAGCTTAGGAGATCCGATGAGGTGTAAGGTTTTAATGCATGCCAATGCACATTGCAAGCCAATGTCAGAACCAACACGTACATATTGCATGTCAAAAATAACTGTCCTGACTTACATATATACACTGACATATGTACATGGTGACACTGTAAATACTGTAGCTCCTTATTAAATGTCCAAGATAGTGAAACCACTGATCACTCTCTACTCAGGTCACCTAACATCACCTTATTCACATTAGGCTGGACTATCCTTTGAGATTCGCCCTCTCCTTTATATTTTCTCTTTTTGGCAGTGCACTTTCACATAAACCTATCAAATGTACATATCAGTTGCTTATAATTCAAGAATTTCTGCATCTTCAACCCCATCTTTATTGGTATTGGCTAACGGTAAATAAAAAATTCCAAAAATGTTCCATGACTTAACAAACTTAGTAAATTTTTTGAGGTACAAAGAACTTAAGTGGATAATTGTAAATTGATATCAACTGTACTTCATTACAGATTTTCAAAGAATAAGAGTTTAATGTAAATTGTATCAGTTTTCACTATTGGGTGAGTAATGATGACACGTTTTGCTATTTTTTGTCGCCTTTTGCTCGCAACTCAAGAAGGATTTCTGCATCTCCTACATCATGTTTGTTAGTATTGGCTGACATTAAATAAACAAGGCAGAAAGGGGTTTAGGTCTATTAGTGCAAGCTGCAAAGCCATCAGAGACACAAGTAGTGCATTGATGCGGTCGCCCAGCCCTGTACATAGCCCATTGTTGCTTTACTTCAGTAAAGAGACAGGTACTCATCACACTGCACCACAATTCATGAAAGTCTGGAGACAAAAAAAAAGTGATCTCTAGAAGCACGAGCCTCAGCAGAGTTTGCACTTAAAAAGTCCAATAAACTTTAATAACATAACACAACACATGATTTTTATATAACGCTTATCACTTAGTATGTCTCTAAGTGCTATAAGTAGGATCTAGATATTGTATGAAAAAAGTATGAAAAAGTATGGTCTGAGCTGCTTTCTGAAATCTAACAGTGAAATTGAAGATCTAATGCGAACAGGTAGATTGTTCCACAGAGTTGGAGCAACATGAACAAAAGCCCGTTTTCCATAACTGTTTCTTGGAACTTTGACCAGAAATACTAATTGAAATTTTTGGATGATCTTGTTAATCTTACTGGTTGTGCTAACGAAATAAGGTCAGTAATGTATGTTGGTGCTAGGCCATGTAGTGCTTTGTACACATCAGTGAGGATACTGAAAGCAATCTGCTGTTGTATTGGAAGCCAGTGAAGTTCTTGTCTTGCTCTACTAATATGGTTGTACTTTCTCATTTTGAAGATGACACAGGCTGCTAAATTTTGTACAATTTGTAGTCTGTGCAAAAAGACTTTATTTACTCCATAAAGCAGGCAGTTGGCATAGTCTAGTTTTGATGTTACCAGGCCTTGAATTATGGAGGCACATGTATCATTAGACAAATAGTTATGAATTCTAGCAATTTTATGAAGTTGTAATTGACAGGCTCTGCACTTTTTGATGATAAACCCTTCCATGTTCATCTGTGAATCAAAATGGGCACCTAGGTTTTGCGAACAGACCATGTCGGGGTGATTGTACAGTCTCCCACCCTGATTGAAATAGAAGGCATTCCTTCCAAATATTTTCTAGATCCAAAAACAATAACTTCTGCTTTGTCTTCATTCAATTTCAAGATGTTTTGTGACATCCAAGATTTTATACTGTCAATGCAAAGTTCCAGGTGTTGTAAGGATGCAGCCATTGAGCTTTTGTTGAATTCAATATATAGCTGGGTATCATCTGCATATAGCATGTGACTCACTCCATGTTTTTTGCAATGTTTGCCACAGGAGCAACATATAAAGTGAAGAGAATTGGTCCAAGGACAGACCCAGGAGGAACTCCAAAATCAAGATACATCTCTTCAGATGAGCTGTTATTTATTCTCACTGCCTGACTTCTGTTGGAGAGGTAGGATCTAAATCAGTATAGTGCTGTTCCATTAATGCCAAATCTAGTTTCTAGGCAATGAAGAAGTTTTTCATGGTCAATAGTATCAAAGGCAGCACTTAAGTCAAGAAGAACTAAGGCGACCATTTTTCTATTGTTCAAGGAAGACAAGATGTCATTGGAAAGGTCTATATGCAGACTACACCACAATTTATTCACCTCTAAATGTGTTCTGAGAGGAGCTGCAACAATTTTTTCAATGACCTTTGATAGGAAAGGCAAGTTTGATACAGGTCTATAGTTTTTCAAAATTTCTTTATCCAAGTTTTCTTTTTTTAACAGAGGTGTTATATTGGCATGCTTCAAGTTGGATGGTAATAATCCCTCTTCTAAGGATTTGTTGACAATGCGGGTAATGACTGGATCCAGGGTATCTAGGTTATCCTCGATCAATCTGGTGGGGAAAGGGTCAAGGATTGCAGAAGCATTAGAACTAGCACTTATTATCTTTCTGACTTCATCTTCATCCACAGGTTTGAAAGACTTTAGAGTAACGTCTAAGTTTGGGTGAATGTACTCTTTGATGTCAACATCTTTCTGAGGTAAAGAGTTCTTGATGGTTGATCTAATTTTAAGATTTTTGTCAATGAAAAATTTATTAAATGTCTCAGCCAATAGTTGATCGGAGTCACTTTCGGGAAGTTTGGGTTGCTTAACTTCACCTAGTAATGTTTTAGACAAATCATACAGCTTTTTTATATCATTCCTATTTTGATTAATTTTGCAGGAATAAAATCCTGTTTTGTATTTTGTCAAGAGAACCTTAACTGTTTTACATTGTTCTGTATATTTCTCTGAGTCAGCTTCTGGTCCTGATTTTCTGTATTTTCTTTCCAACCTCCTCTTCATTACTTTTGCATGCTGGATATTGCTATTAAACCAAGATGTGTTAGGTCTGATTCTAACATATTTCTCGATAAGTGATTCTGTAGGAAAGCTTAATTTCTGTAAATCGCTATTCAAAACATCCATATCTATGTCTGTAAGTTTACGGTATCTGAGATACTTCTTGACTGGATCAGGTTTTGTTGTTCAGTAAGAACCCAGAAAGTAATAGGTGATCTGAAATACATGGATTGCTGACAGATATTGGCCCAAGCAGTTGGTCATCTTCTTGAGCAATGATTAAGTCTAAACAGTGACCTTTAATATGTGTTGAAGTTTTTACCAGTTGTTGCAAATTTACACTCAATAAGAGGGCTGAGAAAGCCTGTGTTTGATGATTATTACTGTCATCAAAATGTATATTGAAATCCTCCATGATAAGGACAGTGTTAGGAGAACTAGAAAAAGAAGCCAGATAGTCACTGAATTCATCCATAAATGAGATAATAGTAAATCCATTTGCAGCACTTGGTGGAGGTCGATAGAGCATGGTGACACATACTGTGGAAGACCTTAAATTTAGTTGGAACTCCTGATGCTCAAAAGTTTTAAAATTACTCTCACTGGTAACTTCTTTGACACTCATTGAGCTTTTGTACAACAATCCGATACCTCCTCCTGCTTTGCAATGTCACCGAGCACAATGAAGGAAAGAATATCCTTCAGGTGTAAAACTTTTCACAATATCTGACTATATCACTTAATGAAATCCATGTTTCTGTGATAGCCAAGCAATCAAAGTCTTTGTCATTTACCAATTCATGAATAATTTCACTTTTATTCCTAATTGATCTTGTGTTTAACAATCCATATTTGAACCTGGAGGTGTTATTTCCAATATTGCGGGAAATGGTAGGATTCAATTTTCCTTTTTTTCAGTTGATGTTTCAACTTTACACCTCCTCTTTTTCCATATCTTGTTTGTTTAGCATTTAATCCTAGGCTTTTGATGGCTCTAATTACATCCTGATGTATCCTAATGGCAGAACTTATACCTCTATTTGCTAAGAGGTCATTTTTTGTATATTGAATCATTTGTGACTTATTCCAATAAGGTGGAGATCACAGCCTTGTGCAAGGCTATGCTGGATGTGCACATCAATGTAGTGTGTCTGGCAGGGAAGTAATATTTTATCACAGACCACAGGAGACATCATTTCTGCTTCCTTGAGTCTGTTTACACAACCTCTGTGTGGTTCAGGTCTGTGTGCAGTTATCAAGAAGCACTATGTTGCAATCACTTGACAGCAGCATTAACAGAGTCCTTGCCATGAGCACCATCATTCAACACAGTTTCGTTCATTTCTCTGTTATATTTTGTCATTTTTGACTGCTACATTTTCTTAGATTTACTGTATCATACGTCCTTGGGAAGTTTATAAATGTGGTTCCTGGGTTTGCATCTATTATTGGTGTTGGGATTAGACTTATGAAAGTATTTTTATGACTGAGAGATTATACTATTGATATAAACAAAGTTGGGGGGTTTACGTCCCGTTCAACAGCCAGGGTCATATTGGGACAGGTCCTCAGAATTGCCACTTGTGGGACTCGAACCCACAGAGGTGACAGCCTATGATTAGATGCCAAACTTGCTAACCACTAGGCCACCGAGGACCTCTATTGATATAAACAATATGACAGCTGGGCTGTAAAGCAAATAGACTCGCATTTCGGATCTAGATATGAGTTTATTGATATTATACCATTTATCTCACTGTAGGAGGGTTTCAGCCTTCAGAAACCAGTTGGCGGTATGGTTTCAATGTTTTGATACTTCATTGACTGAAAAGTAAGAACTCTGCATGTACGCAATATATGCTGTGAAAAGTTACGTTTTGTGATTTCACATCTCTGGACAGCTTGTTTTTTAGAAGGGCATATCAGTAGTCTCCTCTTTTTGCAGTGAACTAAATTCCAATTGAAAACCACACATGCAAAGGATAGGTACAATCAGCTTCACCAAGCAGGTTATGTGTTTGAATACATTGGTTTATTTGTCTATGTATGTGTTTGTAGGGCCGTGGTGGCAGAGTGGTAACACTCTCGCCTCCCACCTCTGAGGCCGGGGTTCGATCCCCGTCAAGGCCTTATGTGGGAAAGCTGGTAGTTGCTTGCCCTTGGTCGGCAGTTTACAGTACAGAACTCTAGTGAACTCTATGTACTGGTTTCCTCTGCCCTTCCAACTACCCATCGTAATATGACCTGTACAGTGTTGAAAGCGACGTAAAACCCCAAATAAATAAATGTATGTGTTTGTGATAAACGAATGTACACATCTTCATGGATTTGTTTATGTGTGTAAGACCAAAGGATGAAATGGTTAAATTATGAGAAACATCCGGATCATTTTCTGAATCCGAAAAAATTCTGACCTTTCTACAGCCCTATTTTCAATGATTTTCAGACTTGAGTTGAGATTTCTCCCAAAATAACCAACAGATTTCTTTCTGAATTTTTTTTATGAAAATAGCTGGAAAGTAGCGATTCTCTCTCTCCTCCCCTCCGATGTCCTCCATGTCTACTGTTATTTGGCTCTTTACATCTACTGGGAAGCTCGATCAGATAATTTGATCAAAATGACAAAGACACAAACACCCACTTGGGTTGAATGTCTTCACTTTATTGTCAGTGTCTTGCATGCTGCACATTTTCCTAATTTTGCCTAAGTAATAGTAGGCAACAAGCTCCAAGCCAGTGTCTAAATGTGACAATAGGCAAAAAGTCCCTTTATAATGTACCTGATACAACCAAACTAATCCTCTAATATGTACTGCAAAAACTTGTTCTAGATGAGCCCCAAGAAAACACTCAATCCGTCACCGATGTCCCTGACTCAACTGTTATGCTGCCCTACTCAACAAAAACCATTACTTTCTACAAATGTATCAGATACCTCCCACATACAAGTATTGACGTGTATCCACGAGGACACACGATTCAAGTCACAAGTAGGGTCTTACCCGTCCTAACAAAAACTAATGACCCCACCTGTAACCTCTTTTAGCTCAAAAGGATGTCTAAATTTTAATCACCAGCAATGCACGACTCGTATATGACATGTAACCAGACACGACTTACAAACAACCCATAGCTGAACAGATATGTCCTAGTGTAACACATGCCAAAGTCCACTTCCAGCCTCAAAAGTTTACTTTCCACAAACAAACCACACATTTACACACGAATAACAACCAAACTCACAAGTTGTGCAAACTGCCTTCTTATCATCGCAAGTGCCAGGCCCAACTCGTCCATACTCCCTCTAGCCCTTCATTTCGGCACGCAACATTCAAGCAATAAGAGAGAGTTTAAAACAAGGATTGAGATATTGTGGAATGGGGACTGTATAATTTTAAGAAATGCAAGCCAGTCCTATGTAGCAACCCCCAAGAAAAGTATAGGGGTCAAACCCAGGGTGATCAGAATATCACTATTCAATAAACATGACCTCTTCATGGCTGAACTAGAGAGGGAGTTAATCCAATCCTGTTCAGAGATTTGCTAGACAGGATTGGACCCCCACACAGCCAAGGAGTACATCTTCAGAAGACTAACCCCACAGAGGAATGCAGGCTAGCATCATCCTCAGTCACCTGGCCACAGGGGATACATACAAGAGTCTTTCTATGCTTTCAAAGTGTTTCAAGACATTGTCCCTCCGCATTAGTATTACAGCAAAACTGTCTGAATTTCTGCTGAGTGTGATGGAAAAGGCCAATAAGCTACTCCCCACCCCCAACAGTGGCCCAATTCTTCTCTTCCAGATAGAACTTCCTACATATTTTGGTTGCACTGCATGGGAAGCATGTTAGGATCAAGTGCCCCCACTAAGGTTCCCCCTTGTCAGCACTGGTGTTTGTCTTTATTTTGTTTCATGGGTCCAACGGGGCATGCTCAGATGTACAGATTTACAAGAATTGCTGGCTGAAGGGATGCATAGAAAGCTAACCCACCATAGCTCCACCAGAATCACTCCCAACTGGTGACAGTTATAACCTTTTTCTTCGTATCTGATGAAACTCTCTGCTCTGAAGGCTAGATTTATGAAACTTTTTTCCCACAGATACCAGGGGAGAAATGTCTCTAGGCCAGTGCAGTGCCAAATGTGGAAAATGCATTTGGAATTCTTGTAACCCAGTGTCATTGTCTCATAAGGGTAATGACACACCATCCAAACATTGTCACCGACCTTGCGTAGCTTGTAATCTCAGTAAGATTAAAATGAGCTACCCAGAGATGTATCAAGGACATATCGACAATGGAGACCCTAGACCACAAGCTGGTGTAACGGGCATGGAGGCAAGTGGTCAATCTACCAGATATAGAAGCATGTTTAGGAGGCAACCGGCATACACAAAGAGCAAATAGGTAAAGACTTTAATAACCACTACTTTAACCAAGTGAGCGCTGTACCATTGCAGCTGAATCATATCTTAACCCCAAATAGATTCTAATTGAGTATCATTAATTATTGGTGCTAGTATCATCTGCCCATAAACACACTAGATCTTTTATCAACCCGATTATGCTGAAATTTAAGCAAAACCAGTAAGTGAAATGTGACAAGAACATGAAGTAAAATTGCAAGTCATGTCATGCTGCTAGCCCCTGTGTTGACAGGTTAATAACATGCATGGAGGCTGCATCATGTTCAACCTGTGCTGGAGCAAGTGAGGTAAATTAAAAACTTTAAAAAAATTAGAAACAAATTTACATCACTTTCTCAATGTCATTGTACTGTATCCAAAACAAGAAATGAAAAGCGATTACAAGAAACAGTGGAAAGAATAAAAAGAACAAAAAGGAAAAAAAATGGGAATGTTAAAATTATGCTGCCTATCTGGTGCCTTGTCTACATATTGTCACATATGGTTGTCGCATCACATGCAAGTTGTACTAATCCAAGTCATGGTAGAGGAGCCACAACAGTAAGTGAAAATATCACCAGAACAAAAAGTTCAAACTAGGCAGAACAAGTCATGTAGAAGTCATGACATGTTGACAGGTTTAACACCCTGCATGGTGGGGCTGCATCAGGCATAGAACAGTCTAAATGTACAAAATTTACTGAATGTGGCTAAATTTTACTGAAGTGACAAAATTGACATGCGATTTATGATAAGATTAGGCTAAGTGGTGCTAAGTACCCATTGCCCTGAAATAAGAAGGGTAGTATTCCCAGAACCACCGAAAATGAATGATTCCCCTGTATAAAACGAGACCACAGTACTGAAACCTTTATTAATATGAACATCAAATGTAAAGGTTTACATACACATGCTACTTTTTACCCCGTATGTCCTGGGATTTTTATGGTTCCAGAACATAGTCTGAATATTTCCATAAATATGAGAGATCTTTCTTTAGCCAGGACCTAGCCACATGGAAAGCTTCATCCACTCATTATGTTGGAGTAATACAAACCAGAACGACAAAGTCATTGGAAATATACTGAAATGAGACCTTTGATAATTTGTGATTTTTGGTATCCAGAAAGGATCCAGATCTTTTGCCAAAATTTAATTCGACACTACTGTAGAATCAAAGTTTGGGTTTGGGTTTTACTTTCTGTTCAACAGCTTGTGTCATACTGGGACAGGTCAAGAGTATAGCTACTTGTGGGAGTCGAACGAACACAGAGGTGAATGCCTGTAAATAGCTGCCAAACTTGCAAACCACTAGGCCAAAGAGAACTGTAGAATCCTACGGATATGAAAAAATGGTACTGTGCCTGTATATAAAGATTAACCAATTAAAATAAATGTATTGTAGTTATAAAGGTTGTCAGGTAGATAAGGTCAACCAGTCTTCATTTTGGAAATGTATTGAATAGATGATGTTCTTTTTCTGAAGTTGTGGGAAGGTTGACATATAAGGTGAACAAGGTTGGTAACCTGATATATTTATTTATTTATTTGGGGTTTTACGTCGCTTTCAACACTGTACAGGTCATATCACGACGGGTAGTTGGAAGGGCAGAGGAAACCAGTACATACAGTTCGCTGGGGTTCTGTACTGTAAACTGCCGACCAACGGCAAGCAACTACCAGCTTTCCCACATAAGGCCTCGACGGGGATCGAACTCCGGCCTCAGAGGTGGGAGGCGAGAGTGTTACCACTCTGCCACCGTGGCCCCTGGTAACCTGCTATAAACAGGAATATCTGTGGTCAACCAGGTGGTGCAATATCACACCAAGGCTTTCATGCATCTAAATTTTAAACTTTAATCTGATTACTTTTTGCACCCCGCAGATATTGTTGTAATTTGTCAAACTGTCCACCATGTCAGCATTGCATGTTTTTTCTTTATATTTTAATTTTTTTTGTTTGCATATCATTTATATTTATAAAAATTTCTTCTATAGTGTTTCTCTAGTGCAGCCTCTAATTACCTCTACCTTTGGTCAACCCCTACTCACAATAAACTTCAGAAAGAGCCATTCATTACATTTGTAGTTATCGTGCACACAGACAAAGTTGCTTGTCGGCCATACTTACCATTTTGTCCTACACTGTAACTGTCAAGTCTGGAAAATTTTTTTGGCCTGTTGTGGTTCAATAACTGAACATCACCTCCCACCTGGAAACCGTCCTTTTGCATGTCTTTGCTTGTTGGCCACGCTTCCTGTCTTGTCCTACACTGTAACAGTCTTGTCTGGAAGAACTTTCCGGCCTGTTGTGGTTATATCTAAACACCTTCCAACAGGCCATACACACCAACCAACCATACTTGAAAGGAAATCAGCCTGTCTCTGATTGGTTTGCGCAATGCATCATTTGGAATCTGTCATCTGAAAGATTACACCTGGCGGCATTAAAATATAAGGATTTTATTTTTTACAGATTTAGTGTTGAGATTCAAGTTGGGTTAACTTATGATTAAAATTTTGATTTTTTACAAACACTGCTTTTACAAAGAAGCATGGGTCCTCAAAGGGGCAGAAGAATGAGGAAGATAGAAGTCCCCACAGACACACCTACAGACTTTTTATTGGGGTATATGGCTGCAGATATACATCGGAGGAGGGAGGAAAAGGAGGCAATAGAAAGGGCGGAAGAGGCACAGGAACAGAGGGGGACACACGCTCAACAGAGGAGAGAGTGGCCGAAAAGCATTCAAGGACAGAATAAAGTGACACAGAACACAGATGCTGGAGGAGAGGCGAGTACCTCTCAATCACACTCAAGATGCGGCCCATGACAAACATCTACCGGACAGACTCAGATGAGGAGGCCATGATAAGTTGTATGACAAGACCAATGAATATTTTAAGGACAAGGCCAGGAAGGAATGTCTTTGGGACAGTTGCAAGTTGTCTGTTAAAGTGTGCAAGACTTGGTTCAAATCCCAAAGGACTCATTATGGCAAACTCATGCAGTCCAAGTCTGGTTGGGCTCCAAAAGTAATGACTGATAGGTAGAACTGGATGCAGGATAAATTTAATTTCTTGGAGATGCACATCATACACAAGGGACTTCAAATTTTCAGGCTTCAAGTCCCAGCCTAAGAAGCCAATGCATCCACTGCCCCAGCACACAACACCAGAGGTTCAACCGACAGTGACAGTATTGAGATCAGCATGTGATCAGCAGTTACCTAATTTAAACCTAGTGTGTAATGTTTGTGGTTGCAGTGCTATACGAGTTGTGAGGTCAGTAGGTCAATCTATTAAGTTGTGAGGTCATAAAGGTCAATTTCAGTTACAGTTTGGGCAAGTTTTATTTACACATTAGCCCAAGATTAGATGAAGGAAGGGATGATTCTGGAAAAGGTGATGGGTATGATGGATAGAGCCTGGGAGGAATTTTCAAGATATGTTCATATTGCTGAACTCTTCCAAAGTCCATGAGCCATAATATCCTAAATTTCTACGCTGTTGTCAAATGCAACAGTTGCCCCCAAACGCCTGAAAGTGTGTAACCCATGACCTTTGGTTGAAATACTTCTATGGGCCAAGACCTTTTCAGTGCATCCCGTATGTGGGTGTCAATGACTTGAGCATGGGGGTGAGCGTTATTGGCAAAGTGGTGTGCAGATGGAGAAAGGGGTCTGGAGGCCAATAAGGCCTGAAGAGCTCGTACTGGGGACAGGAAATGATTGTGAATAGATGGTAATTGAACCCAATGGTAAGATTTATGATGTTGGAGAGTTTTGGTCCATTTAATCAATAGATGGGCGCCAGGTGCGGCAAATATCAGATCCTGCCTGAGTAAATGGAAGTCAGGATTGAATTTTGAAGAGCTGTGGGGAGCAATGTTGGACATTCTAAGGAAGCCATAGAAAGCAGTGAGGAATATAGCCCGAAACAGGAGGGGATCAGAGAGAATGTCGGATGAAAGTGAGAGGTTATAAAGGGTGGAGATGCCCCTGGGAGTGGGGTTAAACCAAGAATTGATGGATACACTATGGATGTATCTATGAATGGCTGGGTGAGAGGTTGCTGAAGTATCCCAGCCATATTACTGGACTTTTGAGTGGATGGAGGAAATGTAGATTGATATAACCTTGGGTGAAATTGAATTCTGGTATACAAATTCCATAAAAGCCAGAATGTTGTGAACATTACATGTGGCAGGCAAGTCCTTGAATAAAAAAAATGCAAGAAATGTCTTGAAATGCAAACTGTGAGCTGAGGAAGTGGATGGTCTAAATGCTTGCTGGATCCTCCTATAAGCTTTGTTGATCAATGGTGATGAATAATGCGTAGAACCTGAAATTAGATATTTATTCCAGCTTTGGCTAATATGAAAGTGCATCAAAATTCAGGTTAAAAACCTAGATGGGTATTTTTTCCAAACATAAGGTTTGCAAAGAGTTTGTAATAAATCTGTATCAACTTAGGAGAGTACAGGTGAGATAGTAGCTCTGCTATTTTGTTAGATTGAGCTTGAGTATGATCAATATGGAGGTCAATATCGTGTGTGGCTGTGATCAGCCAGATATTTCTAAGACACAACGAAAGCATGTTATCCCTGGTCTTCCCAGTTTGAACCACTTGAACCATGGCTAAGCTGTCACAAACAAATCTGACCACAGAATGTGACCATTCATGGGCCCACAGTTTAAGACCTATAAGCAAGTTGAGCATCTCAAGATGGACAATTTTCAACTCAAAGCCATAGATATAAAAAATTGGAGTTGCATAAACTTGATTGTTCCAGACTCCCCCCAGACTGGTGAGAGAGGCATCAATATGGAGTGTGTGGTGGTAAGGTATGTCAGGTTTCTTAATGTAGGTAATGCCGTTGAATTGAGGAAGAAAGCATAAGAAGCATAAGAACCATGTCAAATCCTAATGAAATTCTGAGGTAAGATAGATGTGTCGTTTATCTGACTTCTGCCTAAACAGGGCAAGCATCCTATTCATGAACATGCGGGCTGGGATCATGCATTTATGCAGATATAGCAGTTTTCTCAATAGGGACTGAAATCCTCTTTTTGTCAAATGATGCTTGTGTCTGACCGCCTGACACTCAATGTAAATAGACTTTAATTTTTCAGGATCAATACTAAGAGTATTAGCATCTCTGTCAATCTTGATGCCCAAACCTGTAAGAGCCCTACAATGTGGGGCTTGCTTTTCTGGATTGCTAGGCAAGCCTAACTTATGGTAAGATTGACGCCAAAGTGTCAAAATGTTGTTGTGCAGTGGCCTTAGGCGAGATATGGATATAGTCGTCAATGTAAGCAACCATGTTTATTCCAGCTTTGGCTAATATGAAAGTGATGGCATTGCTTATGCGCTGGAACGCTGTGCTCCCATGAACCCTGCTGAACGTGATGGCAGCATCAATGTATGCATCATTTTGCCATTTGATACCCAATTTCATGGCGTCGGCTGGATCCAAGCAGAGATTGCAAAAAGCTCTTTCTACACCTATTTTGGTTAAAGTGACGTTGTCACCATGTTCAGATATTTCATGGACTATATTGTCCACTGAAGGAAACCTCACAGAAAAATCTGAGGCGTCAATTAGGTCCCTGTCTTTGTGATCATTCAGTGATAAGCCAGTTGGAAATGAGAGGTCAAGAATGACACGACGCTTGTCAGTACCTTTGGGTCTAGTTAATAAAGGTGAGCAGTGTATGGGATGGTCTTTAAAGTTTAGAATGGGCCCCAAAATGGCCCCAAGGTGTTTCTCTTTGGTCAAGGAGGAAGAGACAGCTTGCTCATGTCGGATGGCTGAAAAATTATTCTTTGAATTTTGTTCAAAAAGCGATTCTGGGTGTTTGATACACAAAGGAAAGCCATATTGAAAATATTGTATGAGGACCTGATCTTTATAGTCGCAAAGATGATGCTTCCACGCTTCAATGTTGAGACCAGATTTATGAGAACCCTAACTTGTCTATAATTAGGTCCACCCGATAATTTATGTCCTGTATTTTCTTAGGACTACAGACTTTATTATCAACGTCCCTGACACTTTGAGGTGTCAATCTATCACTCAAACTTTGGGTATTCTCTTCAGTGTCATACTGTACTTTAATCACAGAGTCAATCATATGGTTCATGTAACTTTTATAAGAAATACCATATCTTTGCCTACTTAGGCAGTCCTGCTTATAGTTATCTTAGGCCAAAGTAGCTTCGTGCTTACTAAGGATAATATATGATTTAATATGACAGATGGATAGACACAGAACCAAAAACTTTCACAGACATCCATAGCACCCACAGAATGGCTCACACAATCAAAAATAGTCATTTGTGAAGTTCCCCATAGCTTATTTTGAGGATAATTGATGCATCAAGCCTTTCTGATCAGTCGTTTCAAAAACTATATTATAAGCTTTACTTTAATCCACAAATATTGAAATATTTGGCCTCCCAGTGAAAGGAGGAAAGAAAAATAGTTCAAGCCTGACTAGTTACTTTATGGTCTTTCAGTGTATGATTCTAATATGTGACAGCAAGTAATTCATCTAATTAAGTGTGAAATCTGGGTATTTAATTGTAATTAGCCCTATGGTTGCACCCCTGTATTGTTAGAGAAGTTCAGTGGGACAATACAATTAGAAAAGAAATTAAGATAAACATTATTAGAAAACAAAAGAGTTTTTGTTATAATGCATAACTATATAACTGACCACAGATAATCAACTAATGCAAAAGTTTATTTTAAGTTAATATCAAAAGATGTGATTTATTAAGAAAATGACAATAATAAGTTCCATTTCACACAATATCAGTTACTTATTTCAATTTCTGAAGTTCATATACACATTCAATGACTATGGTTGTGGAATGTACACATTCCACAGTTAAACTATTGAATGTACACATTCAATGGCTGCTTGCTGTTGAATGTGTAGATTCAATGGCCAAGCCGTTGAATGTACACATTCAATAACTAACCCATTAAATCTATACATTCAATGGTTATCTACATTCAATACAACATATACACGAATTGGTTGTCAGAATTATCAAAATGGTCAATAAAGATGTAATTAAATCTGTCAACTTTGTGAACTGAACCGTGGTATACTTGAGTACACCCATTTCTGGAGAAAGGCTGATGGTCAGAATCCACATGTGCAATCGTTGGACCTGGAGGAGAGACATGTTGTGGGGCAAAGTAGGAATTGATATCAGATGCTCTATGAAAGTTCCTAAGCAGATTATTAACATCACAAACATTCATATTTACATTAGACACAGTGTCCAGAGCATAAACATCATGACATACATTTTGCAACATAGATTCAGATAAATAACCGCCACCACAAGAGTTTAAATTCATATTATCATTGACAACAATTGGCATCATGTTATTTACATTATTGTCATTTGGTGATTTATTTTTATTGTTCACACCAAAAGTCTTCCTAAAGTGGTTAAATTGCACACTATTGTGTTCATTACAACCCAACTTAACTTGTGTACCCATAGAATTGTCATAGCTGTGATGAAGTGGCATCATTATTATTACATCTGTTCTCTGGGTGGTTCAAATTCTTGCCCTGCTTCATACAGCTGGAACAAAAGTGGGTATAGTTGCCATGAAGGCTCTCATGAGAGCATGATCCCTCATTATAATATCTACAAGGTTTCCTGTGTGGTGTTGACTAAGTGGAGGCCTGGGTGTGGGCTAGGGCTACTTGTGACGCACTGAGTCTGTTGATGGCCCGCTGAGTGGCATCGTCCCAAGATAGGTAGCCCTCTTCCACCTGGTGCATGGAAGAGGCCCATGCTAATCTCACAGCTGGCCAAGGGAGTGATACAGCCTCTCTCATTGCGAAAATCACCTGAAGGAGGGCCTGTTTCGATACTGTTGGGTCTGAGATTGCATATATGTTCAACAACTGGCCAGAGATCCATTGTGGGAGGGGGAGGTCGTCATATACCACACGCTTTTTCCGGTTGGCTGCATGGAAGCCCTCATTGGACCAGCAAAGATGTGGGGCCGAGGAAACTGTGTCATGTATATTGTATCTTCAAGACTTCTTAATCTGTTGCTTACCTTGTGAAAGCTCAGAATGAACCCGCCCTTCATATGAAGTTAACAAATTGTTCACTGCTTCAGAGATGCTGGGGTTGTTCCTCGGAGTTTGGAGGTTGGGTACCACAGCATCACGACGATCTATGGAATAGCCTGGCTGTTCCTGGGTATGAGACAGAGGATCTATGTTCGAGCTCTGGCATTGAGCACTCCTTGCGGCCTGACCTTGACTAAGGTGATGTGTAACAGATGGATGTGGTTGCGGATGTGACTGTCCGATGTTTGATATTGAGATAGGGTCCTTCACTTGACTGGCTGTATCTGTGTGATAGGGCACATTTGAGGGGCCCAGCTGTGGTGATGCTGCTTGACTGAGGCTGTGGGACAGAGGGTCTAGAGGTGTTGAATTGTGTCTTTTAACCTTATCCAGTTGTCTGGCTAAATCCGCATTTGTTTCTTTAATTTCATACAACATTGTCATGATAGCATCAGAGTTGGCTGAGGAGGTTGACGGCTGTATGACGGTTGGTAAAGTACTTACTGTTTCTTTATCTGCCAAATAAGAACCGTCAGATCCTTTTTTCAACAACTTTCCTGGCTTAAGTAACCAAAAGCCTTGCTCTAGCCAAAGCTGTAACACGCTTCCTAGATTTGGGCAACATTTTCTTTCCAGATGGCATCTTATAAATAACCACTAAAAACTATTATTAATACAACTTCTAAACTAAATAAATTTCTTGTGTCCAAATGGCGTCCACTTTAAAAGTCATAAGCTGGCGCCAAAAGCCCAGTTGCCCTGGTTTGTGATTGGCTGACCAGAGGTCAAGCCTAGGATTGAGGCTATAAACCCTAGAAGTAGTGTTAAAATTAAGGTTGAAGTCAACTGCTATGGCAGGCCCCTCACTGAGCCATGCCACATCACATCACGAAATAGCTTTCACTTACAAGCCCCAGCACAGTTTCCAGTTATTCTGCGGTCGACCAGTAAGTCATGGACAAGTTTGCACTAATGAAAACCATTTCTCATCATTTCTCTGGCCAAGGCAGGAGACAGCAAGAACAGCCTTCTGCAAATACCTGACATCTGAGGTGCAGGATAGAGACTTTCAAACATTCAGAAACAAGGCTGTAAAACTTTTAAGCAACATCCAGAGCAGGGCAGATGAAAGGAGCCATCAGACCCAGCAACCAGAGCAACAGACACTTTCTAGGAGCTGAAGTAACTTCAACATTTGTGCCATGAACACTTCAAAAGCCACAGCAACCAGCACCAGCTGCAAAGGAATATATCGAAACCATCCCAGAGACTCAGATGTCATCCAACCCACTCAGTAGAGCCAGGACAACAGCAGCAACCCAGAGGGCAACGACTTCCTTTGTAGTTGTTGATGACCAACAAGCCAGACCTTCAAGACTGCTTACTTTCACACTGACACCTATGAAGCACTTGAACCCACCGTCAGTTACCTCTGCCACAGGTGAAGAAAGTCAACACAACGTATCAAGACTCTCAAGCTTCTGCAGCCAGTGATGAGGTACTAGCAAATTGACACACCACAGCCATTTTATCCATCCAATCCGCAACAACAAACCACCTCTCTACAAACCACCACTGCACAGCAAGAACATCAGCAGCAACCAGTCCTCCCTGCCACAGTGGTTCAGGGGCAGAAGCCACAATGTGCCATCCTTGATCTTCTCCCTGAAATCACTTCTGTTGAAAATCTGTGCATCTGATGAAGATCCACTTGACACCACATTGACCCAGAGTAATATATATTCTGTATCAACCAGGGATAGCAGCAATAAGGAAAAGAAGCCCTTGTAGTTGGAATAGTCACTGCCAGATTTCTTTGGCTTCTTCATGGCGCTATGCTTCCCGTCTATTGCCCCTTTCAGCATGGAGGACATTCTATCTGGTTCTGAACTTCTCCTCCACCTTTTTCCAGTCTTCAGGGTTAGTAAAGCAGCCCAAGTTTTCATCCTGGAATTCAGCAAGGATGACGAGGCAGACCTGGGGACGAATTTACAGATATTGGTTCCTCTAAAACAGCCAGTGATACTGCATGGAGGTGGAGGTCTCCCCTGTTGGCAGGTGTCTCAGTATTATTTTCAGTTTCCATCTTTTCAAAATTTTGAGGGTTGTTTTCCCACAGGTCCACATTTGGAGTATAATAGCCTGGAACAAGCAAGAGGCTTGTTATTGTCACGTGAGACATTCTCAGAAGCACATCTCCCTCTGCTTGTTTGAATATATGCATTACTTTACAAATATAAATTTTCTATTTCAAGTGGCCATTCCTGACATATAATCATAATCAGGTTGCTGTATTTGTTATTTAATTTTTTAAACCCAAATCTGAAAACTATAATTTAAATAAGGAAATATCATTCAGTACTTTTGGTCACGTGAAAGGATCCAAATATTAAGTATTTTGGTCGACACAAAATTATTAAGGTAAATTATGAAATCCAAATATTAAGTACTGATTGGTCGACACGTGATCCTTTTTTCCCACAAATTCATGAAAACCAGAATGGCAATATCGACTGTAAGTCTGGTTGTGGTGATTCTGTACATTTCTCCAGTCTTGTCAGTTTGTCACTAGGGCTTGTTGTGGCTTTGATACAGCTTGTCTGTAAAGGTTTATGGCTTGTGCTGGTGGTTTCCCATCTTGTCATGGAGAAAAGCACCCCCGACCTCAAGTCAGATAAGGATGTAGATCCAGACAAGCCGTGATGCACTACATCTTGTTTGTAAGATAAAACTGACCCAGATTTTCCTGACCTTTTTTTTTTTAATTTTTGTCCCTGACTCCCGACTTTTGTAACCAACCCTAGAGTCATACCTGTAGCTATTGATCAGATTATGGGCCTATTGTGTCCAAACCAAAGAGCACATTGTGTTACCCATGCCATTCTCCCTTCAAACCTTTGAAGATTTTTTAGGGTTAGCAAGGTTATGAAATAACAACTTCACACATTAACGTGAAATATTTCCCAGTCTATTCAAAAGATCAAATTATTATTTAGTCTACTGCTTACCGTCGCATTACGGGTCTAACGACGGTGAAAACGGAAGGCAGTACATAAACCACAGCATTAGCGGTCACTCTGTTTATAAAAGCAGTTGAATTAATCCATCCCATAATTTATAAAGTCCGTTTTACAGCCTTGGACTTTATATTAGCTGAGTAAAACACCAAATATATGCAATTATTGCTCACATCCCCAAATATCACCCGTGCATAATATGGGTCTAATGCCACTTTATTAGCCACAGATAATAAGGCCCCAGATGGTATAAATGGTTATTTATATATTTCACTTTAATTCCAATGCAAATCCCACGTTTTGATGCCTTTTTTACCATAAAAAGCAAAAGGGCTATCCGTATGCTGTTTACAGTCCAGTTGTAAAATTACGTAATTGCAGAACAAAAGTAAACAACCTTTTGTCTCCACCACCCAAATTTGGAAACCAAGTTTTGGTGGAATAATTTACTTATTGTGATCTTGGTAATTGTGTGTAATTATTGATGGCCAGTTAATTAATTGTGATAACTGTATTTTGTTTCTTGAAATAATGCTGTGTTTATTTGTTATTCCTAATACCATCTGGTGTTCAATGTGTACATTTACCCATTTAAGGGGTAGTTTTTGTAGGTATTAAATGCATAAATTGTCATGCATTTTTTCAATTTCTGTCTCTGTTAATGAATAAAATGCAGTAACAGTTGTCACAGTACATAACAACACCAAGGAAAATACAGCGCAAGTTCTGAGCATGCACCAATTTGACAGCTGTGTCTGGTTGAAGGGGTAATGGGTTGAGCATGACAGTGTTGAAAATTTAATTAAAGGCAGGTTTTTTTCCTTATTATGTTGATGGATGTAGTTATGCATTGTCCTAAGTAGGCCTACGTTTGGTGTCTCCACATAATTTTTGATTAAAAATATGTTTGGGTGTGGGTTGCATGTATTGACATTATAATATTGCATATATAGGGACTGTGGCATTGCATTGTGTAATCTAATCCTTATGCATATGTATTGCTATTTCAGGTGATGCAGTTATTGATTTTTATATTATGTGGTATTGATGTTTATTGTGCTCTGTTACATAGATGGATTTATAGACTGGGGAAAAACCCTCTAGACTTTATTAACCTTTGTGGTTGCATAAATACATTCGGGGAAACAAAAGATACTGGTTTCCAGAATTTCCACCCTGCTTCTGGTGACAGGTATTAACTTCCATTTAGTTCCATAACTTTCTGGCCATTTCCATACTTGTATGTAAGGGCTGTACATCTGGCCACAAATGATATAATATTCGATGGCAATAAGCAATGGTACTTGTGTCTTAGAATTCTAATTCTAATTACACTTTTACAGTGCTTAATCTCCACTGAGTAGTGGACTCTTAGGCGCAACAAGGCAATAGCAATATGCCAAATAAAAGTTAAGGGACTGAAATAGGTCAGCACCACAGATAAGCAAAAAGAGAAGATGAACTAAGGAGGATATGCCTTTGCGTAGACATAGGTCTTGAGAACTTACATCAAGGGCATATAAACTACTTGTGTTGTCGCGAACTGTGGGTGGAGTTAACTGGACACAGTGTATCCATTTACCACAAAGTAGGTTTGCTGTAATTTGGATACTTTTTGCATCAACCTGACGTGTGTGCTTCTACTAGAGAGTGTATTTACTGCATTTTGGATATTGCCCATACCTTAGGCAGGGGTGTACAATTGTGTATAATCTCTGAATATCTGTAGGACATGGGATAAGGACATTTCGTGTTATCAGATATTAAAGGGATAACAGGATACAGATATCATAGTTTTATTGCACAATGCACAGATCACAGGACACATTGCAGAATACAGTGGATAAACATAATTGTCACTTACAGTGGTCAGGTCAGATTGGTTTCATTAATGTATGACAGTATGTACTATAGACAGCATACCAGTTGAATGTAATCATTATTTTTAATTGCTAAATAAATCTTCAAAGTTCAAGTTTTGCTCTTTTCCTGTTGCAATCTAAAGGCAAGCAGTAACTGCTACTGTGCTTGCCCTGTGACTGTAGGAACTGGTGCTCTTGAGATTAGTTTCAACATTATCAAGTCGATGTAACTACATATAAGAAACCACATGCCTTTCTTCATATGAGAATATATTACACAGATACATCAACTTTGGAGGAACTACTCATATAAGAATTGTAACAGAGTTCAGTTTGGCATTAATCTTATAAGTATTAATATCAAGTATTTTTATAGCAATTGGTGAGACCTACTTCTTCAGAACAAGGCATTGTAATGATAGCTATGAACAAGCCTTGGCAGAAAGTTTACTACACACTAATATGGATTTTCATCTTTCATGCTAAACATATGCTGTGTTAATTACCTCTGCCTGCTGACCCATGCATTCTACCATCTCCTATTTGACTCTCATTTATATTTTCTTCATATTACTTATGTTGACCTTATGCAATAGAGTGGCTTATTTCATTGTTCCACCTTGATTTTGACAAGTGGCACAAACTAACATTACATGTACCTTGTGATTTTGAGTTGTATTATATATACAGATCTTGAAAGTTAATGGCAATCTTTGAAACAATTTATGACCTTTATTCTTCTGTTTGACCTCACCCCGACTTACCTATATTTATCTGAAGTGTAACATCATCCAAGCTGCAGAAATATGTAAAACTACTCCCTTTGTATTGAGAAGGTATTTTGAAGCAGAGGAATAAACATCTATCCTGTAGAAGTTGAAAAGGTAAGTAGCTCTTGACAGAACAACATCTCCCTCTCACCATGTAACACCTAACAGCTACAGCAGATTATATATGTATGCTGTGTATTCCTCAGTTAAAATAAAATTGATTTACAATTGTATTTTATATTATTCATTTGTATGTAACAATCAACATGCCTTCCTGTGACAACTAGGTAATGATGAACCCTTCTCTGGTGATAGTTTGGTGAAGATGCATTACCATTGTAACTTCATTGAGGAAGTGAACAGAACAGTAACATGTGTATACCAACAACACCTTCTCACCTGTTGCAAGTGCGAAATATCAAAGATTGCATGTGATTCATACCACTCGGCCTCAAGAAATGTGTAAAATATGTAGTGATTTAATAACACTGATAAGTTAAATAATCCAGCATGTTATCACTTTAACATAGTGATTAGAATTTGTGACATAGAGCCATAAATGCATGATTACATATTGATTTTGTGAAAAGGATCTTACACAATTGCAAAATGCATATAATTGCAACTCCTCTTCCATCTGTTCATGCAAGAGTGTTTTCACCTCAATAATTAGGACAATGATTCTGGTAAAGGGTGAAAGCATGTTCAGGCAAGCAGTGACACAGTTATATCCCAATTGTTTCACAATTCTCACCTTAAAATTTGCCAAAGCTAAGTAATCACTTCCATGAAAGATTCAATGAGGTAGAATGATGTCAAGGAAGTGATAGAAGATGATTTGCAAATGAAGAAAAATCATGAGAAAAATTTAATTATAACATTATGTGATGATTGATTTATCAAATAATAATGAAAATATATCACAGCGAAAAGCGACAACAGGCGAAGCTCTTGTTGGACTTAGGATCGTAATTCATACATGTGCTGTGAAACCACTTATCACATATGTCACACTGCATCCAGTGTACGGTGTGTGTTGCTCCGGATGGGTCGTCGGGTTTCCCACATTTTTGACAATAATCCTCTGGAAATTTTGACAGAAATTAAATTACATATGATGTTACACGTACATTTATGTGGCACACTTCTATTTTCCATTACAGGGATATTGATCCATATATCTTATTAAGAGTGAATCTTCATAAATAACGTACAGCTATACTAAGGCACAAACAGAAATATTCTGGATTATGTTAACCTTTTTCACTTTATACTGTGTAAAGAAATTGCTTCACTTGACTGTTTTAGCATAAAAGCTGTGCTTTAGTGCAAGTATGACACCACTTATTAATCAAAATATATACAGGTAAATGTCAGCTGTTGACATCCAATTTGCAATTATGTACATGTTAAAATACCAAGTACCTGTTCTTTTGAAGTCCTGTCTTCAGTACCCTGAATATTGTCCTCATCTGTCAACATACGCCTCTTCCTGGTGTTCTACGAATCAGGTATAAAATTAAATAATTATAATTCAGAGTAAAAAGGTAATGGCTGGACAGTCCAGGTTGGCTGATGAATCAAACTGAGTGATGTAAACTGCTTGTGCACCTTATAATTGAAGGCATACCATTATTTTTTCTAATCTTTCGCATTTACATAAAGCAGTAGTTATTGGATCTTATGTTTTTCTTACAATAGATCTATTTCATAAGTTAACTCTTTCATATGTTCATCTTCAAGAAGAAATATACCTTCAGTCTCTGTGACTTTCGCAATGGCTCCGCATTGGCTTCACTCTTTGCACAGGACATATTGCTGTGCCCAATGGTGTCACTTGGTTCTGATGTTGTTTGAGTAACTGACTCAGTGGGAGCACCCAGGGCAGCAACTTTGCTGGGGGGACTCTGAATCACATGACGTGACATTTTTAACAAACCATGTCTCCCCAAAAAAGAAATTGACACAAACATTTAAATACTCAAAGTAATATGCAGGTGAAGTTTGACGTATTGAAATAGGAATCTGATGCATATTTATGGTGTTAATGTCATCTCGGCTGATGCCCTAGTGCCATAGGACAGGCTAGAATTTATATTTGTACTTGACCAAGACCATTGATTTGTAAATGTGGTGAATCTTGGGTGTGACAGCAAACCCTATCGCTGCAAAGACCTCCCACCTCTTTGTCTCACATTGCCGGATGGTAGTAATACTTTCACCTAATTTTTATGCCAAAACTGTTTGAATTTCATTTGTTACTGCATTTCACCTGTACCATTCCATATTATATTGTGTTAGGCCATTTGTATTACATGGAAATACAACAAATGTACTATTAACCTTCTTTGTATGTTTGATGGGTCTGCTTTTCTGCTTTTCCTTAAGCTGTTCTATTATTTCAGCTGAATTGATAACACGCCCATCAAGAACAATGCGCCTCTTCTTCACTGTTTCTGATGGTTGAGCTGATATGCTTGTTGATATCGGACTGTGTCTGTCAATGATGGGCATAGCCAACTGTAATTCAGGGTCTAGTTTCTGAATGGAATTAACCGGGTGTGGGTATAGGCCACATTTGGTACAAGGTAGGGCAGGGTTAGGTGGCACATTTGGGATATTGGTGGTTAGAAGTATCTCCTCATTTCCAACTGGACTTATTTGCGTGCATGCAGGAATGTTCAGTGATGCAACTCTAGATGGTATACACATGTACACAATATGAAAGATTTCATATTATAGAGAAATTATTGTGGAAATGTGGGTTAAAATGTCAGTTAAACAGTAACTTGAACATACATTATGTGACTGTATATGCTATAGGATGTGAAAGGTCAGTCAACCATTACCTGTGTGGATTAATGCATATGAATCTGTATTACATATTACTTATCATGTGTGACATAAAACATATTGTCCTTTCATTAGTGTTAAGTTATTATAATTAACTTTAAAACTTCAAAGTTTTTCTTCTCATTGGAAGACAAAGTCGTAGTAGTCATCAATGTAATTAAAGTAAACTAACGGTCTTTTGCGCAACTTGGAGGCATCTATTGCAGTTGGATCAAAAGGACAGATCCCTGCACGTCTGAAGGCACTCCTTACAACCTCTTTGGTAGCTGCTCTACAGGCCTGGTTCCACACTATTGGGAAATACTGTTTTGTGACTCGCGCTCTTGCAGACCTTGCGCCTGTGGCTATGCATAGGCTGTTGTATTTTTTTTAGATGCTGGAAAATTCCAACATCCAAGGGTTGGAGTAAATGAGTGGTATGGGCCGGTAGTCCCACCATGATAATCTGTTAAAAAATCATAAATTACTTACTTCATGTACATATCCTTATATAAATATTGTTATCTTTACAGTGGGTGACAAATGGGTTGTCACATTTGACATCCAAACCCAGAACTTGTCTGTGTCTGGGTTGAAATCATGCAAATAACACTGATGATATAGATTGTTGGTCAGTCTTGTACACTTTGTCACTGTGAAACTTAATTAATGCCAATGGAATGTTGACAAATTGTACTTATGGAAGGTGTGTAATTCAGGTGATGTATATTTCACCGTGCATTGTATGTCTGTGCAGTACTGATAAATGACTTACCCCTTGGTCAGTAGCTGTTTCCAACACTTCTATATCGAAGTGTGAATCATGGTTGTCTAAAATAAGGATGATCGGCCTCTCACTTCCACAATGTTTTAGGAATAATTTAAAAAACCATTCATGACATAGTTCTTTATCCATATAACCTGCACAAGTAATATCCAATGAAACAATTTTTCATCCTTTTTTCTGCATTAAATAATGATGATACTAATGAACTTTGAAATTGTAAAAAGTTACATACTTAGGTGTATAACATATTTCTTTGATTCCTAAAATTTAACATGGAATATTGTGAAGGTTATTAGTTGTCATGCAGTCATGTCAATTTAATAAATCATATTGGTAAGTTGTCCTTTACCATTGGGTGAGGTTCCATCCATCTGTGAGAGATTGGGCATGTGTTTTGAGAAAATCAAAAATGTGGGAAGAAACTCCCCATCGGCTCGAACACAATTCATCGATGTCACATGATCTATTGTTGACACCTGGAATAAATGTTTATCTATATATTTATACATATAAACACATATACATTTAAACCTCACACAAACAAGTTTTTTCTCTGTACACCCAGGTAATGATTCTACATGCTGCATTTTACATGCCTGTTTCACTCATTCTTATAAGTAACAGATATGGAACAACTGATGATGACATCTGCACCTATTAAACAGATACTGTGATTACACTTTCCAGTAAATTGTTGGAACATTATATTTTCCTATCAGGTTGTTTGTAAAGCTCCTGTTTTACCTGAGCCTTCAGCTTGTTTCAATATGACCATACATCAAGAATGGTGAAGTGACACAAAATTTTAAGGCTGTTCAGTACTCGCATGTTATTGAATTTTACATATAAGAACACATTATATGCTCCACAAGATGCATGACCTCTTGTGTTTACATACCAGTTTTGTCTAAGTTATGATATCAACTTAATGCTGTCTAACCTTTTCCTGATGACATGGTTCACCCACTATCCCATAGCACCTTTCACGGGTTTGTATCTGGCTGTTAATACCACTCTCATCTGCATTGTAGATGTGGGTAGGATCATCTAACACTTTGTGCTGCTGCAGTACTTGCTCTTTTGTAATGAAATGAAGAACATGATAAAATTTAACTTTATAAGTTTAGCCGGAAATAACAGAGTGTACAATGTACATTGTATTATATACTATTATTTTTTCTGTATCAAATAAAATGATGTTAAACATTTCCCATCACCCATGTAACTAAAAGATAAATCTCACATTTTTATGTGATACATTCATTGCATAAGTGATGACAACCTCCATATTTAAACACAAGTCAAATAGTTACCTAAAAAGTTAAAGAATTTCATGACCGTATATTCATCACTTTGTGATGCTCTTCTAGCATCTAGGGTCTGTGGAACTGTCCACTTTAGTTCATGATGTCGACTTTTAAAGGCACGAAACCATTTGTCACTTGGTCCCATATCTAGGCGAAAGTTGCTGTGTCTCAGGGAAACAGATTTCCTTTTGACCAAGTCCTATACATAAAAACAAATTGAAGTGATATATGCATAAGCACCATGAATATTGCTAATATTACACAGGGTGATTGACTTTCAATGACTTCACCTTATTATGTATAAGCATCAAATTTAAGCATTGATAATAAAACAGGTTACACACATGCTGTGTTATGTATTTGGCCATTTAGGTTGCACTGTAATAGTCCAAAATCCATTATCAGAAATGTCTTTTGGCTAATATGCATTAAGTTCCCTTCAGGTTACATTGCTTATCTCCTCAATGCATGGCATTAGTTGATTGGTTCAGTGTTACATTCCTACAGAGCGTAGAGTGTTAAACTGTGAATTTATTCACTTGTTTAGCATAGGTGGAGATACATTTAATCTTATCTTGATAGAATTATACAGGATATAATGTTTAACAAAAGACATGTTTTAAGTCTTATTTAATGTATAGTGATAAGGTTCTGTGCCCCATTGATTTTCATAAGGTTTTTCATTGTCATGCAAGCATCAGTCTTACCAATCTAATGGATCTAAAATCCTGCCTCTTTAAAGGGAAATTATGCTTGGAACAGTAAGCAATATAGTCTACAACTCCTTCTTCCTCATCATGTGTTAGGAGGAACTCCCTTCCAGGCTTGCGAAAGTGAATAACTTTTCACCTGACGTGACGCCTCAATGTCTCCTTCGGTATCCATACTTTTTGCTGGCAGCATAAATGCTTGCCTCTCCACGTTGAATGGAAGCAACAGCATCCTTGAGCACTTGCCTGTCATACTGACATCGCTTCAGCACTACAAATTGCAAAGTAAGAAGGTTTGTCCTCATGGTTGTCATTCTTATGCTTACCTTTGGGCACTTTTGACTACTAATCATATCCATGTCAACACATTGAAAGTGGCAGTCAAAGGGACACAATATTGTAAAGTAACTTAAAATCATTTAGACATTCATTTCTCTAAATTCAAATTGACTTAAAATATGTCACAACATCTATCACTGTACTGAAAAATGTATGCATTACCACTCCAAGAAAAAATAAGTAATGATGCGGTAAAAGTAACACAGATACTCTCTACTTAAATTTGTATGTGCATCATTAATGTTCTGTAACTATTTGTCTGTGTAAAGTTAATAGATAATGGTGCAGAAGTGTTAATCATTCCTTAACAGCAATTAATAATTGTCTGGGGATAAATGTTGAGAATAACTTTTCCTCTCTCAGTAAATTTCAGACTGAGAGAGATATCTTGTTAGACACTTCCACTTCTCACTTCCTGTTTACAAATGTGACAGTGAGTTACTCACGGTAGATTTTGAAGAAATAAACAAGAAATTATGTGGAATATGCTTTATAATATTTGTTACAGTTGGTAATATTAGATACTACTTTCATTACTGTGTAAGTTATACCTTTCTTTTGAGATAAATCTTCCATATTCTGTGTTAAATTTTGAATATTGCCTTTCAAACAATTAACTTGCATGTGGAAAACCACGGATGTTTTGACTGCAATGGCGGACATGTTTATGGTATTTTTAAAGGTTTGTGGTTATTTCAGTTAGTACCAGAGGGATGCCCACGTTGTGTTTACAATATATTAAAGGGTATTAACGATTTCAAGTATTCTTTGTCACTGCCTTCTGAGCATTATTTTGTGTTTATACGGCTGTTAATGAGATTAGACCCATATTGCGACTAGGCCCGTAATGCGACGGTAAGCAGTAATATAGAGCTGATTTAATTTTTCAGCGATACTGCAACCAATTTTTGAGCCAGAACTTTTAAAGACTTTGATGTGTTCTCCTCTCTGTGAGTGATCTCATGTGTTTTATGGGTTTTAAAATATCCCTTACTCTCTGTTTAGTCAGTAGATGATATTCAAAGGTGTTATCAATATTTTATAGTCTTTCCTGAATATTCTGTATATGGTGCATCAGCTTTATATTTAGTCTGTGTTAATTTACTTTAAAATTCTGGCTCTATTGGTTCAATATTGAAGTAAATGAGTATAATGTCAAGTCAAAAGCAAATTAGCATACATTATCCCTGAGTGTTTCACAAGAGTGACCAGGAGAATCTGCACTTTAAGTCATACATAGAGGTTAGTTTAAGGCCAGTTTGTTTTGCAAATAAGGCCAAACCAAGTTTCAATGGAATCCTTCAATGGTGAGATATGTCTATAAGTACAAAATAGACTCACAATTTAACATTAGAATTCTATGGCATACTAGATGCGTTGTTGAGAACCAAAGTAAAAAAAAACAATCCACAAAATAAGACTGTGAAAAGCATTGAAGTTATTCATTACATAGAAGTCTAACTGTTGAGCAGTTTGTGCATCCTTGTGAAAGGAAGAAATATTGCCTAAAACCTGCCAACCTGAATAGCTTGAGAAGAATCAGCTGGTGTGCTGATATTTTTCGTGCTATTATCGCCCTTTATTCAAATGCAAATAAAAGCTTTTGCAATTCTTCAAGCAAACCAAGTTTTATTAAGTTTGGCTGTCAATGTCAATAGAAACTAATAATATGTTTCCATGCAAACTTATTTATCAAATGAAATTGTATTCACTAAAAATAGACAATCTCATACATAATACTGTTCATCATAATAAAACTGTTCTCTTCTGTCAAGAGCGAAATAGGGTTTAATGTCGCTTTCAACACTGTACAGGTCATATCACAACGGGTAGCTTTATGGGCAGAGCAGACCAGTACATATAGTTTTGTTCTGTAAACTGCCGACCATCAAGAAACTACCAACTTTCCCACAAAGGGTTTGGTGTTTGAACCACCGACCTCAGAGGTGGAAGTACCACTGCGGCACCATGGTCCTCAGGCATCTTTAATAGTTTTCTGTGATGACATTTAAACAGACGGTTTGCCACATGAAGTGTTATCACTGTTTTAACTGTTTATCTGTAAGAGTTTACAAATACCCAAAATGTCAAAATAACCACTACTACAGTGAGCCAGTAAACGGGGGACAGGGAGGGAGCTATAGGGGATTTATATTTTAACCAAACACTATCAGCACATCCTGTGCGATATTCCAGTGTGATACGCATGGTCAATAATCCCCTGCTGTCAAAGACAATATTTGAAGAACTCAAGCCACATCCCATGTACTGTCTGTCCCCCCCCCCCCCCCCCCCCCCCCCCCAGAACGAAGCGATTTCAAGCTCCGGCAGAAATAGTTCACAGATCTACCATAATGTTCACTATTAACACTAACCTCCCCACTCTGTATAATGTACGCACTGTTTACAAATACACCCCCCAGGGAGTGAGATGTTGTGCTGATACTCACACGCCACCAACATACAGATACTTATTTATTTATTTGGCTTTTAACCTTGCTTTCCACACTATATAGGTCATATCACCAGGGTTAGTTTTATGGGCAGAGAAAATCAGTAGATACAATTGGTCAAGGTTCTGTACTGTAAACTGCTGACAAAAAGGTCAATTTATTTGTTGTTTTACGTTGCGTTCAACAGCCAGGGTCATATTGCGACGGGTGGTTTTACGAGTAGAGGTGCATACTAGTTGGTCAAGATTCTGCACTGTAAACCACCGGACATCGGCAAGTAACTACCAACTTTCCAACATGAAGTGCCTGGGCCGAGATTCGAGCCCACGACCTCAGAGTTTGGAGGCGAGCACTCTAACCACTATACCATCGAGCCCCCTGTCAAAAGGTCAAAGTTGGGGTTTTATGTCCCGTTCAACAGCCAGTGTCATATTGACAGGTCTTCAGCACTGCCACTTTTTGGGACTCAAACCCACAGAGGCGACAGCCTGTGATTAGATGCCTCACTTGCTAACCACTAGGTCACTGAGGACCTCTGCAAACTGCAGACCACCAGTAAGGAACTACCAACTTTCCCACTTAGGGTCTGGGGTTTGAACCACCAACCTCAGTGGAAGGAAGCCAAATGTGTTACCACCACAACCATCAATAAGTGTTGTATAAAAGACAACCACCTGTCTACATGGGGAGGATGTAAAATACTAAACAGTTTGACTTTGTATTTGTGGGTATTATTGAACAAGAAGTTAACATTGCAGTTAATCAGTCATGGTCCATTTGAACTATTTGAAACTAAAGTATATGTTTATTTACAAAAAAAAATCCTAATGTCTGTATAATATCAGCTTTTCATTCAACAGTTTTGTGTTTTAGCGTATGCGTAAGGTAAATTAAATAGGCTTATGGAGAAAATGAGAAAGGTAGCATACTTTGAAAAAATCCATCACACAATTTGTCACATAAATTTGACAACCACCAGTATTCGCTTTGCTTATGTCAACACATTTCTCTTCAACTTACTACTTGTTTTATTTACAATAATTGGGCCTAGCGAACTCTATGTACTGGTTTCCTCTGCCCTTCCAACTACCCGTCGTGATATGACCTGTACAGTGTTGAAAGCGACGTAAAACCCCAAATAAAAATAAACAAAATACAATAATTGGGGTCCACGGTGGCAGAGTGGTAACACTCTCGCCTTGCACCTCTGAGGCCGGGGTTCGATTCCCGGCACGGCCTCAAGTGGGAAAGCTGGTAGTTGCTTGCTGTTGGTCGGCAGTTTACAGTACAGAACCCTAACGAACTGTATGTACTGGTTTCCTCTGCCCTTCTAACTACCCGTCGTGATATGACCTGTACAGTGTTGAAATCGACGTAAAACCCCAAATAAATAAATAAATATTTACAATAATTCTCATTAAAGTACACGAGTTAAATTACAATTACTGTGTAAGGATCCCAATTCTTTAAGAACTTAGCTTCTGTAAGACCTTTGCATTGAATTTATAACCATTTCGATAAATCAAGAAGGCGTCTAAAATAACCAAGGTCAGGTTATCAATATACATCAAGGCTCAAGTTTCATTCTCAGACAAAAACTTAGTATAAACCAATAGAAAACGTATCTATAGCAGTTGAATACTGTCTGTACTTCTCAACTTTTCTGGCGAAAGTGCAGTACTTAAAGTGGCTAAGGTGAACCTTATTAGTGACACATGGTTAAAATTTAATAATAAAGCTAAAGATATAAGACATGGAGTGAGAACTGACACAGCAGCCATTACACCATAAGCCTTACAGTAAGGGAGGGAGGGTCTTGGGTTTCACAAATTTTGATTTTACGCACACTGCCTGCCATCAAAACTCAGAAAAAATGTCAAGGTTTTCTTCCTGCACTGGTGAACTGGTTCAAACGTTTTACAGACATCACGTGGTGGCCCAGTTGTCAAACCTCATGAATATTCATGAGCCTTGGAATCACTCCAAAAGTTGAAGTAACTGTTAGAAGTGTCACGTGCTTATGACACAAATAAAAGAAAGTCAGAACAAGAAGAGGCTTCAAAAGGTGTACGGGAATTCAAGTGGTAAAGGTATCAACTTTTGTCAGCATCTTTCTTGTGTGAGTGTCTCCATAGCTTCCAAGTCATCATGAAGATTGTTCTGATAGTGGCTGTACTGTGTGCTGTGAGTTTGCTGGAAGCAAAACCAGGTAAATCCTTGAGAAATTTTTGAAAAAAATATATACATTGGCTTTGACATTTAAGCACATAATTTAACGGGTAATGTTGTGCAGTTGTAAACGATTTTGACATTTTTAAGGGTTGTTCTTCAAAGTTATCTAAAAAAAGCTGTAGTGAGTGGTAACGGTTTAATTCATATGAACTGGGTATTGGCAATTGGATGTGTGAAGTTGTTTATGATTATTGGCCTTGGAGGGACGTTAGTATACTTGTGTATAGGTTTACATAATGCTCAATAATATCACTGTATGACTTGCCAGCCATCTAAAATATATAAATATTGTAAAGTTGTGTTGTTCATTTTTTAAGAATAGCAGTTTGTATTTTATTAAACTTAAGTGTAATTCGCAGGTTTAGAACGCAAACAGTTTATTGTTCAGAAGTTGTTTCAAAATTATGTGATTAATTTATTATTTTAGTTTATACTCGACAAAGACTTAAACTGTAAAATGTTCAAGGATTTAGCATTACAAAAGTCGTACAGCAAGTATTGATTATGCGGATTACTAAATTTATTTCGGCCACTTTTTGGTATTTTAGAGGTCCTCAGTGACCTAGTTGTTTACAAGTGTGGAGTCTAATCTCAGACTGTCACCTGTGTGGGTTCCAATACCGCTAGCGCCATGCTGAGGACCTGTCCCAATATGACCCTGGCGGTTAAACGGCACCTTAAACCCCGACTTTTAATTTGAAATTCAAATTTTGGTAAACAGAACTTGATCCCATATTAAAACCATGTGGAATTGTGTTACACCATAACGTGAATGTGGTGCCTTTTAAACTAAATTTTGATCTAGTTTTAAATTGCATTTTACTTCTCAAGGAACATTGTTTACTTTGGTTAGATGGATACATTGTTTTTGTAAATAAAAAACAAATTTAAATATTTATAAAAGCCTTAAATTTAAGACTGAAGTGCACATTCGGCCTTGTTAATACACATTTAAAATTGTTTGAATATTATTCAGAAATGTACAGAATTTTACCAGTACAAGGGACAACTCGTGCCCTCCTCTCATCAATAGACAAGACATTTATACTTAAGATTGAATTTTCAAAGCCTTCTACTGCAAATCCAATTGTAGCTGAGAGGTCGCTAATATATTGTCGGTGGTTTCCAATTATCAGTGACTCCAGACCCTATGTGGAAAAGATGTTAGTTTGCTACTGATGGATCAACTATATGCACTGGTTTATTCTGCCCATAAATCTACCAGTTCTGGTATGTCCTGTACAGTGTTGGAAGAGACATGAAAACCCAAATAAACACACCAAATATCAGTGTGTGGTAAAAAGTTTTAAATGACTAAATTAAAGGACAAAGACAAAGCTAACTTAACATATTTTCCCCTGACTGTGTGGCCTCCCAGTGGACAGGTTGTGCCATCTGATACAACTGTTTTATATTACTTACAGCAGCAAACACAGCGAGATTACTTCAGCAACTATTGGACACGCTGGAAAACAAAGACCAAAGAGTAAGTACAGGGTATCCATGTTTCAGTACAGTGTCATAGGTTGATACCCGCGCTGTTCTAGTAGGTTAGCTGGTTTTGCTATTTAGCATTTGCCGTCTTATTATTCACCTTGTACAAAAGACTAATGCTAAGTCCTTCATAGGACTTTGGTTGGGCAGACAAATAAATTTGACAATGTGTTAAGTTAGTTTGTATTACATGCACATGTTGTGTACAAGATTTTGTACAAGTTGCAACTGGTATTTTTAGGTCTGTACAACACCAATTTGTACAGGTTGAATGTCTGTACTGTTGAGTTGATATATAATCACATACAGAGGAGTTAAGTATGTAATTAGTCATAAATAATAGATTAAAATAAAATTGTTTAAAAAATTGTTTATATACTCTTAGCAGTTGCTTATTTTTATAAAAAGCACATTTACAGTAAACTACATTATTATGGCGCTTTGTTAAATATTCACTTGCAGTAATATCACCATTTAACAGGTAAGCTTTCATAATATACCAATTTGACACACTTGTATAAAATTAACGTTAAATGGTTATTTAAAGTTATAATTTTCAGACATTTCAAATTTAGTTTCAGAATTCATAATTGCAAGTAAGTGAACCTTCCTATACTTCCTGTCAAACTAATTAAACCAGACCCTGATAACTGGAGAAATTCTTATACTGGTTGCTATGGTTCATTTACAATTCACAAAATGGCTGAATGTGACCAATTCTTTTAACAGGAAGTCAATGTGGAGAGCCCTGTGGATGAAGAAGTAAAAGGTCTGTGTTTATCTCTGGTCACTAAGCTTTACAAGTTAACATCTCGACTAGATTTAACTGTTTACCAGAAACTACAATTATTCAGAATGGATCCTTTTAATATAAAATATTTGTAAAGTATTGTTCAAATTGAAGGAAACTGGTCTGTCTTGCACATTCTAAATATGTAAACATCAATAGTTACAACAGTTCAATGTGTGTATTCATATTTAAGTAATTGTAGTCTCGCTACATTCAAAACTGTATAGTTATCAATTTTGATAAAAATAGTCTTGTTAAATATTAAACATATGTTTTGCTTCAATTCTTTCCAAAATCCGGACGAAAAATGAAGATGGCGTCTGTTAATCAAAAGAACACACCATAAAGTGGTCACTTTAATTTGATCGACAGGTTTATTGGCAAGCTCTGTATGTGATCACCTTTCTTGGTAAAGTTTGTGGGAGAATGGGAGGTTAAAAATGTCATTCCACACGAGGACACTTAAATTAAAACAAATACATGTGTTTTAGTTAAAACTTCTTTGTTGAAGATATCATATTTAGGAAGTAAAAATATTCATTTGGGTTTTAACATCACTTTCAACACATTGTCATATCATGACGGGGAGTTGGATGGGCAGAGGAAACCATTACATACAGTTGGTCAAGGTTCTGTACTGTAAACTGCCAACTCGAGAAACTACCAGCTTTCCCACTTGAGGTTGGACTGGGAACCGAACAGCGATTTCCGAGGTGGGAGGCGAGAGTGTTACCACTCTGCCACTGTGGTCCCAGAGGTAAAAATATTGCGAGTATGTTGTTGATGTAAAGTTAAATTCAGTGAACTTTGACGTTTGACCAAAAATTCTGAAAATAAACCTGAAAGTCGATGCATGTGTACTTTTGTATTTCAGACGAGAAGAGGGCAGAATATTACCAGTTCAATGATCAACTTGTTGCACTTTCAAATGTAAGTTTTTGCAATTTTTTCAACATGAAAATTTACCGAACTGATTAGTTATATTTGTTCAAAACTGCTTTCTGCTGGTGAATATAAAGTATACATTCTATATATACTTATTAAAGCAAATAAACTTTTTTGTTGTAAAAAGCATATGTTCAAAAACTTCTACCAATTTGACCTTCTGGGAGTTTGAGGTCAAAGGACATTTCGGAAAGAATAGAATTAAGCAATTGTCTGTGGTTCAATTTTACTAGCCCTTCTTACATCAAGTAACATTGGGTCTAGACAGGAAAATTTGTAGGGACAATGCAATCTTCCAAGTTTGCCCTTAACCACCTCAGAAGATTGAAAGAAAACGGGTCTTACAACTTACTACTGGCTGTGGAGGGCCCAGAATATTTTTCCAACAATTCCAAATGTGAATCTTTAGTGGTGATTTCCCTTATATCTTTTGCAGCCACTATAAATTAGGAAATGCCTCCTTCCCCTCTTTCCTCTATATTTTGAATTCTGGCCTAAACAATGTTTAGCCTGATCCTTTGTAATTACTCGTAATTTGACACGTCTGTAATGGAATCTGAACAAATATTTTGTATTTTGTTTTTATGTTCTAAGTTAGTGTGTATTTCCAAAATACTTTTCTCAGTACTTTCAAATTAGAAAGAAAAGGAAGTTTGTTCCTCCAGACACCACACTGGAGGGGAAGGGTTAAATCACGGCATTGGGCTGAAGCCAAAGTTTTGGATACTTTTTTTCCATATAAAGTTTTATTTTTTTTCTAAACTGGTCTGACTTATCCTTACAGCCATACAGAAGTCCATATTTGTCTGGTTTTCCTTGAGGAAATGTCTGCTTACTGGGGTGTCTGTGGATGACTGTGGTTAATTTACACACCAAGTGTTCATATATTCTTTTTGTGTGGGCCTTACTGTCTCGCCAACATACTGTTGCATTTCAAACGTCTGTGTCTGTAGAAGGCATGTTTTTCTTGTAGTTTACTAGTAGTTTGTGCATGTCAATTTTTAGTAATATTCAATTTTGGGGTGCAACAGTTTCATGTTTTTTTGTATGCATAGTTAACATTTCCTCGTGTGTCCTTGAGGATATAAGGCTTTTTGAAATCAATGATGGATTTGTGTGGAGAAAGGCTGGAATAATCTTTACTGGATTGAATAATGTTCCAATGCTAACAATAATTCATAGTTTGGATTCAATGGCTGGTACGGGGCAATTTGTTCAGACACTGTATTCTTCAACAATGCTTTGCTAAGGTCACCTTAGATCCAACTTAGGAATGTTTTTCTACTTACCAAAGTCTAATGATTTCGTATTCATCAACCTCTACTTGAAGTGTTACTTGGGTTCTAAGTTAGGAAAACTCCCTGTACTTTTTACTGTAACTGTTAACTTGTAAACCAGTATATCTAAGTTTAGAAAAGTCTTATTTCACAACAATTCTTGCGTAAGGTGTCCTTTTGTTTTTTTTACCGAGTCAACTGCTTTTATGGTGAAAAAGATCATTTTCTTGAAGGAAAATGCCGTTTCTAATATTGTGTCACAATTTAATACCTGTAAAACACATTCCCTGCAATAGTTACATATTTTAAACCCATCTAAGGTACCTCTAAGAATAACTTGAAATCTAAGTACAGGTCTAAGGTGACCTTGAAAAATGGGAATGTTGATGAATATCATTTTGATTTTAGTAAAAGCTTAAGAAAAACTTATAATCCAAATTAGGAACAGCCTAAGTATTGAAGAATACTACCCCTGGTGTGTTTGTCGGTATTCATTGCTAGGATTTCTATTTGGGTCTTGCTGTTTGCCTTTCTAAAGTGACTTCTATTCTTGTAATTTCAAAAAACTAAACTAAACAGTAACACTTAATCCAGTCATTCTGTTGAGACATATCCCTAGTTCAGGAAATGTTAACCAAGTTCATAATCATATAAGATTTAATAAGGAGTTGAACACAGTTTGAAAACTGCTGTATTTACGGTTTCAGTAAAATTGTTTTATTTTCAGATCTACTATGTAGAACGGCAGATAAAGGAGAAGCTAGACCAGCTGGTGTGATCCAGTGGAATCTGGTAATGTTCCTTATTCTCAAACCACTTGCTAAATCACAAATCTGGTCTTTTATTAAGGTTCAAAGAATCCAAATATGCCGACCAAAATGGTTAAGGATTGCAGAACATATAATAAAATGAAAGCTATAACAATAACACAGAATTCTTAAGTGTATTGGATGTGTCGTAATTTAATATTTAATGATTAAACACAGGCAACGGAATTAAACATAAATTTATGTTTTTATTTCTTAATATTAATTTACTGCTAATAGACGTGTAAATGTCTGGAATGTTTACCTTCCTGTTAGTGAAAATTGAAGCGGATATATGTAGTCTTGTCCGCCAGGCATCCATTGTTCCTCACAATACAATTTTTTGCAGGATGTGTATCCCAATTAAAACTTGGCAGAAATTATTGGCATCGCAACTTTCTTTTTAAGCTTATCAGTTTTTATGTAATTAAAACTTGTGCAAGCTCCTGGCATTAAATCATTACATTCAGAAAAAATGCACTTTCTGGCAGTTATAATAATTTTTTTTTTTGCAAAAAGTTGCTGCCATTAACTGTTTTAATTGGGATTATTTAGTATTTTACTTCTCTACAAAGCAAACTATTTGACACAAGGTTACACTGGCTTCCTCCACCATAAAGCCTACCATAGTGACATGGCCTTTTGTAGTCCGACACTAAGCCCAAACTCTCGCATAAGTTCGTTCTATGGATGTTTTACCCCATTATAAACATATTTCTATATTCATTTCAGGTTGTTGGTTGCACAGGATGGGAATGTGTGAAACATGTTGACATCATTAAGATTTTGAACATTTGATTTTGCCTAAATGTTTTACTCAAGTTAAATTGTTAAAGATGAACAATTGTTTAATATGCATTTGTTATTGAGTTGTTATTGATAGCTGTAACATGTAGCTGTTACTGATGACTGTATAATAAACGTACAAATTGATTGACAAAGCTTGCCTTGTTAAACCCCTAATCATGGCGATCATCGTTAAGTTGTTTATTGTAAAAGGCTTTCCAAACCCATACTTTAAAGAAAAATTTTCCTTTTTTGATTTTCTGAACTTAACATGTGAAAATGTCTCCACGTTTTTGTGGAGTGACAAATCAGTGTGAAAAATGTTAAATTTTATTTCTTTATGGATTTTTATCATTAAAAGAAGAAACAAAATTGAAATTTGTTGAAAACAAGCAACTTATTTGGTAGGATAGGCTTATGAGATCAACCAAGCAAGAACTCCCAAACAGTTTTGAATTAAATTTGGATCTGATCAGAGATGATAACTTTAGTTTTCATACATCAGTCAAATTGGGGTTAAATTTACTTGAATTACACAGAACCTGCCAGTACAGCAGATGCTCAAACTAGTAATATTTGACTTGGCAATTACCTTCTCACTTGATTTGGCCATATTCATAGGATTCACCTATTAGACTGAAACAAACAGCAAGCACAGAGGCCGCTTAGGCCAAAAAGAACATTAGGATTAATGCTAAAGGGTTGAAGGACATTACCAATATGCTAACATCATTTATGCTTAAACAGAGTTGCACATCAAATCTGACCCTTGACATGATTCATTGTCAGGTTTCCCGACAGTCCTATTGCTTCAGGTAGAAATGTGTCGGATATTAGGACGTCAAGAGCAAGAACATACTGATCTTGTAGATGTTCATGGTAAAATGCTGGATTTCCCTTGAGTTGTCTTCATTCAATTCTAATAATACTTTTATAGCACTTAATCTTCATCTATGACATGGTCCATTATAAGCGACTTCTATTGGTTATTTTGTAATCTTGACTTTAACATGCCAATACTTGTGGATAAGCTTCCAAACATTGTACATTTTATGTCATAACAAAAATGGAGTCTTAGAATATCATTTGGGGCTTGGATTTGATATTTCTCCTAATTTTGAAATGACCAGCATACACTTGATTCGAAAGGTGCATAATCTGTTTTCTTTCCCTAATGCTCCCAATTAAGGTTTTTTGGGGGGGTCGGTTTGAAATATTTGCTTAGTCCCAGACCTTCCACGTTTGGTATTTCTCACGACTACAACCGATTCATATTTCCCGCCGTTAACAAATGTCCAGTCCCAGGCGTCCTCAGGCCTCCTCAGACCCAAATTTACACAGTCGTGTGTTGTCCCAGGCCGCCTGCGACCCTTAGTCCCAGACCTCCGTACCTTAGTCCCAGGAGGCCGGTTGTTAATCCCAGACTCAAATATGATGCATATGAATTTCATGCGTGTGAAAGTGAGTTGGTTGCATTAGTCTCCGGAAGACTCAGACCGTCTGCGGTGTCCTGGGACCCAAAAATCAAGGTCTGGGACTAAGCCCCGACAAAGGGCAACCGACCCTAACCGATCCAAACCAGCCTCCCCAGAACGTTTGGGACAGCACAAATTTAGTCTGCGATGGTCGGAGGACGCCCCAGCAGGCCTGGGACTAACAACCGATTAAGAACCGACTGTTTTCCACGCGTCGGAAATTAAAACGAGGCAATGAGCAGGTCTGGGACTATATAAGCGACTGCGCGCACTTTGTCATTGTTACTGACTGTTTGGCTACTGAGAGACATGTGTCACTGATTTGTAGGGGTTTTCAGTTTTTATTTTATATATATTATACTTGAGCTTAAGGCAAATTCCACAGTTAGAAGACACATTTTACTATATTTTATTATTTTGTCGACTGGATTATGAGGAAAGAGAAAGGAGGGAAGAGAGGAAGGAAAAAGATGGATGACAGGGAGAAGGAAAGTGAAGTAGAGGAAAGAGTTGAAGTTACAGAGGAGGTGATTGAGAGGAGAGAGGAGGAGGAGATTGAGGAACGTCCAGCTATTGAGGAAGCTGTGGAACAAGAAGAGAGGTGTGAAGAAGATATAGAATGCCATTCTTCAGCCAAGAGAGCCAGGGTGTGTGCAACTTTCACTGACAGTCAGGAAATTGCCATTGTGGAATTTGTAAAGCAGCACCCAGAACTGTATGACAAGGAACATCCACGTTTCCATGACAGGACCAGAAGAGAGGCTCTCTGGGCAGAAATATCTGCAGAACTCAAGCTCCAGCCCTTTGATGTGAGACGTTGGTTCGAGTCCCAGCAAACGCGTTATGGAAAGCTGTCTGAGCTCCAATCTGTCCAAGCCCCGAGGGAGATGACCAAGAGACAGTCCTGGGTCTACCAACAGATGGGTTTTCTTAAAACCCACATCTGAAGAAAGGGGGCCAACAGAAGTTCAGGTTTTGAGGCTAGTCCAAATACCAGCAGGCAGGACGAATCACGTGGGTCAACTACTGACACAGAACACCTTGAGTCCAGTGTCCTGAGGGAGAGGAGTCAGTCCATCATTACATCTACACCCGTTTCAACGACAGACTCCAAGATTCTCGAACACTTTGAGCAGATGAGGACACTTATCTCAGGTTTTCTGCATCAGAAGTCAGACAGGCAGCCCTTCTTTGACTACGTGGCATCAGAGGCCGAAAAGATGACTCAAGAAGAATTTGAAGAATTAAGGGGCAAGATATTTAGAGATATCGAAAGTATTAAGAGCAACCATAGATGTCAGCCATTGCCGAGAAAATCAGCCACTGTTACCACGGAGTCCCAGCGGGTCGGCCTACTGTCAACAACCACTCCACAGGTGTCTAGTTCCACTCAAGCAGCAGCTAGCAGCAGTTTTGTGTACTATACACCAAGCCCCATTGGCTTCAGCAACCCTACATCTGTCCTAACTGTACAGGACGAAGGGAGCAGACATAACCTGAGTGGATTATTAAGCCAGCTACCTGATCTGACATCAACACAGATCGTCGAGCAGCCTCAGCCGCAGCAACCGCAGCAGCAACTCTTTACTATCACCACTTGAGCACCGCCTCAACAGCAGCAGCAGCTTCCTCAGTAGCCATCCAGTCAGGGCGGGTCTTTGTCCTGCCAGGCCCTTTTCAGGGCCACCAAATCTTCCAAAAACTGCAAGTTATTCCAATTCCCCTCCCAAAATAAAAAAGTTCAGTACAAATACTTATCACAAGAAAAAATAAATTAAAGTCCAACACCCACACCACCCCAAACATGAAATAAATAACCCATGGTACCGCACATAACAAAAAAGGCTACGTAAAAAAATTATAAATAACTCCCAATATGGCCATTAATCAGCCTATTTTTAGATTAAAATCCATGGGATAGTTTAAACTCTGTAATTGAAAACCCCAACACTTACAGCTTCCCTAGAGTTAAAAGGCATTATTACATACTTACCAACCCACAAACAGACAAACCCAATACCAAGCATAACCCCCAAATAACAAACCCAGTACCAAACCTAACATCCAACTACCAAAAACAAACCCAACACCAGTAACCACCAACCAAGAAACACACAAACCCAAAAGTAAATAGAACCCATGCCAACAAACTGACAAACTATTTTGCAAACACAATCCCCCATTATTGAAAACAAAACTAGCTCCATGGTTATAATTTCCACATATTTATGAATAGAAGTGAAGATTTAAAATTGAAGATTTCCATGAAAACATTTCTGCTACAAATAATTTTCCAACCCATGAACAAAAAAAATTGGTGAAATTAGGATTTGGATTTTAAAATATATACAAAAATTATTCAATTTAGGATATTATGTGTGGCTTTGTGTCTGGGTTTTAACACTGGGTTTGTCTGTTTGTTGGGTGGGTAACTTGTGGTTGTCTGTTTGTCAGTCTGAACAAGTTATGTTTGGCATGGGGTTTGTCCGTCTTTACAAGTTATGTTTGGCATGGGGTTTGTCTGTTTGTCTATCTGTACAAGTTATGTTTGGCATGGGGTTTGTCTGTTTGTCCGTCTGTACAAGTTATGTTTGGCATGTGATTTGTCTGTTTGTCCGTCTGTACAGGTTATGTTTGGCATGGGGTTTGTCCGTCTGTAGCAAGCATAGCTGATTAATTGTTTTTGGAATATTTGGTAGTCCTGAAAAGGACTGTTATAGTTAGTCCTGAAAAGGACTGTTTACTGCAACAGGACTTATATTCTGCCATCTTGCCAGGCCACTGCTCCCTCATTATTGAAGTAGTCCTTCAGGTAATCCCTCTGTCTTTTGGCCTCTCTAGCAGGGTTTCTGTCTTGGCCACCACCAGCAGCACCACCAATCAATCCACAATCACCAGGCACATCATCATCATCCTCCCCAGGCTGCTGACCAGCAGGTTGACCTTGATACTGGCTTCTGAGTATGTTGTGCAGAACCACACAGGTCATGACAACTTCTCTAACTGTTTCTGGGGGTAGTTCAATGGTGGTCCTCATCACTCTGAATCTTGAAACCAGGATGCCAAAAGCGTTCTCCACAACTCTCCTGCCCCTTGATATTCTATAGTTGGCAATCCTTTCCTCCCTTGTTAACAGCCTTCTGCCACAGGGTTTCATGAGCCAGGTCTTCAGGGCAAAAGCATTGTCTGCCAGAATGAAGTAGGGGACATCTCTACCACCCTGGGTTATAGCAGCTGGGTCAGGGAAGCCTATCCTGCCATCTTCAATCCTCCTTTTCAGCTGAGAGGCATTAAATATCTGGGCATCTGAACAAGATCCAGCTGTACCCACATCCACCCATCTGAACTTGTACTGTCCATCTACCAGGGCCAACATGACAATAGACAAGAACCCCTTGTAGTTGTGGTAGAGGGCTCCAGAGTTCTTGGGTTTCTTCAGGGCCACATGCTTCCCATCCAGGGCTCCCAGGGCATGTGGAACATTCCACCTGGATCTTCCAACCCTGAACTGTCAGGATAATGTGTAGGACTCCCCAGTGGCCAGATATCTGATGGTGAGGGCTAACTTCTCCCCAACGCTGATTGGTGCTCTGTAGTTGGTGGCCTGCCTGGCTAGATGTGGTTCCAGTCTGGTCTTTATCATTTCAAAAAATTCAGGGATCATCCTCATGTAATTGGTGAATCCTGGAATGTCTGTGGCATACAGATCAGCCATAATGTTGTGGTAGGCTCCCCTCTCCTCTCTCTGCAGTAGCCATGGCCTGACCCACATGTTGTGCCTTCTTCTAGGTCTCTGTATGGGTGCTAGTGGTGCTGGTGGTGGTGGTTGCTGTGCTTGACGTAAAAAATGGAAATACATGATTATTTTTAACTGAATTAAAACCAAAAAAGTCCTACGTTGTTGTTGAATCTGTCTTCCATTAAAAGGTGGCATCCTGCTGTGTTCCTAGAAAAGGAATGGTGATTAGATCGCGGATTTTATATATATGTACCCAGAAAATCCAGCAACTTTGCAAAACAAGAATCAGCGATCCTGGTCTGGGGAAGACTGAGGAGGCCTGAGGATGCCGGGACTTAATCGTGGGTTGGTCGGCTCTTAGTCCCAGGAGGCCTGAGGCGTCCTGGGACCCAGTCGGTATGTGTATGACAGGATCGTGGTTGAAACCGACTAGAAAACTGGCTTAGTCGGTTCTTAGTCCCAGACCAGTCGGGGACTGTCTGCGGCTGTCTGAGGCGTCCTGAGGCCGTTCTGTACTTAATCCCAGACTTCAATACCGACTCAGTATTCCTGCCCATTTTTGTTTTTTTTTTCCACCGACTGTCCACGATTAAGGGTCCCAGACAGGGTCGGGACTTAATCTTTTGGTGGAACAGGGGCATTAGGTTTGATCAGGGTTCTTTTAACATTCTGTTAAATCGGATATTCTAACATGATACAGATGTGTCCGCGAATCTGATTGGTCGAAAGCTATTGTAAAAAACCCTATAGACATGTTGGCGGTTCCGATAATAACCCTCTGCATGAATAATTGATGAAACAGTCTTTGTAAAATCGTTTAATATCAACAAATTTGCAATTATTAATAACGTTAAAATATTCTGTCATGTTAGAATAGGAATAACGTCCTCCAAACCATGGTATACACAGAATTTTAACATGGTTTGAGACAAGAAACTCCTTAGGCTTTGCCTTTGAGGTTTATAATCTCAAACCATGGTAAAAGTCTGCGTATACCATGGCTTGTCGGGTGTTATTCCAAAAGAATTGGAGGTAAAGCACTTAATTCTCCATTAGTGGGAGTGAAAATCCAGAGGTATAAGTCTTCTTTGACCACAGCCTAAATGTCCGTCAAGGTGGTGAACCAAATGCAGAATATTCAAGGCAGACCAAAAAATTAGTACTTCCCCTGTTGTAGACATTTGTGATCAAATTTAAGACCCAGCTAATTTTCAATCCGGGGCGAAAAATCGTTAAAACTGAAGATGGATTTGCTTCCAATAAAAGGATTTATTGCACAATCCCAAATATTGACCATGTGACCTGCTTCTAAACACCAAGTCAGAATCAGTCTAAGGAAGTATTCACCATAATCTCATGACTTATTTTCTCTTGGGTCTGTTGCCCGGCTCCGTTTTTACAGTTGTGTAAATAGTAATGGATACGATAGGCTGTAGCACACAAAACTCTGTCACAACTAATTTGGGAGAATGATACTCTCTGGCAAAGGTTTTTAACAGATAGAATGTTTGAGCTATCAAGTGATTACAACATTGGAACCAGAGTATTATTAGCCCCTGGGGGGGGGGGGGGGGGGGGGGGGGGGGGGGGGGGCAAAGAAATAATACACCAATTGGGTTTTAAAATTATTTCTAATTCTTTTGACATATGTACATTTATTTTATATTTACAGAGATGTTTAATTTTGTTTGGTTTCTGATTTCGGGTATCTAAAAGCATTTAAAAATTGTAACATGAAAACGAGGGTCAAATTAGACAAGCTAAGGTCAGGCAATTACAATGACCTCAGCTTGTAATAAGGTGATATTTAAAGGGATGACGAGTCATATTTAAAGTCAAACTGGAAAACGAGGTAAAATTTCGAATGATCTTGGAATGATCTTAAATCAGGCACAAAGGTGAATATGAGTATAAATACCTGCAGGGACAAAATAGTTAAACGCATAGTAAATCCATGGTTAATTAAGTTCATGTTAACCCCAGACTACTGAATGTTATTACTATCTTCTAAAGGTGGAGGAGAGGTGTGCTGAACACACGTTAACCAGTGATACTAGAGTTTGAAATAAAAGTTGTGACAAAAAATTGGACAACCATAAGGTACTTAACAAACTGTTTAGTATTTTGTAAGCAAGAAAGTGGCATCCAAAACCAAACTAAAGGCGTAGGGCAGCCTGAAAGGCGAGAGAAATCGGGGAAGCTGAGGAAAGATAAGTCCATACAATATCGGACTTCCAGGTGCCATGCTCCATAATGTACCCCAGAGGAACACCTTGTTGAATGGCCCACATTGCACCACTGCCCTCTTAAATGCATGAAATGTTAATGAATGAGGAAGGTCTAAAGTTATTGAAAGCTTCTTTCAATGCCTTTCTAGGTAGGGGCTGAGGTGCTATGCTAGCACTAACACACAAGCGACAGCTACATGGGAAACTGCCACCACTAAGTATTCTGTGCATGACTTCAAGTAAAATACCAAATAGTTTGAATGACATCTCTGTGCGAATTGTGATAGCAAGAACTAACATTCCAGTTATTAAAATGACCCGTTTAAAGCTTAAAGTTAGTTTTTAGACACGAGCTCTATCGAGGCACACTCTTCCAGGAATCGCTTGTTTGGTTTTTCTTTATTTTTTGTCTTCAGGCTTTCATGGATTGTGGAGTAGTGTGATGAATATATGTCTCTCCGCTGATGTTAAGCCACAATGGGCTACATTAGTACTGGGATGGGTGACCCCTTCAATTCAATACTACTGTCTCTGATGGCTTTGTGGGTCACCGTAGTAGACCAAAACCTCTTTTACAATAATCATTATTTAATGAGATGACTTTAAGTTGGAGACATGATGATGACTGTTCAAGACCACTGGTCTCGCATATCTGACTGGTTGATCTTTCAGGTGTCAGTGCTTAGATGAAGATCCACTTTGTGTTCATCCTCATCTCAAAACTTCTACACTTCACTGAAGACACGATGATGACTGTCCAAGACCACTGGTCTCGCCTTTGGCTGGTTGATCTTTGTGGTGTCAGTGTTCAGATGACATCTTAATTATATCAAGGCAACTGTTACCGTGGGATTACCGCTGGTAAAGTTTTACAGCTTATCGCTTGTGTTTCATTTAAAGTCATAACTATGGAAGACTATATGTGCCTGTGGCTTAGGTAGCAGGAAGCCATATTGTCAGGCGAGCGCCTGCTTGTGTTGTTTTGGTGTGGTGTATAAGATGCAGTATATGGACAGGTAGAGATTGTGCTCAATGATTATCTTCATATCATGTGCTTATCTTTAATCTTCACTGTTGTTTGGCGCTCTCTGAGGGCTCCAGTTATGTTATGCTTACATCTGCAAGCCAGGACATGGTTGGACTAAGGATCTGCATTCCAAGGGACTTTTTTATGTAATCATTATGTTTTACAGTACTACATTCTTATTACATGTCACTTATAGTGCATTATCCTTTAACTTGTGTTTTATCTACAATGTTCTCATTCAGAATTTTATAAGTATTGCAATTGCCTGGCGCATATATTTTTATTGCTAAGTTTTTTCTAGTCATATTTACTCATGCTTTTATGCTTGGCAGATATCATTAATGCATATAGTCTTTATTTTGCTTGGGGCCTTGCTTACTCTAGAAATACATGTTCTTGTCTGGAACCTTTACGCTGTAATTTCATTATAGGGTAACTAGTTAACCATTGTCTACTGTTATATTTACTATTTTACTGAGTTTACTTTGTTTGACCTTTGACCTTTGTAACTGTTATGTATTATCAGGTCATACTTCTATTCTCCTTTTGGAGTAGGGTTTAATGTATTATGTCATAATGGCTCTGTAACTTTTAGTGGTCGGGTTGACCTTTATCTGACCTTGTGGAAAAGTGTCGCAATTCATAATGTCTTGCTTTATAATTATTGTTTTAGTCAATTACTTTGTGTGACCTTTGACCTTTTAACTGTTATATATATTCTTAGGTCATGTATTTCTTACCTGCTGGGGCAGGGTTATTTGTTGGGTCACACAATACTCTTTTATGCTTGATGGTCAGTTTGCCCTTTCATCTGAGTTATATATACTTATATCAAAGTCAAACTGCCTTTATTGTTGTTGTTGATGTGCATTATTCATGTTGTACATTATGTTTTAGTAGTCACATTTATTCTTTGTTGTTAATAAATAATAATCCCATTATGCATTTTATTTGTTGGTTGACTGGGGGGATATTCTGTAAATTAAACCAATCGGCACTATCTTCAATACACTGTGTCTCTTGTGCAACACATATAAATCTGGCGAAATATTGTTTGCCAACCCAGATGACATTTTTGTGTTTTTGTGTAGCAAAATTCCTAATATTTAAATGTAGAATCCTTTAAATACTTTTTTAAATGGAGTTTGAATTCTCTGAATCCCACCGAACCTGCGGCTGAAGCACATGCTCATTCTTATATCATTTATGCCCTGGTAATTTGCTTCTCACTTAACTGAGCCATGTTCATCAGATGTGTGTATTAGACCAACAAAGGAACAACCTTATAACGTGATAGAAAGGACATTAAGGGAAACTAATGCTAAAAAGGTCAAATGAGACTGCCATTGTGGTGACCTCTTTTGTGCTCAAACCAATTGGTTACAAAATAAATCTGACCCTTGACTGATCTGATCCATGGCTAAACAATATTTCCTGAAAGATTTATTTTTTTGTAAAATCACAAGGAAGATTGATACAGATATTAGGTCTTTAAGTGGTAACAGTTTGGCCTTATAGTAGATGTCAAAGACAAAACCGTCGACTTCCCTAAAGGAACACTGAGTAAGTTTGAAAATAAGTTCATTGTGATGTTTTATATCCAGCACAGTCAATAAAATGGGGGGGGGGGGGGGGGGGGGGGGGGGGGGGGGTTCACCGATGAAACCTTTTGCATGGAAGCAAGAAGTTGATCACTAATTTATCAGATTTCGGGTTTAATTTACAAATACTACTAGTTGGATCTTCCTAGAAAGAAATCAGAGGATGTGTCCAACTTACATCCCGTTAAATTTTTAGAGTGATGCGTATCATCATCTTGAAGAAAAACAAACAAACTTGGTTTTAGCTATTTACTTATTATTACATACAATGGCAGAGGTCTGCACTCTCCAAGGTAATTCTGCCTAATTCTGTCATTTTCTTTGGCACTATTTCAATTAATAAATAAAGTTTCAGTTTGCCAATTAATAATTCGATATTGCTATTGAATTTCCTCGTTTTGATACTTTACATACATTTTATTTCTATTAGGTGTTATTTGTCTTGCACCTCAGTATAACTTACAATGTAACTTCTATATGTAATGATGCACTATACTATTTCCCCAGGCTGTTAAATTTTAATTAAGAGTGATGAACAGAAAAATAAAAATATTGTAATAAAGCACTCCAAACATAAATATGTGTTTACATTTGTAATTATGCATCAAACACATTAAAGTTTTTATATCTGAAATACTTGAAGACACACCGCTGGTCAGTGTCCTTGGGTTACAGTCTATATATGGTAAACTTGAAACAAGTGGGGGTTAAGTCACGTGTGACATTTTGTTTTCAAAATAGACCCATAAACTGATTCAAGGGTTTTGATCAATTAGAGACAGAAAAGTTATATTTTTAATGTTTGATTAAATATTAGGGGATTAATATTTGGCACAGTAATAAAGGGATAACACACCTATTATTTGAGGTGTTAACATTGACAATATATGAAATATTCTTTGTGTTAATTTAGTTTAAGGAAGATATGACATAGCTGTACGAATAGGACTCTAGAACCAACTAAAAGTTTGTAATATTTCATGAAAACAAAGTTATCACAATATCAATCAAAAATAAATAATAAAAAGTTGGGGTCACTTCTCAAAATATTGTGTAATCATTGAAGCAAATGACAAAAATATAGTATCGCACTGATTAGAGAAATTATTTACAATATGCCAAGTAAAACAATGCTACATTTGAGGATCACAAATTATAAAAAATATGCTTTTACAAAAATTACCAGTTGGTATTAAAAGTTTTGTATAAAACCACAAGCAATATCCTAAGTTGACATGCAAGCATAATTGAATGAAATAGTTTAGAGATTTTGTTTCATTCCTTAAAAGTTTGACCACTACTTTAGATATTTACCGGGGATATACACCAATTGGGACATCAAATATTGTCTGTGGCCAGAATTCTTTAGTCTGTGTTTAGTTTCGCCCCTGCTAGGTTACCAAATGTCTAAACAGTCAGCAGATGAATTTATTCTTATCGTAAGAAAAGACACTGTAATCTGCATAACTCTTTCAAGTTACCATCAAATTTCACAGAACCTTTGTGCTGGTTCTCACTGCCTTAGAATCTCACATATAATGTAGGTTTAGTGCTATATATGTACTCTTTAACTTACAATCTAAAAGCAATGATAGCTGCTAAATAAGATATTAAGGCACACAAAGTTTAAAACCTTCAATAAACTGGTGACTTTGTTATGGCCAACAGAGCAAGCGCAGTAAGAAGCAATCACTACTTTCAAGTTACATTAGAAAAAGACAAAAAAATTTACTTAAAATATATACCAATTAAAATAACAATCATAGTCAAATGAGATGCTCCTAGTAGTTTATACAATAATACAATGGTGAATCCAATCTGACCTGGCCACAGTCCTATCCATGTAATTAACAATTAAGTTTGTCCGCTACATCAACTAATCTGTCCTGGCATCTATTCGGCATTCATTACCACACATATGTCTGTATCCAATGATCAATACTGTCCAATAACACAAACATCTATATCAAGATTCAGACTGTCTGCACAATTTTCTATTTACTCCAAAATATGGATACCATCCAAAATACAGGAAACCCACTCTCTGGTAGATCCACACACTATATCCAGTTCATTTTAACAAGAGTTCACCACAGTATACAAGTTCCAAAGACCTCTGTCCTTGAAGCACACCAGCTTAAAAACTGCTGTGAGCAGGATTAAAACCTTTTATATACTGGAGATTGTAGAAGGTTCTAGGAAATGTATACTATACAGTGACCAGAAGGCTAGAATGAATACACATTACATTTCTAGGAGAAAAGGGTGGTTTTCCACCATCTATAAAAAAGATGATTCTAGTTTTGTACAAGAGTGGTCAGCACTAGCTAGAGCAAGTCAGTAAGTTACAGGGGAAATCAACAGTTAAATGCCATTATATCATGAGAGAACAATAGAACTCTGCAGCAGCCGCAGACACCATTGCTCCATTTAAAATAAATGCTTGCAGAGTGCCCTTAAATGTAACAACTTCAAAGTATGATTTTTCACAGCTTAACACACAAAGACTTATTTCACCTTATCAAAAGCTTTCGCAGATACAATAATTCTTATGCTATATTAAATTATAAAAAAGTAATATAACATACAAAAAATGCAAATTAATTGTTTCTTTGGCACATTCTTATCTCAATGTATTTTACATATGCATATCTTTTTATCTCACTCTGTCTTGGAATGTATTAATATTTCAATTAGCCATCATGCACTGGTCCATCAAATTCATCCAGGTCAGTTTTGCTTGCTGTAACTGTCCCCTGTTTCTTGGCAAAATACCCTGCCTTGTGTTTGGTGTAGATGACGAGGATGATGCCCATTATGAGAACTGTGGCTGCCACAGAGCAAAACATGGTTCCAAGAATAATGCCAACCAGATTGTATTCCTTCTCTGAAGTTAGAAAAACAAGAGGTCACATTCCTTGCCACATTTCATGGTGTAAGAACACCAAATGAATAAGACACCTATTAATTTCAAAAGTTAAATTTTCTATTGGCAGATTTTAAATCCAGCTAGGTAAAATCACAATTCTAATTTTGCCTAGGGGAAATCCTTGTTCTTATTTCATTGAGGAGGATTTAAAATCGTCCTGTATTTTAGTTTGGACTGCCTGACACACATTATATATCTATTCTCGCATAACAAGAAGATCTGCCTGTCATTTTTGGAGTAATGTGAACATGAAATTCTAAATAATTGAAAATAGAACCTTTAAAAAAGGATTGGTTTTATCTAATTGTGATACGGTTCATTGCCAATATTTAACCTCATTCCTTTGGCCAGGCCTTACACAAATAATCAAAAAAATTCATGAACGTCCTTTTAATTACCTCAATTAGAATTTATCAAAATACACAGATAGACAAGCAGATTAATAAACAAACAAATTAATGCAATCAACAACAGAACCTCCTGGTGCAGGTAAGTTTTACCACCATTTTAGTTCAATTAATATATATTCATTAGGCATTCTAAATAATAGCTTATAGATTTCTAGTTACCTTTGTGAGCTTTTGTATAAACTGAACATGAATAGCACATGCAATATTCCAAATAAACAGGGAATATTTTTAAGCCAAAGAAAGATAGGATTTGCATGTAATTCTATATTTCACAGTACCTGTTAGAGCTGTGGTCGGTGGGTCGATTGTTGTGGTGGAAATCAAATCTAGTGGACATCTGTCTATACATGTATAAATATCTGGTTCGACACATTCTTCTGACTGCAGGTCAAACACACAGGCTGCGCCTACACCTAACCCACAGTCAGTAGAAATGCATTCTCTGCATTCCAGTCCACTGGTAGCATTGCAGAAATAATACACTTCACATTGAGAGCGATCCGGGTATTTCTTGTCTTTGACACATGGATCAGGAACAGATAAGCAGGGGCCTGGAATGGGAAACTCATAAATACTGAGACCTGCTTGATTGAAGGTTTTTTTTCTATTAATTTATGTGAAATGGAATATATGACATCAAAAGTGTTGATAATGATATTTCATGCCTTATATTTCCACAAGAATCAGATAAAGATTTCAATGTGTAGTTTTTGCCTCACACATGAGCAAACAAAAATCTATTGTATTTTCATTGCGCGACTATATTTTCCGACCTAAAATTATGAGAAATTAAGACAGAGATGTAAAAATTGGTGACCTTCTATTGGTATCTTGCTGTGTTCTTTTTTATGTTAAACAATTTTGCTACCTGTAAACCTTAAAGACCTTAAAAGTTGTATTTATGAAGATATATTTTAACAGCTCAAATCGTAGACATCAACATTTCTCTAACACTCGAAAACAAGTAGGTCACAAAATGTTCTAGTAAATAGCCAATCAGTGACTAAAATTGAGCTCTAAATGAACGAACTGTCATAATTATTATGCTTCCATTAAGTGTATCAAGTGACTATTAGCAAGTTTATTATCATAAAAAGATCTAGTTTTGCGAATCACACATTACAAACAATGACTACCAGGTAAGCCCATTCCATTATGTTTAACTGGTTCTCAATGCCAGAAATACCACCAACCTTCTAGAATGAAAGAATAGTACCTGTTTCAGGCGGTGATGTAGGCGCACAACGGTATTGGCAAACTGGTGAAATTGCAGTTTCAATACACACACAGTCATCTAAAGTAAATTGAGTCCCAGCTTGACAAGTTCTTTTTTCCCATTTTCGTGTTGGAAGACAGGTATAATACACTGTACAATCTCCATCTGGATCCCCGTGTTGCAGGTAATCTCCAGGGTCGCAGTATTCTGGACGGTGACAGGCGTCAATGCATGCCATAGGTCTAGACTCGTTGAATGTCTGAGCATGAAGGATACCTGAACAGGAGATGAGATTTCTCTTAATGGAGCTTCTTTGGGATATAATTATGTGAATTATTATGCATACAATGAGTCACTCAAATATTTGTAATAGGAAGGTTGGGACAAATGTTTGAAAGCACATCACATGCCATTGAATGATTGCTGTGAGATTCCTCAGTCATCTCCTCATTTGTAATGGAAACCTTTTCATTTGGACCTGGTAAAATTAAATAGAGAGAGATTATTGAGCAAATGCCTGCAACATTACATATGTTGTAATTTTCTGTTCTAAAAAATTCCCCAAACTGATTCTAATTGACTTCGAATAGGGTTTTTATAGTGTCACTATTCCTTTTGGAGTAGTACAGTGACCTATTTATGAATTACCAATGAAATCATTTAACAAACATGTGGTGGTGCTTGAAGTAAGCACCAAGTGTAATATGGATGGTCAGTGGTGTACAATGGTGACTAAAGCTCAGTAAGCTATGTTTAATATGCACTCATTCTGTTGGAGGAATGAAGGACTTAGTACACCTTTTCCAAACAGTGGTGCCAAATGTGTCTGTTCGTCACTGGGTAAATGGGACTTTTGGAAACTATCTGACTTGTACAAAAATATACTTAATTTCAAAAGGTATCTGCACTCTGGTGCTCCACAGACATTAGACCAACCATTTGATTTCAAAAGAAGCAACAGTTTAACCAAATTCACATTTTTTTTGGAAGAGATAATGGTTGCTTACAGTGTTTGATAGTCACAATAATAAAATTTTAATTTTTGATACAACTTGATTGATGCCAAGTGGGCTTAAACAGCTGCAATTTCAAAATCTTAACCAACTTAGTTCTCCTTTTCCTGCGAGTGTTAATTTTATCACATTTTGGTGTGCATAACTTTTACAATTTACTTCTAACTCTTAGTTCTAACTAAAGCCTATGAGCAAAGGTCCAAGATCAAAGACCTAGCTTCTATGTTTAATTCAAAAGCCAGTGTGATATTTGTACATCCTTTTACAGTATTTTATGCATTGGGCTTCGGGCTCCAGTACAGCCCATGGATAAAGTTTGGTGTATTGGTACTTTAAACTGATATGATACACCAGTCTGTAGGGTCAGTGTTTTGAAGTAACAGTTTGGCAATTGTGAAGTTTGGGAAAGCATCATTTGTAACATGTCTACCAGAATTCCTTTTACAGAGTCTAAAATAAATGACTAATAAATACAACTTTTACTGGTGTGTAAGACCAATCAAGTTACAGAAGTGACAATTACTTGGTATTTCCTTTTTTCCAAAATATCCTGCAAAAGTGTTCCCATCTAAGTAAAGTACACTCCCTTGACACTTATCAATTTTTCAGGCAAAATTGCTTCTTTCTTTTAACTGGTCTATTTTTTACAAAAGTAAAAATTCTGACAAGAAATCCACACAGAGAAAAGTTATTCAACGTTTTGTCAGCTGTGGAGAAAAGCCTTACCCCATTTTAAGACTGTTTATAAATGCCTTTTCATATAAAGTACAAAGAAATACTGTTTCAAAGCTATGTATCATTTATTACTTTCAAAATTGCATTTTTTAGTATTTACAAAATAACTTACACTTTTATTATTCTACAAACAAAATGTGAAAGGAATTAGGCTTAATATTCACAATATAAATAACACATGAAAGAACATGTTCATTCCATTATTAACGTCAAGAAGTAAACAAATCCCAATATAAACGAAATAACTATTAAGTTCAATTGCTTGTGAAGATTCTGAAGATTTCATTGCAGTATTCAACCCTCTCATCTCTCTCCCTCTGTAACCTCTCAACTTCCTCTATCTCCTTCCACTCACTCTGCGCCCTCTCCTCCCTCCTGCTCTTTACAGTAGTGTTTAGAAAATCCAAAAGCCCGTTTGCCATCCAGCAAAATTTATGTCTGTTCACTAAATCCTGACTTTATTTCCAAAAACTCCAAAAACCTATCTTGAGCTTGCCTGTTGCTATAACCACCTTGTCTGTATGTTTGTACATCTTATCGGTCTGTGATGAAATCAACTATGCGGACAGAGACTGGGAGACTTCCCGTCTTGATGTGAAGCCACCAAGTCTTGTCTGGGCTGATTACCACGGGTTGGTTTCCTTTAATGTATGGTCTGTTTTGTTCTACGGCTTGTTGTGAAGTGAGGTTGGAGTACTTAAATACGACAGGCCAGCAAGTTTTTCTTAACAAGATGGTAAAACTATAGGATCAGACTGGAAGTGACCAGGATAAGATGTAAAAAGACAAGGAGAAGCCGGTGGGCAGACCCATATTTGGAATGAAGAGTCGGGGTGGATCATTGAAACATCAAACATGTGGAACAGTGGTGAAAGTTTAAAGTTAAAATGACGTTTTAATATTGACTGGATTCCCTATATATTTGACCTTTTACATTATTTCTTCAAATATACTTTACTTATTATTAATACCCAATGGTTGATAATATAATCAACCCATACACCATTAGACGTATACAAAACCTTTGCATGTCCCATCTAGCACACTAGAGAGAAGGCTAAGATAACTTTTATCAATTAAATGAGAATTTAGGTAACTAAAGTCTCAGAGACATGCAAAAACTGGAGTCACATAAAATTCTCTCCCAGATATTTACGATGTTTATGAATTAATGAGAATACCCTGTAAACTGGTAAAAAGTGTGGGAGACTTAGTCACAGGCAGGCGACAATGTAATCAATCTATGAAGTTTTGTTTGTAATTGGATTTCTTGAAAAATTGTGATATTTAATCATATTTACATTAAAAATACATTTATAGTTTTTTTTTATTTGACATCCCACTCAAATACATTCAGCAATAATTTTGCTCTAACATTTGATTTGATGTATACGTTATAAACAATTCTTAATAAATGCTGAGGTTATATCTGAATATTTTTTGCTATGCGTGTGTTTATGTACACATTCATATTTATGAAATGTAAATGTTATTACAAAACTTAAAATCTGGCAGAATTTGTAATTCTCTTGACAAAAGTTCCAATCCTTGTAGGTCAACAGAATTTAGAGGGACAAAACTTAAAAAGTCTACAAAATGACCTTCAGCTTTATTTAATATTTTGTCGGCACACATTATGAGTAATAATTATTCGAAATTTAATTTATGGCAGAATAGTCCTCCATAAAGTCAAATTGAAGGTCCATAGTTTGAATGATTTTATAGAATTATATTAATCACCTATTCTTATGCACCTGACACTTTTCTTTTTATTAAGTCACTTTGGGTAAAAACATATTTGATCATGGATTGAATTGTGATTTCAGAATTCTGATGTTTCTGATATGATATGCACAAGTTGTATTAACACAGAGAATGGGTTAAACCTACAGGAAAAAAACAGCAAAAGCTAGTTATTGATAAGAGCCCCAAACCAGCAATACAAATGTAATTACAAGGATTATTTATAAATCTGTACATTTTGTTTAGTGTTCTCTTATTATATAATAGCAATGTTTTGTTTAATTGCGTTTTATTATTGCTTTCAACACTGTACAGATCAGTGACAGGTAGTTTTATGTGCAGAGGAAACCAGTACAAACAGTGGGACAAGGTTCTGTACTGTAAACTGCAGATCATCAGTAAGAAAATACCATCTTTTGACACATAGGGTCCGGTACAGAACCCTGACCGACTGTAAATAATAATAATACTGCCATCGAAGTAGATATTATTATGCCAAACAAATGTATTATGTATTGAGTAAAACATCATGATTTTAAACACTTTGTTAAGTTTGAAGTGACTCAAGATGTAGAACCAAAGTTTGACAGTTAATAAGACAATTAACACGGATGCATAACACTTTAAAATTTGATCATGGATAAAAACATCATGTCTGTTAGAGCAAAAATGTTAATTTTTATCTATCAACAAAGAAAAGTTTTAAAAGGAGCTGAATACTTTACATTCATACCAAATCTGGATCTGAAATTAATTTGTAAAGTTAGCCTCCTTAGTAATTCAACACTTACCAAACAATAGTATCCATATTATGAAGGACAATTTGAACATTATGAGCTTATGTACTAAGTATGATGTGATATAGAAAAGACAGAAGGTCCACACCACATGAAGTCTGTATGGCCACTACACACTGGTTCAAAAAACATAATAAATAAATGCAATTCTCTCCAGAAGTCGTTATCACTTAAGTGGTAAAAGGAAGTAAAATATGAATAAGCAAATAACAATATAATATGGGGACCTGATGCTTGCAAACAGAGTTTACTGCTTGATTTTAATAACCAATGTTTCGTATTTATAGAAATGTACCTTTCAGAAGGCTGTGCAAGCACTAGTGAGTGTTGCACTTCTAGGAATCACTTTTTAAATTTATTTTTGTCTCCGGATTTTCATGAATTGTAGCATAGCGTGATGAGTGCCTGTCTCTACACTGAAGTTAAGTGGCAGGGGGCTACGTTAGTACTTGGATAGGTGAACCCTTCATTGCAGCAGTCGTGCCTCTGAAGGATAATCTCTCTGATGGCCAGTAGACTGAAACCCCTTACAGCCTTGTTTTTTTTTGTAACCAGACTTTCATAAATTGAAGCCCCGGGGGATGAGTACTCGTCTCATCACTGACGTTCAGTAGCAATGGGCAATGTTAGTCTCTGGATGTGACACTGCCTGAGTTCTAGGCCAGGTGTGGAATATATCTGACATTCATAAATTCTAGCGCACTACTCGTGTCTCTTATGGCTTTACAGCTCGTACATGTAGACTTAAGAACACTTTTCAGCCTTGTTTATATGAAGTTTACACTTCTTTACTGTGGTACCCTGATGTAAACAGTTTCAAAATATTAAGTATTCAATAACATTGTTTTATACAATGTCTGAACTACTTTAGTTTGAATTCAATGTAAAAGTGCTGTGAATAATTAAATATTGTCAAACCTCTCTGTGCTCAAACCCAAGATGGTCAAATCCAGTGTGTCTCCTATTGAAGTACATTAACATGAAGTGAAAACATGTCATTTCTAATTTTGTTTTCGATTACTAAATTCTTGCTATTTTGGTTTCCAGTTTCTATATAGTTGTTTTGAGATAGTTATTCGTTTTCCATTTCTAATATTTTTGCTACCTCATAATATGAGACAGAATTTGTGTTTCCCACTTTAAAATTTCCACTACCTTGTTATTTCAAAATATCTATTTGGTTTCCCGTTTTACAAATGGGAAACAAATAAGCTATATTCTAATTATGAGATAACAAAAATTTGGAAACGGAAAGCAAAATTCAATTTTTTTTGTCAATTCCTGTTACTACTGGCCTTCCGTACATTTCAGTATCATCTTGCTGTTTTGGAGAAAACACTTTGTTAGTAATGATTTAATTACATAGCTATGTCATAACTATGTCAGAAGCACTTCAAATTGTGTCAGTTTTAGAATTTATATTGATGCAAGAAGTCTGTTTGTCCATCTGAAGTCCCTTGCCAATGAAATATGTCTTGCATTTTTAAAGTTCAAAATCTATTTTTGTTTCTATATGCTTATTTACTACTGAAAAGAAAGGATTATGTACTTTTCGAATGCATACGATTCAAATAGATTGAAACAATAGTCATTTATAAAAATGATAAAAAGTATAAAGACAACCCCAGTTATCTACATAATATTGTATAATTTTGGAACTGTGTTCAAATAAGCTTCGGGTGAAAACATGACCAGAAACCTAGCTTACTCAGTGGATTATAGCATAGAAAATAATATGCATTTTTTTACTTTTCAATAACTATGCTATCCCCGATTTTTGCCATTGATTTTAATAGAGCTGTTCCACTCTGGTGATTGTGTCCCCAATTCGAATACAATCCCTCATTGTTGCAATTCCAGAAGTCACCTTTCTATTCCGAATGATGTTAACTAACTACAATGAGGATGATAGTGTACACAAGGTCCAGTGCTTCCCTATTGGTTCCTGATTGAATGCATCCGTGAGTCAATCGGGAACAGTTTACGATAAAATTATACTGCTTGAATTTACTATTACCTGATCCTGATTTTTATCACATAATGCACTTGGGAATGCACCACATAAAAACCTAACCTAATATTACCATTCCTAAAGTCACCATTATGATGTTATAGCTATCCTAAACCTATCTTAACATTCACAAAGCAACTTTTTCATCAAGTCACGCTACTGAGAAAATATTGGAAATCCCAAACTTTACTCAGGGATCATAAATGATTTTATTTTTTGCAATATGAAGGCAGGTTTATGATCTAATCACAATGATGGAACAGCCTCATCAGGTGTCAGGTTTCGCCCAACTTGTCTTAATACACATCCCACTTAACCTTTTCCCCATGTATGCAAACTTTGTATGGGCACCCTGGTGGACTATGTGACACAAACCCCCCAAAAACTGTGATTGTTATGGTCACAGGGCAAGCATGGTAGCAATTACCGGTAGCTTTTAAATTGCAACAGGAAAAGGCAAAACAAATTAATTAACAAATTTATTTAACAATTAAAAATAATGATTATAGTCGACTAGTATGCTTTCAATAGTAGATAGAATGATACAATAATGAAATTTATCTGAACTGGCCACTGTTTGTCCACTGTATCCAGCAATCTGTCCTGTGATCTGTCTGGTGTCCACTAACACACAGATATTTGTATCCTGTGATCCGTTAAATATCTGATAACACAAAATGTCCTTATCCTATGATCCTTTCAATGTCCAATCACACAAAATGTCTGTATACAGATATTCAGAGACGTTGCACAACCATACTATCCGCTCCAAGATATGGACAATGTCCAAAATCCAGTAAAACCACTCTCTGGTAGAACTGCACACTATATTCAGACACAAACTATCCAAAGCACAGCAAATCCACTCTCTGGTGGATCCACACTCTGAATCCAATTCACTCCAACAAGAGTTCACTACAACACAAGAAGTTTATATCCACTTGTTAGTAGTTTAAGACACAATTAGCTTCCCTTATAGCCAGTGAATACTATGTTCATTTGTGGTCAGATGTATAGTACTTATATATAGCTATGGAAATGTCTAGAATGTATAGAACTAACTTGAAGGTAACACCTGTCACCAAAAGCAGTGAGGAAGTTCTAAAACCAGTTTAAAAGGGTTTCCCCAAATCTATTAATATAATCATTGAGGTTATTGAAGCCTAGAGGCATTTCCCCAGTCTATAAATAGGTCATTCTAATAGAGTACAATAAACATCAATACCACATAACACACAAAAAATCAATAACTCCATTACCTTAAATGTCAATACACACATATAATGCTTAAATTAAACAATGTACAGACACAGTGCCTATACATGTAACAGTCATCGCGTTATCTCCAGAGATTTTGCGCTATCTAAATCGTAAAGCATCTGAGTCAATGGTAAAACACAAATAAAAGTTTCAATGTTCTTCCTGGTTCTAGTATTTCCTTTAATGTAGAAAATGTAGTTTCTAAGCTAGAAGTAAATATAGACTATATACAAGAGCACTCGGAGAATGCAGGCCTTCCTGCCATTACAAGTTATAATACATAAATGAGAAGCACCGGATTTTCGATATGCTTTGTATCCAGATGTTGATCCAGAGGAGTCTCAAAATTTAAATGAGATTTAAGTTTGAGCAAGATTTCTTTTCTTATTTTTTCATAAAGATCAAAGCAGCAGTATTTGTGTAATTCTGCCAAAAAGCTAGCAAATAGACAAACATTCATGATTTCAATACCTCTTTGGTCGAGATACTGTAGCCTTTGTGTTGATGCTGTGTCACCTTAAGATTGGGAGCAGTAGTTTTCATTTAAAAATTCCACACCACGGAATGCTGTCTGTTAGAACAATGAATATTAAAATGTTTTACAGAGAGTGAAGAAAATATTTCAATGGATTTCACAAAGGGTGACTTAGCTAAGTCCAAGATTATCAAATAACTACAGTGGTTTTCTGTGTCATGTGACCTTTTATATCTATTCAAAATATACAATTGGTGACATATATCCTTCATTTGATGCATTTTATCTAAGGATAGGTACTGTTTTGAAATGGAAATCATTGTTACCACATATAAACTTCCTACAGCCATCACAAATTTAAAGTGGAGGAAAGTTTATGGCGGCCATATTTAATTCCTCTTTACAAAATTAAATCCCACTACCTACCAGACTTAAAGTTGAGTCCACTGACTTAGCAATTTCATGGACTTAACTGCTTTGTGAAATCCAGTAAGTCTAAGACCAAGGACTTAACATTCTGTTGACAAAATTTAAGACCAAAGTCTGGGCTCAAGTCCCTTTGTGAAATCAGCCCCAAAATTTAGCAAAGACAAAAGGCTCAAATTTAAGCCTCTGACTTAACCTAATTCCAGGCTAAGTCTGAGACACTTTATGAAACCGACCCCAGCATTGCTTACCAATATTAACCGAAACTGGGGTCCAAGACCAAATTAAATCTACTTTTAGGCTGCTTACAGATGAACATATTATTTTATGTCTAAAATTCTGTGATAGTGGCTTAAAAGTTGCACCGCCATTCAATTCTTATTGGTGGGCAATGCATGTGAGGTAATTTTTGATTAAGTTTTCTAAAATCCTCTAATATTGCTCACTGTCATTTTTGTTTGCAAATGTTTGAAGGTAAACATTTAAAAGGCATTCTGAAAATATGTGAGCTAAATCAATTTGTGATAGAATGATGTCAAAACATTTGTTAGGAAACATTTCAAAAACGTTTTAAAATGATGGGTATGAAAAGCAGTTGCCATGGAATGTTGGTGATAAATTGCTGAGGAATATTGAGTCTTATCTGCTATATATTTGATAACAAATATTAGCTGAATAAAAATATGATATATGAATACCGCCATATATAATTATGGACAACTGAACCAGGAAGAAATTATACGCGTCAATAGGGAATTGCTTTATCGATGTCTTACAGGAGGCATTTTATCACTTAAAACAATTGACAAAACGGACAAGATTATTTGTCTTTCTCAACTAAAATCATCCTTTGGATGGTTTTTGCACTTGAAAGTAACACGTTATGAATTAACATGTTAATCAACAGAAAAAAATAGACATAGCTTATCAGACTTACTTTTAACCTACTTAAATGTTTTATCAATGAAGACTTTATGTAATAAGTGATATAAATGCATGAAAACGTCACATATACTTACAGTCACCTAAAAAGTACTCGGATAGTGTTTTTTGAACTTAAAGTCAAAATTAGTGTTTTCAATTACTTTCAACAGGCCTTCAGTAAATTACAAAATGCTGTCTTGAACTTGGTTTCAACCCATTACCATCTCAGTGAGAACATACCAATGAAATGCCAAATTTACTAACCACTGGCCAGTTGAGTTGTTAAGTTTGCTGCAGAAGTAACTTGATGTACATAATGCTTGAAAATTCCACAGTCTAAATTTAGTACACCCACATCATGTACGTAAATATCAGGACATCCAAACTGTAATATTTTTTATATTTTTGGCGCCACTGACCATGAATAATTAGAATTGAAGATTTTTGTGAATATTTCATTAATTATGTTAGATACAGATAATCAAGTATACCTAGAAATATTAATAGATTTCGAAAAAACACTTGACACCATTTTACAGTTTTTAATTATTTTCAGTTTATACAATTTGGGGGATTTACATGCAATTTTATGAAATGAATAAAATTATGAAACCAGAAGATTAAAGCTACAGTAACTCAGTGTACAGTCTCAGATAATTTTGTGAGCATAGAATGAAGGTACGGACAGGTTGATCCTGTGTAGGCTTTTCTGTTTATTATGACAGACATAGTTGTGTTAAAAAGAAACGATGTGATTGAATGCATAATGTTGAGAGAAGTAGAAATTAAAGTGTCCTGTTGACTGAAGATGAAACTGTTGGAAATGGAACCACACGGTCACTTCTGAGGGTACTGCATACACTTGAAAGCTTTATGTCGTTCTGCTGTCCAAAACTTAATTGCCTCTGCCAAGGAGGTTTTGTTTTCTTGTATGTTTCTTTGCTTGTTTGTCCATGTGTCTGTTTGGTTGTCAGCAGGATTAAGCATATACCAATTGCTGGAACATCATAAAATAATCCAGAAGATTTATCTTGGTCTCATTTAGATCTCATTAAGTTTTGAGAGTGAACTGGATCACCGTCTGGATACAACAAATAATCTGGATTTCCCCATTTACTTACTATTACACACCATAACAGAGGTTTGCATTCTCTGAGTGCTCTTATTGTTTCAAAGTTTGTATACTGTAACAGCTTTATAAATTTACTTGCAAAACTTTTTTGTTAAAAAATTGCGTGAAATATAATTTCTTTGATGAAAGTGAAAAAGTGCTATTTCCTCTAAAACCCATAGCATACCTCTAGATACAGTTTGGCTTCAGAGGAGAATTGGAATTGAGGAAAACAATGGTTACAGTCTGACATAGAAAATATACAGCTCAGATATTGTAAAGGTACTGCAGCCATGGTTGACTTCATCGAGACACAGAAAAACAGAGAATAACACAGAATTTGACAGAATGGCAGAGGAAGAGCTTCGCAAACGATAGGACACTCCAACAGTGACCCTACAGAACTAATATGATCTATGGTAAGTAAAAGCTCTGTTTCAAACGTCTGTGTACGTGGTCACAGAAAGCAAAGCATGCCACAGTAAATTCACTTTTATAAGCAGATGTCTGGCAGTAATAAGAAGCATGAGGCATCTGTCAAAACTCCGGTAAATGTAAGCAATACCACATGTAGTGTGATTGGGTTGTCATTATATTCATTTCAGTACTGATAAAACTGTTTCTAATTTCATCCTCAATATATATATATTGACACATATGTTCACTGTGAAATAAACTAATCACTTAGCCATGTTTTTGCATTATCTGAACCTATTACTTTCTTTACAGTAAAGTTTGTTTTTGTGATATATATTGATATATGTTTTTTTCTAAACTCGAGGTTATATCTTGGTTTTGTAGTCAAATACTGTATATAAGTAGATTATATCATCAGAATTGCTTTTAACAGGATTGTGAGTGGTCTGGTTACGTGAAGAAGTTGTGGGGTGAAAGTTTTTCTTGTATTGGTTAAATAATGAGACTGTAAGATATGCATTTTAATCAACTCACTTAAGAAGATAAAACACGTACAGTATCACGTTTTCTGAACACATTTAGCCACGTTGGTCTATGTCATTCTTAAGGATATATATCCTGTGTAGCAAACTAAAGAATTGTGATTTTAGTCAGACAATTCAGTTGAAATTTTGTACATAAGAGATTGTATATATCACATCACGAATTTAAAGCAATGTTTTCATTCTTTGAAAAATTCACAATGAATGCATGTATGTTGGTTTACTTCTGTTCATGGTTGGCTAAGTGGGCCAAATAAAAACAAAACCTTAAGTTCTTTGCGGACAGACATTTTTTTTGTAAAAAACCCTCAAATTTAAAGGTTACTCAGAGCTTGCCTTAACAAATTGTTCAGTAAACCATAAGTTCTGTACATAAAAAATAAAAATAAAATTACCATTGTTGTAAGAATAAAGTTAATGAAGTGTTATAGAGTAATGTGAACATAAATGCTAATTAACATAGGTTTTACCATAAAATAAAAAGAAACATTGCAACTAACATTTGTGACCTGGAATAACAACTATAGGACAACACACAGAATGCTTGGGTGATAAAAAGACACTTTTCAGTCATGCTGATTGCGTTCATGTTCTGTACTAACATTGATTTGACTATTTGCAGTATACATGTGACTATGCCTGAATGGGCCCTTATCACTGGGGGTGGGGGAGGAATTGGAGCAGCCCTGGCTGTGGAATTGGCAACATCAGACTATAAGGTCTTGGTTGTGGATATCAATTTTGACATTCTGCATAAACATTTGGGAAGAACAAGTCAAGGAGACAGGATAGTAAAACTGAAAGGTTAGTTTCAGCATCATCAAGCTAAACCTGTAACTTTTGAATGGCTACTAATATTTGCAAAAGCTACATTTACAGAGTCTAATGAATGGAAAAACAGACTTTTTAATGTATATTATGTTTTATGTCTGTGTATGTAACAAAACAGTGGAAAAAATATTCAAACATATTAATAACACGATGTAAGTATTATTGGTGAAAAGTAGTTGTGCAAATATACTTCAGTATGTTGTCTTTGTTTTTCAACTGTTACTGCCTTAGTCAAAGATATTATGTTTTTCGGTGCATTTATTTGTCTGTCTGTGTTACTCCAAAAGTTACAAACTGATCTTTAGAAATAGTTGTTATTTGATTTCAGGCTAACTAAAGAGGGACCTGATTAAAATCTGGGAAACATCTGATTCATATTCTGGATATAAAAAATGCCAAATTTTCAATAGTCCCACTTTAACAAAGTATTTTCAATAGGTTGGCTTTCTCACTGATGTTACTCCAAAAGTAATTTGTGGGTCCTCTTACTTCATACTAGCAGTTCCTGGCCAAAGAAAGTAGGGATTTGGGAAAGAACTGGGTAATATTCTGGAAATAAAACATCTTTAGCAGAAGGCTGTACTCTAATAATGCTGTTTGGTTATGGTTGTTTCTGCAGCTGATGCAAGTGAAGAAGCCACATTGTCTCAGATTTCTGCTGCTATACCTCCAGGTGACAAGATTAGGTTTTTTGTCCATTGTGCTCTTGTCTCCCATGTGGCCAAATTACAGGATGTGAGCAGACAAATGCTGGAGCGGGTCTTTTCTGTGAATGTATTTGCTCCTTTCCTCTTGATTCAGCATCTGTTACCAAGGTTACAGGAGAGTAAAACTCGTATCCTGCATATGGACACTCTGGTAGATCACTATCCTAAGCTTGGTTGTTTATGTTATGGTGTCAGCAAGGCAGCACATCATAAGCTCGGGCAACAGTTAAAGGTTGGTGTTTATACATTTAAGTCATGGGTTTCTTGAAGCAGAAACTCTGTTGTTGAACATAGAAGTAATACTGTCTAGTAACCAAATGTACCCAAAAAGTTGATCATTTATTAAATCTAATCTTTGCAGTTCAGTCATCATCAATTTTTGGTTTTAATAAAACAAAAGGTTCAATTATGCACAGTCTTGCAGGTTATACTCATTTGTTTAATTGTTGCCTTAATCAATTTTGTTTGTTCTGTTGTTGTTTCTTTTGATAAAAAAGTATAAGCACATATGTATGAATAACTTTTTATAATTAAGGTAGGGCTGAAGATTTTTACGACAGTTTACTGAAGGGCAGATTCCAGGGTTTTGTTTAGTGACAAAGCTAGACTTGATAATATACAATGTGTTACATTTTAGAGTTGTTATATATATTTTTATGTTTCCTTCAATGTTAACATCAATCAAGCATTTGTGATAAATATCTTTCTTTTCATAGCTGGAACTGGCTGACACAACAGTCAAAATTGCAGCAGTCTACCCTGGAGTGGTTAAGACTGGAGCTTTCTACAGCAATTTAGAAGCTATGAAGAAAGCAGGTCTCTACAAGGAAAATACTGATGGTGGTCTATCAGAGATAAAGAAGAATGATTCATTCCTTACACCAGTAGAATCAGCCAGATTTCTGAAGTATATTCTTCTTGAAACTGCTGACGAAGAATTTGTTGAGCAAGACTGGAGTGCTAATGATAAGAAATACTGGCCACAGTGGAAGCAGAACTGATTAGTAGATTTTGTTGGTAGAGTGAGCGATACTCACTTTGTACAAAATAATTTTGATGGCTTATGTAATCATTTGAAGAAACTTTTTAAAGCATGAGCTCTACCAAGGTTCACCATTCCAGAGATCACATATTTTTGGTCTCCGAACTTTCATGTATTGTGGTGTAGCACGGTGAGTACCTGTCTCATCACTGAAGTTAAGCAGCAATGGGCTACATTAGTACTTGGACGGCTGACCGCCTAAGTGCACTACTTGTGTCGCTGATGGCTTTGCAACTAGAGCCAGCAGACCAAAACCCCTTTCAGCCTTGTTTTGTCGAGCATTCTTGTCTGGTCTGGGTACATACATGACTTGTGTTTAGCATTTGCTTCCTGATAAAAAAGAGCACTCATAGAGCTCATACTTACACCAAGAACCAGAACCTCCAACACTGCTAAAGAGTGCTTGGGCTGTTTAAGCCATAGCTTGAGTCATAGAGTAGGATGGAAAAATACCAAGCTTAACCCGCTATAATTTCTCAGTGCTAACCAAAGTGACTGTCTCAGAAGTAACTTTACCCTTCGTCTGACTACTCCTAGTATTATAAAACTTTTCTTGGATTAAAAAAGCACTGAAATATTTAGGATTTCCACTTTTGCCCTGTCATCTGTAACACAGAGCTGTGCAGCCAATTCAGGAAGACAAATAGACTATTTAAGTACAATTACTCAAATTTTTGAAGGGCTGTTATTTTTAGCGATGATGGAATCATTAGGTTCACTCCTAAGTGCGTAACTCACAAATATTTCAAAGCAAAGTACATTAGCACGAGAATTATGGCGTTTAGCTTTACTACTGAATTGGGCACAGTGTATAAAACCCAGTGCATGAGAAAGCAAAAACTCTTCCAGAAATGTAAATTAGCCACCAGCTGTGACAAAAGTTATACTAGCATTTCTACAATTTTCATAAACACAACTAAAGGAACCCTGATTGGGTTATTAATTTATTTTAAATTACATTTAATTGATACAGACAACCCAACCTTGGGTGATTCAGTGTCTTGAGGGAGATTATGTGAATGCACCTTTTGACCTTCAACTGAAATTTGACCTTTGGTTGTTTGACCTGGTGTCTGATATTGCCTTGAACTTGACCTATTACTTGTCTGCAGTTTTATACTGGGGCATGTCGCCTAGTGTAAATGTTCAAGGAGATTATAGGATGCTGTGTTAATGGCTATAAATATACTTTGGTTTGACTTTAGTTGAAGGTCCACTTGGTTAATAGGAGTCTTCCCATGATATTGGGTTTGAATCTTGCTGGAATGGTTAACATTCTGTCATTATCTTGGGGAGATCATAAAATTGCTTATACCTGGATTCAGGTTTGACCTTGTAGTCTCACCTTTGACCTTTCCTTGACCTTGCAGGTCAACAGTTATAATGCTTGGTTATTATATGCATAACTGTTGGGATGAGGGAATGTAGCTATTGTTCACATCTGCAATGAGTTACAGCTCGACAAAATCATTACGTCATAGTCGACGCCAATATAAGTGAATAACGGCCTCAAAGTATGTCATTGTATGCAATACTTTAGAAGAAATTTGAAATAGTCTCATTTTTAAATTTTACTGCAAAGATATTACACTCTTAACTAATGCAATAGAGCTCCAAACGATGGAGCCATCTTATAGCTAAAGTTAAAATACCTGAACAACCTATTTAACAGAGATACTCAAAATGAAATAGTTTCTCAGTTATAAGTCATTTACTCAAAGAAGCTAAAAATGGCCATAGCTATGTGAAAATGCTACCGATTTTGTTGAAATTCGGTTGTGCTCTATTATGACCAATGACAATGTTACAGGAGAATCCTATCTCCACAATTTGTGGCCTAAAAGGTGCTAACAAACAAATATACAAACAGACTCACCAACATGCTTCAAAATGGTAATATTTCGAAGAATTAACCAAGATCCTTGACATGCAAAATATTTTTCCCTCCGCTTTGGGATGGAGGGAGTATAGCTGAAGAAGTGATAATGACAACATTAAAGTTATTTATTGGCCTATTGCGTACCATAAATTTGGTGATTAAAATTTTGCTATGTTCATATCATGTGACTAACAGTCAAAGTATTGCTATTTATTAGTGATCTCAATGGGTACCCGGATCTCCGGGTACCCGAAACCCTGAATACTTACCCGAATCCGACATCTCATACCCGAGTACCCGAATCTAAGTTTATTTCTGTCAATATCGCCCACGTTGGCTGACCAAGTACAGACGTATCTGGACTTTATTAATTCACTTAAAAATGAAGCTATTCAATTAAAATGCACAATAATATTGTTTTCTCACCCTTGTACACCCTTTATAGTATTTTATTTGTCTTTTATTTTGGTTGTTTATACATTGTCAAATAACCGGAACCCTTTGAAAATCGTCAGTATATTAACACAGGTACTTAATTCCGAGTCCATAAAACGCTGTATATTGGCTATATAGTGACATGCACTCCTTAAATAAATAAGAGTACAATATTTTCACACAGTAGTTAATAATTTTATGTTAATAAAATTCACTTACCAACCTGAAATAAAAATGAAGTTTCAATTCCGAAACTACATTCGAGCAGCAGTTAATGCTTTTGTGATAGGTCATGTGACTCCGTTTTTATATAAACAACCGTGTCTTGAATGTACAAAAGTCTTTTTTGTTTTACATTTCTTCCGTGTAATACTGTTTTGAATGCAAAAACGTGGCCAACAAGAAATAAAGCAAATGGTTGGATCCCATTATTTTTGTAGGTTTTAAGTCTGTAAATATGGAGATATTTGTAGTTTCAGCTATTATCGCCCATCGGCGCGGATACCCGGGTACCCGCCCGCTGAAACCACTGCATACCCGGTCCTACTAAAAAGGGTTTATTGAGAACACTACTATTTATATTTCATGACAGCATTAAAAAAAATGATACAAATTGCTACATAAAAATATTCATTGGATTTATGGGAATTCTGTCTTAGTGCAGTCGTGACACTTGTGTAGCATTCAATTGTTTTCTGATTTCATCTTTCTGTGAGTATTGCAGGAAGGAAACAAAGTCTAATGAATAAAAGAACATTATGGTCGATGACATAGAAACCAGGGTTGATGAGAGTTTGTCCATTGTGGGCGGATTTAGAAGATGGAATATCATTGCTTTTCTACTGGTGAGCCTGAGTACATACATGACACGTTCTCTGCAAAGCTATTCCATAGTGTTTATAGGTATGTACCTAGCATCACAGAAACTCATTATTTTACTGGTTATAACTAATAATAGAAACAAATACCCTTACCTCCACCAATTAGGTTATGCTTTTGGTTGCGTTTGTTGGTTGCGTTTGCTGCGTTTGTGTTGGTGATAATGGCAAATTGAAGAAACAGATACTTCTGAATACTTTTATGTAGACAGGCCATGAGCAAAGGAAAAAGTGACAAAAGTTTCAGAATAATTAGGATCATACTCTAGGTGTCAAAATCTGTAATATGTCAAAAGTGAGGGTTAAAATAACATGGGGTTTCGGTCTACTAGTGTGAGCTGCAAAGCAATCGGAGACATCAGTAGTGCACTCAGATGATCACCCATCCAAGGATTAATGGAACTCATTGCTGCTCAATTTCCTTGGTGTCACATACTCAATTGGCTGTACCACAATTCATTTAAGTCTGGTGACAAAATAAAAAATGTGATCTCTAGAAGCTCTAGTGAGGCTTGTGCAGTATTTGAGAAAAATTACAATAATGGATTGATCTACATTTTAAGAGATCTTTTAAAATTGGGAATCATATTCCAGTATAAGTTTTTATTAAGCATCTCAGTAAACATTAGAAACGTCTTAATAGGTTTAAATAAAACATTTTTAACCCCATCTTTGGGTTTAAACATTTCCAAAGGAATGTGTAAAACCTTTGATAGATATTCTCTGTACAAACGTAGCACTGAGCACATTTATTTAACATAAAGACTGAGGTTTGACAGTAAACGTTTTTAAACAGTTATTAAGAACTCAAGAAAGGAAGGTTATGTAGGAAATGTTTTCCAAACATTGATCGTTAAATATGTGATAAACAGTCTTTTCAAAACAGTTTGGTTATAGTTTTGCTTTGGATGCTCCCACTATTTGGAATGCTCTTTCTGATGAGATTCATATATCCCCCTCCCAAGCCTCTTTCAGAAAGAAGCTTAAAACCTACTTGTACACCAAGGCATACCAACCTCAGTTTTAATCATCCCCTGGCGTTCTCTGTGGTGCTCAACCTCTTTCTATCATTGGATACTGAAATTGGTTCACTGTATTGGTGCTGTTTTGCCTTAGAGTCCCCTTTCATTAAGGGGAGAATAAGCTTATTGTTTAAACAACATTTTGCTCTGAAAAAGTTTTTTCTAACATTCTGTAGCAACTGGTTTTCATACACATCATTTTAAAGCGTTGTTAAAATATTTTCTATCAAATGTTATGACAAGACTCTATCAAAAACAGTTTTGTCACAATATAGAACTTTGTCAAAAAGTACCCCACATACATCACCTTACAGTAAGAACTGAATGGGGTCACAGTTTTCAGCTAGTATAAAAAATAACATTTACGTTAGTGATCAACACAGAATAAGGCTTAATTTGACCTGTGACCCTAATTAAGATTAAAATTGAAATTACATATCTGAGAAGGTTATGATGTTTTTCTAATGCCCCTTTCACACTGCAGGTGGTATACCCAAGGTGATCCCAGGTGGTATTTGTTGCCCCTGCCCTGTAACTGACATGGCATGCACGTTCCCACAGTCTATTCATGGTAACACAGGTTTTCCATAAGGTTTGACACGGCCCTCAACAGGCAGACATGTGGGAGTCCTAGATGGAAATCAGTGTGGCCGTAAGACATCCCAGGCAGTTGGGGTCTAGATATTTCAACTACAAGGGTTTCTACTCAGTGGTTATGATGGCTCTTGTGGACGCTAACTTCAGGTTTCTGTGGGCAGATGTGGGTATTAATGGGTGCTGTTCTGATGCTCAGATCTTTAACGAGTGCCAGCTAAGGCAGAGTGTTATGGGTGGAACCATAGGTGTTCTAGATGCAGAACCAGTGCCAGGTGATGAAAGGGACATGCCATATTCCATTGTGGCCGATGATGCCTTTGTCTTGAGGACTTGGTTAATGAAGCCTTTCTCTGGCAGAAACCAGAATGACCTACAACACGTTTTCAACTATAGGCTGTCCAGAGCCAGGCGGGTGATGGAGAACGCATTTGGTACACTGGCCAATCGCTTCAGATACCTACTGACCACAATGGTTCAATAGCCACACAATGTCACATCGGTGATTTTGGCTTGTGTGACCTTGCACAACATAATAAGGACATTACCCGGCAGACCATCAGGGACTTGCAGATGAGGAGGACAACAATCATAGACAGGTGTCGGGTGCCTAAAGGCAAGGTCAAGTTCTGCCAGACCTTGGGCAACCACAGTGGTGGGACCAGACCACGATTGCAGCCAAGAGGCAGAGACAGTATTTATGCATTACTACAACAATCCTGTTAGGACAGTGCCATGGCAGAATGATATGATTCAAGGACATTTATGAACTTTAAACATTGACTCTTTGTTACTACATTGAATTTCATTGTTATAAGTATTAGGCACTAATAATTTACTTGTTAAATGCCAATAAAGGTTTAATTTTTCTGATTACATTGTACAATAGACAGTATATCAATAAAATTTTTGGGAGGGTCAAATAAATCAAATCTTGTTAAAGGTCAACAGTTTGCAATAAACACTGAAATGTCATTCACTTTTCTGTCCAGGGTCACACTGGAGGTCACAGTAGGATAATTGCTCCGATGTATTCATTTCTAGTCATATGCTTCGGCATGACAATAGAAGATGTCATACGTCTGTAGAAATATCAAAGCAATTTATACATTTATAACATTTATTTCTTTAACAAAACCAAGTACATAAACATAACAGAAAAGCACAGAAAAAAAGCAAAGTTCATAATTTAAGAAAAACAAATCATAACAATAGTATACAGGAAGTTGAAAAATAGCTTAACATAATACTGCCAAATAATACCAAGGTAGCACAACTGATGAGAAACACACTGTTAAAAGAAACTTTATAAATTAAATTTTAAGATACCTGAATTAGCAAAAAAAAAACAAGTCACTCAAATGTAATACCCATTAGTGGAAAAAACCCTGATATACAATTTAGAAATATTAGCCAAATAGTAACAAATGTCAAACTAAAGTTGGAAAAAACCTAACATTCACAATTTGACAAGTGTAACTGAAGTATATAGTGACAGGAGTTATACCCCCAAAATACAACAGTGAAACAGTAAACACATCGTCAAAAGCTTTTCCGGTGGCCAGAAGCTGTGGGGAACTTTGGAGCAGGAATATATTACAAAAAAATAAAACTTCAATGTAATATCAAACATTACCTGAAAGTGAAAGTGTGAAACTTGTACATTTCTTAAATGTTCAAAGTAATTACAAAGTAGGGCTAAGATGGATATGTCTGACAAGTGTTAACCATACAGTAGTTATAATACACACGTACAAGCAGTAAACCCTGAGTACAAAGTAAGAACTCGGAAAAAAGTATACCTGAAGGGTGTTAAAAGTAACCCTGAAAGACAACCATTAGCAAGAATGACCAAGTGTGAAAGTAGAAAATGCATACACCCTAGGTCAAAAGAAACACTAACAATGTTACATGATCAGTAAAAAGTTACAGTTACACCAACAGTAGTAATATCTGATGTAATATACCACAAATGTTTCTCTCTCAAAATAAAAGCCACACAAACAAATATTACTACTGCCAGCTTTAATGAGATTAAATGTGAAGAAAATAAGAAATAAAATAGGCCGACAGTTTAAACCGGCAGCTCAAAAAGTCTCACTCAAAATCTTTCTGAAAAATAATCACACAATCAGCTGTAAGCAAGTTACTCATCATACCTAAAGTGAAACACCAACAGTAGCACTAACAGCACTGAAAAAATACTAGGCTAACACATGCCAAACTAAAACACATCAGTCATAAACCACTAGTCTTACACATGTAAAACTTAAGCACAACAGCCAGAAACCACTAGGCTTACACATGCCAAACTTAACCATTCAGATATAATTACTGTAAGAAAAAAATAAATACAGGCCAACAGTACTGTCAGCAAAGACTGGTGAAATATTAAACATTACTCTAGTCCCAACAGTAACACTGTCAGCGGTAACCAAGTTAGTCTTAAATACTAAAGTAACGATAAACACTGACAGTAGTACCTACAGCTGATAAACCTCAAAAGTTACAAATCACACACAAGCAAGGCCATAAGGTACTACTGGCAGTAAGCAATAACTGACACAAGATAAGAAATCTTACAATTTAATAACAGTATACATAGGCCCAAGTAAAATGTTTACATTACGACCAGTAATAACGATATGAAATGACAGACATTTAAGACCTAATAACACTGTGCATTGTGGTTACAAGGTTAGAGTCACAGGTAATTCAGATTTGAAAAAAATAAATATGCTTTAAGGCCTAAATCCTACACCAGAATAAAAATGCCACTTTTAAGGGACACTTTCATTCAGGTGCATGTGCTACAAAATATCAAAATATATTCATTGATTTCACTCACCTTTTGGGTTCAAATTTTGGGTGGAAATGATGAAATGTTGACACAGAAAATCAAAGTAAAAATTTCGTAAACCATATCAACCAGAAAAAGTAACGGTCGGTGTCATCACCTATAACTCTAAAATTGGGCCCACAATGTACAGTGGTATGGGCCTTTAATGACCAAAGGTGAAAAAAAACCCACCTGAAACAGATCACTGATTGCCCTCTAGTAGAGCCGTTGGGATAACGACAAAGTAGGGGCACCCTCTAAAAGGTTCAATGAAACATTGCCCAGGTCTGCCAAAGAATACTGAGACAGTTTGTTGGGGCCTGTCGTGATGATCCGGATCTGAGACCCAGAAGCAACATCCAGTGCAGTAGATGACACCCTGGGAACAGTGCACACCTGTGAGGCCTGAGACGTGGCAACACCTGTCAGAATGTTGCACAAGATGTACTGTGGATCCACCTATCCAGTAGCTCTTCACCTGATGGCAACAGACTGTGTGATCATCTGGTAAGACTGATCCTGGAAGGACCTCCACAAAGACGGGTCAATCTCCTTTACATTTGCCTCCATCCAAAGGCACCGGGAATCTTCACATCTGGACTGGAAGAAACCAAGGTACTGCCAATCTGGCCCAAGGCCTTCTTGGTCTGTTCTTGGCTGGCCTTCAGGATGTTCAAAATCTCATCAGACTCCCGACTGTCCTGATCAGACCTCTTGGTGGACACAGGGGTGGTCTGGTCAACCCACCCCACCAACTGCTTGTCCTCACTATTTTTGTTACCGCCAGAGCCAAGGGAACTGCTAGAGTGTTGAGATACCAGTGAAGGGGGTACTGGGTCAGTAGCAACAGAAGACGTGGAACCCGCGGCAGCAACCGGAACACCAGTTGTATGTAGACACACGTTTTGACTGAAAGTACAAGAAAAAAAAACAAAAACAAACAATCACATGTTGTCAAACCAGAGGGACATGGAAGGTAATTCATAGAAGGATATCGCTGCAGCACCAGCTTTATTCTGCACCTAAAAAAATATATCAGGGTAAAAAATGTACAAACACATACATATGACAATTACAGCAAAAATACACATAGTTTATTGCAAACAAATTAACATTAACACATTTACATAGCATTTAAGAGTTTAACATATTGACATTTAGTGATGTGTATGTTCATGTATGAATTTTATACTTACAGAACAATGCCGACTAGGCATGCAGGAACTGTAACTTCTCAAGGATGTACTTGTCATGATCCATCAATCCACGCGCACCATCCCCTGAACGATGCCCTGTCAACTTGCCAAATCTTGCATGCACGCTTTTCCATCAGACCTGGAGGTCTTCAACTATAAACAACGGCAAGCCATATTTATACTACTGCTATACCTCCAGTAACCTTCTTTATACATTCTACATCACATGAATTACACACCAGCACACACATTGCAGATACATTTAATGTATATTTATATTTAATAATTAAAATAATACAGGGAGCAGGAACCACACTGTTAGGATCCACACTGTATTTATACATTCTACATCATATGGATAACAAACCAGCTCACACATCGCATATATTAAATATATGTTTATATTTAATAATTAAAATAATACAGGGAGCAGGAACCACACTTTTAGGGTAAGTCATCATTTATTACTACATCATACAACATAATTATATACTGATCACTTATTTATTTCTGGTGGGGGTATGCAGTACAGCAGTTTCATATATATAGACACTCGCAAGGATGTACAATTAATAATACTACATGAAAAAAAATATTTAAAAATTATTTTAAAATTAATAAAAAAAATACTCACCTGTCATATTCATCTCAACAGCTTTTTCAGCCTAAAGCCTAGAGCTTTCTGTAATCTATCAAACCCTTCTGGTACAGGCAAGGGGTCTCCCTAATCAACTCATGACAGTGACATGACAGTCTTAGCACACCTTATCTTCTTTTCAACATTTTCTTGAGATAGCACATCCCCAGACTGTCACAGATGTTGGCCAAATGTGGGTCAACATGGGTGACACTGCCTATAGTGTGAATTGGGTATAAAATTTGTTGTTAAAGATTTAATAAATGGTTCACATAAAATGTTTTAATAACCTTTATTACGCATGGTTTCCTACCAATCTTTTTAACCTTTTCTAACCTAAAAAAACATTTGCAAACATTAAAAGGTTTACTGGAATGTTGTAGGATATTTTCTGGTTTATAATTTTCTTAAATTCTACAGCTTTTGCAAAACAGTGCACTAATCATTTAACCTTCTTAACTGACCCCTGCTATGTCTCTGGTCAATTGATTATAGATCTCTGCTTTTCTGAATGATTTTTTTCCCCTCAGAAAGTTGCCAGTCTAATTTCACTGCCAACAATGGGTGTGTTGTAAACACATCATAAACAGACTACATATGCATCATTATATATTAATATTGATTTTGCAATTGCATATATCAGACAGACACCTTGGTACAATTCAGATCAGTCACAGATTGACAGTTTCTTTCCTTGACAAGTTAAGGCAACTAACTGCATAAAGGCAACTATATTCATCACAGGGACTATTTATGTAATTTATTTTTTTTTTCATAAATAGTATAATTGACAAACATATCAGCAAGCTAATCATGCTACAATTAATTAATTAAACTTCTATATGCATCCTTTAGAATATTTACTGCATCTGTCATTGAATTTAAGTTTTCATAAATTTTTATTCTGAAGGAAAGTTCGAGCTTAACATATGATAGTATATCATGATTGTGCCAATTCTGGTTTGCTGGTTTTAGTGCGCACCGCGGAGACGTCTTTTTTTGTAAATAATAAAAGAAACCCTGTTTGGTACATAAGTCTAGGCGAATATAAGGAGCTTTCAATATATATTGCAAGGAAACTAAATAATATCCACAACATGTGTAATCTGTGTTCCTATTACCAATGCTGTAGCTTGTATTTGCATGTTTATTGATAGTACGGGTATTATCGCCCATTTAGCGGGAATTATCGGCCCAGATTTATTGTGAGTTATTCCTATTTTACTGATATTTTAGTCCATTGTTGTTTTTCACTGTAGTGGCTGTCAATATCACCTGAATATCATAGTCATTCTCCAGTTTCTGGTCATTCCAATTGTTGTATTTTCACTGTTGTGAAATATCTACTGAATACCATTGACTATTTTGTTAGTCACTCCAATACTTTCCTTAAGCTTAAGGCCACCCCCTCTTCGATTCACTTTAGGGAAATTGTTTATTCTAGAGGCTCAGTGAGGAGTGTAGGGTGCCCGTGAGTCGCCCACGGGACGGAATTTAGAGTGGACAGACTGTGTCACATAGTAACTAACTTAGAATTAGGGCATACTGGTGTTACTCCTCACGGTCCTGTTCTTAGTTTAGGGAACTGGAGTGCAATGAGTACCATCCGCTGGTTGTTCCTCTTACTGTTGTTTTGGAGAAAGTCAGTAAGCAGTGATCCTAATGTGTTTATTCCGTTGTCTGCTCATGGTCTTACTTCATTACCACGCCCCTACAGACTCCACAGCTATGTCCTGAATACACATCTTTTCCCTTGTGTGGCTAAGCGTCATGGCCTTGCGACCTTATTGTTGCTTTGTGGTGACATCTCCCTTAATCCTGGACCAATCTCGTTTGGGGTGGTAAATTGCCGATCTGTAAGAAACAAGGGACCCTGCATCGATGATACTGTAACAGTACATTCTGTCGACATTCTTGCTGTCACTGAAACACATATTCGCCAGGAGGAAACGGACAGCCTTCTACATTCCATCACCCTGACAGGCTTCAAATTCTGCCACAAACCCCGTATTCATGGCCGTGGTGGTGGTGTCGGATTTTTTATCAACAAAGCTATACAGTTTAGATCTGTGGATACACCTACTTTCAGTTCCTTTGAAAATGTTAGCATTGCAATTGGGTCGGCGGCTCAACAGCTTGTGTTGACTTGTGTTTATCGTCCACCTGGCTCATGCTCTGAAAGTTTCCTGGACCAATTTCTCAATCTTTTAGAATATTTATCCTCTGTTTCTCCCTCTTTCCTAATTTGTGGGGATTTCAATATTCATGTGGATACTTCTTCAAATGATAGTATCAAATTCCAGAACTGTTTAGAATCATGCAATATAACACAAAATGTTCAAACGGCTACCCATCTACATGGTCATATCCTAGACCTTGTTCTCACTCCTACTGATGCCAGTGTCATCTCTAATGTACGAGTTGCTGAATTTATTTCTGATCATGCTCTTGTCCTTGCTCAGCTTGACTCAGTTAATCCTCCTTCACATAAGGCAAAAGTTGTCACCTTCAGGAGGTATCATAAAATTGACATGGACAGTTTCCGTAAGGATTTGGGAAATAGCGCATTCGTAAAATGCCCTGGTGATACAGTCAGTGGTTTGTGTGAACAATACTTAGATGATTTGAGCAAATTGCTCGACAAGCATGCACCATTGGTTACTCGCACTTTTACTAAGCAAGCTACTGGTTGGCTATCTGACACCTACAGGCTGGCAAAAACCATCAGGCGACAGCTGGAACGAATCTGGCGTAAAGATAAATCTGCCTATAATCGAGCTAGACTTCGAAGACAGATTGGTCGCTGCAATTCACTGGTCAACAAAGATAAGGCAAATTACTTCAGAAACCTGGTCAGAGAAAATACCAATGACTCCAAGAAGCTATGGCAGGTCTTGCGTTCTGCACTGCACTCTAGTCCTGAAGCAGTACTCCCTTCTCATGAATCTAAGAAAGGTCTTGCTGACCGGTTTGTCACTTTCTTCAGTGACAAAATAGATAAAATCAGAAACTCATTTTCCTCTAGTGACTCATTCACTCTGCCTCCTCCACCTGATGTACCCAATTTCAGCTGCTTTAAACAAGTTTCTCAAGAGGCAAGTAGAAAAATTATTGTAGCGTCCCAGTGTTTGGGTTACAGTTTGTGTGCCAAGTTTCGCGTTGTGTTCAAAATACCAAAAGTCCCAAATTCTTTATCGGTTCAAATATCGGGCTCATTCATAAATGAGGCTTGGTATCACTTTTGGCCCAATATCTAATGTTTCCAAGAAGGTTAGTTGAATTTAAATCCAAAACAGCATAAAATAATCACAATATTATTTTTATTTCATATTCATTCAACAGATAAAATATAATTTACATGGCAATCATTACATTCGAAGTACCTCCCTAAATAAATACATGGACATTATAATGATTTAATTCAAAATACCTCCCTAAATAAATACTTGGTACAATAATTTCCTAATAAAGAGATGTTACTACAAGCATGAATGAGTCTTGCAGGTGCTCTACTATAATTACCCTATCAGTGTAGGTTTCCTTTGGTTTCAACCAATTATATTAGGCTCTCACTTCCACACACCTTTTCACCTGAAACGACGTTCCTTATATAGGAATCGCCGGTAAACACCGTCAAATGACGTAAAATTGACATCACGAAATTAAAATGACGTCACGAATTCGTGACGAAACGAGGTTTAGCAAGCGCCCATAACTAGGTCACCGCCATATTGGATATAGATTACACTTAAAAATGTGAAAATACGAGGATATAAAGCAAATATAAGGTAAAATATGATTAATTTATCAACAAATATATATAAAATAATGCTTAAAAGGCGATATGACGCCTTTTAAAGTGGAGAAATCCAAGCTGGTGAGCGCGAAACCGCCAAATTCACCGACGCACCGCCATACACCGGTCTTGGTCACATACCGATCACCACACTACCCCCCCACTTAAAAATATGTTATGTCCCCATAACATGTATACTTATAAAAAAAAAATCTTAAGCTACACAAAGTTTAATACAGAAATAAAGCTGCTAAAGATTAAACTGAAAAGCTTAAAACACAGTATAATACTGCCAAGAGGCTAGACTCATAAGTTAAACACAGCCTAATATGATAAAGACTATAGACTCATAAGCTATAAACACATTCTAATACTGATAACAATTAAAAGACTAGACTCATAAGTTATAAACACAACCTAATACTGATAACAGACTAGACTCATAAGCTATAAACACATTCTAATACTGATAAAAACACATTCTAATATTGATAAGAGACTAGACTCATATACTGAAATACATAATAGTGAAAAGCATTTATATATATTTACACATACATTAATATCATTAACTTCAACACAAGAGTCAAATACTCTTCTAGTACTCTTTACATAAGTAAAGTAATAATATGACCTAAAAAGATCATAACTAAGTCAATTAACTAAAATAGCCAGTAAACATACAATAAACATACACATTGAAATATCCAGATATTAAAATCAGTCATTTTAAAACTACCTAGGTAACTGTTAATGTGACCTGAAAAGGTCGCCAGTGACTAAAACAGCCATATAATACATACACAGTGGAAGCAATAAGCATAAAATGTATCTATATTGACATTCTTTAAAGTTAATTGAAATTATGTTTCAAAATTCAGAAAGATATGAAGAGTTACTTAAATGTTTCAATTTACTATTTATAATTTATGTATGTTGAATGAACCCGACTTTAGTAATTTAGAAAATTACCCTACCAAAAATTTGGCTCAGTTCAACAAAAAAAAAAAAAAAAAAAAAAAAAAAATCAGATATTTTATGCTTTAATTGCTTTCAAAAATCATGGTTAACATAATCTAGAAAGTTCATCTGACGATGGATCCTTGACTTCTCTTGCAGACGCCTCATCTTTGCCTCACAGTCTCTTCTGATGTCTCGTTCCTCCTGTAATTTCCTTTTCAAGTCCTGTATAGAAGCCTGTCTCTTTTCCTCATCAAATTTTTGTAGTGCCTGTTTTGCTTGTGCCTCAACTTTACTCCAGAACTTCACTTTCTCTTTAGCCTCCAACACTTTTCTAACGATTAAGTCTCTAGAAGTTTCAATTGTTCCATCCATAATCCTTTCCTCCAGGTTGATTGGCTTTCTGGGTGCTGTTTTGGGTGCACAGGTTGGTACGTTTCTCAGCTGCGAGGTCTGAAGTGGCATCTGACTCTCCACAGGCCCTGTCCTCACCTTGCTTACTGCCGTCTCACATCCCTCTGGAGGGGTCACAGATTTGGGATTTATGTAATATTTATTCTTCCTCATCACTTGGTCTCCCTTGATTTGGTTATTGTTATGTTTGCGTGCACCATGCTTCTTGAGGTCTGACATTCTCTTAAAGACTTGGGTGCAACTTTCACACTGCAGTAAAGACACCTCCTCACGGTGCACTTCTGCCCAGTTCCTGCGTAATGTGAAAGCGTTGGTGAACTTTTTGCTCTGGCATGCTGGTACCGGGCACTTTATCACGGGCTTGTCTGGAAATTGAATCAAGTCATCTAAGACTTCTCCCTCCTCCAAATTATCATTTTCCGGCCAGACTAGGTCTGCTGCATCTTTGAGTATCTCTTCCAGAATGTTCTCTTCATTCATTTTTCCTAAAAAAAAATAATAAACACCACTAAGTATTTTATGTCAGACATAAGCATCAATTATGTAACATATTTACACTTTTTACATAATTTCACTTATGTACACTATTTATACTTGTGAGTTTACTCAGTTTGTGTTTCCTTATCTGAATGAATGAGACTAGGAACTACCCATGATTCTGGGGTTTCGCCTTCATATCTTTTAATATGATCTACATGCAATGTAACTTTTCTAGAAAGTTTATGTTCTTGGACACGATAATTTAAGTCCCCTATTTTATCAACTACCAAGAATGGCCCTTTCCATCCTTGACCAAATTTTTGTTTGTCACTTGGAAGGTGGTAGACCAAAACCCATTCCCCTACCTTAAAGGTTCTCATTGCGGAATTACGATCATAGGCACGTTTTTGACGTAAAGCGTTGGCCTTGACCGACTCTTTGACCTTTCCAAAGGCATTAGACATACTTTGTCTGACCCATTCAACATAATCTATGGGACAACTTGGCCACATTTCAGTGTTAGTTGCCCCATATACTATGTCGACAGGAAGTCTGGTTTCCCTTCCAAACATTAACAAATTCGGTGTACATTTAGTACTTTCTTGAATAGTTGCCCTATATGCCATCATCACGTATGGTAAATGATGGTCCCAATCAGATTTTTCAACCTGACAAAATGATTTAAGCATTGACTTCAACGTCCGATTGTATCGTTCAACCAAACCATCTGTTTGTGGACGATAGCGTGAAGTACGGATTTTTTTCATATCCAGCAACTTGCATACTTCTTGAAACAAACCAGACTCAAAGTTTCTACCTTGGTCTGACAAAATCTGTAATGGCACACCAAATCTGCATATCCACTCCGTCACCAAACAGTCAGCAACTGTTTGAGCTGTTTGATCTGGGAGTGCATATGCTTCTACATACTTTGTGTAATAATCAGATACTACTAGTATGTATATGTTTTTTCTTTCTGTTTCAGGTAACGGACCCATGATGTCACATGCTATTTTGTCCATTGGAGCTGAGATAAAATCTTGCTTCATTGGTGCTTTTTTTGGCATGTGACCAGCTTTATGACTGTTACACACTTTGCATTTTTGACACCAGCGGATAATATCCTTCTTAAAGCCCGGCCAATAAAATCTTTGTTTTATTTTACCTAGTGTTTTACTGATCCCCAAATGACCTGATGTCCTATGGTTATGAAGATGTGTCAATATCTCTTGCCTCATTAGACTAGGAACCACAAATTGCAGTACAGGTTTGGCATGAGGCCCCTCGGACTCCCATTTCCTGTACAACATGCCATGTTGTATTTCTAGCATAGGCCATTGACTACACAAAATTTTGACCTCAGGACTTTCAGTACTCAACACACTGTTATCAGGTTGACCTTGACCTTCAAGTTTGAACCTAATAACACGTGAAATATTTTGATCTTCTGATTGACCATTCTTCAACTGCTCATTGACCAAGTATCAGCCCAGTTGCATTTAATCTTGTTTTTCATGGTTGACCTATTAACAGTAGCTTGTGAATTGACCTCACTATTTTCACTACTAGTCGCAATGCTAGTAGGACTACTGATCAAGGTTTTTCCCATTACATTTGAAGCAAGTTCACTGTCATCTAAACTAGAACTTTGAACGTCATTATTTAATTTGGTCTTGGACTTAGTTTCTGAATTATCAGGTTCTTTGACCTTATCGAACTGAGTCTCTACTTGACCTTGACCTTCTTGGTTTTTAGCCTGAGCTCTAGTTACAACACACACACATTGAGTGCTCACTAATGCACAATCTTCACAATCATCACGTTTACACTTGCGTGGTGGTTGTCTAGAAAGACTGTCAGCATTTACATGTGCCACTCCCTTACGATGTTGTGTTTCAAAATCATAGGAACAAAGTACTGATAACCACCTGGCTAGCATACCTTCCGGTTCCTTAAAATTAACTAACCACTTCAGCGAAGCATGGTCAGTTCTCAGAATGAACTTTCTTCCCCACAAGTAATGGTGAAAATGTTTGATAAATACAACTGCCGCCAAAAGTTCACGCATGGTAGTACAATAGTTCTGTTGAGTTTTACTCAAGGTGTTACTAACAAAACTTATGACCTTTTCTTGACCATTTTCCTGAACTTGAGATGGTACTCCGCCTATTCCACACAAACTGGCATCAGTGTCAAGCACAAATGTACCTTCATTGTTGGGATAGGACAAAACCACTGGGTCACTACTCAATTTTTCTTTCAGGGTTTGAAAAGCCAGTTCACAGTTTTCATCCCATGCAAATTTGACATTCTTTTTGGTAAGAGCATGTAATGGTGATGCAATGGTTGAGAATGATTTCAAAAATTTCCTATAGTAAGAAGCGAGGCCCAAAAATGATCTCACTTGTTTGACTGAAGTAGGCCTTGGCCACTCTCTAATAGCCTCAAGTTTCTTTGGATCACAAGATACTCCCTCACTGGATACAATATGCCCTAGAAATTCAACTGATAGTTGAAACAGGTTGCATTTTGAAGGTTTTAGTATCAACCCTGCTTGTCTTAATCTTTGAAATACACATTCCAGATTGTCCTTTGTTTCTTCAAAAGTTTTCCCATAGGTTATAATATCATCATCCAGGAGCATTTGACAGACCGAACGGCATTACCGTAAATTGTCTCAAACCCCTTCTAGAAGTAAATGCAGTTTTGCATTTATCTTCTGGATGCATTGCTACTTGATAGTATCCTTGGGCTAAGTCTAATGTACAGAAGTACTTTGACCCAGATAAGGAATCTAAGCATTCTGAAATCTTTGGTAAAGGCACTGCAGATTTCCTTAATACCTCATTTAAGGCCCTGTAATCTACACATACCCTTATGTCTCCTGTTTTCTTTTTGACAATAACCAAAGGAGAAGACCAGGGACTATCACTAGGTTCAATTATTCCCTCGGCCTCCATTTTATCAAGTTCTTTGTCAACTACGTCTTGTTGTGCCATTGGTAAGCGGCGTGGACGTTGTTTAATGGGTATAGCATTACCAGTGTCAAGTCGATGTTTTACCAAGTCAGTTCTACCAAGTCTACCTTCAGGACTTTTAAAAATGTCCTGATACTTGTATAGTAACTGTGTGACCTCGTCATGTTCAGTTGGAGAAAGTGAATCACTTGTTTTCTCAACCAGTGGTTTCAAATGTTCAGGTAAGTCACCTAACTTACTATGTTCAATCTTGTTCACATATGCAATGTGTTCGTCGTTTTGTTTTGATTCACCTTTATCAAAATTGCAAACTTCCTTTACTGATTCAAGTTTGGCAAGTCTGGTACCTTTCTTGATTTTGACAATTTGGTCGCTTACATTAGCTACTCTCACAGGTACAGTATTTTGTTTCAAATTTACCAGTGACCTTGCAACTAGTAGACCAGTGTCATTTGTAAGGTAAGTATTTGATTCAATTAAACCTTCATTTAAGTTTGCAGTCAATTGTTTGTCTTTCAATACTCCTTCTATGACCATTTCATGTCTTGGGGGTATATGAAAACTCGTTTCTGAATGTATGTAGGCCAATTGTATTTCACCTTTTCTTTTCATACCAAAGGTACGACCATTCAATTTCATGGTACCCTTGTGTAAGTTCAAGATACAGTTTTGACCTTCCATAAAATCCAATCCCAAAATTGTACTCTTATCACCTAAAGATACAACTTTCACAGGGACGTTAAACACCTGACCTTTGACCTCAAGATCCATGTTTGTTTGACCTAATACATCCATGACCTCCCCACTGGCATTTTTCAATATCAAATTGATTTGTTCCAATGGTGGTTTCATATTTTCAGGAATATTCTTATAGAATATAGAATCCACAATTGTGTATGTGGATCCAGTGTCAACTAAAAATTCTGTTTGAATTCCCATGACACTGCCATCCACATACCAACATGACGAATTTATCATTTCAATTTTTCCCTCAATTGGCCTTTCATTTTTGTTAGCTGAGAATTCGGCCTTGTCATTCTCAGCTACATCTAGTTTAACTTTGCTTTGGGAGATGTTCCAGCTTTACTAGCCTTAGCTGCTGGATTTTGTGGACATTCTCTAGAGTAATGTCCTTTTTCATGGCATCTATAACACTCGATCACTTTCTTATTGCCCATTTTGTTTGAACCTTGTGGTTTGTCCTGATTGTTTTGTTTGAGATTCTTCAATTCAACCTGAATTTTCTCTATCTCAGAAGCTGTTTTATCAAGTTTCTTGCAAAGATTTTGAAATTCAGTGCTTTGCAACTCACTATTTCCAATAGCCATTACTTTGGAATTCACTGGTTTGGAAAATTTCCTGTGGGAATTCTGCTCAAAACTTTCAAATTCAGTGGCCAATGAAATAGCTTCATGCAAATTTGCAGGGTGTGCACATTGGACATGCTTCCGTATTTCAATGTTGCCCAATCCATTTATAAACTGATCAAGTACCCATTGCTCCTGAGCTTCCATGTTTATATTTGGAAAAGCTTTCACTGCCAATCTTTTCAGGGAGTAACCAAATTGCATTGGTGATTCAGATTCTTTTCTGATCCTATTTCTAAACTCTGCTCTAAAAGCTGACTCTTTCTCAATGGGATTGAACCTATTAGAAAGTTCATGAACCAGAGCTTCATAATTGTCCAAAGGTACATACGAGATGTCACTAAGTACTCGGCGTGCCTCGCCTTGCATGCTAATTGCAAGTTGCATGGCCTTTTCTTGTTGTGACCACCCATTCCAACTAGCTACCATTTCAAAATGGTGTAAATAATCTGCCCATTCTATTGAATGCCCGTCAAATTTGTCGGGATCCCTTTGCTTTCTATTTCTGTTGCCATTGGCACGATAAAAATCTCTGCCACTAGGTTTATAGAAATGTTCATGGTGGTTGACCTGATTATTTTGCCCTGTTTGTTTTTCAATTCTATGTGGTCTATGATTGCCGGTATTTTGATTGAACTGTGACTTTCTAGTAACATGTTCCTCAAAATCACCTGCACTGTGATCATATTCTCGGTCATTCTGGGGAATCCAGACTTGTGCATTTGGACTCAAATTGTGATTGTTTCTATTTTCACAATATGGTTTGTTGTTTGCTAGCCTATTGTCAATTGGCCTCTCAGAAACAATTGCTTTGGGCAATGTTTTTGGAGTTGACTGACATAAACGAGCATCAACATGATTGTGTAAATCATAGAAATCATCACTCTGATTCACGGCTGGGTCTCCAGCATGACCAGGAATATGGAAATCTTCTCCACTCAGGGATGGTGGAGCTGTACATGCCTCAGTGGGCCTTTGAAACCTTGGAGGAATTTTATTGATTTGCACCTCAGAGTCTGATATGGCTTTATCATTATCTGGAGCTCTGTTCCTTTTGGGCCATCTTGGCAACCAATCTTGAACAGTTTGAATCCAACTATGATTGTGCTTTGGGTTTGACATATTGGACATATATTTGGACTAAAAAAAATGGACACAAAACATAAGAAATTACTACATAAGAAATTACTGTACCAAATATAAATTAACCAATCCTGGTCACGGCACCATAAAATATCTGTAGCGTCCCAGTGTTTGGGTTACAGTTTGTGTGCCAAGTTTCGCGTTGTGTTCAAAATACCAAAAGTCCCAAATTCTTTATCGGTTCAAATATCGGGCTCATTCATAAATGAGGCTTGGTATCACTTTTGGCCCAATATCTAATGTTTCCAAGAAGGTTAGTTGAATTTAAATCCAAAAAAGCATAAAATAATCACAATATTATTTTTATTTCATATTCATTCAACAGATAAAATATAATTTACATGGCAATCATTACATTCGAAGTACCTCCCTAAATAAATACATGGACATTATAATGATTTAATTCAAAATACCTCCCTAAATAAATACTTGGTACAATAATTTCCTAATAAAGAGATGTTACTACAAGCATGAATGAGTCTTGCAGGTGCTCTACTATAATTACCCTATCAGTGTAGGTTTCCTTTGGTTTCAACCAATTATATTAGGCTCTCACTTCCACACACCTTTTCACCTGAAACGACGTTCCTTATATAGGAATCGCCGGTAAACACCATCAAATAACGTAAAATTGACGTCACGAAATTAAAATGACGTCACGAATTCGTGACGAAACGAGGTTTAGCGAGCGCCCATAACTAGGTCACCGCCATATTGGATATAGATTACACTTAAAAATGTGAAAATACGAGGATATAAAGCAAATATAAGGTAAAATATGATTAATTTATCAACAAATATATATAAAATAATGCTTAAAAGGCGATATGACGCCTTTTAAAGTGGAGAAATCCAAGCTGGTGAGCGCGAAACCGCCAAATTCACCGACGCACCGCCATACACCGGTCTTGGTCACGTACCGATCACCACATTATCATGAAGTCACCCACTAAATCTTGTTTGTTAGACCCATGGCCTACATTTCTTGTTAAGGAATGTATTGATATTTTACTGCCCTCTATCACCAGGCTTGTTAACTGCTCGTTGTCAGAAGGTGTTGTACCTGATGAGTTCAAGAAGGCTATTGTAACCCCATTGATTAAAAAGTCATCACTACCACCCAATGACTTAAAAAACTACAGACCTGTTTCTGGGTTGGGCTTCATATCCAAACTGGTTGAACGTGTTGTTGCTTCTCAGTTGAATGACCATGTTAGTTTGAATGGACTTGAGAATGTCAGGCAATCTGCCTACAAACTAGGTCACTCAACTGAATCTGCATTGCTTTCAATTAAGAATGATGTTCATTTGACTTTTGCTAAAGGTGAGGCTACTGCTGTCGTTCTCTTGGATCAATCAGCAGCGTTTGATACTATTGATCATGATACGCTACTTAATTCTCTTAGCTCCTGGTTTGGTGTGAGCGGGGTTGTCCTCAATTGGTTTAAGTCTTATCTCTCAGACCGTGTTCAGTGCATTAAGATTGGGTCAATTTTATCTGATGCCAAAAAGTTATTGTATGGTGTGCCTCAAGGCTCTGTCCTGGGGCCAATCCTTTTTTCACTCTATACTACTCCACTGAGTAAAGTCATACAGAATCATCCTGGTATTAGTTTCCAGTTCTACGCGGACGACACACAATTGTATGTACACCTCACACATAAAAATGTTGCCTCGGCCCTTGATAAGCTGTCACACTGCCTTGAAGACGTAAAGAGATGGCTCTCTACAAATAAGCTCAAGCTAAATCCAGATAAGACTGAATTCATTGTGTTTGGCTCAAAGTCTCAGCGCGAAAAACTTAATCAGTCCTTCCCGGTCAACATACTTGGTAATCTCATATCACCAACAGATGCAGTTAGGAACCTTGGTGTCTGGTTTGATTCTGATTTCTCATTCTCTTGCCATGTTAGGAAGGTCTGCACGGCTTGTTTTGCTCATGTCTGGGATCTTAAGCGACTCCGAGGACATCTGACACATGAAGCTACTCTTATGGCTGCCAATGCTCTGGTCGGAAGTCGACTAGATTACTGTAACTCTCTGTTCAGAGGTCTCTCAGCTCTAGATCTGCGCAAACTTCAATGTGTTCAGAATAGCCTTGCCAGAATTGTTGCCAACACCACCAAGTACTCACACATCACTCCAGTTAGAAAAGCACTACATTGGTTGCCAATTAAGTACCGTTCTATCTTTAAGACTGCCATGCTGGTATATAAGTTCCTACACAGTGGTAACCCCAAATACTTTGAACCCTTCCTCATTCCCAGACATAGTGCATATAACACTCGTCGAAGTCAATCTGATGGCATATTTCTTGAGGTTCCCCACTTTGGTTCAATTTTCAAGTCTCGAAAACATTTTGGACTCAGTTTTGCGTATGATGCACCTATGATTTGGAATGACCTTCCTGATGAGGTCCGCTCTGCAAACTCACCTGCCTCTTTCAGGTCAAAGTTGAAGTCATACCTCTTTGGAAAAGCATACCCACCCTAAATTTCCAATCTCCTTTCTGCTTTCTCCGCGGTGCTGACCCCTGCAATGTCTCTGGTTTTTGCATATTGAACAATGTTTTTGTGTGATGCGCCTTAGAGTCTGTCTTTTGACGGAGATTAAGCGCTATAAAAGTGCTATTAGAATTAGAATTAGAATTCTCACTCTCAACATATAACAACCACTCTTTGTACATTGAGAATGCTATAATAGTAATTAGCACAGAAATATTTGGATTCATATCTGTTAATATCACATCTTTCAAAGAGACAACACCATTACATAACTTAGACACCATTTTCCAGGAAACTTGAGCCTTTTTACAATGAAATAACATATGTGGAATATCATGTGTCAGTTTACAAATATTGCATTCTTTATTGTACCCTAATTCCCCATCTCTTTAAATTGACTCCACATGGTAGAATAAGATGAAGAACCTTGTAATTAAATTCAGCTAATTTTTTATCTGCTAACTTAATTTTATTTGTGTAAACATTTGCAAAGTCAATTTCATCTATTCCTAATAATCTTTGCCAAACTTTTTCTTGAAATGGTGGTTCAAATTTTTTTTGGACTAAACTGTTGTACAAGGATTTGCTGGTCGTTTTTTAAAATTTTAAAGTTCTAGTAATGTTCAACTCAGGATACCGTTCGACATTTACACTTGAGTAGCCCATAAGAATGTCTCTGTATGGTGAAAAAACTTTTTTGATCATTAAGATTTGACAATGTATGTTTCTTTTATCGGATATTGTATTGTAGACATATTCCTCATCAACATGTCCATCAGTAAATTTTAGACACCTTACTGTTATAATACCAGATGACACCCAGTTCCTGAAAAATAAAGTCTCATGCTGCCTTGACATTCCATTATAGCAAGTAAATAGTACATTTCCCCATAGGACTTCATCTAAGAGTTGCAAATGACTATCTGGAGTGATAATAGTCTTAGCTTCATTGTATGCCAAAATCATGTTTTGATAAAATATAGGAATACTGCTTATTAAAGGGAACTGCTTGCTGTTAGTAAAGTTGTAGTATAGAGTTAGATTATTTTCTCCTAGTGAGTTTAAATATTCATTACCCAAAAAGTTCCAGTCAGAGTCTTCATTTTTAAGTTTGTATACCCAGCTTGCTTTCATTGCTTTTAATGCAAGGTCTTTTTTGATGCAAGGTCTATCGTTTCTAACCCCCCATTTTTTATATCTGATATTAGCGTATTTCGCTTGATTTTATCCTTGGAATTCCATATAAAATCATAAACTATCTTTTCAAACTTCTTAACAAAGCCAGTCGGCATTTCAAAAAACTGACAGGAAAATAATAGCTTTGGCAGGATAAGATGTTTAACTACTGTTATTTTGCCTAATATTGTTAAATTTCTCATCTTCCATAGTTTTAGATGATTTTCTATTTTATCCAATTTAGACCACCAGTTTAGATCCTCACATTTCCTACTATTATAGCCATTAGTGCTTATCAAAACACCCAGACACCTAATTGGATCAGTTGGCCACTTGATATTTCCCAGAGAGCAATTTAATTGTTGATATGTTTTACTTCCCAACCAAAGCCCTTCTGTTTTTGTAAGGTTTAATTTTGGTCCAGCAATGTCTCCAAAATAATTTATTATGTTTAGCACAGGTTCAATTTGTACTTCATCTTTCAAGAAAAGACAAGTATCATCAGCATACTGTGATATTTTCATTTCCTTGACTTTATTGCCAATTTTAACACGAATTCCTTTATAAGTGCTCTTCTTTAGTTTGATTGCTAAAATTTCTACAATCATTATAAATAAAAGTGCAGAGACTGGACAGCCCTGCCGAATACCCCTTTTAATAGAAACTTTATTGGAAAACCAGCCATTGTTCTTTATGAGTGCTACAGGATCTTGATACAACAGTTTGATCCAGTTAATAAATTGAGGTCCAAAATTGAATTCTTCTGAAGGTTTAAAAAGAAATGACCATTCTACAGTATCAAATGCTTTTTCAAAATCAAGTATCAAAAGAATACCAGAATTATTAGTGCTTTAAAAATATTCAACAGTATCAAGAATTTTTCTTATATTTGTTCCAATATATCTTTTCCTTATATAGCCGGTTTGATCTGAAGAAATGATTTTGTATAGAACTTTATGAAGACGATTAGCTAGTATATGTGCAAGCAGTTTATAGTCAGTGTTTGTCAGACTGATTGGTCTATAATTCTTTATATTTAAAGAGTCTCCCTTCTTAAAAATAAGTGACAAAATTGATACATTTCGGGAAGCAGATAATAATTTACTTTGATAAGCCTCATTGAAAGATTCTACGATTAAATCTCCTAGTTCTGGCCAAAACATTTTATAAAATTCAACACTAATGCCATCAAGACCAGGAGATTTATTCCCTTTCATCATTGATAGTGCTTTTTCACATTCATCTTTCATTATAAGCCCTTCTATAGATTCAGAGTCTGTATGAGTTAGCTTTGTGTGACTTGGCAAGTCTCTAAAGTACTTTTCGACTTTTCTTGTGTCAGTGTTTGTACTAGAGTATAATTTACTGTAAAATTTAGTAATTTCGTCAAGAATTTTTTGTCAGTTGTTACTTTAGTTCCCATTTCAGTCTTAAGCACACCAATACAGTTTAAGGACTGGTGATGTTTTTCTAGATTTAAAATATATGATGTGCTCTTTTCTCCTTGTTCTACCCATTTTGATCTGGAACAAATATACGCTGCATTACTATCTTCTTTGTACAGGGAATTGAGCTCATTTTTAAGAGATAATCTTTTAGTTAAAAGTCTCGGGCTGTTAGAGTTAGCAATTTCTTTATCAATCAAATCTAACTCGTTTTTAATTTGAGATATTCTACTCATTCTTCTTGCTTTTTTACAAGTTGAATAGTGTATACTGGATTCTTTAACCACTACTTTTATTAATTCAAAAAGCTCTTGCTTTGGAATTAATGAACTATAGGTATTTATGGTATATATTATATTATATCTGATCTGATTAATGTTTTGTAGCCTTCATCTTGTAGGAGAGAGTTATTCAGTTTCCAATACCCAGCTCCTCGTTTGTTAGTGTTGAAACATAAGGTAACTGTCAAGGCTTTATGATCAGGCACTGGACAGGCTAGAATTGAACTTGATTGAATAACCTTAGCTATTGTATGGGGAATTAAAATGTAGTCAATTCTACTGTTACGCATATTATCACTTGTATGTATATATGTAAACCCCTTACTATCAGGATTTATGAATCAGTATGCATCTATAAGATCATTTTTTGCAATAAACTCTTTAAAACAATTACCACTTTTATCTAATTTGCCTGAAGCATGATCATACTCCATATAGCAAGTATTAAAATCGCCAGTAATTATCATATTTTGTCTATTAGCGGCACAATTCTGAAACCACTTGTTACATTCAGTTATAAACTGAATCCTTAAGTTTAAGTTATTTGGTACATATAATGTACTAATAGTAAACATTTCATTATTCATATTCACAATATTTAACAATATCTTGCGACCTTCAGTATATTTGTGAACACTATGCAGATTCCATTGATTCATTCTATGTGATAGGATAATATTTCCCGAGTTCATGAAAGTCATTCTCTATATTTGAAAGAATTTCCTGTGTTATAAAAGTTTCTTGTAGACATACAATATCAAATGTTTTTCTTTTAAGCCAATTAATAAGAATAAATCTTTTCTTTTTACCTCTCAAACCGCGTACATTTATTGTTACAATTTTTAATTCATCCATAGTTGATTCTTAACCACTGGATTTAAATTAAAATGTAACATTTTGTTTGTACACCTTATTATTTCCCTTTTTGATGTTTTTGAATTTTTTACCCTTTTTCTTTCTCTAGAGTTTTGGAAGGCTTTTTCTTTGATTTTTCCCTTTGTTGGGAAAGGATACCTTTAATATTTGTCATGACGCGTGATTTGGAATGTACATGAGCTGTCTGCTTTTGTAGATCTGGTTCAGCAGATGCAGAGCTTTGCTTGGTTATCTTCTGTGTCTCTGTGGTTTTGGATGAGTGTGTCTTCGATTCTGCAGAATCTGATGGTCCATCTATCACTTGTTACAATTCACTAGGAAAGACGCTTGATTTGGTGTCTTTATCGCTCTGTTGATCATCTTCTGTCATTTCTTCAGATATGCTGAACAAAATATCTCTTGTTTCCATCAGCAAATGACCCAGTCTGTTTTCTCCAGGATAAAACTTTGGATTAATCTTCTCTGTATCTTCTATAGAGAGTCCACTTGCCCAGTACTTGTCCCTAGTTGCTTCAGCAAGGTAACAAACTTCTGTCTCAAGAAGCTTTTGCCTAAACTCTGGAACTTGTTCAGCTTTAGCTTCTACAATGCTCTGCATAACAGGTAGGCTATTCTGCTCCCACTGGGTAGAGAGGTCTGCTGTGATATCCTTGCTTAGTCTTTTTGCTTTACCAGCATGCTCTGCTAGCAAAATGTCTACTGCTAACCTTTTATTCCCGGTATCAATGGCCTTTTTCCACTGGTAAGCATGCTCAGCAGATGGGAATGATTGTCCAAACATCTTAATATCACACATATAAAAGTTTGACAGCACATTCTGGTGTGACTTAAATGGTATGATATCTTGATCAGTATTTCGTGCTTTGCATGTCTCATCACCTATCTGATGTCCAGGTGTATTGCACACTGTACAATGTGGCTTGAATTGTCCATCATGAAATATCTTACATTTAATGTCTGCTATCTGAGTGGTCCTTGGTAGTAGAGGCCATACTGGGGAGTTGACAAAGACGAAGCGGTCTCCATTTTGAAGCTTTTTGGCGTCCCGGATTTTGGCATACTTGATTTGCGAAACTATTTCCACTCCATTGGATGTCAGGTACTGTTCAATTTCTGAATTGGCTACTGAGAGCGGCAAGTCTTTAATTGTTATGCGCTCACATTCATCATGATAACGGCCCAAAAGGACAGGATTTTTATCATATAACTGGTACACCTTCCTCTGTATAGTAATCTCTCTCTTCACCAGCAACTTGGCCCTGTCTGCCAGGGATTTCAGATAGATTCGCCATATGCCAGTGATGTTCTGTACACCATCCAGTGCCGCATTGCCAACTATGCGACCAACAGCTATGCAAACTTCATAAGGTTCCAAAACGTCATCCTTATCGCGATGCTTGATGAATACAGGCTCTACTCTATGGTTATCAGTAATGGTTGCCATGTTTCACTTTATTGGAGTCAGGCAGCCCAAAAAGTTATAGATCAAAAATATAGATCTGTATCTATTCAGCTTTAATCAATATTTAACTTGGGTTTGATTGATATTATTGACACTGTCTGAGTTAACATGCAATATTACAAAACTTTGATCTCAGCTTTAAGATGACTTTGCATCAGCTGTAAAATTCAGCTACCACAATAGTGAAAAAATGCAATGAATAAATACAATGATTAAATTTTCTGCAAGTCTGTGATTTGCTGTTTCAAAACACACAATTAAGCACCTTTGGCCTTAACACTTGATGGTAATTATTGACTCACACCAACATAGAAGTGTTAGGCATAGATTTCAGCACACTTGGCCTTTACACTTTGACACAATTATTTGACCAACACCAGAGTGTGAAGCACAAAAGTAAGCACCTTGGTATTAACACTTAATTAATTAATAGTATGAATACTTGACCAACACTAATCGGTGTAATTAATAGATTGTTTGCCAACTTGTCAAAACTGACAGACTTTTTTTTTCCAAGTCACTGGCTGGTTAGAGAAAAAAAACAAAAAAAACAGTTCAATCAGTGTCAAGCTTAAAATAGACCCGATACAATTGAAATTTCACAAGAAGGATTAAATTTTATATGTCAAAATAAGCCTTTTATAGGAATGACATAGATTTAATTTACATACCAACGTAGTCTATATCCAATTAGAAATATCCTAATATAAAAAACTTTTTGAATGAACCAATACTTATGACATAAATTCACAAAAAACCTCTCATGACAAAAAAAACACCCTCACTGTGACTGAACTGAACTGAACTTGCTTTTCTGAATGATGCTCGCCTAATAGTCTGTCTTTAAGATAGAAATTAATCACTATAAAAGTACAATTAGATTACAAATTTATCACAAAATAAATTTAATGTAAAGATAATCAAACCATACCTTGTCCTCCAGTTGTCATGGCAGATAGTATCAATTCCTGTGCTGATTTTCCATGTATTAAAATGTGGTATTTGGATATACTTATAAAGTGGAGTCACTGTAAAACAATTAGAATATCTTTTGAATTAGTTCTGTCTGGTTTCTCAAGGTTGGGAACCTCCACATCACTGCAAAGTCCCTGCTGGCCAAACCAACGACAGCATTCCCTGCACGGTCAGCAATGGTGTCAGGCTGTGTGATAGATGTCACATGTATTCCAACATTTCTGTCAACAACATTACTGTACCGTGCACTGATGGATGGGTATTTGATAACGACGGATACACAACTATTGTCACTGAAGTAATAATCAAATTGGAAATTAATTCTTGCTGTTTAAAATTTTGTATGAAGCTAAATACCACCAACCTGAGAGTGTTTCCAGCATTTTAGTGATTCTATTGAATCATAAATATTTCACATAAATGCCAGATCTAAAAGAATGCTACTGTAAAAATACTTACTCATGAATTGAGACACAATATTTTTTTTAGGATTTTGGATTATTAAGAAAATTAATGTCCTGATTTTTTACTAATCAGTCCTACTTCTAATACAGTTAAACTGAGATTATTTGATAGTTAACATATACTTACAGCATCTCTACATTTAAGCCATAATTCCAAAGTGCAATTCATAAAACCAAAATAACACATACCTAACACACCTACACCTCAACAAAACTTACGCCTAATTTTTACCTTCAATTTTTAACACTATATCTTTTAGTTTCAGCTCTTTTGCAACAAAGGCTACTTCGCAGAGTTGTCACAGACACTGTCAGAGATTGCCAAGAAAGTATTCGGTGTTTTCGCATCCTACTTTGTTGACCATTTTGGCAGAAAACGGCTTCATATTCTTTCGAATGTACTGACAGGATGCATTGGCATAGCAACATCATTTGCACCCAATTATGTCACATTTGTCATACTTAGAACATCAATAGTAATAGTGATGGATGTAAGTGAGATAACAGAGTACATGGCTGGCCCTAATTCTGCCCTCTGTTTTGATTTTTTAAATATATTTTTTATTATTCAACCACATAGTCGGGGCCACGGTGGCAGAGTGGTAACACTCTCGCCTTCCACCTCTGAGGCCGGGGTTCGATCCCAGGCACGGCCTCAAGTGGGAAAGCTGGTAGTTGCTTGCCGTTGGTTGGCAGTTTACAGTACAGAACCCTAACGAACTGTATGTACTGGTTTCCTCTGCCCTTCCAACTACCCATCGTGATATGACCTGTACAGTGTTGAAAGCAACGTAAAACCCCAAATAAATAAATCAATCAACCACATTGTCTGTATAATGTATGAATTTTCAAAGAAGTGTCATTGGGAATCACATTAACATTTTGGAATCAATCAACCGACTGTGCATTTCATTATTTTATTGTTAAAAGCACTTATTTTGACTTAATTCTCTCCATATAAGGAAATATAGAGGGTTACCAATTTTTAGCTCTTGTTATAATGAATGAAACTAATTTATTTAGGTGTTTACAATATACAATTACAGAATATTTGATTTTAATATTTATTAGTAATGTGCAGAGCATGACAATAGTGACTTCCGGTTTACACTTATTGAGGCAAAAACATGATTGACAAGGTGGATGGGTTTCAGAAGAGATCACAATACATAGTTATGCCTCATGTGGTGTGGATAAGTATGGTGTGAATCTGATTGGGGAAACAAACAACTTTACTGCAAACACACCAAAGTGGGCAGGGTTAACGGAATGGCAGAATTAACACAAGCCATGTATTACTCTACTGACACATAGTGTTCACGCAGAAGAATATTATTTATTGGTTCATTAGACTGAAATCTCTTTCTCTTCTTGCAGGTTATGTCAGTAGAGTAAACGTACTTAATTTTTGATAAGCTTTCCTAAATGAACAAAGTAGTTAAAATAACACCAGTCAAAACTCAGTGATGGTCAATAATCTCATACTTCTTCAATGTGTTCATCTTTACAATATAATTATCTAACTTTCAGTTCACCAGTAAATCGATGAAAGTTTTACAGGAATACAGAAAAATAGCGTGATGTATGAAATAGATGTTAATAAATAAAGTACTAGCATTTCACTTTCAGTTATTTTTTAAATAATTAATTTTTTAAAACATACATTTTTCCAAGCAATACTTCTGTACAGTGACAGTCCTTTTTCCACTTGTTTTCAGGTATTAATTTTTTCTGGTTTAACATACTTAATGGAACTGTTTGACAGAAGCAGACGTACCTTTGTGGGGATTGGGTTGCAGGTTGTATGGATGGTAAACTACTCACTGCCCTGTGTGATCTCCTGGCTTGTACCAAACTGGAGAACTTACCAGCTTATTGCCTCACTGCTGTCATACATATGGATCATGTATATCTGGTAAGGTCAATTATATCATACACAAGAAAACTACAATAAGGTGGCCTAAAAGAAAAATGTATACAATACTTAGACTTCAAGCTGGGATTTAAATCAATCTAAATATACGTAATTATATAAATAAACAGAAATAACTTTATGTATCTTAAGATACATGTTAGATATGAACCTGTGTTAACATCTCACTTACACCAAAGAGTCTGTTGGGTAGATGTCTGATTCTCAAGACCCTGAGCTGTTAGTTTAATCATTTGTAATAAAAGGACCCAGGAAACAGATCTAACATAAAGTAAACCTCCAACTTCTACTGACATCTGCATGACTCAGAAACTATGACATGTACAAAGGAAAGGATTTTGCTGGTCTTCAAAAAACAAACAAGTTCTCCCTGCTGATTCAATGGAGGAAATTTTTGCTGTTTATTTTATCTTTCTTCCAATAAAATCTCCCATTTACCCAATACATTTTCCAATGCAGATTGTTTTGATCTTGCTGTTTCCATTTACCCGTTAGATTTTGCTCTTTTAGGCAGGTCGTGATTATGGAATTCTGGAAATTACTTATAAATCACCAACAATATCTTGTTTGATAGATTCTTGGTCTTCACTTGTTTTGAATAGTGTACAAATATGTTCCTCTCATCAGTAACAATTTGGTGTATTTCTCTCCGTTTTGGAGGCTATGTTCTGGATGGATTTGATTCAATGGACCACTCCACACTCTGTACTTGTTTATCATCATGGAATTGTGCTGTTAACACAGTATGTGATAGTTTAAGTGACTGCTCTGGCAAGCAGTAGCCATATTTACGACAAAAAGTAACTTTTGAATCTCTCTGATTTTGACCTGTAGAACATTCAAGGGATTGAGAACAGCTTGGCAAGGAGTATATCAACACACAGAGACATGAACACATAATTTATGTACAATGTCTATGCTACCTGGCCACTCCCCATGAATATTTTCTTTTTCATTGTGTGAAATTATGTATAATAAAAGCAATAGGATAGAGTGTGATTCTATGGATGTACTGAAGTGTTTTGTTTTTCATCAGAACATCAGCCCACCATTGACCAAGCAGATTGGTTTTAGCTTTACCCAGGTTCGAATCAGTTGCCTGGTAATATCTGCTCAGTCATTTCATCATTTAGAATTAAGCTTAAATCCTGCCACCTTGGAAATGCTTGTACACTGTAGGGTTTCCTTACATTTGAGATGTTAGGCTTTCTGCATGAAGCGTTTTCTTTCTTCTGGTGGAAATTCAGCACTGTAAAGCTTTTAATAGTTTACAAGTAGAATACATTCACTCATTTCCAATATTGATAACACTTATTTCCTTGTTGAGAGAGTCTTGATACTGTTCTTATGAAATCAAACTATTTGTTAAATCAGTGACTGTTTTGTTGCTTGGTTTAATTTACCTTTCCACAAATTTACAAATAGGGCTATAAACAATATGCATTAAATCAACATTAAAGATATTATAAACAATATGCATTAAATCAACATTAAAGATATTATAAACAATATACATTAAATCAACATTAAAGATATTATAAACAATATGCATTAAATCAACATTAAAGATAATGTATTAAATATTACAAATTACAGGTTTTTGCCCGAGTCTATTTCCTGGCTCTCTTCAAAAGGAAAATACAAGAAGGCAGAAGATTCTCTCATGTTTATCGCAAGAATGAATGGAGTTGTGGTTTCAAAAGATGACATTAAAATTAGATGCTCAGAGAACATGTGAACCCTTCTCAGAGAAGTGGTGACGTTTTAACCGGCAGGATAGCAAAAGACATCACACAAGGAATTACAGATCCTCTCCAGCAAGACAAAGTGCCAATAGCAGAGTTATTTTGTGATCCCAAATTAAGACTGCACCTTCTGATGGGAAATCTAATGTGGTATGACCTCTTAGAATCTAATTACACCAAGGGGTCAGTCGATCCGATTGATTTCCCATGTTTGTGCGTTATAATAGTACAGATACATATTCTCTTTACCAAATGGAGATACATATTCTATTTACTTATTTAATATATTTCACTGTTTCACTTGCCCAATCATTTATGTGCATAAATAATGATTAACACAGGTACCTATTAGGAAAAGTTTCCACAAAAGTGGACATTGAAAGTACCTGTTTAGAAAACTGTGAAAGTCGAACTGCAAAAGTCATATGATTTGTTTAAATGAGGAATATATTATTTTAAACAGCCAGCTTAGGAGAAAAGTGTGGTAGATACGAACAAAGTAAATACATCACTTGCCTTGACAGAAAGACAAAATTCTCTAACTGAGACTGTAACTATTTCATTTGGTGTTTTTACTGTCCCATTGGATGGCTGTCGCAATGCTACGTTATCAACCCTAACTTGTATGCAATGCAATTGCAGATTTTATGTACTTAGGTATTATATTGTGATATACAGATAGTACCTCTAGGTGCAGTTTAAAAGTGTATAAAATAAAAATAGATTTAAAATTTACTATTCTACTTTACAGTAATACTTATAATTTACAGTAGTACAATAAACACCTTAATGAAAATGAATACGTTGCCCTTTGAAATAGGAATACACATTTTATTTTTTTCAGGTTCAGCAATTCCTTTGTTTATGGTAGTTTGACACTTGCATCTCCGTCACTTGGAGGAAATCGTTTCTTCAACTACAGCATGCTAGGACTGGTAGAGCTTCCAGCTAATGTTATAGCACTGTATGTAACAAACAGGTAACAAACGTGACACTGTGCTGTACATAACAAGGTATCTGAACATTTTTGCTACTTACTACTCTGTTACATCCTCTCTGGTTCATAGACTAGAGAGGGGAATCCCCTTGAAGGAGGGGTTTTACTGGTTTGAAGTTGGGATTAATGATACAGTTAAAACACTCTGTGACCTGTAGTAGAAAATAATCATTTGATTAAGTAATGGTCAATTTAAGAAAAATGTCCTCTTTTTCCCAAAATCTGAGGGTGAGTCTTTTGGTAATAATTGTAATTTTTATATTTTTTTTGCAATTCTTTTGTGATAAGAAAAATGTTGTTGTTGTTGTTGGTAAAAAATTCAGACGTTATTTGGGCTCTTGTTATCTTTTGTTGTGGAAAAAAATTTCACACATTTTCTGGAAAATACCTACCTACATGTCTATTTGAATAAAAAGATTTATACATAAAAAAAATCACGATTTCACTTATTCCTCTTTCAGATATGGACGCAGGCGTTCATGTATGGCTTTTTTCATTATTGCTGGCATTCCTCTGTTAGTTGTAGCCTTTGTCCCAAAGGTGACAGGTCTGAAACAGATTAATCATTATTTGCATGATATTCAAAAGCTGTGTTTACAGTTGATATTATTATGGTTTCATATAACTCTAGAGTAGAGTGTCTTGTCAATTGTGTGATTATGATACTTGGAATATTGGTTTGCCAATAAATATAAATACTGAAAACTTGTTCGGAGATAAACTAAAAATTCATATTCTAAATATGGTTGCATTAGGTGATCAAATAATATGCATATTAATATTTTTAATGTATTGCATTCTTCCACAGCTTCTGGTATTAATTTGAGGCCTTTTATTTTAATACTTTGGTTGTTTGGAAAGATTGGAATAACTGCGGCTTATGCAGTCATGTTGATGTATGTGGTAGAATTATTTCCATCAAATTTGAGGTAAGAAATAGAACCATATTTGTCCTGATATTCTATCATTCATGTCAAATGTATAAGAATGTGTAAACGATGTAGCTGAAAAAGGCAAGCAATAATTCAGATTTGTCTCATAGATGACATGGCAACACACCAAAAAAGGTTTATTGTAGAACCATCTTTAATAGTTGAATTTAAAACTTTTTGACCGGAAACAAATATTTAATGTGTGTCAAAGTTAACATTTTAAACACCTTTATAAGATTCAGGGTTCCATCACTTTCATTCCACCCTCACACCAAATACATCAATTGAATAATCAAAGCTTATGCATATTTCCAAAATAATTTATGGCTCTTTCCATTTTTTCATCTCTTTCAGTACTAGTAAGTATGCCTTTTCTGTTTAGGAATTAAAATAATAATGTCAGTTGTTTTTATTATTTTGCTGGCCAGGGTCTACTGCATTGTGTGGGTATCTGTTGGTGGGGCTATTGGCTCCATGGTTGCTCCGTTTGCAGCATATCTTGTAAGAAAAAATTTAACATTAATATCAACTTTTTATTTATTTATTTATTTCGGGTTTTATGTTGCTTTCAACACTGTACAGGTCATATCATGACGGGTAGTTGGAAGGCCAGAGGAAACCAGTACATACAGTTGGTCTGTACTGTAAACTGCCGAGCAACTACCAGTTTTCCCACTTGAGGCTGTGCCGGGAACCGAACCTCAGCCTCAGAGGTGGGAAGCGAGAGTGTTACCATGGCCCCCTAATATCAGCTTTTATATCAGCTTTTTAAATTAAAATGAACTATCATAATACATATGTAAATATGTGCCAAGTATCAGAATTTGATCTATAGATTAAATCTGTTTTGGTCTGAAAATAATTACTTCATAAGTCATCACAGAAAGACATCTAACTAAATTTACAGGTAATATGCTAATGTAGTGACATTTGAAATCTCTCCAGTAACATGCATATTTACCAACAAAGTTTTCAGATTCCCTGTTTGAAATTGCTAGATACACTTTCAGGCCAAGCGGGTGTTCTGGCTGCCCAACATTTTATTTGCCTTGTTTGCTGGATTGGGTTCTCTTGCCAATTCATTGTTACCAGAAACAAAAAACATACCACTGCCATTGACTACAGAACAGGTGCACAAGCTGCATTACAGAAATCAAAGACCAAACAAGAAACAAGCCCACCAATATACTGCTATACGTAAAACTACTCTACATGTTATCGAAGATTAAAGAACAGTCATATTCAATGTAAGAAGTTGTGTCAGATGAAGAAGCAGAGGGTGAACTTAAAGCATGAGGGTGTTTATGATACAAAGAGACACAAAAATGAAAAATAAATATTTTAATTAAAATATCTATTGTTAGTTTGCTACACTATATTTGTGAAACTCTTCATTAACTGCACAACAATTAAAATTACATGTAGTTATTGACCGGTAACTGACAGAAGGTAACTATGAAAATATAACTGGATAATAAGCATATCATACCAATACACGATGTGCCGGTTAGTATTATGATAAGGCATACTTGTTGCATGTAAGATTATTTATTTCCACAACACTGGAGCTGCCATGCTGTGCAATTGTCACCAAGAACATGAAATTGGTAGCATGTTGTAGCAAAACCCAACCATAATATAGCATACCTAGTTTATACTAATTTTGTTTTATTCGCATAGATTTACTATGTGGTAGCCTTGTTTCATACTTATTCTGGGCCATGGGCTATATACACTTGGTCAATCTATACACCTTGCATCTCTGTTAAGCAGGCATCGATGTATAGAGTGCTTGAACAGTTGTTAATCTTACTTGGTGCCATGCACTTGATGCTACTGATTGGGAAATTGAGGTCTCTGAACAATTCTTGTAGGCGCCAAAACATGCAGAGATTGATATTTCCTGGAAACACACCAATTAAGTCATCAAAGTAATTGTAAATGAAAAGTCCTTGCTGATGCATGAGATACTGAAAAAAAACTAGAAAGTCTTGCACAGGCCATGCTGCCTGACATGTGCTAGAATGATCAAAAACTGTCATAATAAAATAAATCTTTCCACTTGAAAGAGAATATTGTAGTCTGAGGGATCAATACACAATTGACGGAATGCTCTGGAGATGTCTTATGTATAAAGGCATGTTGATCCCAATGTTGTCTTTTTAACACTCTGTAAATCTGTGTTTACATATCTACTGGTTATCTTCAGTGAACATTAAATCTTGTTCACGTTTACATAGAAAATCCAATAGGATCTATATTTGTTGTAATGTAAGCTGATACTTGAGTCATTCATTCTCGATTCATTAAAATCCAGACAACTACTTCTGATTATCTATGTTGCTTGACGAGGCAGTGTTAACACTGTGTTGAATCTGCTATCTCTGTAATTAAGTTTCAGCTCATAGACTGTGTCACTATTATGTAGATCTTTTATTTGCTTCTGACAAAATGCCTTTTGTTGTCAATTTAAAACTGGTGCGGTTGCCATCTCGACTGGTGCAATTTTACTTTGCTTGTACACAACAATCACATTTATTCTTCAAGGGACTGTTGGCCTTACTGCATATGAGGCTATTTTGTACAAAAGGTTGTCAGTTTGTTTTCAGGGTGGATAATGGTACTTCATTCATTTTCAAAATCTTTGATGAAACTAATCCTACTTGGGCAGTCGAAATACAAGGCATAACACTGACTATATATCATACCCCACTTGCTCATAACTTCCTTCATATTTATAATGGACACAAGGGGCCATGGTGGCAGAGGGGTAACGAGGTCCTCAGTGGACTAGTGGTTAGCAAGTTTGGCATCTAATCATAGGCTGTCACCTCTGTGGGTTCGAGTCCCACAAGTGGCAATTCTGAGAACCTGTCCCAATATGACCCTGGCTGTTGAACGGGACGTAAAACCCCAACTTTGACCTTTGGCAGAGAGGTAACACTCTCAACTCCAACATCTGAGATCGCAGTTCGAATCATGGCCTGACCTGAAGTGGGAAAGCTGGTAGTTTTTTGCCATTGGTCAGCAGTTTATAGTATTGAACATTGACCAACTGTATGTACTAGTTTCCTATACCCTTTGTATGAAATATATGTACAATATAGTTTTAACAAAGAAAAACAATACTATATTTATTATGACAGACTCAGGAATTGCCAAATAAATAAATAAATATAATGTACACACTTTATATATAGTGGTTGTTAGGACACACTTGTGACTGTTATTGGCACATTAGGGGTAAAGTCTATTACCCCAATAATCTTTGGAGTGAGTTACATCAGGTATCATTAATGTCACTGCGTCTCATGATGTCTTGCTGCCATATTAATGCCATGTTGTACAGCAGTAGGGGGAATGTACCCAAATCACATTAAAATACATTGATGTTTACAGAAAAAATGCTTAAATATCCCAGCTGGAGGCAGATTTGTTGAAAATCTGTTGAAAAGTCCCAGCGCTATGAAATGACAGGTGGACACACACAGTGGGGAATCCTTTGAATATTAAAAGTGTTGGTCACATTCTGGGACTCAGCTCTTTCCCTTAAATGAAAGTCGAATCACATTCAATAAAAAGGAACATTATTGAGTCCCAACTTAAAATTGAAAAATGATGGGCTTTATGTGAGTACTACCAAGACAAAAAATTTATTTAGAACACCGTTTTCCTATATACAGCTGTAATAGCAGTTGGTGGATTCCAACCCCAAATGAGAAGATTGAGCCTGTTAGGTTTCTGTTGTTGTACAGTGTGAGGACAGGTTATGCTGTCTGTGAACTAAAAAGGTCAAACCAAGAGGTCAAAGGTTATGAGAATGTGAAATGAAATATTTTGTTTGGGCAATTTTATATGCGTGTTAGTAGACTAGACTTGTATTGAATATTACTTGTAAGATTTTAAAAGGTCTCACACAGCAAAATGGAAAGACATAAATAAAACATACCAAATTGGTGAAAATAACTTGAGGTTGCAATGATACTGTATGGTTTAATCACAAGTATTACAAAATGTCATAATAGGCTATGTCAAAAAGACCTCCCTAAAGGTGGGCAAATTCGATAGGGGTCCAGGCCATTAGTCATAACGAAAGAAAGCCAATGAAAGGAAGACCCACATCAATCCGAAGAGACCTCCCTCTAGGGGGTCAAGCCTAGAGGGGTGAAGCTCAACCCTGAATTGAGTCAATATAGAGAGGGAGTGCCCGGATCAGCAGGGTCCTGCCTGTGTTGCTAGTTATGTAAATAAACCCTACATTTACACGTTGAGCCACATCAATCCGTGGAGACCTCCCTACATGGGGGTAAGACCCATAGGGGTCAAACTCATCTTTGAAATCAAAGCCTAAGAATCCTAGGGTAAAATTTCAATGTAAGCACAATGGCTTCGTATTTGAATGTGACCCCGCCAGTTATGATAGGGGTTTCATAAATTCCTTATTGGCTGGCCTTATATCAGGGGTGTCCAAATTCCTTATTGGCTGGCCAGTGTCACAACTAAGACAGAGGCTTATATATGTAGGTTCAAACCTTAAGGTAATCACCAACTGATATTGGCAAAGCAACTTCACCTTCAACAAACATTACAAAAATCATTCATTTACCTTAAATTACACAAAAGATGTAAGCACATGTTTTTACAGAGAACTTTATCACAAGGCTAAAGTCGGTCCCTGCTTTAACTGTCTCAGTACATTATTCACCACGTTTACCTCCACATAAAACCTGATAAGCCAGGTATGTCAGACCTCAGCATTCCCTGTGATTCCTCAGTCAGTGACTGCTTCAATGACAACAGTTTATATTTCTGTTCATTAAAGTTTACTACTCTCTTATATCCCACCATAGATATATAATTAATGTCATAAAGCCCTTTGATCCAGGTGTGCTCCTGTCGAAAATATATGTTTGTATACCATTTAGGAACTTGATGGGGGCATCCCCATGATATCACGTTTTAGGACTGAAATTGGACACGGCGTATTAACTTCCTATAAGGATACATGCATGGAAAGGATGGCACTGTGTCAGAAAACAACATAATTTTTTTGTTACACCCTCATCTTCCGCTACATAGATGATGTAATTTAAATGCAAGATATCAAAATTTCTAATTTTCCTACAAACCCCAGGTAGGTTGGAGGTTTCACCTCCTTCTGGAACGATAATATGGATGGGTTTTCAGTGTCAGTTATATAAGCTCTAAATAATGTTTAAGTAGAGAAAATAACATCTAAGAGAAAGAAAATGTATGTAAAAATAAAATATTAAAACAAGACAATTCAATAGCAAGATGACAGCATTAATCAGTAAACTAAAATTATGAAGCTGTAAAATTTATTAATTGGATAATAGCACAATTATGTAAAATTGCATATAATAATCAGTTACAGCAATCCATATATCTTTGTCATAAGAAAAAGATGTCTCGAATATGGGAGGTGAACACACTTTGGCAGAGCAAAAAGGTCACACTATGATGCACACCTACACCCCCTAATCAGTGTCCCTATGAAGTGTCAACCTTCTAAACTGTATGGAATCCAATAAATAGCCTGGACAAGATTTTGAAACTCATGATCACTATGACAAGGCGAAAGTCAAATCAAGGTCACACCATGATGTTGCACACCTACAACCCCAAACCAACGTCCCTACCAAGTATCAGCTACCTACACCTTACAGTTTCCGAGATATGACCCATACAAAATTTTGTAGTTCAAGGTCAATATGGCAAGGTCAAAGGCCAAATCCAAGTCACACCATGACGTTACACGCCTACAACCCCCAACTAATGTCCTTACCAAGTATCAGCTTCCTACACCTTACGGTTTCCAAGGTATTGCCCATACAAGATTTTGTAGGTCAAGGTCACTACGGCAAAGTCAAAGGTCAAATCAAGATCACACCATGACGTTGCACACCTACACCTCTAAACCAATGTCCCTACCAAGTAACAACTGCCTACACCTTATGGTTTCTGATATATAGCCTAAACAATATTTTTAAACTCAATGTCGTTGCGGCAAGGTCAAAGATCAAATAAAGGTCACACCATGATGTTGCACACCTACACCCTCTAACCAATGTCCCTACCAAATATCAACTTCCTACACCTTACAGTTTCTGAGATACAGCCCAGACAAACTTTTTCCCACTGCCCGCCCATCCAGACACAATGGGTTAAAATAATACCCCGACAGCCATCAAGGGCTATGGGATAAAAACACATCATGCATAATGGAAAAGCAGAATCTCATTCCAGCATGTTTGACCCATCATGTGACATTAGGAATGTAAAGTTAATGCAAAAATATACAAGGTAGTTAGTTAAAGGCAGTATCTGTTACCCAAATACCTTCATTTTATTACAGGAACTGCCCTTGAATGGTTAGCTAGGTAAGTGTATGGTGGATAAGACCAGGCTTTCAGACCAAACAGATTCCTGGCATGTCACCTAGTTCAAGCTTTATTTGGTTTTCACCATGTGGCACTAGTTCCCCTTTGATGAAGCAGACTCAATTCTGGGTTTCGTTGAGTATTTAGCCCAAAATTGCATAATAATTTAAATCCCTGCCATGTTACATTTTATTTCTTATTTGTTTGTTCAACTGTTTGATAGAAACACGTCACACTTAGTTCACAGAAAAATTTCATTTATTTGAAAAGTTAATGTTAATGAATTCACAGTATGTTCCAAGATACAAAGCTAATTTCTCTAATACCACTCTAACTTGATTTGTATGTAGCTGTCTTTTGCAGTATACTCAGTATGCTTGTGTGTACAAGACAGCATTCTTCTTGTCATCTTTGGCATATCTAAGACCATCCAACATTGCCCCTTCTTCCACTGCCAGTTTTGACATAACCAGATAATTACTTAGGAGTAATTTAATATCTGGTCCACCAGTGGCCAACATTATGAGAAAATGTTGATGTAATCATCCCACTCATATAAGTAGCCTAAAGTCATCTTCCCTTCTCTCTTTCGTGCCACTTAAAATATTGAAAAAAAAAACTGGCTGATGCATCTCCCACCAACAAAATCATCCCATTTTTGTACTATTAAGGCCTTTCAACTTCAGTCATTATTAGCTTCACTCTAAAATTTGCTCACTGAAGTCAGACAACCTGCAGTATCATATCAACAGCAAATCATGTGTACCTTATAAAGGATTCAAGGCTTCCTTAATTGTAACCACCACTGTACAGAAACTACAAACTAAACTTTGAATTTTGCCACATTTAATAAATTCTTTGGGCCTATTTATATGTCTTACATGCTTATTTAGAGTTTCAAAATACAGTAAATTATGCAATGTACAATGTGTAGCATGTTTTGATATCTTGTTTACTATCTGGTGTATGTCTAGTGTAACAAAATGCTCTATCCCATTTATCCTTATTTTTTCACCTGATACTAGTATCTAAATTATCTCCAATTCTAGCCCCAAATCGTTTGGTAAATATGGCCCAAGGGGTCTGATATTTAGAGTATACCCTCAAACTGTATTGGCATTGAATGTGTGCTGTCTGTGTAGCTAAGAGGAGCAGATAGTGAATTCAATCTTTTGAACATTTAATGCAACATTAAAACACATAATCAGTGACATGTGTATTTTCCTCGTTTGCCATTATCAGTAGCAGAAAAACAGTGTCACTTTCAACAATGACTCAGAACAGACGGAACACAGATAATTTATTAAACAATGGACAATATGATTAGAATGACTTTCGCTAAGTGTAATCATACACAAAGTTCAGACAATATGCACAGTCATAGCTCATAGTTTTTTTTTAAATGATCACATGTCGCAAGATGATAGTAGTGTAGTTGCCAATATGCAACCAGATAATATTTTATGGGTACAAATAATGTACTTTATTATGATTGTTGATGTTGATAGCTGTTTATTATTTGCATATTGAAAATCTGATGTAGCATTTTATTTTTTTTTCAAATATTACATGAAATTATAATGTAAGGCTATAAACAAGGTGAATAAACATTGTTTAGCTCAATTTAATTTCTGTGTATCAAATACAAAGAATTCACATAATCATTAGACAAGACGTGGGATTAAATAAACATATTGACAATTTACTTTTAATACATTCTAAATCACTACTAAAATATTGTAAATATTTCAACATACATTAGTTCATAACAATACTACTTTCTAATAGTCCCCAACATGATGTACCTATAATAATAAATAATAATAATAAGACGTTTTTACATTATGCCAAGGTTATAACTCTATTTGGTCTGACTTTACCAATTTGATTCCTGCTGGATGACCTCCTACTTATGGCTCAAAACAGAGACCTCATATCCAGCCAGTGGATGATGAAGAAGCCAACCTGTATATTGATCATCCCCATCCCTCTACCATGTATATTGTAATTCTGGTCATGAGAGGATGTAACGGTTATTTCAAGTACAATGTATTTCAAAAATATGGTCCTAAACACATATTACTTTCTGAGCTATGTGGAGCTGTACCAAACGTGTCCTATCCAAATGCCAATGTCGCCAAACTGCACTGAATGCATCCTTAATGCCAAGTGGCCCACAAACTGAGGCAGGAGAGCCAGTTTGTTTGTGGCTCATGACACCAGTACTGAAAGCTCTGTCCTCAGTACAGAGGATCTGCTGTGTGTCATTTGCATAAAAATCAGGATGTACTTTAACTGCCCTTAAGGATACTGAGTAGCTTTTTTTACAATAGTATTTACACCAATAATTTTCTCCTTATAATTATATTTTCTACAGTCTTGTTGTGCTTTGAGCTTCAAATTCTGTAAAATATATACAGGGTGTACAATTTTCTATTTTTTTATATATAACTGAATCAATCAATCTTGTGCCACATCATACAAAAATCACAGCTCTGCCAATTACTTGCCATGTTTGTGTTTATTTTCATGTAAAGCATGCAAGCCACTCAGTGTTCAACAGCAGAATATCAGAAAAATCAAAAGCAAGATTCACAGAGAAATATTAAAATAATTTCTGACTTTTTCAATTAAAAAATATTTCTGACCAAATATGAAATTTCCTGATCTTTTTCTGATCGTTTTAATCCTGTTTTCAGTGCTGGGTATCTATACAGATGAATTTTAACGTTCTGTTGCCCGATGGCACCATTGCTTGAGTCACACACCAGCCATTATCTTTAATAATTTAAACAAAATTAAATTGAGGTTTTACATCCCGGTCCACAGCTTTAAAAGGGCCATATTGGGACAGGTCTTCAGCACTGACACTTGTGAGAGTCGAACCCACACAGAGGTGACAACCTGTGATTAAATCCCAAAGTTGCCAACCACTAGGCCACTGAGGACCTTTAATATTTTAAACAGCTTTCTTGCCCGTGTGTTCTACACGTTAAAATCACCCATTTAGGAAATAATGAAATGCATCTTTATGATCTTTTGTAAACAATGGTTGTTAATTTGTTTCATCACTTCTCACTGGCTACAAAGAGGTCAGTAGTCCACAATCAACCAATCAGTAGCAAGCGAAGATAAACCAATGAAAAATGCGCATACATTAAAGCAAGTGTCTGAATGGTTATGTCTTCTTGATTTTCACCTATACAACCTATTACAACATTGACTTCAGTCTTTTATGTACACAAAACAACCCACTTTTTTCATCGTTTGAAAATAAAGTACAGACTTGTTTGTTCCACATGGTTATGCTCACGACCTTCGTAGATCTGAAGATACATGGCAGCAAGATAACACTCACAAGTGCATTATGGGAAATATGATCATACCAAACTTTTCTGTGACCCACATATGATCTACCAAACTCCCTAAATTTGGCCTGTGTGGAATAGTGACAACATCCTTAATTAAAATGCCACAATATAAGATCTATTGCATTGCTTTATCTTCATGACCAAGTTCCTATTTTGGAAACATAATTTAACAAATTGACCCACAAAAGTTAATGTAAATCGAAGCATGGTTTTTGGAAAGTTTTTTAACTCAGTCAGGAGTGTATGTTTTTGGGTATGTTCATTTGCCTGTTTGTCGGCATTCGCAGTCACTCTACTGCTCCATGCCTTAACTTGGCACAACTGGGACACACAAGAAACTTATTTTTGCTTTTTAAAAGTGCACTCACATGGATTTATTTCGGATGAAATATTTACAGAAGTGCAGGTGATAAACATGCTTTACCAACATAAAATTAAATCAATAAACCTGTTAGAATCATTTTGAATGAGCGATAATATATTTTTTACATGAAATCAACACCCCAATAATTTGTATTACAGAAATCTTTGAAGATATTTAAATTATTTCCGTCGTCATTTCAACCCCCTTATTTGGTAGATGGAAGTTCAAGAATTTTACCGATAGCAATGATGTAACAAGAAATAGTCTTTGTTTTGGTTTGAGCCAAGATGAGGTTGGTGCCATGATATGACACCAGGCAGTAACAGTATGAACAATTATGAAAGTATTTTGTCTAAATGGCTTGTCTACAAGTTGAAGCACTAAAAATTTGAGAATGATCCGGATCAAATTCTGGATTCAAAATATAATCCTGAATTAGGTTCCACTTTCAATGCCTTTTCAAAGGCTTTGGATTTCTGGTTTACTTTACTCCAAAAAATGATTGGCTTTTCACGATTTTTTATGTGGATAGGATCTGACAAAAAAAAGAGATCGTTACATTTTTATATGAAGATCTGGATAACATTGTAAAGACAAAATTGCAATGTGTACAAATAACCCTTGGCGGAGACCTTTTGTTTAAAGGTGCTCTACTAGTTCTCTACTTTTATTGTTCCTTCATGATGAAGTTCCAACAACACTTTATCATGCTATTAAATTCTGTAAAACAGGCAGAGTTGGCAATATTTGGCTTGAAATGCATTACACAGAAACAGATCACGATTCCTTCTTTAGTCCTTCCAATGTAGGGAAGCCTTTGATGTCACGAAGCAGCCATTTATCCATCAGTCGATCCGAAATGAAGGGGCGGATGTAGGTCCTCCACTGCAAATATAAGGCAGACAGCCACACATTTTATTTGACAGACATAGGTCACCCCTCCTAAAATTTATATAGTTTATTTGTTCCATTCACTGACTTTTTTTATCATTTTATTCATTATAATGGTGCCATGTGACACACAGTACATAAACAATGAACATGAATGCAAAAAAAACAGTATCCAGTCATTTTATTGACTTATTAGTCACTTTAAAGTATTTTGTTAAAATATATGTATGAGGTACACTTTTATCCCTTCTCATAAAAGCAGTTTCTTTTCAACCAAATACATCAAACATACTGTGCCTCTTCTATTTCTATGAACTACATTGCCTGGATAAATGTATCATGCACCACAGGAATTAACTTTTTTTTCAAATTTGGGTTAATTTGGTCTATCTTCAATAATTTTAAATTTTATAGATTTGTATAAATAATAAAACATATAACAATATTTCATGTTGTATTAAGCCCCTGGCTAGCAGTTGACAACCCTGTATTATTGTTGTGCTTTTTTCTTCTTCAGCAATTTGAGGGGCCATGGTGGCCCAGTGGTAACACACTCTTGTCTCACCTCTGAGGTCGGTAGTTCAAGCCCCAGGCCCTATGCTGCATAGTTGGTAGTTACTTTCTGATGGTTGCAGTTTACAGTACAGAATCTTGACCAACTGTATGTACTGGTTTCCTCTGCACATAAAACTGCTTGTGGTAATATGCAGTGTTGAAAGTGACATTAAAACCCAAATAAATAAATAAATCCTTCAGCACTTTGTTAATGGAACTCTTGGTATATAATGTGTTTAATATATTCTGTGTGAGGGCATAAGTAGTGTGTGTTTTATGTACTTACACTGTTCTACCTGGAATTTCCTTTAAACAATGCAAAAATCCTTTTCATGCAGTTTTCCTTATTTTCAGAGATATTTGACATTTTAGGGTTGATAAATTTGATTCGATCAACTGCAACATTTGCTTACAGGTACTTTCGCATTGGTTCACTAAACTGTGGTTGCACATATTCAGGAGGCTTCTTGCAAAATGGCCTCATATGTTTCACCCCAAGGCATACACGATGTCCCACCCCACAATTACATAACCCTCTAGGTCTCGCTGCATATTTCCAGTCAACATTGTTTTGTCCAATTTAACTGTTAAGGTTTTATGTATGTTGGTGTTGTCAGGATTCAAACCTTAGACCACTGAGGTGATAGTCTAGTGAGAACACTTACCCTATAGATATCATAAGTCCCAGAACCTCCGGGTATTAAATAGCGGGTTTTGGGTCGGAGATTAAACAAGGCATCTTCGATGTCATCAATCACAAGGTGCAGGTCGAAACAGGCTGTGACCTTAGCAGACCCCATGGCCTTGATATGATGGTCGATGTACTCGCGGCCATAGATTGATTTCTGGTCTGCAGACATGTTTTCCCACATCGTGTTGAAATCCCGGGAAATACGATTAATCTGCAAAACATCACATAAAAGAGTCATGTATTTGATTTTGTACTGGTCTTATACATGGGAAAGGAAAGAAAAAAGTGTCTTGAATTTCAACATACATCAGGAAAATTTCCTGAATGACAGGTAAGGCTAAATACATCATAAATAAACATGACAATATTGTACATGTACACATATTGTTCTTATATGTGTAATGGCAGATGTTTTATTTTTATTATCCACCATTTTCAATGATTAATAAGTGAAATAAATCCACATTTAAAGAAAGAACATAAGCACTGCCTCATATATTTTGGTGTACCAGTGAATATAAAAACTTGAATGTTTAACTTGCAATTTCTCCACGATTTATGCATAAATTTCAATGTAATAAATAGGGCAGAAATTCAGTAAAATTACCTTTTTAATGATGTATACAACATATTTTAACATACACAGTTGGAGAAATATATAAAAACAGAAGCACTTGTTGACGATTGTTTAAATACTCGTGAAGTGGCTGCAATAAAATGTATTCTGCCTGTGTGTCCTTTTATCTAGGACATATCACTGCATGGTGGATACTAAAAATATACCACTCATCATTTATAAAAATCAGTTTTTTTGGCCTCTGACACAAACATACTTCAGTATTTCTTACACGGATACATAAACCATGTTCTTACATGAGGCGTAATTTATTGCCAGAAATGTATTGAAACTGAATGTTCAAGGTTATAAACTCTATTTTTATCCCATATAACATAAAAATGTAAAACATTGAAGCAAGCCTGTACGTTTTTATTGTTTTCATGCATTATCAGCCATTAGAAATCTTGAAATACTGTGGTTTTTCAAATGTTAGCTCTTAGATAGTCTTTATGCAATTTTCACTATTTCTACAAATAATAGTATTTACTACAATAATAGTAAAAAACATAAACAGAATACAAAAGTTACAAAAAACACATTAAGATACACTACACCAGCAGTATGGATGATGTACATCTTCATTTGGAGCTGCTGGTTATATCATGAATCAACTCACGTCACAACAGTCTGTTGCTCCACCAAAATTACACGGTTCGATGATCGAAACATCCACACCAAACTTGTACATCTCCAGACGCAGAATATCTGAGAAAGCCTCACCTGGAAAAGCCAGTAAACTTTCGGAGTGAAAGAATGGGGTAGCAACCTAATGTTCCAGTGGTAGGTGGGTAATAACAACTGCTGAGACCTTTTTAAACTGATACCCCAATTAATGAGTTTGCCTCCCAACCAACCCCATAATGTAGTCCCAACCATCATCTTATTGGTCATTTAACTTATATTTTAGTCATAAATGACATGAGTGCAATTTGGAAATCTTTAAAATGATTTCTGTCATGAGTAGTCACCATCAATTATTTATGTCATAAGGCAGCCACAGCTTGACAGTGCTAGAACTTCAGTTTGGTGTTACAAATATGTAAACTTTTCTTTCAGCATAGGACCTAGTGGTATTTTCCTGAGAAATGACTAGTTGGGGACAAAATCCGGGCATTACACCAGAGGGGTCGGGCTTTTATTTCAAGTTATGTTCAAAAGTCGTAGTCCTTGGAACCAGGTTGTAAACACCTTCATTTTGGCCCAGTGTCAATAACATCAGCCTCATCAGCTTTCTGAGTTATAGATCAGCCAGTTGTTACAATAGCTCACACAATGGAACTATTATGTTAAAAAACACATTTTTAATTTGTAATTGTGAAATATGGCAGCTGGTGCTTAGATCTGTGTATACCTTCATCCTATGTGTGGGGTAAGCACTATTGGAAGAAATAACTTCATGACGATATTATTTGGTGAAGTTCCCTGTGTACCATTTCGAATTCGCTAACAATGCTAGGGAACAATTTTGTATCAATAATGGCAACACATTCTTTGGCAATGTTACAACAACAATCTTTAACATATAATTCTGAATGACTCTGAGCAAACACATGTCCAAAAGAACACTGTATAACTTGTGGGACCTATGTGTACCCATGAAGGTCAATGGCTCTATTACAATAATCTTATGTGTTTCGTTTTTCAAATATGCTAGAAAATATCTTTCCGGGTGAGCCTTCCATTCCTGACCATTGGTGGCGGATATTTGTACTTATAAGTGACTCACTGCTGATCTTTGTCTTAATATGGGCACATAAAATATGATGTTCACGTTTTTCATGACACAGATAATCTTCCAGTCATAGTCGAGCTGAATAGTCTTGTCCTATAGGCTGCCAAGCCTGCTGATTAATCTTCTCTGCATGTAACATGGGTCAGGCTTTTGTCACTGAAGGGTAAATGTCGTGAGTCATGGTCAGTGGTTTGGCCTAAGAGTTATCTTTTGGTCCTTTTTACCTCCGCCAAGCAGGTTATGTTTTCGCCTCAGTTTGTTTGTGGGTTTGTGAGTTTGTTTACGAACAAGATAACTCAAAAACTTATGGACGGATTTTGATGAAATTTTCAGGATATATCTGAAAAGGAAGAAATGATTCAAATGATCCGGATCACTATCTAGATCTTCTGGATTCATGAAATGTAATTTTTAAAGACAGATAACTCAAAAAGTTATGGACGGATTTTGATGAAATTTTCATAATATTATGTGCTCCATTGGCGGAGGTCTGCGCTCCCCGAGTGCTCTTGTTTGGTGTTTTGAAATGGAACGAATTTTGGTACTTTCATACACTTGTAATCGACATGGTGAAATTTAAATGTGATCATATATGAACCATAATCTTAAACAAAAAATATTTTAGAGATATTGTGAATAAAATTCATTTTGAATGAATGAAAAGTAAAGTGTGAGATTACAGTGAATCAAAAAGCAGAATACCTCTATACTATTCATATCACTATCAGAGAGTTTAAGTTGCTGAAACTCTGTCCACAAGTGGTCTTTGTCATCAATAACATCCTCATATACTATGTTTTAAAATACATTCCAATAGGCCAACAGTTTTAATTACACAGTGCTAAAGCAAGTAAAATAGCCATGTGTAAGTCACAATGCAAAGGTGTGACACATTCTTTGTGCATCGTTAAGGGAAGGAAAATTCCTTCCTTCCTTAAACTGTTCAAGTATTTGTGTAAGTAAGCAACACAATGCTGTTACCAGCTGAAACCCACTACTGTTACTATCAAATTAATATGCTGACTCCACAGCCTTCATTGATACTTCTTTATGCTGAATCCACAGTCATTCTGTGGCACTTCCATAAGCTGAATCCGCAGCTTACATTTTGTCTATCGAAAGTTTTTTACCAAAAATTATCAACTTCATTGCTTGTTAAACAGAATAGACAACTACTAAAATACAGCTGAACAAATTAGATTTTCCAGCCCTTATATATACAAACTTTACTATCCAGAATATTCCAGAAACAAAGAGATTATAATCAGTTGTAAAACAAACATGTAACATCTAACTGAAACGTTTAACCACTCAAAACACTTACTTAGAACTTTTGGAAATCCCAGCACTGAATTAGATTCTGTTTAAAGACTATATACTGCGGTAACAAACAGAACCAAACAGCAACCCTGCCATTAACCTATGTGCAGCGTCATTTGTAACATATTTCCCATTAACAGACTCAAAATATTGCAATGTATCCATACCATGAGTGACCATTCAAAAAATGATTTTACTGCCTACTTTCGGTATTAGTAATTGGGTCACAGTACCTGCATATTTAGTACTTCCGTAGGCTCCATTGAAGCTTTCACTGAATCGTCCTTTTACACTTGTTACGTTCACCACTCTGCCTGAAATACAGAACCTAATTATGCTTACATACATCTCCAATATATACATACAGGAGTTTTATCTTTTAGTTAATTTTTGTTCTAGATGAAAAATACAACTAAATTATAGTGTGGATGCATCTGGAGCTCTTATCTTGAAATATGCACAGAAACCACTGGTGAGATACAAAATATCATGCATATGACTGGGCTGATGCACATTTATTTCTATCTAAAAGGGCAGAAGTCCCAAAGTATTCATGCATACACTTATCTAACACATTTTAATATTTAAATTCTCAACAGCAAAGTCCAGAATAAGCCCCTCAGCACACACCAGTTGCACTAATTGGAAATGGGTGTCAACTGTAAGACACTTGTCATGCAAATATTGGTGTTTATTTTTGCATTACATTTGAAATAAAACAATGACTGATTTTAAATACACTTTTGACCTTTAAGGTAGAAACAGCCCAAAATAAAGGTACAGTAATTACATACATATTTGGCAGGGTAAATCTGACACAAATGTAACACCAGAAGTCATGTGATTGTCAAACACAATATTGTGATGAGGCACTTGAAAATAAAGATATGATGATGACAATTTCAACTTGACAATATTGTGGAAACACAAACTATTCTTATTTTTTCTGCACAAATTCCACCCAATGAATGCTGGTACTTGCTTGAACAAAATAACAGTAAATTCAATCTTTACGAACTTTAAAAATGAATTAGAAGAAATATGTTACGGTCACAGGCAAGTGTGGTAGCAGTTACCGGTTGTCTTTAAGTTGCAACAGGAAAAGACAAAAAGTTTAACTTAACAAATTTATTTAACAATAAAAAATAATGATTACAGTCAACTGGTATGCTCTCAATAATACACACAATGATACACTAATGAAACCAATCTGACCTGGCCACTGTAACGGACAGTTAAGTTTGTCCACTGTATCCAGCAGTCTGTCCTGTGATGTGTCTTGTGATTCATCCGATGTCCACTAACACAGAGATATCTGTATCCTGTGATCTGTTCAATATCCGATAACACAAAATGTCCTTATCCTGTGATCCTTTCGATATCCAATCACACAAAATGTCTGTATAGAAGTATTCAGAAAGTCTGCACAACTGTACTCTCTGCTTTAAGATATGAACAATGTCCAAAATGCAGTAACTTTACTCTCTGGTAGAATCGGACACTGCATGCAGAGATAAAAAGTATCCAAAGTACAGCAAATCTATCCAGTCACTGTAGTAAATTCACTCCAACAAAAGTTCACAACAACAGAAGTACTTTTTAAACACAAATAGCCTTCCTTATAGCCAGCAAAGACTATATTCATCTGTGGTCAGGTGTACAGTCCTTATATACAAGCATGAAAACTTCCAGACAGTTACAGAACTAACTTGAATTTAAGACCTGTTACCAGATTTACCAAGGAAGTTCTAGAGACTACTAGTAATTTGGGTTTCCCCAAATCTGCTGATATAATCACTGAGGTTATTAGCGGGATTTCCCCAGTCTATAAATAGATCAGTACTGCATAACACATAAAAAGAATCAATAACACAATTACCTTATATGGCAATATATAGACATAAAGCTTAGATTAAACAGTGCTCTTATATAGTGCCCATATACGTAGTCTTTGCTGTTGGAATGGGCATAAAACTGCAACTTTGACGGTTTTGAAGTAATATATTGACTGATTGAAAGATTGATTGATTTGAGTTTCATGTTGCTTTTATATCATTGTATAGGGTTCATATCAGGAGGGATAGTTGAAGATAAGCAGAAAAACAGTGCATACTAGTTGGTGTCAAAATTGTACACTAACAAGGCCGAAAGAGGTTTCGGTCTACTAGCATGAACCGCAAAGCAATCAGAGACATGAATAGCACATGAAAGCTGTCACACATCCTAGTACTAATGTATCCCACTGCTGCTTAATTTCAGCGAAGCGACAGATACTCATCACGCTACACACAATTCGTGAAAGTAGGGAGACAAAAAAAAACACCCAAAAAAGTGATCTCTAGAAGCCCGAGTCTTACTAGAGCTTGCACTTTAAAACATCAGGCATCAGTAAGTAACTATGAGCTTTACCACTTCATGTCTGGCCAGGAATTGAACTCACGACTAGACAGGTGGGAGGAAAGTGTTACTGTCTCCCCTGGTCATCAGAGTTGTTGGAAAAAGATAGAAAGAAGATCAAGATCTTTTATTTGATTCAAATAATCTATATTTATAGCAACAAATTGATATATACTTTCTTTAAGGTTCTGATTATCTGAGGGGAGATACTGTTTTTGACCAAAACTTGGTACTGCTTGGACAAAAATGCCTTTATTTGTGCTTTTTAAAGTGTAATAACTTTGATTTTTTATTATAAAATGCAGTACACCCGTTATAAATGGACTTTAAGTTCAAAGTTCATCTTATAAAGTGCGTTCCTGAAAATGCATGAGGGTTGTCACTAACAGGTAATCTTGCATTAATATTATAATGTTCTGTGCCAAGATAAGGCCTGTGCAAAACTATGGCAGGTAGATGTAATCCAATAGAGAGAAGGATATCAAAAGGCTAGGTTGAGCACTTTTAAGATGATACTTTTGAGTTAATGGTAAAAAGTACTCTAGCAGAGTAAAGGATACAGAAGTAAATGGTACATACCTTTTGACTGTATTAGCAGAGGAAGGAATGTTTTGGTGACACGGACCATGCCCAAGTAGTTGATGTTGTTCACCAGTTCAAACTGTTCCATGGTGGTCAAGTCAATATCCCCTGCAAAGTTCAGCCCTGCATTGTTGACTATTCCCCAGAGACCTTAAAACACAAAAACTATTGGTAAACCTGGAAAATTATAGCAGTTAGTCTTTATTGGTGACTGTGATTGTGTGACCAGCTTTTATTGACTTATGGTAACCTAAATTAAAGATTTTTGTCTGAAACTTAATTTAAAATTTTGTTGTTTTATGGCCTTTTTGGGAATTTTAGCTTAACTTTGATCATTGTCAAATTAAACATTAGGTAGGGTAACAGTCTGAATAATTTTGGTTTTCAAACCTCCCTGTTGCTAGGGGGTTTTCTCAATTTCATTGGTCCGTTTGTACTCCCGATGGCTTATTTTTTATTATGTTGTCAGACTTTGAACAGTGAACAACTTTTATTCCTACCCACCCTTCCCTTGATAGGCAAGAACACTTCATGCGGCTTTTTATTAAGGCAGGTTTTCATTAAGTGCATGGCATGTATGTTCACTTTCTGAGTATATAAATTTTACTTAATATATGGTGCACATTCTGGACAGGGGTATACTATGTTTACATATAAATCAACTGTAGCATCTCAGTATTAATGTAATTTTATTGCAACCTTTTACATGGCATATTTAGTTAATGTCTAAGCAGTCATTATTATTAACAGTGTTTGCATGTATATAATTATTACTGTCGTATTAGTGCATACATTATTTTTAATCAGTAACTCTTTTAGTTGTAACATTAATTAATGAATGGCATGATCAGTTACATGGACTTGGACTATTATGATATTGGATCATGCCTAGTCAGTGCAATGTATATCTTACTATCTTAATTGTAAATATTTTGAAGTGTCAGATGTATTAATTTGTACTTAATTTACATCTTGTTTTGTGTAGTAATAAGCAAGAATCCTCAGCCATGTCAATTACTGTCTCTGGGGACTGTATGCGTTTTCTAAATGTCAAGTATGCCTTCATCTTACATAAAAACCTCTTCAAATAAATTTAATAAATTTAAATTTGTAAAAGATAATACAGATTTAGACAGGCAAGATTGGTCATGAGACAAACTAATTCTCTTCAACAGAACAAAGTTTGAAGCATCTCCTCTAGCTTCCAATAGAACAATGAACCATAAACAATGTCCCACTCAGTGTTTTCAAAGATCTTCATAGACTTTCACCTGATTATATCACAGAACTCGTATCACTTTACATTACCCAACAAACAGTACATTCAAAGGATAAAAAATTGATTTACCAACCAAAATATCAGTTGGAAACCTGTAATAAGTATGGAAATTGTAAAATATGATATAGTCAGTGCAAGCTACATATTTCATCATAAATTTCTAGGCTAATTTCAGTCCCACAGAAGCTTACCTACTGACAGTAGGTTCCCACTGATAGCATTAATGTCGAAAATCTCTCTACTCATGGAGGCAGTAGCAGTTAAAACTCCTTAAAGCCACTGCCATTGGCAGTTTAAAGTGACCTTGATCCTCAGTATGGATAAAGTACACTGGATTAATATTTTATGATTACTATTCACCCAGATGAATTTAAAGGTGTTCAACAGCAAAATATTTGTCTCATTAATTATAGAAGATGTGTGAAAAAATTACTAAAAGCCATCAGGAGTATCAAATTGGTGGCTTATAACCAGCCCATTACAAACTATAATGTCAAATAGATTGATAAGGTGTAGGTTATGTTTATACACATGTTCACCCAATAGCAAGACCAAATAATGATGCAGAATTTTTACTGTTCATTTCAATTTTACAAAACATACCTGTTTTTGCCACCACGATGTCTTGGTACACAGTTTGTATTTGCTGCATGTTGGTGACATCCATTTGAACCACAAACAGTCTGTCCGGGTACTTTGCTTTCAATGCTTTGGCTCCATTACTGTGTTCATTCAGACAGCCGGCATACACCGTGACTCCCTGATCTGCCAGGGATAGGGCCAGAAGGTGTCCAAATCCTAGAGAAATTATGATACAATAGCAGAATTATCAAACCAACTGTCATTGGTGACAGTCAGTTTCAGAAACAATATGGCCTCCAAATGTCTATTAGTACTACTATTAATAGCTTCAATCATGCTTGGATGTAACGTAAATAAACCTTGTCAAAGTCTATTTTGAGATTCTCATCAGTTGTTAAAGTCAAGTAACAGTGGTAACTTTTGTGAATATTAAAACAAAAGGACTTCATTGCAGTTGCTCATTTTTGGACTAAATATAGATTGTATCATTTGGCATTGTACTCATAATCTATGGATTTTTTCTGAAAAAACACACAAAGAATTGTAACACAAATTTATTTTTCACCAAAAGCTTGACAAAAGGTAATACTTTCAGAATAGGTTTTAAATGGCTGCCATTGAATAATCACACTCAAGAGTGATCATTGCAAAACTCTCACATTTATTGTAACCACAGTAATAAGTATTAAGGTCATGATGATATATTAAATGAGACTATGGATTTTTCTTTTGTAAAGGATAAACGAAATAGCCTTAAAACAACAGAAGCTGAAAATATTTTGAGATTTCCCCAAATTCAGATCTTATGGGATGTTGGGGACTTATTGGAGTTGTCTCCAACATCTAATGATTAGAATTTAGAAAAATTGTTACTGCACCAAATTTACATGTCCTTTAGGGCCGATATGATGACAAAAATATGCATCTATGTTGCTGTTTTTTTTAAGTGGCTGATATCAGGGTACATATGTTTTCAACATTTGTGGACAAAATTTCGTATATTTAACCTGTATCACATCCAGTCACCAAAACCGCCTTGTTTTTCATTGGGAGCCGTTCCACCACTGTTTTCCATTCACACAACCACGATAACAGGGCAATAAATGCTACACCTGTATAATTATATGAAACAGAATATTATTCAGAAAAAAACATCATCATGATATTTAAATGTACAGTAAGTGTAAATTTGTTTTATCCGACTCAACACATATTTTAATAAAATTTATATTTTGACACAAGAGCAAGTTAAAAAGATACTGAAAAACGAATAAAAATATTAACCAGCTTGTTGTTTGTAACCAGGTCTCAGAGGCTGTATTCAGCTAAATATCAAGCTTAAGTTGGCTATATTTAAGCCTAAAAGTAAAGCCTAAGGCGTGGCTGAGATTTTGGTTAAATGTAGTCCAGTTTCGCAAAGCAAAGTTATCATGATACAATCCAATGAAATTTCGAGAACTAGTCTTCTGCATCATTAAATTACAGTATGTCTAACTCCAGTGTACAAAGACGTTTGTAAGAGGCTGATAATTCTTACTAAAAAGTATGTTCTCCAATGAGGGATAGTTCACCAATAACAAGAGACAACACAGAGCAGCTACACCAATCACAGCGAGTTTTACAAGCTCTTTCTTCCAACTGAAGTCACTTCTCTTCCCTCCTGCCATTGGTTGCTGGGATAATAATCAAAATCAACTGTAAAATACATTCATATTTTCATTATTATGGCTTGTGCGACATTAATTAAAGCAGTAACAATATTATTAATAGCAACACAAACTTCCACAAAAATCTGCAAAATCTACATCAGCTTAAATTTGGGGCCATGGTGGCAGAGTGGTAACACTCTCGCCTCCCACCTCTGCGGCCGGGGTTTGATCCCCATCATGGCCGTAAGTGGGAAAGCTGGTAGTTGCTTGCCATTGGTCGGCAGTTTACAGTACAGAACCCTAGCAAACTATATGTACTGGTTTCCTCTGCCCTTCCAACTACCCATCGTGATATGACCTGTACAGTGTTGAAAGCGACGCAAAACCCCAAATAAACAAAATAAACAAATCAGCTTAAATTTATAATATACAAAAGGCACTGAAGCATATTCTAAAAATAAAAGTTGTAACCCAAATGGTATTACCCCATGCATACTACAGACAGTATCCCCACAGTAGTCTGCATTTGGTAAAATGCCCCTGTCCTTCAACTACCGTCCAAGGTCCATATGCGATCACAGTGGTGAAAAGTCATGGAAGTTTTAAACTGTTAAAAATTAACGCCTCTGATTTTGGAACCATAATCATGTACAGAAGAAAGCGAGCATGCAGAGATAAATTTCCCACTATGGTAAGTGAAGGCATAGTCCATGGTGTATATAAGGTTGTGACTCAGTTACAGTCAGGTGAGTGGAGGAAAATGAACATTTCGCCACTGTGTCACAAGGTCGCATACGAACCTCAGACAGTAGTTCAAGGATAGTTTCGCTCAATGCTCATAACTGCTAATTATACTGCCTGTAGTGTAAATGCCATACCAAATCATAGAAAATATGAGGCATCCTTGGAGGCGGTTCCATGACCTTGGAAAATCTGTAACCGTGGGATGTAAGACCTGTAGTTTGAATGGGGCATATCTAAATAAAGGGTGACCAGGAAGGTAGTGAATTTGCTTGTATAAAGAGATGAATCTTCAGATGATTTCCACTGAACATTAACCTTCTGATGTCATGCTCACAAAGAGTGACAGGAAGTATTTGTTTATTTATGTGTTATTTAATCATTCAATTCAAACTCAAGAATAAACAAATTATAATAAATTACTGAACAGACTGATGTAATGGCCAAGTGACACATAATGCAGATTTTACTGTGCTAACCTTGGTCAACACATGAGAATCAAGGAAAATTGCAATTTTAAAGTTGCCATTAATCGCCCAAAAGGGTTCAAATCTAGAGTCAGGTGATAAAATGCTAATTCTAATTGTGCTTTTATTTTAACCTCTATCTAAAGACAGACACTAAGGTGTGTCATACAGAAAAGCAGAGAACCATAATCAACTGGCCAGGGATACAGCAGGGGTCAGAACCAAAGAGAGAGAAAAACAACACCTAGGGTGGGTAAGTTTTAACAAAAAAAATAAGTTTCCAAGTTGGTTCTGAATGAGTAGAGAGAAGTGGCTGAACACACATCGTCAGGCAAGTCATTCCAAACCTTTGGAGTTTGCAAAGCTGAGACCAAAATGCTGAGATGAAACTGTGACAAGGCATGATTGGAATGAGAATACCCTACAAACTAGTAAAGATTTCCAGTGACTTTCTGACCAATAATACAAGTACCAGATGAATTAGCTATGAGTAGGCATGAATCAACTGCAAGCTGTGAAGACTCTTCAACCACAAAGAAAGAAGGACGTGATACTGGGTGCAGAGATGGCAATTAAGGCTTCCAAATATCTTATTTACTTTTTGTTTGGTACTGGAGAGCACAGTTTAAATGCCTGGAAGCCAGTACATTTCAAATTTAACAAAGGCTTTAAATGGCAAGGACTCAGAAGTTTGCCTGTAATTCTCTGTTGATTCGCAGATGGAGTTCTGGGCATTCTGTATATTTTCAGTTAATTACCAACATTGCAGGTGAGAATGAAGAAATGAGTCAGAGAATTTACTGAAAACAAAAAAAACAAGTGTGACCCGTTTGAAGCTGCTCTGATGCAGGATTTAGACATGAAACAATGGGCTACCTTTCATAACAACCCCCTATGGTAATGATGAAGTTCATAAGAGAATGCTCACAATAATGTTGACAAGCAAGTTGTTGCTGTAATGCAATGGAGAATGGTTGATTTATTTATTTATTTAGGCTTTTATGTCCCTTTCAACACTGTACAGGTCATATCACGAAGTGTAGTTGGAAGGGCAGAGGAAACCAGTACATACAGTTGGTCAAGGTTTTGTACTGTAAACTGCCGACCAGCGGCAAGCAACTACCAGCTTTCCCACGACGTAAAACCCCAATTAAATAAACAAATGAATGGCATCTACAAAAAATGGTTATTATGATAGAAGGTAATAATATTATATGACTTCATAGTATTATTACAAGCACTATATTTTTCCTCTTCATTTTTTTTTATTTGTCTCATAGCAGATGTTTTACTTTTTTTTATCCCCAGCTTTGTATGAGTAATAACTAAAATAACTCTTTAATTTGAACTTCCTATGTAATTTCTGCATGTATTTAATCCAACAAAATGAGCAGAAGCTCTGTAAAAATATCTTTCTTATGATGCATATTACATATTATGTAGTTTCCGAAAATATTAATGAAAAATTGGCAAAAAATTGTAACACTAATTATACATAGTATATATATAAATAATAAAATAATAGAAATATTTATATTGTACAGCGAAAAAATCCTGTAATGTGCTGGAATCCAGTAAGAGACAGCATAATGAGGGTGTTCTACAGAAGCCGACCCTACAACTGACTTTCCAACTCTAGGGTCGGTTGGAAAAGTCGGGGATCGTGGAACAAAATCAAGAAAATACCACACGAAAAATTTGGGTCAGTTTTCTCCCTGACTAGATGGGAAACTACCAGGACAAGCAGTAAACTAACAGACAAGCCATATCAGGTCATAATCTGTGGTGACAAACCAACAGGACTGGACCAGTATCCCTACCCATCCCAAAGAACCCTCCTGGCTGATTTAATACTGATTGATATCGAAGGTTACCAGAATTTTGTCAGAATGCCACCTTCATTTTCTAACCTCACAGAGGAATGCAAACACCACCACATCAAGAAGTCAGTCACCAATTTCAAAGAGCCCTTAGAAGTGGAACTGTAACTGACAATATTGCTGAGACACGTTCAAAACGTTCAATTCCTTGTTTGAATTATTTGAAGTTTTTTTAACTTCAAAACTTCAAAATCACTCACTCATTCACTCATTTTTTTTGTGGTTGGGGGTTATGTGTTTGGTGTGAGGCGGTGTCATGCGCCTTGTTTTGGGATTTTTGTTAAACATGGAGCTATTAATTGTTTTTGAAAGATTTGGGGGGTCATCGGAAAGACCTATAAACTTAACAGCAGTTGTTTTGAAAAGAACAGGTAGGCAAATGCAGCAGGTCTATTATTGCTGCTGTTTGGACAGTTTGGATGGATGCTCGGGAGGCTGGGGCTGGGCTGGCTGCTGTGGATGCTCTTGCTCTGTGGTGGTGGTTGGAGGAGAGGGGATCTATTGACGTATGTCAATTGGTGTTAATGGTTGACGTATATCCATCCGTGGGTAGTTCATGACTGAAGCTTGAGAGTTGTGAGATGTTGTATGCACTTTCTTCGCTTGTGACAGAGGCCACTGATGGTGGGTTGAAGTGCTATGTCAGGCTGATGGTAAAATGTAGCTGTCTTGAGTGCTGGGTTGTTGCTCGTCAGGTAGGAAGCCTGCTGCACTCTCTGCTGCTGCTATTCTTGGAGTGCCCTTGACTCTGCTCAGCTGTTTGGATGGCCTGGCTTGCTAGCATCTGAGTTCGAGGAATATGTAAGACTGGCACCTGGTGCTGATTGCTGTGGCTGCTCAAAGGTCTGTAGCACTGGAGCTCCTAAAAAGTGTAGGTTGCTGGTCTTGACGGGTCCTTTCCTCTGGCCTACTCTGGATTACACTTAAAAGTTTCACAGCCTCTTTTCTGAACGTTTAAAAATTTCTTTCTTCTTAACCTTCAACCTCATATGTCAGGTAGTTGCAGACATGTTCTGGCAGTCTCCTGCCTTGGCCTGAGAAAAATGACAGCATGTTTCTGATCTGTGCAAACTGGCCCATAACCTGCTGGTTGGCTGTTAAAAGCTGTGAAACTGCACTGGGGTCTGTAACTGAGCCTCCTAATCTGAGTTTGTTAAATAAATGTTCGTCATATTTAGATTGCGATTGGATTGCGATTGAGATGTCCTACCTCTACTCTATCCTCTGTGTCCAGTACACAGTCACTCCTCTCAGTTCTTGGCATCTTTTTGGCCACCCCCTCCTCTCTGTGTGACTGTAGTTTCCACCCTCTTAGCTTCCTCCCTCTCATTCCTCACTCTGTTGTTTCTCCGCCTCCTCCCTCTCCCGCTGTTCTCTCTCCTCCCTCCTCCTCAGTATATCAGCAGCTGTATCTCCCAACTCATACCGTGCAGGTTTGTCTGTGGGGACTTCTATCTTCCTCACATTTTAGCCCTTTTTAGGACACATTTTCTTTTTAGGAGAGGGTTTCTGTGATCAGTTTTGTTCCGTTTTTCTTTCTGTCCTTCTGTCTGTACACCTTCTATCCCTTATAACTCAAAAACTTCAATATCATTTGGGATAAAATTTTGTGAGCAGATACTTCATGGGGCATACACGGAGGTCTCCAAATTTCGTAAACTTTGAGTCGAAATGAAATTCAGGAGGCAGTTTTTCTTATTTTGAATTGGGCACATATAAAACAATCTGCTTCTCTTCTGCACAAACGTAAATCAATAATCACGTCTAAATTTCTTCTTAACAATTTTTATCCAATCAGAATTTAAGGATATTGTGACGTACGCAACGTTACAGTACTGATTATGTCACTGCAATCATTTCTTTGTTTCCACTTCACCACATAATTAGCATAAACACGTGCTGACTTCTTAATATATCGGAAACTGTGTAACCTAGAAAAATGTTATTTATATCATTACAACGGTATATGCATACATAGCAGAAAAATGGAGATGATGTAACTTTAAAATGTAAATTAAAAATGTCTATTTTTTAACATTCATTTTTCACAATCATTTTCTTTTTCTTTCAAAGTATTTCCTATAAAAATGGGTAAAATTTAAAATACAGCATTTTACATCTTTCTACTTAAAGTTAGACCAAGATGAGATATCCAACATTATATATATAGTACAGGGGACCTCAATTGCAGGGAATCTCCCACCCTAATTTACACTTAATATTATATTTTTACTTTATGAGTCAGGTAGCATTGTGTCGAGCATTCTGCTCTCTCTGAGTGCATCTTTTTTTTAAAACCAGCGTTTGTAAAAAAACGAAAGACAATGATCAAGTCAGCCCAACTTGTGTCTCAACACTAAATCCTAAGTTAATTTGTAAATAATACAAAAGCCTATCTAAAATGTTGACAGATGTTATCCGTCAGATACCAGATCCCAAATAATGAATTGCGCCATCCGACTCGCCTTATATAGACATAGATCCCATAACCGACAAGCAGTGGGCTGGTCAAATGAAGCCGTCTTGTCCTACATTGCTGTAGCCACCATATCCGTTTCTCTTTAGGGCTTCTCCTGTGTTACTTGCTTGTCCCTAGAATAGTTGCTGTACAAAACTGAGATTTAATTACCTGTGAATACTCTGGAGTGACTATGTAAGCAAGGGATGCTGGTATGGTGTACTTAATTAAGACCGAGATAATAAGTAAATTGACAAATACAGAGCTTTGCTTGTGATGCTCACACTTGGCTTGTATGTGTGTCAGAATTCTTCTATAACAAATGCAAGCAAATGCATGGTTTGTTTTCTTTACAAATGGGCTTCTGTGCATAAGGTCTATATTGACAATATGTATTGTATTATTACAAAGAACACCATTTATTATCCACGTGAACAGTAATGTTTTATTTACCCTCTTTTACAGCAGTGCAAGAGTACAGGAAGAGAGTAGGAAACCTCCATCGGATGCATAACAAGTGCTACATGCATACATACATGGTCATACAAAGGAAATATATTACAGATTAACATTTATATGAAGCAACATTTGAAATAAAAAATTCTTTTACTAGGCAAAGTTGGGGTTTTACGTCCCGTTCAACAGCCAGGGTCATATTGGGACAGGTCCTCAGAATTGCCACTTGTGGGACTCGAACCCACAGAGGTGACAGCCTATGATTAGATGCCAAACTTGCTAACCACTAGGCCACTGAGGACCTCTTTTAAAAATTAAAAGTAAGTTATTAAGACATTTATCTAACTTAATAATTGACTAAACATCTCCCAGTTTTGACAAAAGAAGGTTCGTCTTATTTCGGTATCAATAATCAATAGAATTTTGGGAACTAGGGCTTACATGCATAAAATTGGTGTAGTTAACTTCTGCAACTTGTTCATTTCGTGGAAATTGTGATGAGAGCTTAACAATTGTGATGAGAGCTTATCAATTGTGAAAAACAAATAAATTTTGGAAAAATATTATAAAACATGGCTCAGAAGATCAGTCAATTTTGAGATACTTTAGATACACTTGCTATCATGCTCTTGCATCAAAGTCTAGACATTCATACCCAACCATTAATGGTATTTATGTTACTGGAAAATACTTCATCAACACTTGCTCGAGGAACAATAGAAATTTAGGTATGTTTCACTATCGAACCTTCCAGTAGACAAATATGTTGAACAGTATTACCTACCCAGAGTTGAAATAACACATGGACTGTATTGGGGGAACATGCAGACAGGGAGATATTATTGTCACCCACGCCTGCATTTATAGGCAGGTGTGGTTTGGCAATGGCCACCTCAGTGGAATGTAATATATTTATTGATTTGGGTTTTAACCTCACTTTTAACACTGTATAGGTCATATCACGATGGTCAGTTCTATGGGCAGAGGAAACCAGTATATGCATTGGTAGTTGGAAGGGCAGAGGAAACCTGTACATACAGTTGGTCAAGGTTATATACTGTAAACTGCAGACTATCGGTAGGCAACTATCAACTTTCCCACATAGGGTTTGGGGTTTGAACTGCAGACCTCAGGTGGGGGGGGGGGGGGGGGGGTTAGTACCACTGCACCATCATGGCCCCTTAAATCTGTCTGTCGACACTTAATACATTTTGATTTTAAGTATTTTTATTTAAGTCCAATTTTTTAAAGTTCAAAGTTGATTATTGACAGTATTTCACTTTGATTCATACAACAATCCATTAAACTTGCAGTAAAAATAGTTCAAATTTTGAAATACGTTAGGATATGATGTTGCAAAAAATTAAGAAAACAAGAGTTGATGACAGAAATAGCTTTATCTTTGTTGTAACATGGAAAAGTCAAAGATGATTTGTGTGTTGGTCTTATTTTGGGTGTCCTATACAGGGCAACTACGTAATATATTAATTTATCACAAAAGAGAAAACAAAGGTTAAACTACAGAAAATCTTTAAATACGCTCACTACTGAACCAGTGTTATTGTAAAAACTATTAAACTAGACACACGTATTATTTCTTGTCAAACCGTTTGATGTTCTACATTGCACACAATATTAACAATTAAATTTTAGAGAGCAAATTAAGTTTTCAAAGAAAAGTTAATAATCAACACTTTACTGCAATTAGAGATTTTTTTTGAAATTTCAATTGGTGTTAAATACTTCAATTGCAGGTTGTATTTATACTATGAACATCTGTTATGATCAGAATTTGTGGTTTTAATAATGAAACTTTACAATCATTTTGTTCTAAAATATATAAAGATATAAACTATGACAATTTGCAAAAAAAAATCAAAACACAGAAGAATTTGATTTCATCGATTAAGTTTTGGCCAAGTTCTCATATATTCTACATTTGTCATTAAGATTAAAGACAGTTTTTCGACATTTTCCTCAGGGCCACAGTGGCAGAGTGGTAACACTCTTGCCTCCCACCTCTGAGATTGGGGTTCGGTTCCCGGCCCGACCTCAAGTGGGAAAGCTAGTAGTTGGTCGGCAGTTTACAGTACAGAACCTTGACCAACTGTATGTACTGGTTTCCTCTGCCCTTTCAACTACTTGTCATGATATGACCTGTACAGTGTTGAAAGCGACATAAAACCCCAAATAAATAAATAAATCGACATTTTCCTAATTCTTTTCAAATGGTGTTTCTCTTACACCTAGTGCACTCAACAACTGTTGTCCAAGTATGTTGCCTGCAATGTTTGTTTTAAGATTTATATAAGTATGATTTTTAAAAGTATTACCAATATAATACAGCTTAAAATGTTTTGTAAATTAAGAGTTGCAATAACTTGCACAACACAGATTGAACAGAATTCTTACCAAACACAAGACCCAACCACATCACTTGCAGTGAGGTGTGTTTGCAATATTGAGTGTTTACACTCCTTTATTTTGGGGAATTCAATAGCTCTATATAACTCACCTAAAATTGTGATATATATCCAACACTCCCACAGGTATATGGAATAATATCAGTAAACTATCCAAAAACGTGCAATTTCCTTTTGCAGCCCCCAATCTGTTACCAGCCAAGTATCGACTTTCAATCAAACATCCCGGACACAATAAACATTTGACATCTTTAGCATCATTCAGTTAATCATTTACAATGCAGTTTTACTTCTGGTGTGCAAAAAAACACACCAAACTTCTTCTATAGTGAACTTGACATTGAATCAGTAATCAATGAATGTACTTACTAGATATTATTCATTTTGCAGTGACACAAATGGGAAGTCACATAAAGGTATATTATTGTCACCACATTAACATGTGTTTACATACACACACGTGTAATAAGTACTTGGTGTACTTGAGACAGATCTCAGTACCTTATTATCCTCCTTAGCTTTAAACTCTCATTTCGTTATCTTCTGTTACTTGAACTCTGCCAGTTAATGTATTGATTTATTACACTCGCCATCATATTATGCTTTATGGTATGTTTGTTTGATGTGTTCGCGACAGCTCCAAAACTAATAAACAAATATGTCTGAAAGTTTTATCTGGGTAGGGTCCTGACCAGAACATCAGGTGTAAGATGTGAATTAGTATTACTCAGAATTAAAGGTTACTTATTTATACACGCATATTATGGAAACATAAAGTGACTAACTCAAATATTCAAATAATTAAGTAATATAATCAAGTAATTGATACACTTATTCTACGTTTTAGTACTTTTACTTTATGTTGATAGCCTTAAGTAATTTGTACTGCTCAGCTAGTGAATTTCGTCACCCAGTGAATTTCGTCACCTGCCATTTAAACCTTCAAAAACCAGTAATGCTTGTGTTTAAACACATGTAACCACGACTTCTAATGTTAATATGTAATTCAGCAATATAAATTAAGTGTAAAAAGGATTTAATATATATTGTCATGAAATGCAGGTGACGAAATTCACTGGGTGACGAAATTCACTGGCTGAGCAGTATATACTGCTTCGGTAAATGCTTTAGCAAGCTATGAATGCTGCTTTAGTAACTTGAAGATTTCACTTTAGTAGCTGGTAGATATCACTTTAAAAACTTGTGTAACTTGAAGATGTTATTTTAGATTCTTGTGGATATAACTTTAGTAACTTATTGACATCACTGTAGTTTCTTGGAATATCACTTTAGTAACTTTATTATATCACTTTAGTAATATATAGGTACCACTTTAGAAACTTGTGTATCTCACTTTTGATAACAGTAGTAACTTCATAATGTTATATTTTTAGAAACTTATTGCTATCACTTTAGTAACTTATGAACATCACTTTAGTAACTTGAGGATATCACTTTAGTAACTTTATGATATCACTTTAGTAACTTTATGATATCACTTTAGTAGCATACTTTTAAATTCCAGATGTTCTTTGGAATAATCAATGACTGACTTATGGATGCAGGTTAGTAAGTAATACCTGAAAATGAACACGTTATGGGTACAGGAAAGTGAAATAACAAAATTACTGCCCAAAGCTTGCATAATTTTATGCACATTAAACTGAAAGTACCTTTTATTTCATGACCAGTAGTAGGCACATAGAGAAAACATGTATTCAGGCGAAATATACTTGACTGAACTTTTGAAGATAGTTGCTTTTTACACTGATATATGTTCTGTATAAAGGCATTATGAATCCAGTCGGTGGGAAAGATATATATCATTAGTTGATTTATATTTTTCCACAAGCAAAGTTTTCCTGCTAAAAGTATACCCCAAAGGCATCTATAAGGAAAGAAAAACAGAAAAAAAGATCTTTTAAAGTATGATGTCCAAAGGAAAAGTCCTTATCCTCAGTCCGCCCACCTCCATAACAAGCTCCCAGAAAATAGGAAGATGAAAATGTGAAATTACATAACCACTGAGTAACTGAAGTTTTATAATTCACTATTAAACACTTTTCTCCTTTGTGACCCTTGAATATTAAATAAAACAATCCTCAATCACAATATGGATGACATGGGTTAAGAGTATTTGATGTGAAAAATTTCTATCACACCAATAAGATGTGGACATCTTATAAAGCTTTGATTTCCAAAGAAGAGATAGTGCAAGAGCCAGAAGGAGGTCAAAACAATTAACAACGTCCAAGAAGGGAGACATTGTTCTGGTTGTGGGAAGACAAGTTTGTAAAGATATTAAGAAAACTTCCAAAACCACAAATACAGAAAAAGTACATCACAAATGAAGATAACAATTTTTGTGTGAATTTTTATGCAACAAATATGAGCAGAGGCACTGTTTAAATACCTTTCTAATTACATATATGACACATCTGCAGCTCACAAGGTTTCTGAAATATAAAAGACACTTATAGACTCTAATTATCCATTGTAAGGAGGCACCGCTGTATACCATAGGAAAACTTCCCAGATGACATATACAGAAAAAAATGGGCGTACGACTTTCATACCAGGACATTTCGTACCAGGACAATTTGTACCCGGACATTTCAAACCCAGCCTAGGACATTTCATACCAAAAATTTAAAAATTGAAAATGTTTTAATAATTGAATTGTATTGATATTTGGAAGCACTTTCTTTTAATGGTGTAACTCTTCGATTCAAAATATAGTATGATTCACTGGAATATCAAACACCCAAAAGATATTAAAATTGAACAAATTTTTTTTTTCTAAATTAAAAAAAAATTTAACTCCATTTATTTGGGGAGAGTAGCAATTGTCAGGTTTTTGGTAGAAAATGGGGCTTAGATTTCAAGTCCTGTGGTGTTAAAGTGTTTAAATTAGAAGGGGACTTTATAGATTTTCAAAACCTTCATCAATTTTCATCATAAAATCTAATCCAATCTAATCTAATCTACTGCTTTGCAGGTGCAATATCTTCCCCGCAAAGGGGAACTCAGTGCTCTGAGTTAACAAAAATCATTATCATAAGGAGAGTCGAGGGGCGTTCAAGGTCAGAAATCTGAAATTGTGGGTGTGACCAAGAGGGAAGGAAACTAAGTTGGGAAACTGGAATTAAGGAGGTGGGTTTTGAGGTGTTTCCTGAAAGATGCTACAGAGGGGCTATTTCTTATTTGGAAGGGGAAAGAGCTCCAAAGAACCGGAGCATAGTGACTGAAAGAATTGGAGAAAAGTTTGACTGATTTATAAACCTTATGGTCGAAAGTGGGGGTGTGAAGGAACTTGAGTTTAGGGGTACTTTGCCTTGTATTCCTGGAAGAGGTGTAGGGATGAATTAATTCTCTCAGGTAAACTGGTTGACCCTGGTTGAGAATTTTGTATGTAATAAGACCAATTTTGAATTGTATCCTATATTTGACAGGGAGCCAGTGGAGTTTTATCAGTTGAGGGGTAATGTGAGAGTATTTAGATGAACAGGTGACAACCCTACAGAGTTAGTTTTGGACTAACTGCAATCTTCTTAACTCAAAATCTGTAAGTGACAAGAATAGGGAATTGCAGTAAGCCAATCTGCTGCTCACCATTTGCTAAAACAACTGATGTATTAAGGTCTAGAAGGGGATGAATTCTATGGAGGTCTCTCCCATGAACTCTGGTGGACTTTATGACCTGTGACACATGGTCCGAGAATGAGAAATTAGAGTCGAACACCTCTCCGAGATTCCTAACACTTTGTGCTGGTGAGACCTGATTACAGAGAATATTAATCGGAAAGTGAGGAAGGAGTTGTTTACGGTTGTTTTTGGAGCCTATCAGAATAAGCTCAGTTTTCTCAGGGTTGAGTTTTAATTTGTTTGCGAACATGAAATTTTGAATGTCATTTAGGCAGTTTTTAGTTTTTGTATAGAGTGAGAGAAATTTGTTGGTGAGAGTGTTATGTATAACTGAGTATCATTGGCGTAGAAATGGTGGTTAATACTACTGTGAGAGTGAATGATTGAGCTAATTGGGTTAGTGTGGAGGAAAAATAGAATAGGACCAAGGACGGAGCCCTGGGGGACCCCATACTGGAGCACAGCAGGATGAGAATGTGTGCTACCTACCTTGACAGAGTGTGTCCTTCCTGACAGGTATGATTTGAACCAGCCAAATGCTAGTTCACTGATACCATAGTAAACATTAAGTCTGGTCAGGAGAATGGTGTGGTCAATGGTATCGAATGCAGCGAATAGATCCAAAAGGGTAAAGGCTGTAACAGACCCTTTGGCCATATTGAGAAGAATGTTGTGAATATTAAGGAGAGCACTTTCAGTTGAATGGTGTTTTCTATACGTCGATTGGAAGGCAGTCATAAGGCCAGCTTCATCAAGGTGAGTTTGTAGCTTGACTGCCACTACCCTTTCAAGTATCTTTGAAATGAAGTTCAGATTGGAGACAGGCCTATAGTTTTTGAAAATTTCTTTGTCTAAGGATCATTTTTTGAGGATGGGGGTAACATGGGCCTGCTTCAAGAAATTAGGACACTTCCCTTGTTCAAGGGAAGCATAAACTATTGAAGTGATGGGAGTGATGAGAATATCCAGATAATCAAGAACAAGAAAAGTGGGCCAAGGGTCAAGGGAACATGATTTACTTGCAGATTTCATAATAATTTTAGTTACTTGATCTTTGGTTACAGTAGAGAAACTGGAAAGCACTGGGGGGAGAGTCTGGGGAGATGTGTTGTGACATCAGGGAAGTAGGAAAAGTTGAGCGTATTTTTTTCAATTTTTTTCTGTGAAGAACTCCACAAATCTATCAGCCAAGAGCCGAGGGGGATTTATCAATGGTAGCATCTTGGCTGGCAGTCTGTGTAACACATGCCCAAGGACTCGCCATAATTTTTTTGGGTCACTGTGGTTATCCTGAATTTTTGCTTTAAGAAATTCGGATTTGGCCTGCATGCAGATTCTGTTGTATTGGTGGATTTTCTGCATGTATAGAGATCTGTTGAAGTTTTATTTCTGCGCCAAATCCTTTCGAACAATCGCTTGGTCTCTTTTACTGCAATTACAGCTTTGTTAACCAATCCTGGGATATAGCAAATAAAATGTGCCATGCAAGTCACAGAGAATCCCTCATACTTTTTGTCAACAGATTAATGGATATTGTTTAAAACTGATGAGTTTTACTACATGACACTTGTTTTGTTTGACTAGAGTGACAAGTTTTACTTTGATATGTTTGTTTGGGGATTGCAGATTTTTTAAAATGAAACAATAGAAGTGGCAAACTCTGTCACTCTCATCATTCTAAAGGTTTGTAATAAATAATCAGGGGATTAATTGTTAATAGTTTTTTATTTATTTATTTGGGGTTTTACATCGCTTTCAACACTGTACAGGTCATATCATGACGGGTAGTTGGAAGGGCAGAGGAAACCAGTACATACAGTTCGTTAGGGTTCTGTACTGTAAACTGCAAGCAACTACCAGCTTTCCCACTTGAGGCCGTACCGGGAATCGAACCCCAGCCTCAGAGGTGGGAGGCGAGAGTGCTACCACTCTGCCACCGTGGCCCCTAAATTGTTAATAGAGTCAAGTGTCACTGACAACATGATTCTCAATAATGACATTGACTCTAGCTTCATAGCAAATGAAAATGACTGGACAGGTTTTGAATAAAACCTTTTTTCAAATGAATAACACAAAATTAAATCATCTTGGTAATGGCTTTTTCTCCACTAGAATAACTAATTTAAATTTAGAAAATACATTTTTCACCAGGTTAAAATACAGAATTTTAACAAAATATGTTATCAAAAAGTACTTTCTACTTACTACCTTCATAGTAAGTAGCATTTGTTAGAGCATGTCAAAAAATTGTAATTTTTATAGATTGGGTTCAAAATGTCCTAGGCTGGGTACAAAATGTCTGGGTATGAATTTGTATGCTACATAGTTTTTCAGATATTAATGACAAGTGGCACTTGTTGACACTTATTATTCACGGTACAAGGGGCCGTTGTATACAAGAAACAATATCCTGCCCCATGTTTCCCCCTGTACGGGTCAAATACAGGTTTCAGTGGATAATGATAAATATCCCACTCTGCATATCTCCATATGAAGGTTATATATGGTGCATGGTGGATAAAAATGTCTTTCTTTCTAAGAAGCCATACTTGCTTATGACGTGGCCACAATAAGCAGTCTATACCATTCGGATGGTGGCTGCGAAACACTGGCTATTAATTAGTTTGTGGGTAAAGACACTAGAAACAGATAGTCTGTTGCTGTGACTAATTTTGCTAAAAGTTACTTAGTAACTGGGTGATTTGAGTTTGGATTTTCAACTGTCACACTACTCAACAAAGGCAGTTCTAAACTTGTTAATAATTATCTATGATAGCCTCACTGGTACCATAAACATATTGTATTGCAGTAATCCAATTGGCTTTGATACAACTAAGTCCTTTATACTGGGCATATATGCCCTGATTGGTGAACGGAATGTAAAACAATAACTTTGAATTTGGGTGCATATAGATTGTTTTATAACCTGTCTTTGGACAGATAAAACTTTAAGTAGCTGGTGTGTGTTATCCAACCTGAAAATAATTCATGAGAAATATCATATTTATTTTTCACTGTAATATACAGGCTAGGTTATGTATTTGTTTTATATTTGTGAGTGACACTTTTCTTTTTCACAATTAGAAAAGTAATTAACGGAGCTTAAGCCCTTTTAGTTGCCTTTAAATCTCATGCCTGAGAAATGTCAAGTCAAAGCTTTCAACCTGAATCCAGGAAAAAAGCCTGGTGGAAAAAAAGCCTGGTTGAAAAAATGGCAGTGGAAAGAAGTGGAAAGGAAGCCTGGTGGAAAGAAGCATGGTCTGTTTTGGAAAAGATGGAAAACATGCCTGGTGTCTTTTTTTAGGTTTGATACATATCAAGATTAATGATGAAGCAAAACTAACAGACTCAACTGATTACCATTTCAACCATTTGATTTAAAAATGTTTTTGGTACATAGAATTTATTTTTCTAGTACAATATATTTTTATCAAAATAGAATACAAAAGTATGTAAAATTCATTATGCTTTTTAGAGGTTGTTTTAAAATAATGTCAGTATATCACTAAAGGAACTGGAACTTTTTTCTAAACATGCAATTATGGTTGGATTCCCTGGAAAATGCTGGATGTGTAAGTCACAAATTGCAAGTAGGTATTTACATCTAGAAGAGCCAATCCTGAGTAGATACAATATTCCAATTATATCCAACCACTGGTTTTAGTCTGATTTCTTTGTGTTGATGTCCACAGGAGGTACTTGAAAGACTTCTCAATACCTTTGACAGTAATGAAAGGTTTTAATCTATGTTCAAGACCGAATCCTAAGCAGGCACATGTATAAAAGTTGGTTTGTAGAGCATGCATGAAGTGTTACTTTGTATTTCTTATTTGAATAAAATGATTGGAATGAATGTTTAGTTCTACTTCATCACTAATCTTGATATGTTCAGAAAAATGTTCAGACATTTTTTGTGGCGTGTGTCCATTAGGGAAGTACCGTTTTTCTAAATTATTACTGTTCATCCCAATATCTTCAATTAAACTCCCTCTATGTCTGCCTTTTTCTCGTTTTCAACCCACAATTAACTTTTTTATCTATTACACCCCCTTTTTGACAAAATTATTGGATAATTACACATAAAAACTGCTCACTTTATTGTGTGATTCCCTTTAATCGCTCACATTCCCTGTTATCGGGGATCATCACTCTCACAATATTAAGCAAGGTAAGTGTCCAAACTTTTTCAAGCAGGCCCATGTTACCCCTATCCTCAAAAAATCATCCTTAGAAAAAGAAGTTTTCAAAAACTACAGGCCTGTTTCAATTTTAAATTATCTCAAAGATACTTGAAATGGTAGTAGCTGTCCAGCTACAAGCTCATCTTGATGAAGCTGGCCTTATAACTGCCGTCCAATCAGCTCATAGAAAACACCACTTTACTGAAAGTGCCCTCCTTAATATTCATAACGATATTCTTCTTAAATGGCCAAAGGGTCTGTCACTGCCCTTACACTTCTGGATCTATCCACCGCTTTCGATACCATCGACCACATCATTCTCCTGGACAGACTCAATGTTTATTATGGACTCAGTGAGCTAGCACTTGGCTAGTTCCAATCATACACTTTCATCTAATCTAATCTAATCTACTGCTTTGCAGGCGCAATATCTTCCCCACAAAGGGGAACTCAGAGCGCTGACTTAACAAAATCATTATCATAAGGAAAGTCAAGGGGCGTTCAAGGTCAGTAATCCAGAGTTGTGGGTGTGACCAAGAGGGAAGGAAACTAAGTTGGAAAACTAGAATTAAAGAGGTGGGTTTTGAGGTGTTTCCTGAAAGATGTGACAGAGGGGATATTTCTTATTTGGAAGGGGAAGGAGTTCCAGAGAACTGGGGCATAGTAAGTAAGTAAGTAAGAAACACTTATATAGCGCCGAATTTGATGTAAACATCATCTAAGGCGCTGATGTGCAAAAAGGGACAGTCCAGTTCCAGAAAGATGTCCGTTTCCATATTAGCGTCCGGTAGGGGAGATAGGCTATGGTGGAGGATAAGCCAATCTAAAAAGGTATGTTTTCAACTGTTTCCTGAAACCAGAAATGCTTTCTATGGTTCTGATGGCTTGAGGAAGCTTGTTCCACTCTGTGGGAGCCCCTGCTATGAAACTGCATAGCCCTGAGCGTTTATTTGGTTTAGATGAGGAAATTGATAGGCGATTGCCCCGTGTCAGATCACTCCACCTAATTAGAGCGGAGAGATATGGAGGTTGGCTCAAATGTATTGCTTTATAAATGAGGAGATTATATTTGAACAGTATACGGTAATGAATGGGGAGCCAGTGTAGTTTGTGCAGGAAGGGTGTAACATGACAGTATTTATTTAGCTTGCACACCGTCCAACATAAGGCATTTTGAACTCTCTGTAGTCTGCTAGTATATGCCTTTTTTGTGTTGTAAAGCAGTGAGTTACAGTAATCCAGACGACTGCTTACCAAGGCATTTGCCACCTTTACAGCTGTTTCATGATTTAAGTACCTGCGGACCCTTCGTAGTTCCCGGAGATGGTAGTAACTTATGCGACATAGATTAGCCACATGTCTTTGCATTGAATTTTCAGCATCCAGGATGACACCAAGGTTTTTTACCGATTCAGCTGGTTCCATGGTGTTGCCAAGCAAACTCACTGGGAAAGATGACTTCAGGGAACTTCTAATTTGATCATCACCAATCACTATGAATTCTGTCTTGTCAGGATTTAATTTAAGCTTATTATTTCCCATCCAAGCCTGGACTGCCTCAAGGCAATTTGTTAATTCAGTGATACTGGAATCGAAAGTTCCTAGAGTCGAGTTCCAAGTAAATTTGTGTGTCATCTGCATATAAGTGGTGGGTGACATTGAATTTAGATATGACTGAACTGAGAGGGGTTGTGTATAGGGTAAAAAGGAGTGGCCCTAGAACTGAGCCCTGGGGAACCCCGTAAGGGAGTTGAAAAGCATCTGAAAGATGTCCATCTATTTTGATGCGCTGCTTGCGTGAGTTGAGGTATGACTGGACCCACTTAAGCACTACCCCATCAATGCCATACCAGTGCTGAAGGCAGTTGAATAGGATTGAGTGGTCTATTGTATCGAAAGCTGCAGATAAGTCCAAAAGGACTAATCCAACAGCTGCACCCTTGTCCATTGATGTGGCAATGTCATTTTGTATTTTGAGCAACGCCGTTTCAGTTGAGTGAAAAGCTCTATATGCGGACTGGTTTTCGTTAGATATACCCTCATGAGCAATATGCTCATTTATCTGCTTAGCCATAGCTTTCTCTATGAGTTTGGAGATGTAGCTGAGGTTGGACACTGGTCGATTATTTTTGAGAATATTCTTGTCAAGACCAGCTTTTTTCAACAAGGGTGTAACATGTGCAGTCTTAAAGCAGGATGGGAAACTGCCCTCCTGTAGAGAGTAGTTCACAATATTTGTAGTAGGAGTCAGGAGCACACTGATACATTCAAGGACCAATGATGTTGGGATGGGATCCAAGTCACATGATTTATTTGGTGTGGACTTTATGATTTTAAGGACTTCTTCCTCTGACATGATCCGGAAAGAAACAAACTTGTTTTTGTAGGAACCTGAGACAGGGGAATCGGCATCAGTAGACAGTAATCCAGATCTTAATTTAGCAATTTTGTCTGAAAAATACCTGCCAAAAGTGTTGACTAGACTGTTCATGGTGGTATAATCTGGAAGTACCATTTTTGGTGATCTATGGAGGACTTTCTTTATGGAATTCCACAAGGCCTTGGGGTTATCCTCATTTTCCCTAACCATATCACTGTAGTGTTTGGTTTTTGCACATTCCACGAGACGGTTGAAATGGTTCACAGCAGCTCTATACCTACTGCGGTTTATGGCAGAGTTGTCCTTTCGCCACTCCCTTTCGAGTTTGCGCTTACGTCTCTTTGCTGCCAAAATCTCACTGTTGATGAACCTTTTGTTGACATGTTATGGGGTTTTACATTCATGTTCAGGTGCATGCTTGTCAAGTATGTTCCTAAGGGTATGAAAGTATTGGTGTCAAAGTAAGCTAGCTGTTTTGTAAGGAGCCTGGATAAGCTCAGAATTTTCAATGTCAGACATAAATTCAGTTTTATTTATCTTGCGAAGTTTCCTGATTTTCAACCGTTTTACTCTGCAGGAATTTTTGACAGGGAATATTGTAGTGAAAAAGACAGCTAGGTGGTCTGATATGCCATCCTTTACATGATGGTGAACTGAGGAAGTTAGGGATTTACTAGTGCAGAGTACATCAAGGATATGTCCTTGTATGTGTGTAGGAGTTGACACATGTTGAATAAAATCAAAATCTAATAGAACTTTGTTGAAATTTTCTGTCCAGCAATTTTGACTGTCAAGCTGGATATTGACATCTCCCAGGATAATATTTTCATGTGGTGACAAAGCAGCTGCTTCCATGAAACTGTTGAATTCCTCGATAAATCTGCTTTTGCTGGTACTTGGAGGTCGGTAAATTACATGTACCAGGAGCTGGCTTGACTGTCGATCTGATCTAGTGACTGAAAGAATTGGAGAAATGTTTGACTGATTTATGAACCTTGCGGTCGAAAGTGGGAGTGTGAAGGAATTTGAGTTTGGGGGTACATTTCGCCTTGTGTTCAGTCAAAGAAGGTAGTACACTCTCGCATCCGGCTGGGCTACAGTATGGAGTTCCCCAGGGCTCTGTTCTTGGACCAATTCCATTCTCTCTCTACACTAACTCACTCAGCTCAATCATTCGTTCCCACAGTAGCATCAACTACCACTTTTACTACCTCTTCAGCTCTAGCTTCCCAACTTAGTTTTTCTTCCCTCCCGGTCACACCCACAATCCTGGATTACTGACCTTGAACGTCCCTCGACTCTCCCTATGATAATGATTTTATTTAATTAGCGTACTGAGTTCCCCTTTGTGGGGAAGATATTGCACTTGCAAAGCATTAGATTAGATTAGATTAGAAAATAAGAAACACCAGGCTTTTTTCCAATGTTTTTCAAAACACACCAGGCTTTCTTTCCACTGTCATTTTTTCTAGCAGGCTTTTTTCTGCGCACCTTTAAACCCACAGTCTTTAAAGTCTGTGCGGGTACTGTTTTGACCCATGGGCTGGCTGAAACAATATCTTTCACCAGAATGTATCTCATAATCCATAAGATGTAGTTATTTGATAGTTTGTTTATTTTCTGAGTTATGTCTCAGAAACCATAAGTTGTAGAAATTTTTTTATTGTAACATACATTGGTTAATAGTGTTTGCAATGTGATGCAATGTGATGGTGTGACCTTGAATTTACCCTTGACCTTACTTTATTAACCATGATCTGTCAAATTTTGTCTGTGAAGTATACTTGGTAGGATCATTGATTTGGACATGTGAGTGTGCAACGCTATAGTGTGACTTTGGTGTAATGTTTGACTTTGCCAAAATGTTTTCTGCTGTTTTTAAGACATAGTTTTATTACAAAGATATATGGATTTCTGCAACTGATTATTTTTTGTACTTTTACTGATTGTACCATCTCCTTTGACAGCTGTACTGCAGTTACAGCTTGATAGTTTTTAGTGTACTAGTTAATGCAGTCATCTTGTTGTTGAATTGTCTTGATTTGATAAATTGTCTTTACATACGTATTTACTCTCTTGTTATTTTCATCTGTACCTTTACATAACTTACGCTATCTATTCTGAAAACCTACAGACCTTTATACTCTTTCACCTCTTCTGTATCTCATGGTGTTCAATCCTATTGTCCTGGGCTGTGGGTTACGTTCATCCCTGCTGCTATATATATTTACTGGTGCCTTAAGTATGGATACTTTCACAGCTAAGTTGACAGCAGTCGTTTGGTATATATAGATATATTTTACTTATTATTGAAGCAGTGTAGTAGATATACCAAGTCAAAACATCCTTGGGGTCAGTGTGGTCATTATGTCAGAAAAGACCGAACTGTGAACAGTCACTTGAAATTTTACCCAAAACCCACCCTCCCGTGGTTCTGAATGTAATCCTACTTTGCGTATCACTGTAGTAATTGTCGGTCACTACCTCATTGAGGTTTGTTCTGTGATTCCTTAACCTCTAAATTTTGATGACCCCTGGTTAGGTGTTGGTCAGTGTATTTTTAACTGGCATGTTATTTTTAATCTTCATAATAAGGTTTTATATACAAGTTTATGTTATTTTCTTAAAGTTTTGCATTTAACGTTTCTATTGGTCATTCAGTCTTCGATATGTGTAATGGCTCTGTTGACCTTGGTCTAAGTTAAAGAATTTCTTATTTTTGTAGTTTTTAATATTTGTTGAATTACATTGTTATAAATCTCCTAGTCATGAGGTACTTATATACGTGAAAGGAGAGAAGGAATTTTTTGTCCTCTTATAGGTTCATTTTTAGGTAATGTGTGGTGAAATTGTAATATGTGGTTTAGTATAAATTGACTTGGTTAATTTCACTGGTCATACTAGTGATTATGACACTGTTTGTACTTTGGTGTATATAACTTGAGGTGACCTTACCATCTGGTAAGTCATTTGTGTTCAAATTGTTCTATTAACAGACATTTTGCCATTCTTATGTGAAATGCATTTTTCCTTGGTTAACCTGTGCATTCTTTTTGGACTTTTATGCATCTTCTGGGACATGTAAATAATCTAGTGGTATTAGTTGCGTAGTATCAGTCTGTGTATATACATTGATAAATTTCGTAGTACCCTCTGACTGTTGTATGACTGACTTGTGGGGCTTATCTTGGGGTGACTAAATTTCCGGTTTTGAACCATGCACGTGCTTCACTATCTCCCCATAGTGTCCCTTTCGAGACAAAGTTCACAGGAGGCATTTTTAGATTATTCATTAATAATTACATATACATATGAAAGTTCAATTTCTGTAAAAATAAGATGTGTCTGGACAAGTTTACATGGACTATTTAGTCACTTTCTGTCAGTTTTTTCAAGACATTTACAACTGTCACCATTATTTTTCACTCGATAACTTACATAAAAAGTACTAGCCTTGACGTCACAGATTCATGACAATGTACACAAGCTATCATGTTTGTAAGCCTTTTAATACATGTATATATATTTAAAAGATTGCAGTTTCTGTTTTTATTAAGTTTATTTGTTAATAAGACACCAGTCTGCCATGGTAAATTTCTGAAATAGCCTTGAGAACATATTTTATATTTGTTTTAGATTAAAAAATACTTAGAGAGGTAGGAAGCAAGTTGGATAAAAATCACAAATCATGCGGTGAACCAGGTTCAACTCTGAGATGAATTTTGATAGTTTTTTCAATTTTTGAAAAATTATTATTCGTAGTAGAAATAAATACAACATGAATGTCTTTGGAACTGGGCCTCCAGCAAGGATAATCATACATGTTCCTCAAATTAGTTCAGAACTTTCTCATCAAAACTGTAAATAATGCTTTCATAGTGTACACAATGTATCTACTGTGTACACTGTTGATTAGATTTCCCACAAACAAACCCAAAGACAAACTACTATTTTTAGGAAAACCCATTGTATACTAAATTATTTCATGAACTGATAATATAAAATTAGAACTATAAGGATTCTTTCAGAAAAATAATTCAATAAATTTGACTAAAACAGCATGATTTTTACAAGTGATTTATGCAAATGAAAACAAATTTTTTTTTCTATTTATTTCACTTTACATTGTATACTTATATCTTGATAGAAGTGCTGTCACACCATATTTCACACCCCTGCCATATTTTACACCCTTTCTATGATCTTTTAGGGGGTGCATTATATGGCAGTCATATTTTACACCCCTAACAATGGGGGATTAAGAGGGTGTAAAATATTGCTGCCATATTTTACATCCCCATCAAACGTTACACCCAACTGGGCCATACAGAGCAAATCAATTTGGGATTAAGAGCAAACCTTTTATTGGTTAGATTGCAATTGAGTTTGTAATTGTCTATTGTCTATCTACTGCTTAGAACTTGATCTGTTTTACTTCTGGGGTGTGACAGTAACTGATTAGATTATGACATGTCTAATGTTACAAGACTCTTTAAGTTGATTTGTTTGGCTATGTATCTGACTTGGAAAATAGCTTAGTCTTAGATTTGCCTTTTAGATTCTTTTGAACTTGATTGGTTTCACTTGTGATTAAGTGACTAGCTAAGCTAACAGGATTAATTGGTATTGTTGAAAAACTCTTTTAAGGTATTTTGGGAGATATTTCTCTTCCCTGATAATGTAACACAAATTTCTTTCATTTACATATGCTTGTAAAGTTTATATTATATTCAGAGTAAAAATCATTCTTGAAGAACTTTAGAATTACATTATTATTATTACATAGCAAACTGTAAAATACCATTGTTAATACATGTAAATACTGTTATATGCAATGACATCCAATGTGGTCAGATATCATAAAATATACTTTAATATTCATGGATATCAATAATATATTACAAATTCATTTAATTTATGTACATAAGTCATTTTTGCTTGTTCATGTTTTCTAGATGAGAAGCCACGGCTAAGTTGATTAATGGACCCATTTTGTTCATTATGTGATGTAAATCCAACCAAAATTACCTAATCACCCCCATATCATAGAACAATAACCTATGTATTGCCTATTATAGTAAGTCGTTTTAAAGTCAATAAATGAAAACACCAACAGTTCATAAACAAGAACCCTCAGGTGAAAAGCCACAGGAGCTTAAAGCCTTGCACATAGTTGCAGGCTTAGTAGCAAGATTCCAATCAAAGGACTGTGGTGACTTACGACAACAATAAGAATATTTTCAATTAGGGACTAGCCTAGTGAATACAAATCAACAACAATTGGTTGGCCTCTCCCTTCAAAGGAAAATATATAGAAAGGATTTCGTCCTGCTGTATTAACACTAAATATATTTTATTTCATTCAATTTGTTATTCTTAGACATGTAACAATTTGTAAGCAAAGAAATTATTGCCTTTGAGTTTTAATGCTTAATTTGTGGATGTTTATAGCTGTTGAACTTCACTTATTTCATAATATAGTAACTGTAAAGAAATCCAGCAAAGGGTGTAAAATATGGCAAAGGGGTGTAGAATATGGCAAGGGGTGTAAAATATGGCAACTGAACTTGCCATATATTACACCCTCATACATTTTATGTGGGGTGTAAAATCTGGCGCTACACCAGTGATTAAAGGCAAAAATCAGTATCCAGTACATTTTAAGGACAACTTTTGAATTTGTCAACAGATTTTTAGTTTTATATAAATATGTAAATTGTGGAAGGCCGCTATCCCATCATAGTTTTAAAACCTTGAAAAAATGGGAGGAGGCAATATCTTGTACAGATATTTACGCCTTCTGCATTCCAAGACAAGTGTGCTTAAATTATTTCTCCTGTGTTTGTTGTAACTGTTAGTTGTTAAAATGAAGTGAAACCTGAGAAAAAAACAGCACATGGAAAAAATAAAGGCTAGTGTTTTTTTGAGAAAACTTAAATATTCAAAGAAACACGTTATCTTCTTTCAGTTTGTAAATACATGTATGTACATTATATCTCTAACTAAATAGAACTTCGTTATGAACCTGTGACGTCATCAATCATCTCCTATGAGAAGAACAATTTGTTGGCTTTTTACTCTACTTTGTTATATGTATTTTTTCATTCTTCATTCTTCACATTTTAATTATTATAGGGTGTTTGTCTATTGAATTAAGTTAAATTTTAGGTGACACGGCCATGTTAGGGGCCTGTCCAGTCAATTGGACACTACCTTAACTGAACTTAGGTATTCTTCTCCTCTGTTTTGTATATTTTTGATCAAGCCAATAACCACTATTAATATTCGCACTTCACTGGTCAACCTGTAGTCAATATTTGGTCATTCTTGACAATGTTATTCAGGTCAATATATGTACCTTTTATATGTAACGGATTTAAAGAAGATTTTATGCTATTTTAATGTTTTAACAAGTCTTTTATTTTATTGTGATTTTAATTGGACTATAATGATGGGGAATAAGAAGAAAACACCAGTAACACATGGTGCTTGGGACCCTTTGGGCTGTTTTGCTCATGAATCAATGCAATGAGGACATAAACATAGGGTAAATATTTTCACTGCAACAAAGGAATGCAATACTAATACATTGTCCCTCATTTTTGTTCACTTATCAGCCAAAGATGATTTATGGGGTTGGTATTACTTATCAATGGGGGCAGGGCAGAATCATCTGCTGTTTAATTGTGATTCTATTCCTCAGGGGTCCTTGCACGTCCCCTGTTCTATGGATATGCATCTGGTTGGTTTTGCCAACAATTTGCAACTCTCTTCAGAGAGTGTATATCAAGACTATTTGAAAGATTATCAGACTAGAACTTATTATAACATGTCTTATACAGCATATATGGATAACTTTATGGAAACGCTTATTGTGCAAGCCAATTACGTCGAACCATCGTATTCTGACATCATCAATACAACTTCATTCTTCTTGAGTAACCCATTGGTTACCCCTCCTGATATGACACAAATGGAACAAATAGCTTCCAGTACTTCTGAGGATATTAGGGTTAATGTTGATAACAATTGTCCTGATAAATCTAGGGGTTTTCTAAATCACTCCAAAGCGCAGTTCACATTTGTCGGACCTGATAGGGAGCCAGTGCTAATATTGGATATAAATCAATGTGTGGTTATTGCCAAACTAGTACAAGAAACAGGCAAACCTAACTATGCTGTAGCTAGAGTACCTTTAGTGTCAAATCTTAATTTTGAAGCTTGGCAACAGCATTTGATTGATTATCATGATCAATATTTATTTCAGTACCTCAAATTCGGGTTGCCTTGCCTTGTTAATCATGCAGTATCTGGATAAGGAATGTAAAGCTGGAGCCATAATTGGTCCTTTCAAGGAAATTCCGGATCTGGGTTTAAACTGTTCACCTATGCTTACCAGGCAAAAAGACAATGATAAAATAAGTGTTATAATGAATCTTTCTCACCGTCAGGGTGGTTCTCATAATGATTATGTTGATAAAAAAACATTTGATAACAGGCTATTCACCCAATATATGGCTTGTTATTGATTATTATGATATAAAGATCCAAATTGAGCATATTCAAAGTAACAAAAACTGTGAGGCTGACCTCTTATCAAAAATGTATTCAGATAAACAGGTAGATATGGAATTATTGAACCATTTGAATCAAAATTACATTTGGAATGAGGTTCCTCTGCAATACTTCAGCTTAGATTTACAATTTTGATTTGTAGGTTCGAACCCACAGTCTTAACATTTATTGGAGTCAGTCTGGTCCAGAATACAGAGTGCATGTAGATTCTCAACTACAGAAGCACACCACAGACATTTTAAAACTTTTCTGGTCTTTATAATATTCATGGGTCTCCCTTTTTCACTGACTGTACACAACATTTTAGTGTTGCTAGAATATGTATACAAAAATGATCTTTCTCCCAAAGTGATAAAAAATTATCTGTCTTCAATCACATCTATCGCCAAATATTACCTTTTACCTGATTCTTCAGTGTCGGATAGTTCAATTTCCAGATATATTTGGAGTATTTCCATTAATTCAAGATTTCTTCCAACACCTAGGGGTGTGTTTGACATCAGAACGCTATATCTTATCCTAATCAGCTGTGACATGCTTACTGATCCGGTCTTATTCAGAGCCATATTTTTGACAGCACTTTTTGGCTTCGTTAGGGTGTCAAGCTTTGCCCCCCACAGTATTACAAAAATTTGATCCTAGGAGGCATTTCCTAATTTAAGATTTGGTTTCAATGACTCATCTGCTCATCTTATCATTAAATGGACTAAAACTCTGCAGGACTCCAATTCCTACCATGTCATCCAGCTCCAATCCATTAGGAATATATATATGTGCCCTGTTTGGAATCTCCTTTCATCTAGACCTCTCCCTACTACTGTTCCTTTGTTTGCCAACAACTTTCCTCCTTTTGCACAAATAATTGACACACATATCAGGGATGCATTGAAAACCATCTTAATTTCTAGGAACATACACCCTTCAAGGTTATGGGTTCCACACCTTCAGAAGGTCTGGGGCCACATATGCTTTTAATCACAATGTCCCCTTACAGAATATCATGCCTCATGGACTTTGGCATAGTTCTGCTATTTGGACATATCTTCAAAACACTTCCATGGCAGCCTCAATTATTCCACAAACCTTTGCCTACACCATTCCTCCTCACTTTTAGTTTGGGTTTGGGCTTTAAAATTTCCCACATTTTACTTTTGAAAATTTAAACATTGTATAATCTTGTACTAACATGTAAATAAAACTCCCAAACAGTATTTCACCTCTCTCATCTACTGACCTTGCCTGCTTAACCTTTGAACTGGACCTATGAACTGTAGTTCACCAACTGTAGGTGACACGGCCATGTTAGGGGCTTGTCCAGTCAGTTGGACACTACCTTAACTGAACTTAGGTATTCTATTCCTCTGTTTATTTTTGATCAAGCCAATCACCACTTTTTGTGCTTCATTGGAGCCCACACTGGTCAACATGTGGTCAATATTTTGTCATTCTTGACTATGTTATCGAGGTAAACACGTGTACTTTTTACCCACAATCCCTCCTCTACACAGAATAACTTACCTGACACAGACTAACCATCTGTGGACAGTGTGATTTGGTCAAACTAGCAGCAACCCTGACCCCTACTGCTATCCCAGGGTAGGGAGTTCTCCACTGGGATTGATTGTTTTTCGGGGATATTCTTAGTAGGTGGCGCAACTGGGTATTATTAGCCAGCCCTGTAGGGTACCTTCAGCAGTCTTGATCCCTATCCATGTTCCATGGATAGGGAGTTCTCCAATGGATTGACATGGCATATTGGATGAAACAACCAATACCTTGACTCACGTTATGTCGTTGTTTTACACCAAAAGATGACCAAATCACAACCTTATGTACACCGTGGACCACACCTTCGGTTGCAGTAGTCAGAAATTCATACGTGTATGCCCCAAATCATCTGCGCTAACGAAATCAGAGACTGAAATTTTAAACAGTCTAAAACTTCCGCAGGACTCGCAAGGAAAGGACAGTTCACCACTGACTCGCAATGTCGCACACGGATGTCACAGAGAGATCCAAGTACAGGGACATTTCCTCAAATGAGGGTTACGGCAGGTGATACCGCTTGTAGTGTGAAAGGGGTATTAGAGTTAGGCATGATCATTGAAAGAGTTATTTAGTGAATGAATAATTTTATTAAGGTAATAAAAGCTGCCTCAGGGAGTCAAATTAGGTCAGTATATACGACATTACAGCCTATTACCCAGTAAACATTACAAATGTTTTAAAATGATTTAAACGTTTACAAAATGTTTTTAAAACCTATTTAAGCCCTATCTTATGGTTTTCTAAACGTTTCTAAGAAACCTTTACACTGTAATGTTTAAAAAACGTTTTATAAACATTCTATATACAAACGTTTTTTCTGAAAACGTTTATTAAACGTTTATAAAATAACTCAAGAAGCTAGGTTTGACACTAAACATTTTTAACACCTATAAAATAGCTAAAAAAAAAGGTTATGTTAGAAATCTTTTTTCAAACATTCATCATGAAGTGTTTTATAAATAGTACACATAAAATGTTTAAAAAAATTGTTGATCAAATGTTTTAAAAACATTCTGTAAAAAACGTTTTTAAACCCATATTTTCAGAATGCTTATTAAACCTTCACCTTCAAACATATCCAAACAAAGATGGCGGTGAGCAGTGATAGGGGATTTTAGAGGACTTTGTCAAAAATTGCCCCACACACAATCCCAAAAAGTAAGAATTGAATGGGGGCACAATTTTTAAGCCACTATCTTACAATTTTAGACATAAAAACAATATTTTCATTAGTGAGCAACCTTAAAAAGGTATTGAATTTGACCTCTGACCCCATTATTATTCAGATATTAATATGTTCATTTGTAATGTTTTTCCAACATTTATCATTAAACGTTTAATAAACAGTATACATAAAATGTTTTAAAAACATTCTATTACAAATGGTTTTTGTACCCATCATTTTTTAACCTTTGCCAAATGTTTCCTGTCAAACGTTTGCAAAACCCCAAAATGTTTACTGGGTATTAAGACCCAAAAATATTTTTAAGCTGGTTATTATTGATCAGTGTATTGCCTTGTTGTCTTCTCACTTGTTTGGTAAGTATTTTATTTGGATGAGGTGATTTTATTGCTCCATATGATGGAGGACACCTTTAATTTAGGCGTTTTTTGGCTACCCAAATTAGATCCCATATGGATTCTCATGATCTTGGAAACACTTTTCAGTCAGGCTATAAGGTGAGGCACTCAACAGAAACTGCTTTGTTGTGTATAAAAATGAGATTCATTTATCTTTGTCCAAGGGCATGCCTACAGCACTGGTGCTGCACAGCTTGCCTTTGATAGTATTGACCATGCCACACTCCTTTCCTGTTTGTTAGTTAGGTTTGGCTTTGCTGGTTCTGTTCTAAAATGGTTTGGATCATACCTGCAGGATCATTTTCAGTCAGTCAAGATCGCTTCTGCTGTTTCTGATTTGTTCAAATTGAAGTTCGAGGTCCCCCAAGGCTCTGTCTTAGGTCCTCTTCTGTTTTCACACTACACAACACCTCTTAGGCAAGTCATCAGAAAATATACTAGAGTTAAATCCATTTTTATGCTGATGATACTCAGCTGTTTGTTTACCTATCTCCTGAAGAAAGTCTCAAGTCTCTTGACCGTCTAAAGTCCTGTTTGAATGATATTCATGTCTGGATGTCTGAAAATAAACTTAAGTTAAACCCTGATAAAACAGAATTCATAGCTTTTGGTGTCATATACAGACACAAATGGCTCAGTGACTCATTTCCTGTCAATATCCTGGGTAATTGTCTCTCCCCCACAGATGTTGCTTGCAATCTGGGTTTTCTGTTTGATGCAAAGTTTTGTTTCACTAATCACATAAATTCTGTCATCAAATCTTGCTTTTTAAACCTGAGAGACCTTCATCATTTCAGGAGGCTTCTTCCTGTTGATTCATCAGTAGTGATTGCAAATGCTCTGGTTAGCAGTTGTTTGGATTATTGCAATTCTCTATTTCGTAGTTTGTCATCCTGTAATACTACCAGGCTCAAATACATTCAAAATGCTCTTGCAGGGTTTGTCACCAGTGCTTCTAAGTTCACTCACATCACATCCAGCTTGAAGACACTTCATTGGCTACCTTTCAGAAAACGAATTATTTTAATACCCTAGTTATGGTGTACAAGTACATCAGTACTGGCCAGCCTAAGTATTTTGTACCATATCTTATACCATATCTTATTGTTCTTCCATCCATAAATCAAAGGTCCACTTCAACAAGAGTTTCTCATATGATGTCCCAAAGTCATGGAATGATCTTCCACATGACATATGCAGTGCTCCAAATCTCTCATGTTTCAAAAGTTGACTAAAAAAATCTACTTATTTCAGAAAGTGTTTCTACTTTAGTTCCTAACTACTGAACATTGGATTGCCTCCCTGTGTGCGACTTTAAATATGTCCAAAATATTGATGATTTATGCCTAACAGACTGGATGGCGTGCCTTAGAATCCATAGATACAGAGATTAAGCACCTGGGCAACTGATTGATTGATAACAACTGTTATTTGTATAGAATACTGTACAAGTGTCCAGGGGGCATTGTGGCAGAGTAGTAACACTCTCGCCTCCCACCTCTGAGGCCAGGGTTGGGTTCACGGCTCTACCTTAAGTGGGAAAGCTGGTAGTGGCTTGCCGTTGGTCGGCAGTTTACAGTACAGAAACTTGACCAACTGTACATACTGGTTTCCTCGACTTTCCAACTACCTGTTGTGATATGACCTGTACAGTGTTGAAAGCGACATAAAACCACAAATAAATAAATAAAATAAATGTACAAGTGTTCATATATAGTGATCTTTGTTTCTTGGTACACTCATAGAAGTCCAAGATTCTGTGTTGCACAGAATGCCAAGTATGCTGTATATGGTGATATCGGTTTAATATTAAATTAAAGCACACTTGTGACATCATTATATTGTTAAAATATATAACTAACCACATATCAAGTGTATTGAGACTTAGCTCTTGGGGTCTCGTAACGTGTGCATTTTTTCCCAGTAGACATTTCTCAGCTGTGGAGGTTTCCCCTACCTAGGTAGTTAGTTTTGCCTCATTTGCATACACTGTTTATGATATAAGTGGAGATTCTCCTGGCCACTTTTGTGAAACACCCAGGGACAATTCATGTTAATTTGGTGTCAGCTGACATTATGGTAATTCAATGCACCATATAAAGCAATAGAATTTTGAAGTAAATTATATGAAACACAAAACCAAATATAACAAACTGGTAAACCATGAACAGATTAATGAACGCAGACTCTAATAAATATTAGGAATACCCCTGTTCCAGTTTTGTGATTGACCTTAAGACACAACCAATGTTAAAATTGGGAGAGATCAGGTAACACTGAAAAAAAATCTATATAATTTTCCTAAGATAAAAAGATTGGCTCCGCCAGCCAAATATTGAACTTGTAACCTGCTCTATGACTACCACAATTGATGAAAATAACTCTGATAACATGTAGTTGCAGTCACTCTTGGGAAAGATTTGTTGCATCATTGGTAATGAGTGGACAACACAGGCTTTATCACAGTACAGATTCGTCCTAAATGAATCACACAAAAATTGTTGTTTTTACTAAATTGGCACCCACCAGATTGATCCCAAGATAAAATACTCAAATCCAATAGGCCCTCAAAAACCTGGTCAAATTGGCCACAGGATAAAATACCTTTGTCAAATATGCCCCAGAAAATTATTGTGCTTTCAAAGAGATTATGTTAAACAAAGGGAAAAGATCATAAAAGTTTACATTGGTGAACGGAAGGTATGGGTTTACCCTAATATATGATTCAATAAAACTTTTATAGCACTTAATCTTCATCAAACCAATTGCACTTTTCAAATGTCAAACTAAACAAGTGAGCAAATGACAAACCAAAAATGGCATTGATTAAAACATTGAAAATCATCATGAAATGATATGAAGGATATTAAGCACCCAAAAAATACTCTTTTATTACATTTATTGATTGTTTACAACTGGGGGCCAAGTTTACATGGTGAAGATTTCAGGGGCTCGATTTGTCAAAATATCAGTTACAACAACTTGGGAAATAAACACTTACTGAAACATCCTTAATGTATTTGACTGTCTCCAATGATCACAGCCAACATGATCAGGGCAGTTAAGAAGAAAACTTGGTACAGTGGAACAGGGGTATTAGTTTTACAACCAGAGGATAATAGTGAAGACCAATATCTTTGTAATTTTATTTTCTATTATTTACAATAATCTCTTCAGCATTCAAATACTTTTATCCAAATTGTTTCTCTGCATTTGCAATTATGTTGGCTGGATGAATTCCATGACATATATTAACCTAACATTGACTTTCTTTTATGGCAATATATTTGTTTTCTATACATTATCTATACCATACAGTACAATATTTTAAAAAGCATCAGTGCTCCATGTATGTAAACTTTATGGTCTTTAAAGCCTAAGCATTATTTTAACTTTCTTTGTCAAATAAAAGGTTAAATTTCTTTTTGAATTGTTTATTTACGAATAATACAGGCAACACTATCAATATTAGATTTTATGGGTTTTGTACTCGGTGACTTTGTGGGGAAAACAAATGTCTGAAAGAGGGTGTTTTCGATAGCAACTTCATTAAAATATTATGACCTTTTGGTCCAAACTCTCAATTTAATTTTACAAAAGTAATTACATTAATATTAATAACAATGCATAGACAATAAGGAAATACCTTTATTTTATCATAAAACAAGAAAGCACATAAAATTTTACGATGATGGCGGTTGCCTTCTGGCTTATTTAGTAAATTTAGTAAAAGTTTTAATATATCTTACTTTGTAAACTTAAACAATGTAATTTGGATGCAGACAGATCTTGCATGGCCCTTCTGTATAAACAGAAAATGTCACTTCAATGTGGCTTCCACATGGTCTGGTCAATTAGCATAATTTATCCCTGGGTTTTACAAAAGTGACCAGGAGAATCTCCACTTTATATCATAAACAGTGTATGCAAATGAGGCAAAACTCACTACCAAGATGGGAGAAACCTCCAAAGCTGAGAAATGTCTATTGAGGTACACTTTTGAATACTTTACCTTACACACATGGAACTCATGTGTTTGTGTATGCTCAGTCTCACATGTTTTGGAAGCTGGGATGACAAGTCGTATTTCTTTAATATATTGTTGGGGTGAATATTGTGAGCATCACCTACGATCTGCTACTTACCAGTTACTTACCAGCTACTATCTTTGATACATTTGTTTACCACTGAATCATTGCCGTTGGTCGGCAGTTTACAGTACAGAACCCTAGCGAACTATATGTACTGGTTTCCTCTGCCCTTCCAACTACCCGTCGTGATATGACCTGTACAGTGTTGAAAGCAACGTAAAACCCCAAATAAACAAATAAACAAACCACTGAATCACTTACTTGGTCAGCAATATATGTGTCACCTTACTACTACACTGGGTTCAAATTCTGGAAACTTATTCTATACAGACCGTGCGTTCAGCTATGGATGCTAATGTGTCATATATGCAAGGCTTGCTTCTGTTATACTGTTGTGAAAATAAAGACCAATAGCTATCTGTAATGATGTCTTTGGATTCTTCTTTAGGTGTTGTCACTTTGAACATGCACAGATAACTGAGGATCTTTTGGTTCACTTCCTATTCAGTATTTCTGGTGGGGAGATACTAAACATCAGAGGGTAGGCAAACAGACTTCCAGTCGAAACTACCCAGTGGCTTTACTTCATCCCCCTTGTTTTGTTGAGAACAGGTCCATCAGTCATCTGAGGTTGCCCTGGTGGGTTGTACCCAGAACAGACCAGGGTTTTTATTGAGCTTGCTACAGTCCTTGGCATGTAGAACAGTGTTGCCTATCCTTTTGTTGCTTTCCAGAGAACGTACAACAGTTTTTGACATGTAGAACAATCTTTATAATCCCTTCGGTTTCTCTTGGGATTTCTCAATGGTTCAGGATCTTGTAGAATAATGTTGAGAATTTATCTGATTTCTTTTTGAGACTGAGCCCGTGAACATTCATGGAATGAGAGAACAACAGTCCTGGAACTTGTAGAACAATCTTGATAATTCCTTTGTCTTAGAAGATGCTTAACAGTTCAATATGATGAAAAATATTGTTGTAATCCTTCAAACAGTCTGGTAGCAGGGGCAATGTTGTGAAATATCCATAACAGTCCATTACATAGAATAATGTTGATGAATTTTGCAACAGTTTATTTCACCATGTAGAACAATGTTAATACTCTCTCTATTTTACTCTGTTCACACTAACAATTCCCTCACTTTAGACCATAGAGATCTGCAGCGTTCTTTTTGGTAGTGGTCAGCACTGCCTTGATAGTTGTGTCCTTATTGTAGGTACAGCAACCATGAACTGGGGATGTAAAGTATAGAAAATCTGTCACCAAAGTCACCTGTCTGTCAAATCTGTCACCAAGTTGAATTTGTGGATGTTTAAATTTTCTAAAGTGAGCACTGAAATCAAACCTAATCTCACCAAGGCCAACACAGTGTGGATCCTTGATGATGCTTGTCCTAACTCTCTGGAAATCTTTGTCTGTGGCAGTGTGGGCAAGCTTTGGATGCAAACCATGCGTGTGGAAAATTCTGTATTCTCTCTTCCACATCTGTCTCAGTTCCTTGCTGGGTGCTTCATGACAAAAGTTTACAACAATGGCTTCAAGATACACTGGCATAGGACCTCTGTCAAGGATAGTATCAATATTGCGACAATGGCTGATCCACCTAAGCTTGTCCAAGTGCATATGTGAGTCAATAAAGCTCACTCTGTCCTTGTTGTTCGCCTTCAGGAAACTGTTCCTTCTTTGCACCCATTCTGCCTCTTCGTAAGGGGTACCAATATCCAAAGGTGTGGCATTAGGTGGACTCTCTAGTATTGAAGAGCTAACACTCCTCACATCCTCAGAAGGTAAACCCAGTAAAACAGCTTCCTCTGAGAGAGCAAGACTACTTGCTAAATCCTCAGATTCACACTGGTTACACTGATCTACCTCCATTGGTTGCTTTCCACTGGTACATTCTTGGTTCCTTGTCATCTGGTTGAGCGACCTGAAATGGTTGAACAACCGGCATTACTGTCTATGCTGGTTCCTTTACAGTTTCAATGAGCTGAGCATCTTTACCGGACTGAGCATCATCAATGGGCTGAGAATCTTGATGTGACTCCTTGATTACATCTGACTGCTTTGTAGTTCCCACAGGATTCTCAACAGACTGAACCTCCGGTGTAGGTAGTATCACCTTCTTCCCAATGCAGTTCAAGACGGTGGAGAAGATCCTCCAGTTCGTCAGCACAGTTGGTTGGTTCAGTTGTCATCTGTCTTCCGGTTAACCATTGATGGAATTCTCTTACAAACATGGCATCTTCATCAGGAATTGTGAACCTGCTACCCACAGGAAACCACTGCTTTTCAACAACCATTCATAAGAGTTTGTCATGGGTTTTTAGATCAAGTGCCATTTCCAGAGAGATCAATGACTGATTATAAAACATTCGTTCCTCACTTGACATCTCTGTCCATGTCACAAAGACAAGTGTTAGGTGCTTCCCAACATCATTCCTTTTGAGAGTAGAAGCATGTAGGCCACATCCAGTCTTAAAACAAGTCTGCCACTTAGGTTTTGTCTTGGTAACTACTACCTCCAGAGATTCAGAGGACGATCTCTTCATGGTCTTAGAGTTATTGTTAACATCCTTAATGGTCACTTTTCTGGAACTTTTGATTACACTTTCAGCTACTTTCTTTGGTTTCCTCTTTGGCTCAGTGGAATGCTTAACAACCTTCCTGGGTTGAGTAGTAGTAGGGGAAGTAGTAGTGGCTTTGGCAGTTTCTGGGGTTTTTTTTGTGTGATTGTCACACAAGTAGCAGTGACTAAAGGCATAGATGAGGCCGATGTTCTTAAAGTTACCTCGGTTGAGCTGGAGAAGCCGCAAGCAGCTCTCTCAGCTTTCTACTGCTATTCTCCATTAACAGTCCTTTATTATTAGGCTCCAAGGTTGGAAGCTGTTGTATCTCCTTGATGTGGTTGTAATTCACGAAGCTGTAGATTTCCTGAAGGATCTTAGTCACCTGTTCATTCAATGAATGAGTTGAAGATGCAGCAGGTGACTGTTCATGTGCTCATGTTCTTGATGTATGCGAGTAATAAGTTGAAGACATGGCAGGTGAATGTTTACATGCTCGTGCTCTTGGTGTATGTGAGTAATAAGTTGACTCTCGCCTCTGATATGCTAAATAACTTGAATCTGAACGCCTTCTTGCATGTCTTGCACTAGACGGCAAGTCAAATGTTACTTTGCGCTTTGATTCAGAGTCCTGTGTGGGAGATTCCACATTAGTTACAACAGATCTTGGTCTAGATCTTTGAGGTGAACGTTCAAATCTTTGAATTGTAGATCTCTCTCCAGATCTATCTGTAGCTCTTGAAGTTTCATATCTTTGAACTGTAGATCTTTGTCCAGATCTATTCTTGTTTTTCTGGTTATCTGCCATATTGATACCTGTAGAATGGAAAAAAGTAAGATAGGTCTTGTGGTCTCCCAACATGATCAAGGGGTATAGTAGTTAGTAGACTTGACTAGTCATGCCAACACCAAACCCTCATGCACTTAATTAGGAAATTCCAACAAACCATCTTATCTAAGTCTTGACCACTTAAATATAGTCCTGCCAATGACGCTGTCTCCTCCTTTCATGACCACTTCTGCTGGGTTGCAATTCAGGCAGTTGTTCACCAGACTCTTGCTAATCAGCCAAATCCTAATCTTCTGGAGCAATTTGTGTTTCTTTCTGGTGGTACTTTGGCATATTAAGACCGATGTTGTCAGGAGCATCAAATAGCCTTTCCAAGCAGAGACCTTCTTCATTTTCAGGATCCTCTTGGTCAAGGTTGTTCAAGATTTTATTCCACTTCCTGCGAAGCCACACATGAACAGAGAGGTCTTCATAAGATTTTAACCTATCCTGATGCAGGAAAAATGATTTCTTGTCAGCTACCTTAAAGAGAATAGGTGAAATAACCTTAACCATAAAAATTTCTGTTGCATTTGGATATGCTAATATATGTGCATTAATCTGTTTCTCCTTGACTGAATCAAATGCTTGTTGGTGATTGTTCTACCAGTCAAATATTGCTTTACTGCCAGTCAATTTATACAGAATGGAAGTAAGACTTGCGTAACCCTGAATGTGGTCACGGTGGTAGTTCACGGTGGCCAATGTTTTGTTCCATGTTAACCCTGTTAGGAAAAATTGAATCACTCTTTGGAAAGTGGCGGGAGCATTACAAAGCCAAAATGCCATCCATTTGTGTTCAACTAGTCCATACGTGGTTATAAAGGCAGTTTTACGTTGATGTTTTTCATCAATTTCTTTTTGCCAGATTTTCTATTACCAGATAACTGATCCAAACACTGTGGCATGGATGATAGTGGAAACAAATCTTTTACCGTTTTGGCATTCAAGGAACGATAATCAACACAGTATCGGACAGAGCCATCTATCTTCCTCACAAGAACTGGTACAGAGGCCCAGTCTGAGGATCACTTCCATCTCCAACATCTGCTTCAGGTTTTCCTCTTCTTCACCTTAAAGCCCATTGGGCTATGACGCATTGGGTGTTTAACTGGTCGTTTTGTGCCAATGTCTATGGTATGTTTGATATCTTTGAAACATCCTATATCATGACTCCCCTTGAAAAATATATCAGCAAGATTACTGCTTCCTCTCCATTCAAGAACTTCTTGGAATGCTGGAGCAATCCTTCAAGATGATCTGGAACACTAATAGAAAGTTTATCAAGACTGGTAGGATGTTCCTTAAGATTGCTGGGATGTTTTTCAAGATTGCCAGTAATGATCTTTTTGGGGATTTTCAGTCAGGACAACATCACATTCCATTGCATATCCTAACACATGACTAACATGAATTAGGATTGGAAAATTTTTGTCATTGATTAATTGGATTGGGGCAGTTTCTGCAGCTTGAACAATAGTGTTAGGTAGCAAAGTACCTTTATTTTTACCAGATGGTGCAATAACTATTTCACCAGATAAAGTTTTTGTTAACCGAGCACTAGTTCTTAAAACACTGCTGGGTGGTACGTTTTTTATGGGCAATAACTGGGACACAAGAGTATTGATTCCCTAAAAAATTTTTGCATCAATTTTCACATCTTGAATAATTCCCTCTAACTGAAGCATTTCCTTTAAATCAGGTTGGTTTTCAATTTGTTCATACAGTTTGCTACTCATCAAGGAAACCTGAGCACTGGTATCAAGTAATGCTTTGGTTTTAACACCTTGGACAATGCAATCTACTACAATGCTAAGGTTATCCTTGTTACTTTCTAGTGTTTTTCAACACCAAACTCGCTTACACATCATGTGACTCACCCAATTATTCATGTTGAGAGATGGGGCAACGGGTGAATTAACCTTCCCTACTAGTTTAAAGATTGTACAGAGTCAGAAAAAGTTATGTTGGATTTCTCGCCCATGGAACTAGGTCGCATAGTTGAGTCACAACTATTTTTAAAACCCTATGTAGTTCTAGGATGTGGTGATGGACTGCAGTAGTGCAGGTTATCTGTTCTTGGGCTAGTCCTCCAATTCAGATCATCACTTCATTGTGGACTTCTTCTGGGGTCTCTATTTTGTGATAGATAGTACTGTCCAGAATGGGGACTGCCATAGGTACTCCTCTGATATCCTTGATTGGATGGAGGAAACCTTTCAGGGTTCCCCGGTGGTGTGTACCTGTCATGTCACAGACCACTTTGCTGGTAACCAGGAGTTCCATGTTGGGTCATAGCAGTGATGATCTCGCCAGTTGGGTTGATCGCTTCTGGTTGATGACCATTGTTGTCTTCTGTCGTAGCCATCATAGCACCTTCTGGGACAATTTTGTGTGAAATGTCCTGGTTCGCCACATGTTGTAGCATCTAGGTACATTTGGTCTGTTTTTATTTTCCTTTAGCACTTTGTGTAAACCAGAGATAACTTTATGAAACTACTGTTTATGGTGACGACCATCTCTTTTAGATATATGGCTCCGGGCTTGCTATGTCTTCGCCATAGATTCCTCTGATGCTTTTTGATCAGCATCATTTGAGGGACTTGACGAGTCAGACTCAACATATTTGATACTCCACACAGAAACCTTCTTCCCAAGGATCGCTTTACGTAGTTGCATAGCATCCTGCACTAGTTTATAGTCATCCTGAAGGGTAGTTGCGTGTTTATCTGCTGCTGCAAATACTGCTGCTTTGTCACAACATCTCTTCATGAAAGCATTAATGGACCACATGCCTCTTGCCTCTTGAACTATCATTCCTGCATTCTGGCTAAGTATTTCTCAGGATTTTTATCTTCCCGTTGCTCTGTTTGTAAAAGTTCCCACCTCAAGGTGGCAGGTGATTCTGTCTTCCCAAAGTTATCTTGGAACCTCTTCATCAGCCAGTTAAAGTCTGTTTCTTTACGGTTTGGCAGGATTCCATAATACTCACCAGCTCCTTTCTTTAAGGATATGGCACAGTTATTGATCTTCTTGGGTTCCATCCATGCTAAAGTATTGGCCACTAGCTCAAATTGAGAAATAAATCCATTCCAGTGTTTACCTTCAAAGGACAGTTTAGGTACTTGCATCTTGCTTTTTGTTTTATCTTTATGCGTCACCATTTTCTTCTTAACTTCATCTTCAGAGCTTCCATATGAGACATGGACATTGTCATTCACCTGACTGACCACACTGACAGAAGGTACTTTACTTTTGTAAACCACATTTGGGCTTTTCTGACAAATAGCGGCTGACACACGCTGTATGTATTCTTCCTGATCTTCATTCCTGGGCATTGAACATCTGCTAGTGTTCCTAAGATAGGTAGGGGCAGGAATATATAACGGCTGAGACATCCTGACCTGTTTCTGAGGAACCTTAGAAATAGTTTGCTCATCTAAAGACACTAGGTAATTCAACTCTGGAACGGGCCTCAATTCCAATCCAGTCCTCTGAAGACCTGGTAAATTGAATCTGTTCAAGCTTTTGTAAAGCTGCTTCATTTTCAGATATGAGCTTGGACAACTCTGTAAAGGAAGTCCTTTTGCAAAGCTTGAAAAGCCACATCCTGTTCCACCCAAGTTCAATGTTTACTGATCAAGGGTTATGGTCACAGGGAACATGCTTCAAATTCTACACTTCCTCTTTGACTTCCTGCACGTGTTGAGCTAGACCATCTAGATCTTGATGTAGCAAAGAAACTTCCTGCTGATGTTGACTTTCAGCATTATCAAGTCGTTGAAGGAAAGTTATCACTTTATCTTGAGATTTCTGAGTTTCTTTGACTGACTCCAGTTCCTGGTCAAACATCTCTTGATGTTGCTTCACCTTGGACTTCAATGAAAAAAACTCAGTTTTCCGCTGATCAGATTGTCAATCCAAATGAGAATCAAGTCTTGAAAACCTCGACTTTGTTTCCTGCATCTTGGACTGCAACTATTAACCAAGATTCGAAACATCCCTATAACATTTGAACTCAACTTCCTGCTGAGAAGAAGTTAAGCTGGTCAAAGCACTCTTCAACATTGTGGTATCGCTTTCCACCCTGTCAAGTTGTTGATGCTTCTGCTCAACAACTGCTACCGTCTGATCCAAGTGATCTATTGAAGACACACGTTCATGTCGAGTCGTACTGGTTGAATGAACTGAACGGCCCATTCTTCCACAGTGCGGAACAACTTTGTCACTTTGTTGTTGGTGTCAACTTGGGCAGATTCTAACTTCACTCACTTCTCTGTTTTGGACGTGTTGCTCTTGATTTTGATCAGAATGGACCAAATATCTTCAAGTCCCGATTTACCATCAACTGTTGGTATGGAGTTTGAACTTTTCGGTTCAAATCTTGGAGTTCCCTGGCTGGGAAAAACCTGAAAGGATGAGCCTGACAACTCGACTTTTGGCGACTGTAACTTCTGATGATCAGTTCACAATCCCAACAAATGCAAAGATTCTTTGTCAGGGAAAGCACACTGGTTGTTTGAGTCTTCATCGTCCTTCTCCTCGACCTCATGAAAATCATCAGTTCCAACCTAAACCGTAAGGTGTTCCTGACTGGAGCAAACCTTATAATCAGCAGACACATTTTCCTCACCATATAGGATGAAACCTGAGTGCTGAAGCCTCTTAATCACAGAACTACTGACAACTTTGGACTTCTGAAGGTCATGTAAGGCTAGCTTACCACCATTTTCATTTCTCAGGTGCAAGATCCTGTCCGCCTTTGTTTCACCAATGCTTTTTATAGACTATAAATCAGCCTTAGTTGCATCTTCAATGTGAACTGTTTTTTCCCCTCTGGTAGCCATTCTCAGGTTTTTTTTCCTAGGTGAATTCACTAAATTCAACCAATGAACTGACAAATAACCGAAAATGAAAAAACCAACTAGCAAAACAATGCCAAGTCAATTAATGAGATTTCAAGCAAATCACACACAATTCTGATAATTTAACTTTAATTTAACCAAATCCAATCTGCATGACAATGCAAAGATATAGGTCAAAGTACAATAAATAACTTGCAAGACAAAGCCAAAGTTATTTAGCAAAAATCACTATATCAAAATATATGTTACAAATGAAATCACGAAAGTAACAAAAACTTTTCAAAATATTTTCACACTTACCAAAAATTCACTACTTTGATTTCCTTTATTTTAAAGTAGAAAGTATACAATTTACACTAAACCTTACTCAGGTTGGATTTAATTCCGTTATTGAAACACAATAAATTTTAACCTACGCAATAAAAAACTAACCTATTGTAAAGCAACAAAAATTTTTTTTCCTATTGAAAAAATCTATACAATAAAAGATTCTACTCCAATTTTTAACTAATACATGAAATCATGCAAACAATTTAAAAATAGTGGTTTTTAATTACTGTTAGTAAGGGCAATATTCATGAAATTTGAATTTAAAAATAATTTAAAATAATGTTCAAAATACTATGCAAAGTTTAATTTCAATCACTATAAAAGTACTTCGAAATGCTACCAACTGAAAATTTAATCACTTGAAACTTTACGAATAATCTACTAGAAATTTAAATACTTTACTGCAAATAGTATCAAAGGAACTAGAAAGAATTACTTATAATTTCCTCAAAAATAGTTCCTACAAATATACTAGAAAAAATCACTACATACACAGTACCAATAATAGTAGCTTTACTGAGCTGAGCTGAATAAGACAGGTACTATATTTTCAAATAACCGACTGACGATTATTTGACAAACAATTTGTACACAATGGAACAACAGAAAAACTCAATCGATATGCGCAATCAACAATCACAAAACAATAAATTAGAACAGCTGATACAAGAGTATGGAAACAAATAAAACGCAGAAATACCTGTATTGTTCACCACAAAACACAAGGAAAATTCAAATATATTTTAAATTCACGTGGTGGACGAAAATGGCATAGCTAACACAAATAGGGAGAAATCATCACAAAACTAACTCCAGAATGCTGTGGGTGAATGTATCACACACTTCTGGTACCAGTGTTGTAAAAATAAAGACTCGCCAAGAGCTTTAAAAGGGTTCACAAAATTAAATATTTGATGGTAAAAGGTTCATACTATCATTGATGGGATGTGCCAAAGGATGTAAAGATAAATAGCCAAATATTTACATAAAGTTCATGACACCCAGTTCTAATTTAGTTGTGGCTGTGAACACGTGTCACTGCTATGATTATATGTTTGTATACATTTGTTGCCTAGGTAACTGGATAGAGGATCTGATGAAGGTGATACGTGCAGATCAGCTTCCTGTTCAGTGGGGCAGTACCATGGTGGACCCAGTCACAGGTAACCACTACTGCAGTTCTCTAGTAAGTTATAGACTGTGTTTTCATATAGGAATAAAAGACATATTCCAGTGCTTTATGATGTCTTTGGATTCTTCTTTAAGTGTTGCCACTTTGAACATGTTCAGTATTTCTGGTGGGTGATACTACACCTCAGATGGTATGCGAACAGACTTCCAGTCGAAACAACCCGGCGGCTTTACTTCAATACTGACCTGGATTAGATCACTCTAGTCAGATCTCTTCTGTATTCTGTATTTATTTGTCAGTAACCTTCATCAGTAGTTTATACATCCTACCTGCATCCTTATTATCACCAAGGAATGCTAAATATACAGTGGGAGCCTGATTTGAGTACTAAATTCACTAATAACTAATACTAATTTTGTTAATAAAATATTAACAGAATTCCAGACTTAAGATCTATACATAGATTTGTTTAATCACTCTGAATTTTATTTGATGTAAAATTATTGTTTTACTGTTATTAATTGTATGAATTCCAGATATACTGACATCAGTAATATTGTTGATTATATGTTTGCTATTATTAAAAAATTTTGGATGCCAAAAATAATTTTTTGCCTTCATTTACACAGTCGTGAAACACACTATAACTGATGCTCACATCCGGCAGCTCTCTCCAACATGTTTAAGATATACATAACAAAAATCAATTAAATTCAATAGTTATAAAAGTAGGGAATGTTTTAGAATTACAAGGCCTGAAATATAAGATAAATTAATGAAGGGGTACTTGAAAAATAGCTACATTTTGGAATATTTGCTCGAATACGAATTATAGCATTTTCAAAAAGTGTGTATGAATACTAGTTCAATGTGTGCACCAAGTCATATGAACACCATTCATCCTTAGCATGTGCATGTAGTACTGAATAAAATACCATATTGGGATTTTTCGTCTTTATTTTAGGTTATGTCAACATATCAATAAAACGACCATACAATATTTAAAACACTGACCCATGCTAAGCCTGGGTTTACTTCAACCCTATTAAAACACTAAAATACTTCTATAAACACACCCCTAAACTCTAAAATTAAGGGAAAAGCTGGGCAGGAAATTTTCACCTCTGTTCTCATCAAATTTCAATTCAAGAATGAAGAACACCACGCAGTTGATCTTTTGAAATGTGCTTGAGCAAATGAAACATTTACTGCTAAATGATGCCGCTAACCGTTAAGGTCATCCCAGTAAACATAGCAAACATTTATAAACGTTTAGTAAACCTATAAACGTTTTTTAAACCAAATATAAACCTAAATATTGACAATTATTCAATATTATGGGTTTATAAACGTTTCAGCAACATTAGTTTGGTTTATAAACGTTTATACATAGATAAATGTTTTTAAATGTTTACAAAGAGTGAAGAATATCTTAACCTCGCTTTCATTTGGGATGATGACATCAGCACAGCCATTTTGAGAGAAACTGGAGAAATATTTCTGTTACTATATCTTGCTGTATAACTGTTCTTTGAAGCCATCATTATATTCTAAGTAAAGATATAAAAGTATAAAATATCATCAAATTATATACTTCTATATATCTACTAAGAATGTAATGATGGCTTCAAACAACAGTGAGGGGGCCACGGTGGCAGAGTGGTAACACTCTCGCCTCCCACCTCTGAGGTCGGGGGTTCGATCCCCGTGACGGCCTTAAGTGGGAAAGCTGGTAGTTGCTTACCGTTGGTCGGCAGTTTACAGTACACAACCCTAGCGAACTCTATGTACTGGTTTCCTCTGCCCTTCCAACTACCCGTCGTGATATGACCTGTACAGTGTTGAAAGCGACGTAAAACCCCAAATAAATAAATAAATCAAACAACAGTGATACAGCAAGATATACTTACAGAAATATTTCTCCAGATTTTAAACACGTGTATAAACGTTTATAAATGTTTATGTATAAATGTTTATAAACGTTTGTAATGTTTACTGGGATCTTACAACATTCATCGTTGGCATGTGCATGTAGTACTGAATAAAATACCATATTGGGATGTATCGTCTTTATTTTTGGTTATGTCAACATATCAATAAAACGACCATATAATACTTGAAACACTGACCCTTGCTAAGCCTGGGTTCACTTCAACCCCAAACTACGCAAAATGTGAAGCCAAAGTGGTACGCACAACCGAAGCTGCTCTCTCTTTGTGTTTGACATATGGCCATACGGCATCAGAGGTCCGCGCTCCGTGCGCCCTTATATTTTCCAATGGTACTTGATTACCGAAAGCAAGGGAAACACTCGTAGACACCCTTCTGAGTATTACCATGAACAGACGTCCCCCCCCATTAGAGAGGTCCAACATGATGCGTCTCTCATCCCCATCTGTTGGCCTTGATGTAAGCGGAGAGGCATGACAGCCCCTCGCTGGCCACTCTGAAAAATGACACAATATGGCACCCAGCTGTTTCTCTTTGTCCAAAAATTTCTTAACGTGCCTTGGAAAAGCTAAGGCAGAATGATGGTTATCAACTTCATTTTTATTAAGGGATCCTGCTTGCATTCCCAGAAGGAACCTGTTTGTCAAAAATTTCAATAATCTTGTGTCATTATACTTTTGCAACTGTTTTGCCAAATTTACCAAGTTAAGACCCATAAATATCGGAATTTTTAGGTCATTACAATTCAAGTTTGCACTTTTTGCTACACGAACAGCAGCCCCCAGGTAATGCTCATCCGTTTGTTGGTTACCTGCTCTACTTAAATGCTCCCAAGCCAGTTTCCGTACCTTAAAAGAGAGTTCCTGAATATAACCCACCCGAGTCTCAACATCATGTGGGACATAAACACACTTGGGGGAAGACCACTCTATAAATTTTTTTCTGCATAAACATGTTCTTCAAAATTACCAACACGCAAATTAACACTTTCATTTAAACTTTTACTATGAGTGACAAATAAACCCCAGTTCGCCATGACTTCATCAATGAACCCATATTGAGACACATCTACTTTGTTTTCACTAAAATAAACACCAGGCCCCGTAAGGCCATCACATTTAAAGTCATTGTCAATACACTTAACTAAGTTACTGTAAAAATAAGTTTCACCATCAATGTCATGCCGACCGCAGCCATTGGACACTTGTGAACTACACTGGCCGATTCGAGCCACTGACAAGCCGTCATTTTTTATATAAAACATTGGACTGACACACTTGAAGTTGATCCTCTGGAACAATGCAGGAAAACTGTTCCTGCTGTGACAGTAGATCCATTCGATCACCAACACTGACATTCCAATGATCGTACATATCAGCTCAACCCCTCACACAATCACTGAGACCATCCCCCACATTTACTTCCTCCTCCTTAGATTCACCACTCTCAATCACACCACATACACTGACCTCCTTCTGTGGCCAATAAAACCGGCTTGTTATCTTAACAGGGTTAGCATTATAATTCCAACCCTGCTTCTTAATGTATTCAGTGTGGAAACTATGGCATCTCGCACCCTGTATGAAACGAGTGGCCTCTGCACTCAAGAGTCTCCTGTCCACAGTCTCATTAACAACAATATTTGTGAAGCACATGTAGCCACTATTCTCAGTTGGGTTATCAGCTTTATACACCCCACTGCCACCAGCCAGATGCCAAGGGCAAAACTCAAAATCAAATCCATGTCTTTTACCACAATGTCCTGACATCGATAATTTGTGAAAACACGGCTGTCATCCTGAACCCATTATTTTCGCTTATGAGACTGATCATTGGTATGGGTAATACCCATCATGTTGTCTGTGTGCTGATCAGCTGCCTCCCTGCAGTTCTCCATGCGATGAAACTTGCATGTGAGTCATCGTTCAGAACTTCCTTGATTTAAACGTGGTCCACCACTTCTCCCTGACTTACCAACAAAAACTGCAGCATATGTATGCATCATACTGCATTGGAATAACGTTGATTTATTTATTTGGGTTTTACGTCCCTTTCAACACTGTACAGGTCATATCATGACGGGTAGTTGGAAGGGCAGAGTAAACCAGTACATACAGTTCGTTAGGGTTCTGTACTGTAAACTGCCGACCAACGGCAAGCAACTACCAGCTTTCCCACTTGAGGCCGTGCTGGGGATCAAACCCCGGCCTCAGAGGAAGGAGGCGGGAGTGTTACCACTCTGCCACCGTGGTCCCTGGAATATTGTTGAACGATCCATCCATGTTATTTGGTCCTCCTCAATCTCATGCATATTTGCTATATACGCCCATCTTGCCACTGACCAAGATGTAGAATGAGCTAGTTTCAGTAATTCATAAAGTTCAAGTAACATGTATTGTCTCATAAGAGAGTCGAGCGTGCACATTCTTTATAAACCCCATCACAAATTGTGTTTCATTCAAATCGTCAAATGTTACACGCCTTTTGGCCGGAACAACCAAGACTGCCCACCTTCTGGATGGTACAGATGCAGAACTGTCTGTTGTATTGTACCGCCCTGATCTCTTCCTCTTACCTTCCATATTATTATCGGCCTTGCATTCTGATTCTAGCTGTTGCAGCCTTTCAGCAACCAACGCTTGAACTGTCGGACCTTTCTTCCAGTCTTCATCAGACTGCTGTTTCCCCTCTACAGCCGTCAGCTGAGCAGGCTGTGCTTGTTGATTCCATGCTACTGGCTTCACCTCCATCATAGCGTTCTCCTGTTGGTCCACTTTCAGAAAATCCAACAAATCATTGATTATCTTCCTCTGGTCTCGTAGCCTGTGCTTCGGGCTGACTCACCACTGACCAAAACTGCGTCGCTCGAGGGGCATTCCCCAATGCTAGATCTCCAAGTTCCTCTATTTCCTGTTAAGACAATAACCCGGCATCTGCCAATGTCATATTTTCAGACGGCTTGGTTTTTCTTTCCATAATGGTCCGGTCAGTCACTTTGCTTAGTGTTTGTGCGTAATCTTGGGACATAGTTTTTATCGCATGCCCCTGCTTCCTTTCCTGCTGCTTCTTCTTTTTACCTCACTCAGTGTCTTATTCCACAATTTCAACATCACTTGCCACTGTCCGCACTTTCCTGCTCTTTAGTTTCACCTCCTGACCAATCTGCTGACCGAATAAAGGCTCCTCACTATCCATCAAGCCTGTATCCCCCATTACTGTCACAGGCCGTCTCACCTCACCTTCCAGCAATGACAACCTTTCCTGCCACCCCTTCTACTGCAGTGACCAATCTATCTAGTGCTAGCAAAACAGAATATCCTCCTGCCGACAACTCAGTTTCCTGTGGGGTTATCGTGCACAAACTGTCCTGTACGCCCACCTCTTTCTGTGAAGTGGCTTCACTACCTCTAATGTTTGTAACTTTTACATTCATTTTTTGTTTCTCCTCATCTTTTCCCTTTATTCCATTAATAAGTTGAGTTAAGTAGTAACCAGCAATAATGGCAAACAATGCTGCATTCCGATTGCACATTAAAAGCAAATAAAATAAAACAAATTGTCTCTATAAAATTTTCACATCTGTTCTCATCAAATTTTAATTTAAGAATGAAGAACCCCAATCACCACGAGGTTGAGCTTTTGAAATGCACATGCGCAAACAAAACATTTACCACTGAATGATGCTGCTTATTGTTAAGGTCATCTTACAGCTGTCCAATGCGTGATTTTCAGGCTTGTTTTTTTTCTGGGGGGCTCCAACTCAAGGAGCTCCCATGGACTGGGACATCCCCTAGTCTTTCTATGATCTTCCGGACTCACTGAAAATGGATGGGCTGCAACCTGACACAGCTAGCCAGGCAAATAACAAAGCCACACAAATGTCAGGATGTAAGGTGAAAGTCCCAGTTATTAATCACCAAAGTAGTAACAGTGGTAAGCCCAATTTAGCTAACTAAGCAACTAAATCCTCTGATTTTTCTGGAACCATCTGATGTAGACAAATTATGCAGTGGATTCAAACTTCTTATCTTTGGAGAGATACCAAAAATTTACCCACCCACACTACATTCTGCCATATTGGCATGTACTCAACCCTCTAAAGGGAAATTTGAACCACAATATATACTCACCCAAATTAACACTAACAAACTCAGTGTAGGAAGGAACTCCAGTGAAATCATTCAAAAGTCTATTTGTAAGCCCAAGAATCAAACTGTCGCCCACTTCAATAATCCCAAAGTTAAGAAACCAGTACAGAAACCCAGCTTAAAAAGCCTGTCAACAAATATTATCCCAGTGTCACAAAGTTGATCATGGTTGTAAATAGTTGAGAGCTACATTTTATTGCGTTAATACATTTTATTGCGTTAATAGTGAGGTTTTGTGGACAGTTCAGCATACTGTAAAGTTGCCGGTTAAGTATCACACTAGAACGCGACCACTGACGTCATCTCCAGTGACACACAAGCTGATCACGTGACACACCGAACAACAAGTGCTTCTAAATATAGCTCACAAGGGCTTTCCCAGCAACTGTCAAATATACAAGTAAGACATGCGATTAAAGGAAATACTTTAATTAATGGAGGAAACATACAGCAAGCTGAATTCAACACAAAAGATAGTTGTGAAATTGCTTTAGCAATTGGTTACAGAGTGTACCGACCAGTACCGGTTACACAGCCTTGTACACTTGCTTCAACAACTGGTTACAGAGTGTACAGACTGGTACTGGCTACACAGCCTTGTACACTTGCTTCAACCTACTGGTTACAAAGTCTACTAACAGGGTGCTGGCTACACAGTCCTTACTGTACAGTGCTTCACCCCAACTGGTTACATAGAAAAAGCTGGCTAAATATAGACAAGTAGCTGTCTAAATTCACTGGTGACCCCAGCCTGCCAGTTTTTTGTGCCGGTTACAGAGACTTACTGTTTGCAGTGAATTACCGGTTATGGGGTCTTGGTACCGGACAGAGTTGCCCAAGGTAGATTTGGTTACAGAAAAGAGGGTGATCGATAGTCAGACAAGCTCTTCATCATATCCGGCCAAGGGTCAGCCATCTCACAAATGACAATTACTGTGTAAATGCTGCACCTTGCAGGATGCTGGCCTGGGGCAAGGGTCTTTTGAATGTGAAAAGTTGTGTCAGCCACGCAGCAAGAACAGAGAGACTATTTACTTGGATCATTGTCACTGTAACATAATTATGGTTCCTAGTGTACCTTGTGAACAATACTCTTTAATGCTGTTACACCAGTCAGTTGTTTGTCTGAGCTTATAGAATAAAGTAGTGCTTTGAGGATCAGTGTTTCTCTCCACACAAAATAGTTAAAAACATTACATGGTGTCAGATGTGGGATATAAAAAAAATTAATAAACTATATTGATGCAGTTGGATCATTATACATTTTTGTAAACTATAGTTTAAACATACTGGATTAAATAAAATGGATAATACCAAGCCAGAACCACTAGATCTACACAGTAGTAACTTGTCTGAAGCATGGAGAAGATGGTCACAGACAATGAACTTATGTTTGGATGAACCTCTCTCTGGGAAATCTGACAAGTTAAAGTGCTCCTACTTTTTACTATACATTGGTCAGGATGCACGAGATGTGTTCAACACTTGGACATTATCTGAAGAAGAGCAAAACAAGCCAAAGATTCTTTTTGAGAAGTTCGGGGACTATTGTAAACCGAAGAAAAATCTGACTGTATTACGGCACAAATTCAACAGTCGTGTGCAATCGACAGCAGAGTCAGCAGATCATTTCATCACAGACTTAAAGCTACTGTCACTGGACTGCGAGTACGGGGCCTAAAGAGATGAGATGATCAGGGATCACCTTGTAGTTGGTGTTCATTCAGAAGAAATGAAGGAAAAATTACTACAAGAGAGTGACTTAACTTTGGACACTGCTGTAAAAATCGTAAAAGCAATAGAGGGTTCAAAACAGCATGTGAAATCAATAGAATCACACAACACAGTACATGCTCTAAGAAGCACCTCTAGGAAGATGAAATAGCCTCAAAAGCAAGCAAACAGCAAGTGTGGGAAATGTGGCAATCATCATAGCAAGGGACAATGCCCTGCATATGGCAAGAAGTGTTTGAAATGCCACAAGAGAAACCATTTTGCTGCAGTGTGTAAAAGCCAGAAATCAGTTCACCTGATGCACAATGACGACAGTGACCAGAGTGACACAGAGGGTCCAGATCACTTTATTGGTGGTGTGAACAGCAATCAAAGTAGCAATGAAGCTTTTGCGAAACTTTTACTTGGCAAGGAGAAAACCGCACTTCAATTCAAGCTAGACACGGGTGCCCAAGTGAATGTTATACCATTGCAGAAATTCAAGCAAATGAAACTGAAAGACATTAAACTTAAACACACAAACACAAAGCTCACAGGATATGGAGGCACCAAGCTAAAAGTGAAGGGCAAGTGCTCCTTACAGTGCTGCTACAAAAATTCTGAAATTGTTGGAACTTTTCATGTTGTCGACACTAACTCACCTGCAGTTCTGGGTCTACAAAGTTGTGTTGATTTAGGCCTGATCCAACTAGTAATGTCTGTTTCCTCAAACAACAGTATAGAAGAAATGCTGAACAAGTACAAAAGTGTGTTTCAAGGTTTAGGATGTCTCAAGGAGCTATACCACATCAAAATTGACAAAAGTGTCAGTCCTGTTATACACCCACCTAGAAGAATTCCAACAGCACTCAGGGGCAAACTCAAAACTACCCTTGATGAAATGGAAAAGTTAGGTGTGATAAGAAAGGTCGACGAGCCGACAGACTGGGTTAGCTCCATGGTTGTGGTGGAAAAACCAAAGTCAAATAAATTGAGGGTGTGTCTTGACCCAAAAGATTTGAACCATGCAATCATGAGAGAACACTTAGAATTGCCTACAGTAGAAGAAATTACATCAAGGATGACTGGAGCAAAGGTCTTTTCAAATATTGACCTAAATCATGGCTACTGGCAACAAGCATTAGATGATGAGAGTCAGTTACTGACTACATTCAACACACCTTTCGGACGCTACTGCTATAAGAGACTTCCCTTTGGAATCAAAAGTGCACAGGAAGTGTTCCAGAAACGAATATCACAGCAGTTTGAGCACATTCCAGGCGTAGAGATGGAAATAGATGACATTCTGATCTGGGGAAAGTCTGAAGCTGAGCATGACCAGAGGTTAGAACAAGTTCTCCAGAAGTGCACAGAACTAAACATAACACTGAATAAGGAGAAGTGTGTGTTCAAACTTCCAGAAGTAGGCTACCTAGGTCACATTATATCATGTGAGGGAGCGAAGCCTGATCCCGAAAAGACCAGAGCAATCAGAGATATGCCTGCACCCACTGACAAAAAAGGAGTTGAAAGACTCTTAGGAACTATAAACTACTTAGCAAAATTCCTGCCAAACATGTCTTCCATCACAGAACCCATACGAAAACTGCTGAAGAAAGATGTAGAGTTCATGTGGATGGAACCACAAAAGAGAGCATTGAGCCAGATTGTGGACATATTAAGCAAGGAGCCAGTTCTCACATACTATGATGTGAAGAAACCGGTAACTGTAAGTTGTGATGCTTCAAAATCTGGGCTTGGGGCAGTCCTTCTTCAAGATGATAAGCCCATTGCATTCGCATCCAGGTAAATGACTGATGCAGAAGTTAGATATGCCCAAATAGAAAAAGAACTGTTGGCTGTAGTTTTTGCCATGGAAAGATTCCACCAGTTCACATATGGGCAAAGTGTGACAGTTGAAAGTGACCACCGTCCACTGGAAATGATAATGAAGAAAAACCTGAGTGCAGCACCTCCCAGATTACAAAGGATGCTGTTAAGACTACAACGGTACAACTTCTCATTGAAGTACAAACCAGGAAAGGAATTAGTCATAGCAGACACATTGTCCAGCGCTTATACATCAGACTCTGACAGTACAATGGAAGAAGATGTCAGACAACATGTGCTTACAGTGGTAGAGAACATCCCAGTTGAAGCCAGCAGACTTCAGAGTATCAAAACTACAACCGCTAGAGATGAAGATCTATGTCAGTTGCAAAACATAATTCTGAATGGGTGGCCTGACAATAAATCAAATGTGCCATTGGAACTACATGAGTATTGGAGCTGTAGGGATGAGTTATCAGTAGCAGATGGTCTCATATTGAGAGGAGACAGAATTGTCATTCCACGAGAATTGCGTTCAACCATGCTAAGGCTACTCCATGTTGGACATTTTGGTGTTGAAAAAACAACCAGGAAAGCCAGAGGAGCAGTGTATTGACCTAGTATTGATTCTCAGATCAAGGATATGATTTTGATGTGTGACACATGCCTCTCACATAGATGTGCCAATCAACAGAGGGAACCATTGCTACAGCATGAAATTCCAAATGGCCCTTGGCAAAAAGTAGCAACAGATCTATTCCAATGGAATGGAAAAGATTATGTCCTAGTTGTAGACTATTACAGTCGATACTTTGAGGTAGCACAACTGAACAGTACAAAAAGTACCACAGTTATCAACAACATTAAAGCTATGTTTGCAAGACATGGCATTCCACTGAAACTCATATCAGATGGTGGACCTCAGTATACTTCATCTGATTTTTCAGATTTTGCCCAGCAGTGGGGATTTGAACATGTGACTTCATCACCATACCATCCTCATAGCAATGGACTAGCTGAACACACAGTACAAACAGTGAAGAACATTTTAACCAAAACACTCCACAGTAATCAAGATCCATTACTTGCCATCTTGGAGTATAGAAACACACCAATTGATGACATTGGTTCACCCGCTGAACTGCTGATGAGCAGGAAGTTAAATTCACCTACAACACAAAAGAAGCTGAGACCTACACCACAGCCACAGCAAGTTACCAAAGCTAGAATGCTAAAGAGGCAGAAAAAGCAAAAACAGTACTATGACAGACAAACAAAACCCCTAAAGGACATTAGACATGGAGAAAGAGTTTGGATACTTCAACAACAGAAATGGCAACCAGCTATTGTGAAAGAGAAAATGGATTCTCCACGTTCATTCATACTGGAAACACCTGGTGGTAGTCAATACAGAAGCAACCGATCACACATTCTCAAATCTAATGAGAGTGTCTAAGCTGAAAAAATGGATAACAATGTGACCAATACAACAAAGCAAAACAGTGGGGAAAATCACTCTGTCAAAACAAAGGATAAAACTGATAATTTGTACATTACAAGATATGGAAGAGAAGTCAAACCTGTTCAGAGATATGGTCACAATCAGTAAAGTAACACTTGATAATTAACACAATAAATGTTATATATTGGTTAGAAAAAAGTGGTTAAAACTTGTATCAAGTGCACATGCACTAAAGACATATAATCTTGTGTATTTCTATTTTGATTAGTTCTCATGGATTCTAAAGTAGGCAAGCACATTGTCTAGTTGAAAATATTAAGTAAGTCAATAGACTTGCACTGAAGCATACAGTGAGTAAAATATTTTGGAGCATAGTGTAGACTGAAATTGTGAGTCAAAAACAACTTTCCAAAATATAATTTTCAAACATGTGAAAATGTATGTATTACCAGAGTTCATAGAGATTTCTCATCTCTTCACATACTAGGCAGAAAAATGTGTAAAGCAAAACAATATCAAACCGGAGTCTGAGCTATGTTTATGTGGTTTATATGTGCCTGTGGATAAATAATCACTAGTGTAGTTAAAAGAGTCAGGCTTGTCAAGTCATAAATCACACAAGTGTTTATATCACAGTCCAGGAGATTTGTGTGTACAACAGATAATGGGGCAACAGTCATAGGGGATAACAGGAAACAGTTACAGAAGTAAAGCCAAAATATAAATCATATAAAATATGTGAGAAAATTACACTGTTCTATATAATTTGGTGTTTCAAGTTTTTGTAACTTTTAAGTGTAACAGAGAATAATAATGCCCTCATGCAAAGTACATCAATTTCAGGTCTTCTTGGTGAGCTATGTGTCACATATGCATTAAATTCAATTCAGTAATTGATTAAATTGACCACTTAATTAATTTATTAATTAATCTTTAAAAGGGGGCATGTAACATAATTATGGTTCCTAGTGTACCTTACGAACAATACTCTTTAATGCTGTTACACCAGTCAGTTGTTTGTCTGAGCTTATAGAATAAAGTAGTGCTTTGAGGATCAGTGTTTCTCTCCACACAAAATAGTTAAAAACATTACAGTCACCAGACCGGACCAGAGGCTGGGGGGACAGAAATGATTATCAATGTCCCAAATGTGGCACACAACCGCCTGTAGGGTCCGGACTAAACCCGTTTGGGAACTTAGGAAACCTTCGGGGCTGGACCCTAGGTAGTACAAATGTTGAAGGAGGGCTACACTCTCCTTTCGAGTCAAGCCCAAGCTTGACAAGGTCACCAAAAATCATCAACTGCTATGTACATTCTCACAGGAACCTATATTGGTTTAGAGGCATTACATCAACTTATGGACAAAGATGCAGTCGAGCCAGTTCAAATCTCTGGGCTTCTTCAACTGACCTTTTTGGTTCCAAAACCAGACAGCCATTGGAGACCTATTCTAGATCTGAGCAAACCAAACCTTGCGGAGACCATCAGTGGGTTACCTCAATAGATTTCAAGGACACCTACTTCCATATACCTATACAAGAACAATCCAGGAAATGTCTGAGATTTCTCATCCAAGGTCAGGCATACCAGTTCAAGGCCCTGCCTTTCGGTTTGTCTACAGCACCCTTGGAGTTCACCGTGATCCCAAAGGAGGTGAAACTGATGGCCATACACAAGGATTTAAGAAGCCACCAGTACCTAGACGACTGGTCGGTGAGAGCCAGATCCCACCAGGCTTGTCTCCAACATACACAGGAACTAGTAAATAATGTGTCAGCAACTAGGTTGACTGGTGAACTTAGAGAAATCAGAGCTGGAGCCCAAACAAGACTTCAATTTTGTAGGCTACCAGTTCGACCTCAGGTCTGATCAGGTCCAACTGGCTCCAGACCGGGGGCAGAACCTTCAAGAGAAAATGCTGGTACACCAGGTCAGGAAATTCATGTCCTTGATAGGTTTACTAACAGCTACAGAAAAAGCAAGTTCATCTAGGCCAACTTCATACGAGACTCATTCAGTGGCAACTGGAGGGTACCAGAATCACTGGAAAAGGTGATCCCAATCCCCAGGTCCTTGCACCCCCATTTACAATGATGGCTGAAGGAAGACAATGTACTTACAGGCCAACCATTACACCCAATAAAACATGCTCTGCAAATATTTACAGATGCAACAATAGAAGGGTGGGGCGCTCACTTAGACGAGCACACTGCAAGATCAACCTGGTCACCCTCCGGGAAGCAAGCTGCATATAACCTATCTAGAACTTAAAGCAGTCTTTCTGGCTTTAAAAGAGTTCCAAGACCTTTGCTCAAATAAGATAGTACTTGTAGCAACCGACAACACCACAGTAGTGTCATACATAAACAAGGAAGGAGGCATGAGGTCGGGCCCACTTTGTGCCCTACTATGGAGAATCTTGACCTGGTGTACCAGGAAACAAGAGACTCTAAAGCATGACACATTCCAGGCCGGCCGAATGTGGTAGCAGACAAGCTATCCAGGCTAGGCCAGACCATCCAAACAGTGGTTTCTCTTTCCAGAGGTCTTCCACTCTATGCAGCAGGTGGCACCGGCCCAAAATAGACTTATTTGCCACAAGGTTCAACAACAACTTGCCTCTGTTTGTGTCACCGGTACCGGATCCCTTGACCACAGCAGTGGATGCACTCAGTCGGCCATGGTAGGGTCTGAACGCATACACATTCCCACCATTAGCCATATTGGGCAAAGTGGGCGAGAAATTGCAAGACTCCCCATGTAAGAGAATCATTCTGATTGCTCCGGGGTGGCCCAACATGCCTTGGTTTTGGGATCTAGTGGCCATGTCCAACCAAATCCCACTGAGCCTGCCCAATCTGCCCAACCTGTTGACAGCCATTCAATCAGATCCCTCACAGAAATCTGACAAATCTTAATCTCCATGCAGGGCTCCTACAGCCTCAGCAATCGAGGAGCAGGACTTGTCTGAGGCAGTGGCAGCAAGAATTGAGGCTCCTCAAAGGGGATCAATCAGATCAGTCTATGAGGCAAGTGGGCCATTTTTACAAAGTGATGTATCATTCATCAGGTGGACTTTGGGGCACCCCCTGTAAAATCAGTTGCTGATTTCCTTTTGTACCTGTTTCAGGACAGGAAGTTGCAGCCCAGCACCATTGATGGTTACAGGTCAGCCATTGCTGATAGTCTGGGAAATTTGCCCATCAATGTCAGTAAGGATGGAAATCTCGCTCGTCTCCTGGATAGTTTCCACTGAGACAGACCCAAAGGCCGGAGGGGAATCCCCTCCTGGAACCTCTTCCTGGTTTTTGCACCAGCTGACAAGGTTTATTTTGAACCAATTTAAGGCCTCCTTGAAGCATTTGACCTTCAAGACAGGTTTCCTCTTGGCCCTGGGGTCGGGCAAGCATAGAAGTGAGATAGATGCTTGGCAAAACAGAAATATTAGACACCAATCCAACTGGTCAAAGGTGTCCCTGTACCCATCACCCAGCTTTCTCTCCAAGAATCAGCTGGCCAAAGAGGGTCCAGACAGTGTGGCCCCAGAGGTTATAACAGCCCTGGCCCCAACTCTGGATAGATCCCTCAAGTCTGACAGGTCCCTCTGTCCAGTCAGAGCATTGCGCTACTATTTGGACAGGACCTCAGACCTCAGGCAGAATAAGGAGGTGGTTTTTGTCTCCTTTAAGAAAGGTTTCGACAAAGACATCTCACCTGCCACTATCTCCTCTTGGATCAAGCAGACTGTGATCCTATGTTATGAGCTCTCTGACTAGGAGGCCCACACTTTACATCAGGTTAAAGCCCATGATGTCGGGACCTTTGATGCTTCTAAGGTCTTCCAGTCAAGAGTTTCCTTAGATAGAGCCTTGTGAGCCTGCCACTGAAGTCACATAATACCTTCACACAGTTCTATCTGAAGGGCGGGGCTTGGGCTGATTCAGGGCTTTACCAATTGGGCTCGGTAGTGGCTACTCAGCAGATCCACAAGTCGCCCTTAGATTGAGGAGATTTGTATATATATATATGTATAAACAGTTCTTCACGTACATTAGAATTACGTGTGGCGTGCTTCCTGCGTGAGGTTTATTTGCATTCTGGGACTGAACTCCCTCTCTTCCCCTACCTCAGAGCAGGTCTGCAAAAAGGGGGGGGCAACGGCGGTATAGCCTCGGGTAACCGGCTGCTGGCAACCGACCATGGCCTTACAGGGTTTCCTGACCTTAAGGTCACCCCAGGCCTGGGCCTATAGGTCTCCTGACGAAGTCAGCCTAGACCGTAGGTTAAAATTTGCTATTACATGTGAGTTCACATAAGTCCCTAGTAACTTACCCGCCAACCAAGCGGTAGTTATTCAGCAATTGCCCATTGGATAGGATGTATTAACGAAATAAAATTGCAAATTTAATAAGTAAATTAAATTTTTATAAGTTAATACCCTATCCAGCTTACTAGGGGTCTAATAGGTTTAGACAACGAAAAAGATGCTATGACGTCATGTTGTCTAGACAGGAAGTAAATACCATGCACCACCTGGCGAATACACAGTACTGGGACCGGCCAGCCGGTAGAAACACAGGACGTCTTTTTCTGGCATTTGGCGGGCCGGTCTACGCCGACCGGATTAGCAATTGTCCATTGGATAGGGTATTAATTTACTTATTAAATTTGCAATATTTTTTGCTATATTTTCCTTGTGTTTTAATTTAGATATTTCTTTATATTTTATGAAACATGACACTCAACACTTTATGGGGGCATTGTACATTTCTTGTTTGATACATTGGTCATTGATAAACTTTGTTGTGGCAATACCTAATGGGTTTTCATGCACCAATGATTTTGGATTTTCCTGTTACTCTGGGTTGGTGTGTCATTTGATACTTAGTGTACTGGTGACTTTTGATGTGAATGGTAGTCTTTTGGGACACAATTTGTTCATCTTGAGAAGACCAGTAGCTGTAGTAATGATTATTTCAAGACAGATTTTGTTTATATAAACATCAACTATGACTTATATTTACAGGTAAAATCATGACTTATATTTACATGTAAAATCATAACTTATATTTACATGTAAAAACACACTATAATAGTTGAATTTTAAAACACATATCAACACATAATATCAGTATGAAAATCAAATATTGGCACTATTAATGTGGTATTTCCTATTATGTATATAATTCCCAATTGTTGTCTGTTTATTTCAGCTGGAGTCTTTGTATATGGTTAATATATATCCATCTGCAGATTTACCTTGGGAAAGCAGTTTCCCTGTGATCAGTACATGGTGGTCTTTTTTGTTGGAGTTTACATTTGTGGTTGGCTCCTTGTGTCGTGAACTTTACTGGTGATACCTTGATATCAGTGGTGAAATTTATGGGTGATACCTGTGTGTGCTGAACTTTATTGGTGGACTTGGATAACTGTGCATACTGTGCTGTTTATTTTCCTCTGCCATTGTTGTGGGGGCCACGGTGGCAGAGTGGTAACACTCTCGCCTCCCACCTCTGAGGCTGGGGTTCGATTCCCGGCACGGCCTCAAGTGGGAAAGCTGGTAGTTGCTTGCCGTTGGTCGGCAGTTTACAGTACAGAACCCTATCGAACTGTATGTACTGGTTTCCTCTGCCCTTCCAACTACCCGTCGTGATATGACCTGTACAGTGTTGAAAGCGACGTAAAACCCCAAATAAATAAATAAATTAATCTGCCATTGTTGTATATTTTATACATATTCTCTTTTATTTTGTATGTTCACGATTTATATGTTAGTGATGTTTTCATGAATGTGGTATAGTGAGTTACATATGTGAGAATGTACCTGAACGTAAAAAGTTGTGAAGTGCTGTTGTTTGAACTGACAATCTTTTACTTGGTGCTTCTATTTAAAATAAATTGTCTTCAATAGTTCCATTGTCTTTGTCTGTGCTTAATGACCAGACCTGTGACACCCAGATTTAGGGACCAATTACTGACTAAGCCCAAATTTTCCCATATGAGGGCTGAAGCTGACATGGGCTGGCTAGCTCATGTGAAGGCTGAAATTGAAGAGGATTGTTCTGATGGACCATCTGCCTCTGCAAATGTTGATTCCAGGTTCAAATTAAAATTGAATGAACCCTTTGGAGAAATATCTCCATAACTGATACTATCTGCCTAACCTGTTATATTATTAGTTTGATATCAATAAAACAGGTAATTAAGTGATTTGCTTCATTATTATATTCATGCAATAAATAAAAATAATTAAATAAAATCTGTATTCCATAATACTTTTTTGATACAATAAATGAATAATGTGTAAGAATGAAATCTGACAATTGCAACAAATTGGTATGCTTTGGTCATCTTAAAACCTCCCTTAGGCCCGGGGGGGGGGGGGGGGAATGGGACTGAGTGAATATGAGTTAGAACACTACGGCGACCACCTTAAGGTGCATACTAATTCACTGCATAAATACAGAAAAACAGAATAAATGTATAATAAATGACACATACTTATTAATCAACTTTTGGCACTGTCTCTAACTACTACACCAAATGGATGGAGTCTGCCCCAGCAAAAACCTGTTCATAAGCAGAGTCAGATGTCAGCCTCTGATGAGAGATCACCCCTAATCCAGGAGGGTCGAAATATATGCAAACAACACAAAGCACTATATCAGACAATTACTCCGTACTAACACCAGACATCACTTTTAAGTTTTATTGGGGTGTTTGGTATCAAGACATTTGTTTAGACTCACAGTTTTGAAACTTTTGAAATTTTAAAATAGGGCTATCCCTTGTTCCAGTAGATATTTTTGAATATAATGGATTTAATTAATTGACCATTATAAGTATAATTTTAAAAATACCCTATTTTCATGGATGACTTAAACTCATTAATCAGCAAAGTTCTAAGAGTGCTAATGATATATGGCCAGTGGGCCTTGACCATGGGGAATGCCATAAAAATGATGGCCTACTCCCTCCCTTACTACTATGGTTTGTCATGACAGGACTTGTTTATCCTGTATTTGATGTGACATACTGTGTTTTGGATTCTGATTGTATTCACCTTCTTCATATGATAAAGCAGTGATTTGGTGCAGTCCGTGTAGACCATCCTTAGCCCCCTTTACAACAATTTCATGGGTGACATACTTAAAGACTCTTCAAATTTCTTTGGAATAGTAATAGCAAACACCACACAAGCTACATGTCTATACATTGAGTTAACTGCATCCATGGTGATACTAAGATGTTTTGACTGATTCAGCTGAGAACTACTGAGAAGACTAACAGGATTACTGAACAGACTAAAGAATTCCTTATTCAATCTTTGATAATCAACATAAATTTCGTTTTGTGAGGATTTAACTTCAGTTTAGTGTTGCCCATCCACAAGTAGACCACCTCCAAGCAGTTAAAGTTTTCAGAGTCAAGTTCCAAATATATATATATATATGTGGTTTGCATATAAAGGGCGATATTGAATATAGATATAATTGTGTTAAGAGGAGTATCTAAGGTGCAAAAGAGTGAACCCAAGACTGACCCCAATCACAAAATGCCCTTCTATTATAATACTATTATAATTTTCTTAAATTAAGGTTCCGTCGGAACATGACCTAATCAATTACATACCAGTGTTAAAGGCAGTAAAAGAGTACAGAATGATACACATAAGTCCAGAAACACTAGCCAAACAGTAGTACCCTTGTCCACTGTAATGGCAATGTCATTACATATTTTTAGTAATGCTGTTTGATTGAGTAAAAAGCCCTGTATGCTGACTGATTTTTGTTTGATATACACTCCTGAGCATTGTGTGCATTCATGTCACTGGCCACAACTTTTGAGATGTAGCTCAGGCTAGATTCTAGTCAATAGAGTTTTTCTATCAGAGTTAGCTTTCTTGAGCAAGGGTTTGACATTAGCAGTCTTGAAGCTGGATGGGAAACTGCTATCCTGCAGGGGGTAGTTCACATAATTTGTAATGGGGTTAAGGTGACCCTGACACTGTAACAGACCAGTGAAGTTTCCATGGGGTTTAAGTCACATAATTAATTAGGTGTTCATATAGGGGCTGATACAGAGACAAATTTGTCCTCAAAGGGTCTGGCTTAGGGGCGTTCAGCCTCAGTAGACACAAATCTTGATCTTAGTTTAACATTATTATGCAGTTCCATAAGGGGTTGTCCTAATTTTCACTAACCATAATTAACATTAATATTTGTTTTTTTAAAAGCAGTAGTATCACCAGTAAATTTACACAACCATAACATATACATAGCCATCCCTAAGATAATTTTTGGTAGTACATGTCTTATCTGCTCGCGTAAGTTCTTCAACCTTTGATCAACCCTAGCTTGTAGGACTGAGTCCTGCCTAAGGATCCAGAGATACAGAATCTGAGGCTCCGTCTGGTGACTGGGTGACAGTGTGACTGGGGTCTTAGTTTTTTGTTTACTTTGTGTGGATTTGCCTTTAATTTTCTTTTCAGATCACAAGTTTTATTTCATGGGTTTTTTTTTTGCTCCATGTCATCTAGAGGCTTGCAACTGGCTGAGGATTTGCAATTTAATAGCCTGTTGAGATATGTTATCGACAGCCAGAGTATCCAGATCAGACTATTTCTCTTCATATTTGTCAACGTTCTTTTTTCAGATATTTTGTCTGATTCCTGCTCCCTTACTAATGCCTCACAGTCTGTTTCACTTAAAGAAGAATCGGAATCTGAAACTTAACCTAGATGATGAAGCTGTTTGTCTTGCTAGAAGGTCTAGAAAGTTTGCATCATCCGACATCTGGAACTCCACAAGAACATGAAGAGTATCTCAGTTTCAAGAATGCAGGTTATATTGTTGAGTGCACGCTCAGCCACATTGTTACTGACTGTAAACAAAAAACTCTGAAACCCTTAATACTGTAATGTAAAAGCAAGTATAAATCTAAATTTCTGAAAATGTTGTTACAGGAACAGTTTCACAAAAAAATCCATTTGAATTTTATTATTATTATTTAAATTATCTCAAATTCAATGTAAATGGTGTACAAGTCCCCACGGAACCCTTTTGACCAAATTATGTAGAAAGCCATACATCAGGGGCCTATAACAGCTTATTTTATGCTAGATATGAAGATCAGTAAATGGAATTAAGCATAAAGATTAGCCACTGATTATTGCATGTGTATGTTAAATATTGAAAGTAATGCATTGGGCCCAAAAAATCCAAAGAGAAAGAACATCATCCCAGAAAAAAATATACTTTGGAAAGACATTAGTGGAAAGCGTTACAGCCATATTATATGTCTAATTCCGATCTATGTTAAGTTTTGAGAAGGGTTAAATAGAGTAGACATGAGTATCATTTAAATACACAGAAATGTATTGTCAGACCAATATATCAGAGGTACTTATGCCACTGGGTGGCAATGTTCATTTACAAAGGAAAGAGTGAATATGATTTTTAGGACAGATGGCTTTCAAAAAACTATAAAATATATTCTATTGGGACAAAACAAATAATATCTGAAAAATAATGTAGTGTTCGATCCGATTTCAATTTGTTTTGAGGGAATAGTTTCTCAGTTATTGTTGTCACAAATTTCGTGGAAAAAGCTTGGAAAAAAGTGAAAAGATTTAATGAAAGGTTCATTGAAAGAAGTACAATGATAAAGATCGAAAAATAAATTAAGTGAAAGATTGCTTGTTCAGTGCATTGTATTGACATTTTAACATTTAGGAGGGAGTGTGTTGTCCAAGAGCAGAAAGAGTGTTCACATAAATGTGACAGAAATATAGTATGAAAAGGGGAATATTTACGGGTCAAATGAATATTTAGATACTAAATTATAAATAAGCAATATCAATTAACTTTCATCGTTATTTCCATAAGAGGTAAAGTAAATGGTGATGGTTCACTGCAAAAAAGTTATGTCATTTCCAAAATGATATATTTGGTAATACATGTAGGTAGCACCAAAATATATGAAAGAAGATTATCGAGTTTCAGACACTGGCAGAAGCACTCTCAATGTATTTTGATGAAACATGAAGAATTCATGAAAGAGAAAATCCAGATTGTGAATACATAAAAATGTAAACGCCATCAAAGAAAACAGAGAAGGGGAAACTGTTAGAAAACATTTGATGACTGACAGAAACCACAATTTCAAAACAAATACTTGACCAGAGCAGGCTTGATGTTTCATGTCCCATGGTGACAGGTTTTCCGAGGTGCCAGAACCATCACCAAGAACGCCTCCAAGAACCACCTCCAAGAAAACCTCTTCTGAGACTTTGGTATAGCATTCACATTACAGGTGGTATGATTCACAGGTCTAGTTCCTTCAACTACTGTACCAGGCCTGTATGCCAACTTGTGACACAGTAGCAAAGCATCCATTTACCCCCCAATCACCTCATCTCGGAGTATTATAACAAAAGACAGCCGAATCACAACCTTACATACACTGTGGACTAAACCATCAGTTAGCATAGCAAGAAATTCATCTGTGCCTGCTCGTATTCGTCTGCGCATTCCCAAGGTACCAAATTCAGAGGTAAAAAGTTAAAACTTTCATAGGCCTTGCAAGATTGTATATTTACCTCTGGCAGTAGCTGAAGGACAGGAATGTTTTACCAAACATGGACTACCACAGGGATACCGCCTCTGGAGTGAATGGTGTATACTGTTTACACAGTAATAATACATTAGTGGCATTTGCAGGTGCATGAACATAGAATAATGACTATCAAAAATGGGCTTGAGACATTGTCTAGGACTAGGTTCATGCTGGTTTTTATGTACATTTATTTGGAGATTAACGCCACTTTCAATACTTTATAGGTCATATGACAACAAGTACTTTTACTGGCAGAGGAAACCTCTACATACCTGGTCAAGGTTATGTACTGTAAACTGCCGACCATCGAGATGAAACTACTAACTTTTGCACATAGTATCCAGGGTTTGAACCGCTGACCTCAGAGGTGGGGCGCAAGTGTCTTACCACTACCCCACCGTAACCCCTATACATTCATATTTGTCAAAGTGTAAAATGTTGGTCTAATACAGTATCAGCCCACTTTCAATGGGAAGACGTTCTTTGCATGGAACATACAGGTATTCACCTAATTGTCAAAACTTAGCCGAAACATTAGTTTGCATAAATAGGACGGTAATTCTAGGTTGAGCAGCGGACTAGTTAATAAAGAAAACCAGGATAGTTAAAAGCACTTCCAGGGAGAGATTATTGGTTTATTTAAGCACATGAATAAATCTTCTATGTGGGAGAGAGGATGAGAATGTTTGAGTGTTTGCTCAAACGGAGAGTCAAAAAATAAGGAGTTAGAGATAAAAAGTGAGTGTAGTCACAAAAAGTGTGTTTAAACCATTGTCAACCGCACAATTATCATTATTAATACACCACAAGCCATTATATTGCCGTAATGTTTAATCATACATGACCCGTATGTTCTCTTTAGACAACCTATGCATTTTCTTGGAAATTATAAAAAGTATTAATCTATATTTCTTTACCTGTCCCCAATGCTACAAACATATCCTGGAACTCTAGGCTTAAGGAGACTCCCGTTGCTTCTCAGTTGGGCCTAACTTTAGATGGTTTTGTTGAATTCCTTGAGTCTGAGTCTATGTAATTGGAAAAATTGGGTGAGAAATTTGAGCTTTGTGTCTAAGACAATCTTTTGCTAATCCTTCACTTACGTTTAAAACCTTTGTCTCGGCTAAGTAAGATCCAATTAAATTTTGAGTGATCTGGAGCACTGTCTGGATTAAAACATATTCTGCATTTTTCCATTTACCTATTATTAAGTGCCTTTGGCGGAGGTATGCACTCTCTGAGTGCACTTGTTGAGTGTTGCAAAATAGTGTCATAAAAATTTCAAAGAAGACTGAACAGATCTTTTTTTTTTCAATTTTTTTTTCTTAGAAGAAATCAAAATACCGGCAATGAAGGAAACATAACAGTTTTTAATTCATGTGAAATCTATTTTAGATTTGTGTCATCAGAGGCTTATTTTGTATATTTGTATACACACTTGCTTTTTTAATAGTGTATTTCCCTTTGTAATAAATGTCTGGGGTTTTTATGAGGGAGTTGGTTTTGAAAGCTTGTAATCATTTGGCTAAGAAGTGGTAATCTCGAAATAAACCTCATCTAAATATGAAATGAAAGTAAGTTAATGACTCTCTAATATTTTAATAAATTCCATTGGCACAAAGCCCTTACAAGAAATTAACTTCCTAGGAAATCGTTCCTAGGGTAAAGTTACGTGTCTATTGTATAGTGATGTAACTCTGGCATGGTGTCGTGGGGCACTTAGGTTCAAGGTGGATGAGGCACGTCATTGTTCACCACATGTCACATTAGGCCGGTATGCCAGAAAATAGCGACTGGGTAAAGTATTTCCTTCTTACTTTCAATAACATGTGTTACAAATGTGTTAAATGTGTCAGTTATTTGTATATATTTCTGAAACTACATAATGTATGTCAAATTTGGATGACTTTTGGTAAGTAAGTTAAAGGAAAGCTTGATATTGTAGGGTTACTTGTCACCAAAATTTCAGCACTCTTAACTGGGATGTATTACAACGCTACATAGATGCCACCTGTGACTGGCTTTAAAATGTCAAAATCAAGCAAGACATGACAATTTTATGACTTTTAAAAAGTGACTATGTAACTTCTTTAGTTTTCAGTAACATACTACACCAATATGTATTTGTACTTACACTCGGCGCAATACCTTCATGTACTACAGGACTCAAAGGGCTATATGACCCATTCAACTGTACAAGTACAGTCCAACTCTCAATTACTTAAATTCCCCTAACTGAAAGACCGAGGCTCAAGGATGACCATTTATCAACGTCCTTGAGGTTCTTAACCTGCATCTGGGGATAGGACAGCAGACCGCCATTTTACGTGGTCATCCGAGCCACTATGTATCTGTCTGTACTTTGGATTGAACCCACGTCCTCTGTGTTCTTTGCCGAGTATATTACCCACTGGGCCATAGTGGCAGATAAATATGGCAACCACAATGTTCTCTTGTGTATTATTACGGTTTCTATGAGTTTTCTCGAAGTAAGGTTTAGGAACAAATGCAAGACCATATTGATGGTTATTTTGAGATGGCCCTGTCTCATTAATGGGTGTTTGCTCTGGCTACTGTTTACATATTGATGTCATTGGTCCTATGACTGGTGCGTGAACTGAGTAAAACCATCAATGGCTATTGCTATGTAATGGTCATGTGACCAAGCACAGCAATCTGATTGGTTACACAAGAAGGTATTTGGTTATTCTTCTTTCATGAAACAGAAACATTATAATTATTTTAAGTGGAGCTGCAGGCTTTGTACTAATGATGCCCTCAGAGTTGAACTTTTTAAAAATAAAATTGTATTCGTCAGTTTCCTGTTATCATTGGCGTGATGTACCAGATGCCCAGATGTACCACAGGAGTCTCAATTAATCATCAGATCATATTATGTTGTTGTTTTTCTGTACTCACATTGATATGAATCACTTGTATATCACACATGTTTTACTTGTTAATTCTTTATTCTATGTGTTCACTCAAGATGCACAAACTCACTATTATAATTGTAGAAATCTTAATATAACATACCACACAAAATACCACACCTGAGGATGATGCCTTTCATATATTACAAGTACTACAGACAGTGGCATGCCAGAGAAACATAAGGTGGTGTTTATTTTCTTTGTATTTCATTTGAATACTGACACTTTTCCAGTTTATCACGCATACTTTTTGTTACCTCAATGCAAATCTGATACATTGGTTTGTTTTGGCTGGTTTTGTCATGCAAGACAAATACCTTATACCCCAGTTCCAATACCAAGACTTATTGTAAGACATCTGCCCTTAATAACTTAAGAGTCTGCCAGGACCGGTACTCTTTAAAAAGGTTGAACAAATGAGAAAAGATGTGGTTTGTCCCCTGAAAAAGAAGAAGTTGTAGAACCAATAAGATTGGTATTTTGAACCACTGGGACCTTAAGTATTCATAAAAAGTAAGTTGTAACGCTTTTGAGTTAATCAGTGAAACTCCTTTCGACGATTCTCTCTTTAGCAAATATCACTTTTTATATAGTACAGTATAGGATTAGTAATAATACAAAAAATAATAGTTTTAGTACCCCAAATGTAAGTAGTAACTAGTTGATTATAGATGTTTGTCAAAAACCTCTAAAGCCTTTGTGGTGTGAGCATTTCTGTCCCACTGAAGCTCTTGTGTTAATCATGAGGTAATTACAACTAATCGTTAGGGTGTTACGGCTTACCTCCAATATGTTACAACAATCATTTTGGTGATACAACCTATCTGTGTACACTCTGTGTAATCATGTATCTCAGTGATATGATGCCAATGAAAGATAAAATATAAGAGTGTCCCAATTACTGCAAAGGGGTGATTGCGGCTTAGTGTCATGAGTGATCCTTATTTATCACAGCAGTTGGGAAAATATAATAAAACTGACCTTTAAGGTCATATGTTATCTGTCACAGCGACCTGGTGGGTGTCACATTTGTTTAGCAACACAGGGAACCATGGTTCTATCCAGGTGCAGACAGATAAACAGTGATTTGAATAACTACTTAAAAAATCTTTGTTTTTTGTTGTTGGATCCTATTTCCAGACTAATGAATCTTAGTTACACTGAAAAACCGGTCATCCTTGTGACCTTGTCTTCCAGTTAGGGAAATATCAATCACTAGAGAGCCTGAGTTATGTGATTGGGATGGGTGCAATTGCTATTTCATCTATTCCCACTGAACAGGCCAGCTCAGGCTCTAGTGAATGGTATTTATTGTGATATGCATTGCTCTTACCAGATTTGCTGGATATAGTGTCTGTACATACCTGATGGCGGATCACAAGGCATCAGATATTCCTAAAATTTTAGAATGAACTTGTTTGAGACATTGAATATTGGGACAGAACTTTTTTCTGGTGAACACCAGATAAATCATTGACCATATTACTGGAAAGATTGGGACCAGCTGGGTTCAACTGTTAGTTAGGTGGATAAAGTACAGTTGCCAGGTTATACTGATTTCATTACTGTGTGTGATGTTATCTTACAAACCATGCCCTGTCGCCTGTAGCACCTTTTTGTAACACAGGGTCTCAGGGATAACCATTTTTGAAGTCCCCAACATCTGACAGTATCCGACAGCAGCTGACGTTCTGGTGGCTAATGCCTTGGTGAGTAGTCCTCTTGACTCCTGCCACTCTCTCTTCAGAAGTCTGTCCTGTATCAACATGCACAGACTGCGGTGTATTAAAAACACTTGCTATGATTGTCACAATATGCGATAGATATTCTCTGGCATCTCCTATTCTCCATTGGTTGCCAGTCGAATTACAATGATTCTTCAAAACTGTCACTTTGGTTTATAACTTTCTTCACAGTTGTCACCCCAGATATTTTAGTCCTTATCTCTTCGTTTTGGAACAAAAAGCACAGGGTATAACCAGATAAAAGGTTCCTGCAGATTCCTAAATGTTACCTATCTGTATAGAAATTAAAAAAAAACTCCGGTCACACCTTTGCTTTTGATGCTCCCACAGTTTGGAATGATTTACCTGATGATGTTCATTCTGGCCTTTAAAAAAACTCAAATCTTATCTCTTCCAAATGACTTCCCCACCTAAGCGTTTAAACTATTCAGCATCTGTACGGTATTGCCCTGGCTATGTCTGTTGAATGATGTTTACTGATTCTGGTATCATGCCTTTGAGTCTGACTTGGCAGAGATTAAGCGCCATAAAAGTACAGAATAGAATACAATAAAATAGAATAAATTTCGTAAAAATAAGGTGTTTTTTACAGTGAGTTGTTTTACTATTTGGGCTTTTCACCCACAATCCCAAAAGATGGTGCGGAATGGCTGGGTTTTATCTGAGACAATCCTTTTTGTGCAGAGTCAATATGATTTTATTACATGATTCCCATCAAATAAAACAAAACAAAATTATTGTAATGTTTTCAAACATGTCTGATGAAGGCAAACTTTAATTCTAGGGAGATGATGTATTCATAGGCCAAATCATCCATTACTTATTTATTTTTCAAATTGCACTTTTTTACTAAAATATTCTATTCGATAAAATGTATGTACCCTTTAAATTGTTGTTTTCCTTTTACGTCTAAATTGCGTATATATCATACTGGAAAAACAACAGTATAAGTTATGCATAAGGTATAAAACACTTACATAAGAAATATTCATTTCAGCTCACACTGTTTGAATAGCAATTTACTTTACATGTGATTAAATCTATGTTTTCTTATAACTTTCTTAGCATAAATCTTTAGTGGTGAATGTGCATGTTTTTTCAAAAGAGGTTTGATTTTCCATATGGTTGGATTGGAAAAAGAAGGGGCTGAGGAGGGGGTGTTATTGAACCACATAACTGTGTCCAGAAAAAGCTATTGTGTAGTTTTGTTATTCAGGTTACGTATGTGGTATTTGGACAAAGGTGTCAGGCTAAAAGTAGTCATTTGCATAAAGGGATTTTAAAAGCTTTTAGCCAAGGTAAGGTTATTTTTAAGATATTTGCTAAAATAGCCATTAAAACTTTTATGTCATTGTATAAAAACTTAAACCTCAATTTATTTAATTTTTATTGTAAAATACTTCATATCGTGAATTTCAGTAATATATTAGTAATCGCGTTTTACCTTATATGTTCATTTTTATGGAAGTGGGGAGGGGGGGGGGGGAGGGTAGTACATGATTTTATTGAACCATATAAATCCGGCCAGTAAAGGTTGCTTTGGTGTTTTTGGTTTTGTAATCACTGTGAGACAAGTGTTGCACCAGACAAGTCGTGTTTTAAAGGAAGCTTGAAACCACTAAGACAAGGTAAGAGATTATTTAGCAAAAGTAGTCAGTTTCCGTGTGAAAGTTTTATAAGATTTATCATAAAAAAGCTCTTAAGAGCAAATTTATTTATTTAATTTTTGCTTTGTTTAGTTTACAGGATGTTTAAATTGAAAGGTGTTTATATATTTGTTTTATATTTTAAATGCTGGCTTTTCATTAACACAGATATAAATGTTACTTTGTTCTGCAGTTAGCCCTTAAAAAATAAATGATAAAAGATGGATGAAATGCATATATATGTAGAAATAGTTGTAATTTCTGTGTGGGTTTGACTCCCACAGGGCCCAATGTTGAGGGCCTGTCCCAGTATGCCTTCGGTTGTTCAACTGGATGGAAATTTTGACTTTGATATAGTTCTAATTGCTTTTCTTCAGTTATGTTATTGCAACAATATAAATACAAATATATGCAAGATACAATACATTTATGATCAAATCAATGACTTTTGTAAAACAGAACTGAATTTAACTTCAACGTTTTTAGAAATTAAATTTAATTAATCTAATTATATTTCTTTTTACTACTTGTATCAAAGTTAAAGTATATAGACATGTCCCTTAGAAGAAGTTTGGTTACAAATACCACATCACACTGTGTTGGATTTGTTTTGTTAGAATATATTTCTTATCTCTTATCAGCCTATCATTAACTTGACTGCTGATGTTAGCTGGTTCTCTTAATTATAATAGAGGCCAGTTATACATACAAGGATACCCTACGGTTATAGACCATGGTTTCATATACGGTAACTGTCAAGGATCTTGTGTGTATCGAAGGTTTTGGGGAGGGGGAATTTTGGATAAGTGAGTGATTTATGGACATGTCGCTGAAAACTCTACGGATGATAAGGATGCTACAAGGACGTTAGTTGCGCATTTCGTTGCCTACGGATGACCCACGGATACACGTCCTTGATCACCTGCAGTGCAGCAGAAACACTCCAGGACATGCCAGGACTACATAAGGATGCACCAGATGGTGTTTACGGACTTGTGGACACTCACAGATGGGGTTTAAGGACCATAATTGTTCTCACGGATGTCAGCTTATCGGGATTTTTATGATAACATTGCAGGTGACCTGGTGGGAGCTAGTGACCACTGGATACCTGGATTCCAATAAAAAGGGTAAGGGAAAGGCCACTAGCCTGATAGAATTTTGATGCCAACATGAACAGACAGGACAGAAATCTTATACAAATTCAACTCTTACTCTTACAAATCATTACAACTATGATACAGAGGCTGAGAAGGAGATGGGGTTTTCAAGAAAGACAGCTAAGACACAGAAGATATTGGGTCAGGTCATGGCTAACCCAGGCAGAGCATGAAGAAAGGGGTCTGTACACCAGACTGATGCCAAGGCTTGAGCTGGATGACCCTATGGCATACCGAAACTTCATCCGGATGCCACCCAACCTCTTTCAAGAGCTCGAGCAGAGACTCAATCCTGACCTCCAGAGGGAGAGGACCTGGATGAGAGAGCCCCTGAGTCCAGGAGTCAAGTTCGCAGTCACCCTAAGACACCTGGCCAGTGGAGACAGCTTTCCCCCCCCCCCTGCAGTATGCCTTTAGGGTTGTCAGATCGACCATCAACAAATTTGTGCCAGAGCTCTGTGGTGCTATAATCAGGGCCTATCGAGATCAGGTGATGACGTGCCCCTCAAGCCCAGAAGACTGGTTGGAGGTCGAGTCCGGTTTCCGTCCGAGGTGGAACATCCCACATGCCCTGGGTGCCCTAGATGGAAAGCATATTCCCATCAGATGTCCACAATGGGGTGGCAGCCTCCGCCACAACTACAAGGGCTTCCACTCTATTGTACTCCTGGCCCTGGTGGATGGAGATTACAAGTTCCTGTGTGGATGTGGGGGGAGCCAGGTTAAGCTCTGATGCTCAGATTTTCAAGCACTCCAATTTGAGGCACAAAACAGAGGACGGCAGCACCGGCTTCCAGAGAGTGAATTCCTGGTGGCTGATGGACCAAAGGTGAACTTTTTCATCCTCAGGGATGATGCTTTTCCCCTCAAGCTCTGGCTAATGAAGCCCTACTCAAGACGCAGTATGGACTTGGGCCAGAGAGTCCTCAAGTTCAGGCACAGCCAGCTAAGAAGGGTCATAGAGAATGCCTTTGGGATCCTAACGTCCCACTTCCAGATCTTTCAGAGGCTGATTCAGCAGGAGCCTCTGGTGGTGGCCAGGGTTGTCATGGCCTGCCTTGTACTGCACAACCTACTAAGGATCAGATACCCCACAGGTCAACAGGATGACTTTGGGGGAGAAGGCCAGGCCCCAATAGTGCTCGAGGGCAATGACATTCCACATCAGGGCCGGAACCCACTCGAGGCAGCAAAAACCCAGAAGAATATTCTGAGGGACTATTTCATGAGTGAGGAGCAGGTCCCCTGGCAAATGGACAAACTTTAAAAAAAATATTGTAATGCTGTGACTCTTGAAATGTAAATAGAACAATGCAACACTTTAATACATAACAAAAATTAAATTCTATGAATGACACTCATGTTAAAAGTTATGTGCTACCTCACGGACTGTGAATAATAAGTACAAAAGTATTACAAAGAAAAGAAAACACCTATTGTTGAAAAAGGCAAACATTTCTTTTCTTCTGCTTGTGTACACAAATGTGCGTCACCCCCACTGTGTGGTGACAAAATCAAAGGATTCATATACAGTGCTTTGGAATAATGGACAATCAAGCAAGCAAACCCTCCTCAAGGGTACCAACACTAAAATAAAATGTGCTCCCTCCCCGCCACCTCAAAGAATAAACTAAAATAATAACTGTGTTTATTGTTTGGGCATTGAAAGGTTCCCTAGCAACCCCAGAATGCTGGACACGGGTTCAATCACCCAATGTTTTCTTTTCTTTATTTTGGGGGGTGGGGGAGGTGGTGCTGAAGTCTAGTACTGCCAACTATTACATCAATTGCCCTGTGTGGTTTTTTTTTTACATTTTTCTTTTGGGTCTTCATCTTGGGTGATAGGTGAACTAATAGTGAAGTCATAGTTACTGTGTTTGCTGGGGGAGTTAATTTTGTTCTTACATATTATGAGTTTGGTAGATTTCTCATGTTATTTTATTCTCTTTTTTGTTTTTGGTTTGGTGTGTGGTGTGGGAACTTTTTATTTCATTTATTGGTTTATTTTTCTATTTTATAACAACAACATAATTGTTTTGGGAAGATATGGCGGCCCTTAAAAGAGCCTTTAAAAAGTATCAGCTTTTGATGATATGTCAGCTGGCAGTGGCTGGCTACTGGTCCCCTGCGGCTGGTTGGTCTGGTTGGGTGGTTGATGTTTCATCGACTGGCTGGAACTGAGGGATGTGGATGGCCCCAAAGCTGACATCTTGTGATGTGTTTGGTAAGTTGGTGAAGTACTGGCTGTCAACTGAGGGTGGATTTGGTGGTAGTGAGAATGTGAATCCAGTTGTTTTTGCTGGTAAGTGGTTGTGGGCTGCTTTCGGTCCTAGTGTCTGTGGCTCTAACTGGTGGCAACATGACCCACTGCTGGGAGGAAGTGGCGCTCTGTGATGCTTGCTGTTTTGATGTTTGTTGGCTGTTGTGATGTTTGTTGCTGCTGTGAACTTTGGACAGTTTGTTGATGATGCTGCTGTATCGGCTGATGTGTTTGTATTGGCTACTGATACTGTTGCATTGGCTGCTGTGACTGTATGGAATGCTGTATTGGCTGATGTGGGTGAATGGCCTGTTGCTGCTGCATTGGCTGCTGCGGTGCTGACATCACTGGCATGTGGTGCTGTGACTGCATGCTTTGCTGTGGACCCTGGCTATGGAATGCTGTAAATGCTGCTGCTGTGGAAGTCCTTGTGGTACATGTGTAAATGTCTGTTTCATCTGCTGCTGTGGGCCCTGCAACTTGGTAGATACTGGTGTGAGGTTGAGACCTGGCTGTATGGGGCAGTCTGGGACATACTCAGGCCAATTCCGTGTTGTTATCTTTGCTGCTCCTTGTCCCTACATTTAAGTCTCATCACTTAGTTGAATGTCTCTTGTTTCGTCATGCGAGACCTTTAGAAAAGTCACAGAAGCCCAGTCTTGGGTTAACAGGCTTGTCATCGTTCCACTTTTTGCCACAATGTCTTTAACTCAGTTATCCCCCTGAGATTCCACAAGAGCTGATTGGAGGTCAGAATCTGCTAAGCTTGAGGTCACACTGATGCCACACTATGTAAAGTAGGCGTATGTGTATCCAGGTGCGACATGTCTGCAGGGTTACAAGTGGATTCTGGAAAAGAAGTATCTTGGAACGGTTCCATGTGCACAATCTCCAGTCTGCATGCTGAGTCCACTGCTGAACTGGCTTGGGAAGCTAACCCCCTGGGAGCCCTGAATTCACTTTTTGCTGCCTCTCTGTCAGCTGTGGTTCCCCCTGGCCCGACTTCATGTGAGTGACCCTTCTGAAGAGTGTGCGCTGGCTCTGAAGCCATCTTTGGCAGGCATCTTTGTCCATGTAGTTTTCCTCACAAAACTTATCCCACACAGCCTCCCTCTTTGACCTCCAGAGGATCCTCTACTGCCACCACACCCTCTGTCACTCCAGCTGCCTGCTGGCTCTCCTGAGTCTCTAGTACACAACTCAACTCGTCCACCTCTGGACTCCTGTCCTGGGCCTGCGTGGACATCCTCTACTACCTCTCCTCTTCTCCTTTTCTTTGGTGGCATTTTACAGAAATATTCACCAAATTCCCTTTCCAAAAAAAAAAAGTCTCAATAATTTAGACTAAATATGCCAGCAAAATATATCCTCTAATATTGATATATCCTCATTGAAATGCAAAATGAGTATGAGCAAATGCCAAGCAAAATGCCCCTTATATAGGTTTTTTCCAGAAGTTCCCGAGTGGCTTGTGACACCACATATCTATTTGTGAACCCCGTCTTTATTGTCCTTGAGGCATCCTTATCATCCATAAACCCTGTCTCTATTGTCCTGGGACAGGTCCGTGAATGTCAATACATATCCGCAAGGAAATTTCATTTCCATGACCTTCATCCAGGACCATTCTAATTGGTCCTTGTGCTTTCTGGTAATGTCTGTTAACATCTGGTGGTGTTCCAACAGCCTCCAGGGATGTCCGTAGAAGTTTTCCGAGCCTTTATTGGCGCGGAAGAGTCCAGGAATTTAGGGATGCCACAAGGACATCCCAGATGAGTTTAAGGACGTTAGGGACGACTTATAGACGAGTTATGGATATCAATTACAGATAAGGTCTACAAACCATTTACAGAAAAAAATCAAGCAGTTTGATTTTTCCTTAGTGTCCTTGCTAACACATCGCATCGGTGGTGGATGCCATAAGGACATTAGGGACTTTAAGGACGAGTTCACGGATGAAAAATAATATCCATAAATCTCTCAACATTTTCCATATTAGAAAACCTAGCGCGATCCCATGGATCAGCTGTGGATGTGTAACAGGGGTATTATGCATGGAAGGCAAACTAAAATCAGCATTACACTGTCATTAATCCACACATACCATGTGTGGGGTGAAACACTCGTAATAAAATCATTGAAAGGGATGAAATCTGGGCTCCGCATTATGATCAGATGGCAATGAGCAATGCTGGCGAAACACTGAGTAACTTAATCAACTTTAATAACTAATACCTTGTTCACACTTGTACGATTTGTAACCGGGTGTATTCCCATTTGAAAGTTGTTGGATTACTCCTGCTGCCGGCTGTAACTTGCTTGTAACTTGTTGTAAGTTTCTATGTATTGAAATGTACATTGGCACAAGTGCAAGCTGTGAATGGACTGTGAATGGACTACCAAAGGTGTGTAAATAATAATAATAGTAGGATTTATATAGCGCAAAATTGATAAAAATCCTCTAATGCACTCGAGTCCAAGAAGGGAGAGTCCAAGGACAGGCATGGGTCGACATCTGAAAAGCGCCCGCCAGGGTATAACTAAGGTGGTGGGTATGCCAGCCTAAACAAGTAGGTCTTTAGCTGGCTTCTGAAACCATCGATTGTTTGCTGAGATCTGACTGTCTCTGGCAGCTTGTTCCATTCAACTGGTGCGGCCACCGCAAAACCACGCCTGCCTATGTGCTTCTTAGGGCGGGTAGAGGAGATAGATAGCCTGTTGCCGCGAGTGAGACTGCTAGATCTTATTAAAGCTGAAAGATACAGAGGCTGTGAGAGATTAATAGCCTTGAATACCAAAAGATTATACTTAAAGAGGATGCGATGTTGAATTGGGAGCCAGTGGAGTTTTTTCAAAAAGGGTGTAACATGACTCATTTTGTCAAGTCTGAAGATGATGCGGCAGAGAGCATTCTGGACTCTCTGTAGCTTGGCTATGTTGGACTTGCTTACCCCATAGAGTAGAGAGTTACAGTAGTCTAGACGACTACTGACCATAGCATTTGCCAGAAGTATTGCTGTCTCGACTCCAAGGAATTTGCGAATTCGTCGCAAATCACGAAGATGATAGTAACAAGCTCGGCAAACCTTGGCAACATGATTGTCAAAGGAGTTGTCTGAGTCGAAAATAACACCCAGATTTTTTACTTCCACCGATGGAGTAATATTGTTTTGGAGGAGTGGAACAGGGAAATTTGGTGCAAGCGACTCTCTGATGGCTTTTTGACCTATAATGATAAATTCGGTTTTTTCTGGGTTCAGTTTTAGTTTGACACTGTCCATCCACTCCTGTACAGACTTGAGACACTCAGTCAGCTCTTCTATGCTAGAGTCAAAGTTCCTGGAGTCAACTGCTAGGTAGATCTGGGTGTCATCGGCATACAGGTGATGAGTAACATTGAATTTTGAAATAACTTGACTGAGGGGACTAGTGTAGAGGGTGAAAAGGAGAGGACCCAGCACAGAGCCCTGGGGAACTCCGAAAGGGAGCATTACCGCGTCAGAGAAACTATCACCTATTTTAATTTTTTGTTTACGGTTTGAAAGATAAGATTTGATCCATGACAAAACAGTACCATCTAGACCAAACCAGTCATGCAAGCAGTCATATAAAAGCGAATGATCAATCGTATCAAAAGCCGCCGAGAGGTCTAATAATGTTAGGGCCACTGCCTTTCCTGAGTCCACTGAGAGAGCTATATCATTTTGAATCTTCAACAATGCAGTTTCAGTGGAGTGGGAACTCTTATAAGCAGACTGGTTGACGTTTAGGAGCCCCTCGTGCGAAATAAATTCATTTAGCTGCTTTGCCACCACCTTCTCAATAAGTTTAGATATAAAGCTGAGGTTTGACACCGGCCTGTAGTTTTTGAGAATATTTCTATCAAGGCTCGGCTTCTTTTGGAGGGGGGTGACATATGCCATCTTAAAACAGTTTGGAAAACTACCTTCTGTGATTGAATAATTTACAATTTTAGTGATGGGGGTAATGAGAATATCAGCACACTCCTTGACCAGTGATGTCGGAATCGGGTCAAGGTCACATGATTTGGATGGTGAGGACTTTAGAATTTTGAGTAATTCTTCCTCGGACACAGGTGTGAAAGAGGATAGAGTATTTTGTAAATGATGTGTTCATTTTGCCTATGTTCCCCATTGCTCTAAAATTAATGAATATATATTTTTCTCAAATATCTAATGTTGCAAGAATTGAGTAAATTTGGGGAAAAGTCTGAATTATATTGTGAAAACATAATTATCCAAAATGTTCCATAATTTGGGCTTTGTGGTTCAGATGACTCCAAAAATAATGAATTAAATCTTTCTGAATCTTTTTGTGTATTTATGGATCAAAAGGAAGCAATCAACATTTCAGGAAATATCTGAATCAAATTTTGCATACAAAAAATACACATTTTTACTGAGGATTAAAAGCTTATGCCTTTGTGTTCTACATAACTCTTGATATTTACCTAGCTTTGCTGTCCAACTACCTGGGTTAAAAAGCAGTATCTGGGTTAACTTAAATGTGAACAAACTCGGATACTTTGGCGGAGTTCTGTGTTCTAGGAGTGTTTTCTAGTTGTCTACTATTTTAGTAATTTTATCTCACAAACAAATTTTGATATTGAGACCCACTTGTTTGGTAACCGGTGACCTGATTAGCTGTAAAATCACTCCTTTATGCCCATTGAAAATTGAATTATTGAATTATTTCTTATTTACTTTTCTGTAAGAAATATTTTCACTAAGACTGTAATTATCTTTTCATTCAAAGACAGATCCCTCAAGCCACCTCTCATGAAGAAATATTAGATTTTTTTGTCTTAAATAATATACTCCATTATAATATCCTTTTGTCAATAACAGTACGGTTTTTTATCACTCTTGATACATTTCATAATGATCTCTCCAGTTTCAAAAGCTTGATCTCAGAGGTCGTGATTTGTAAAGATTTCTGTGTGTAATGAATAGAGATGTCATCTCCACTTGATTTAGTCTGTATGACACTGGTGGGGGGATTATTCTGAAAGAGTCATCAAGAGCAACATATTGAGTCAACAAGGAGAACGTGTGTGTTTGTGTGTGTGTATGTGTGTGTCAAATTACATAAGTGTAAATCACGTGGCAAATGGCCTCATGACTTTAAGGACTGTACATATCAATGCGATCTAATACAAGCCAGTATGATAAAGCGGACATGATGCTATACGAATGCAAAAAATCATTTTTTATAAATTCACGTTTTCTGGGATTGCTAGAGATTAAATTAAATTGACGATGTCCAAGTACGGTCTTTGGCCAATGAATGAGAATTTATATCAAAAGCTGAAGGAATAAGTTAAGCAAGTCAGAATAAACTGAGAGGACACAAAACCATGACAATTATATAGTGAGTATGCTTTTAAACCATAACCTGTAACATGTCAACCTGAAATATACCTTTGTCAGCATCACAGGTACATCAATTTTCAAAGATTTGCAAAATATGTAACATTTTCCTAGGTTTTATGGCTTCTTGTGACCAATTGCACACTGCTGTAGCACTGACAAATGACTCATTAAGGTCAATAATGAACCTCTGTTCTGAACTAAGTATTCTAAATACAAAGTAACAGCCTTCTCAGTGGTGAGTTCTTTGTGTCATAGAAATAACAGTATTCACTTACATGGGGTAAGATCAGATTAAAATCAAACTTGAGAAAAAAGTTTTGAGTGAGCCAGGAGAAAGATCAAAGGTAGTCGATGTGTTTTGGGGGCTGGGTCCCATAAAACCTAATGGAAATCTGTCACACTTTGATCATCTGCCAAAGTTTTATTTATTGATCATTTTTAATTTCTCTGTTAAAGTGACGGGCTGTCTCAAAATGAACCAGGCTCATGAACAGGATCTACAACTTTGTTTGATTCATACATGGCTCAGATTAATGGAAATATTCTTAAAATTCCTTTAGGTGAACGTGAGTTACCAAACAAGATAAGAATGGTGACTTAAATTGAATATTTTTGGATACAATATTTCGCTTACAATGTTAGTGTTATGATGCAAAGTTGGAAAAACGTTTCTAAAAGTAGCTCATTAATTTCGGAATAATGCCGATCAGAAAGCTAAACTCATTTCAAATACAGTGAAAATGAGACTTTTGAATATTCATGATTTATTTTGGTATCCAGAATATGATCTGGATCTTTTCTTAAATTGACTCGCTTCCACCTTCAGTCAGCCACTACCCCAATAAAAATAAATATACCTTCATTACTTTGGAGTAATCCTAAACACAATGAAACAGACAAACAAGTGCACCCAAAACTTACGTTCCTGATATAAGTAATTACACAAGGCCCATGTAGGTGTTTATGAGGTATGATTATGACCTATTTTGTGCATTGATTATATATATTGATAGTACATTTTCAGCATAGTTGATTTATTTATAATTATCTAATACCTCCAAGCCCCCACTACAGTGTGTTTCTGAGTTGTTTGATCAACACTGTATAGACGGCTTTTTATTAGTAAACATACTTAAGGAGATTGTGGGGCCCGGCATGGTGAGAATTTTAATACAAGCTGAGGTACAACTTTAGAGTTTCATTTTACAACTAAGTTTTTCTTTTCCAACCCTCAGTGGGTGTGTGGTAATTAAGTCTGGCACTGGATTCTCAACTCAGAGGTCACAGGTTTTATTCAAGCTTACCCTAATGTTAACACATAGGATTCACTCAGGGACTGTCCTATAATGACAATGGCTTATTAAATGGAACAATAACCTTTGACTTTTGTATTATAATTACATGATAGGTATGCCACAAGTGTAATGCTAATTCCTACTGCCAAACCAATCTACACTAGAGAACTGCATATCTTAGATGGAAGGTCTGATCCCGAGTAAATGTTATCATTTTGTGTCATTATACTGAACCGTACATTACCTTGTGCGTCCTACTGAAGTTTGAAATGTTTGAAATCTCCCCCTCTGATTTGGGAACTCTCAACATGTGTAGATGATTCCTTTTTCAACAATGGTAACCAAAGGTGTGGTCCATGGTATATATAAGGTATAGATTTAGTCATCTTTAAGTGTAATACGGTTACATAAGTGAGTTAAGGTATTAGTAGTTTCACCATTTGTTTGTCAGATAGCTACCGAAGGTGAGTTGAGGTTGATGGAGTTTGCTTCTTGGGGACCAACTTTTGTAGTACTGTTATCTTACTGTTATTGACAGTTAAAAAACTGTGTCCAATCAGTTGCTGTCCAACTGTAGTGTGATCAACTCAGACAACATGGGGCAACTTGGGGGTGGTTCCTCTGGTGAGAAAATCTTTTAATCGTGGGATGTACCACCTGTAATGTGGGGCATTAGGTTTAACAACAGTCACAATGTGTTCATAGGCTCTAGCTGTAAATGTGTGTGATACAATGCAAACTATTTATCCAAAATTTAATGTTTTGGTAACCGACCATTTCATGTGATGTGCTTGTGATCTTACATATAACTGTGGTTATACCGTGAATCATGGAACGGTAGGTGAATTTACCCCATTCAGTGTATTTTGGCATTATTGGGGTGGCATCCATCTTTTTGTGGGGTATGTGAAGGATAATAAGGGATAGTAATCCTTTAACTGTCAATATTAAGTTGTACCTAAGTTATTTAGGTAACCTTTCTCATGGCATTTCAAAAAAGAAAACAGTTCAGAATGTGGATTTCACGCCCACAGCAATGCTGTGAGCCCGTCCCAATACAAAACTGACTGTTGAATAGGAAAGAAAACTTATAACTAATCCAACCTTCATTGAAATGGAACAGACAAAATAAGAATGCATTATTTTCTACTGCAGGGTATTTATTTGTGTTCATTATGAATGGATTTACAAAGATAAGCTATTTTCGCCAAAGGTTTGTATGATATGGACAAACACACACATTTTCCACAAGACTTAATCGTAATACCAATGCAATAGTGGCATTTATGCCCAAAAGGGCATAAATATATGTCACTGTAGATAAATATTGATGTAAAGGGTGGGTTTTAACTTCTCAAAATGAATCTATGAGATTTTTTACATGTCTCCAGGTAAATGGTAAATTTAAAAAAAAATGAGCATCGAAATGAACGAGTACATTGTTCCAGACAATCAGTTTAACTTTACCCCAAAAATTGACACAAAATGAAGGAAAGAATAAATACAATCTGTAGCCAATCTGGATTGCTATTATAGAAAGTCTAATTTTGTATAAACTTTGCACTGATTGGTCACATTCCAAATTGGCCTGCTGATTCAAGTCCAAATTGTATTATCACCCCAAAAAGCACTGCAGAAAGGTAACAAATCATGTATATATTTGAATATGTTGTCGGGAGTCATTTGAATAACAAGTGATTCTGGAGGAAAGCGACCACCGCCTAATAAGTAATTTACAGATGACAAAAACCTAAAGATGTAGATTTGAATAAAATTCTTAATTTCATCAGAAATTACTTTAAATTACTTATATCATAGAATCAGAATTGCTTGTCAATGTTAAACGGTTAAATATTGAGCAAACATAGACAAAAAAGGAAATAAAACATGGCATGCCTATTTGGAGTCACAAACAATATAAATTTCAGATTTCATTCAGATAGATTCAAACTCCTTGTGAAGAGAGAAAATAACCATTCTTTCAAATCAAGGGCTGGCTGTGGACTTTGGACCTTGTGAGGTTGATCAGAAAACCTTATGCTTGGAAACATAACTTAACCATGTTGATGTTGTCTTATTTGCAGATCACTATGGCAGCTGAATTATTTTTACTAGTTCTGTCATTGGGAGCTGTGAATGGTAAGTAATTTGTAATTTGTATAGATTTTAAGTTTTAACGTAAAAAATACTTTTCTCAGCCATAACTTGGCACAACTTTTACACACAAAAAAGTCTACATTCTACAATGATTTTCATGGGACAAAAATAATTATTTCCTCTTGAAGTCAACGTCCCAGCTTGGTACAAATCTTGGGATTTTCAATAAATTCTCCAAAACATTTAATTATTTTTAAAAAGTCAGAATCTTCCCGGTGAAGTAATCACCAGAATTTTCTGACAACTTTTTAAGAGTGAACTTTAGTGAGACTTGCACTTCTAGAGATCACTCCGGACTTTCATGAATTTTGGCATAGCGTGAGGAGTGCCTGTCTCGTCACTGAAGTTAAGTGGCAATGAGCTACGTTAGTACTTGGATGGGTGATCCCTTCAGTGTACTACTCATTTCTCTGATGGCTTTGTGGCTCACACTATTAGACCAAAACCCCTTTCGACCTTGTTTCGATGGACAAGGTTTCACTTATGTGAATGGACAAGAAAGACTTATCAAGCACCTAACAGATTGGTCAAAAGTATTGGACCAAGAAATTAATGTTCACTGGCAAAGGTTTTCAAACAGGTTGAATATTTCTGATTTTTCTCAGTTATTACGACATTATAACAAATTTATTATAATATAGTTATCTATTATTTTTCAAACATGAAAAATGTCTCAGTGGAGCCCTATGCTTAAGATAAGGCTCTGATTATTATTCTAATATGACTTTGATAGCACTTAGTCTCCATCAAAAGACAGAATGCAAGGCACAACAACCAGGAAACATAAAGTTTAAAAAGTTCAAAGTCCAGGGATGTAAAGGGGGTCCACACCACAGAGACAGTCAGAAGAACACAATAAATGTAGGCTTGGTTGTTTTTTGTGAAGAGATAATCTTTCAGTTTCTTCCTAAAAGATAGAATAGATGTGGCAGAGTAGATGTCACGCAGGTAACTCATTCCATACCTTGGGACCATCATAGACATTATTAAAAATTGCTTAGATGACCTATGAAGAGATGAAGTATACTGTGGCACTTCAAGAACTTCACCTTCCATCCGGCTACTCCAGTCATTATAAAGGCTTTTCCTGGGATTCAAAAGAGCTCTGAAATATTTAGCATAACCAGTCTTAAGGAAGTTATAGACTATTGTAGCTGTTTTGAAAACTGACCATTGTTGAATCGGCAACTAATGTAAACTCTTAAGTACCTGAGTTATGTGTGAATATCTGGTTGTGTTGGTCACAATCCAAGGTAAACTGTCTTGGACACTTTAGAACATCTCAACATTAAAACCTGAAAGACTCCTGAATAAGCAATTGCAATAATCAAGCCCACTTCTCACAAGAGTATTCGCAGGTTTCACAGTCACTTCCTATATACTGAGCCCCCTCAGATCTCTCCGAAGTGAACATGTAATGTCCAAGATGCTTTAGTAAATGTGCAAGGTTAATATATGATTATATATACAAGAGCACTCGGAGAACGCAGACCTCCGCTCAATCCAGATCACTCCCAATATATTTTTCATGGATCCAGACAGTGATCCAGATTACTCCCAAAATCTAATCACTTGTTTCTTGTCCCATTTAGGACATATCCTGAAAATGTCATCAAAATCCGTCCATAACTTTTTGAGTTATCTATCTTTAAAAATTCCATTTGATGGATCCAGAAGATCCAGAGAGTGATCCTGATCACTCCCAAAATTAAATCAGTTCTTTCTTTTACCTTTTCAGACATATCCTGAAAATTTCATCAAAATCCGTCCATAAGTTTTTGTTATCTTGTTCACAAACAAACTCACAAACAAACCAAGGCAAAACCAGGCGGAGATAATAAAACAAATCCCTGTATTGTTTACAATGATTGGTGTTGAAAAAAACTTTGGAATCTGGTTCCTAGAATTTCCTGTATAAAGACCTATCAAATTTTTTAGTTGACAAAAACTTTATTACCTGGACCAAAATTATTCTAATGTGGAAATTCTATCTGAGGCAATCCCAACATAAAGGGGTTGCAGACGAGGGGACCCCATTCCCCCATACCTGTTTTTCAGAAAACCCCATAATTTGGGTAGATGGTAGTCAGTCTTCTTTGCAGGAAAGAGGGAATGTACTGGAAATATTCCAACTTCAAAACTAATGAATAGCTAGCAATATTTCATTCTAGAAACTAGAAGCATTGTCTGAAAGTTACTTTTTGTAATGATTTTTATTGACGAATTACTGCTTGAAAATCTTCAACCGTCCAAGGCTAGAAGACATGAAACTAATTCAGTCATATGACACAAAGTCTTCTATAAACTGAAGAGAATGATGAAATAAGCTTTCACAACTGGAGCAGCAATAAACAAATCCTGGTCTTTTCAACTGGAGGTCTTTGCTGTATGCCAACTATACCTATCAATCCAATAAGAGTTGTTGTATTGTTATAAGTTTGGTATTACACATCTGCTTGTGCAGCTGTCTAGGTAAGCATCAAAATACTGTGGCAATCTTGAATCAAGAAATTTGATAAACCAAACTGGATTGTTCAGTACAATCACCTGTATTTTATGGTAAAGATAGTAAAGGTTATTTATCTATTCATTTGTTTACATTTGTTTTTAAGGTGCTGACTGGAGCTATAACCCAGGTCCTACTGGTAAGTAAATAGCAGCTTTAGTCACAAGAATAACCTTTTTAAAATGTAGTCCCCACAAAATTTTAACACCAGTTGTCAAATTAACTACAAGTTGAAACAGCTGATCACTCACAATACTCCTTTTTCTTGAAGATGTACACTTGCTCCCTATGCAACAGTGGATCTTTTTTTAAAGTTCAACCTGTTAGTATCGAAGGCTCTAAAGTTCAGCAAACGTCCTTATTAGTCTGCACATGTGTGGGTAAATACTATGAGACTGGTGATTCTATCAGCCACAAATCACTTCTTTCCACAAACCATAACACCTAAAGTTTTGCAAGGGCAGTACCATCATTGTGGAATGGGCTACCATATGTACTGAGGTAAAACAAACAACAACCATGGCTTCTTTCAGAAACAAGCATCTTTGGGACTTCCATTCCCAGCACAACTGCCCCCGCCCCCTGATACACATCGAGCATTTAACAGGATGTTCACATAAATATGTTGATATTCGAGTGACTCAAATCAGTCTGGAGTTCAAATGTCTAACATTCCCAAGTGTCCCCAGGATGCATCTGGGTCCTAATGGTGAGAAGTGGTCACTGAATTGTTGATATGACTTCATTGTTACTGTTGTGGTTATGGGTTCGAACCAGATCATGACAACATGTTGGATGCACTGAGGTCCTATCATGAAGTGAATTCAGGGACACAGAAATGCCAACTTTCACAGTGTAACCACAACAAACAGGCTGAATAAAGTGACTCTGATTGAGAAAAAGGATTGAAAGTCCTTGACTTCAACTGGGGATGTGGGATGGTGATCTTAGTCAACTGATGGAGCTGCTGTTTGTATTGATGCATTGGCACAAATATAAATTATAGTGTAAGCAATCAAATCAATATCTGGCTAAATGGCCTCACCAGAGTGGCTTTGTAAGCTGTATTTCAATTGGTTACATCTCAATTTAGGGCATTTATTTCATGTAAAAATTGTACAATTATAAATAAACAATTTTTGCTCCATTTGTAACAACTGACTCCATTTCATATTTCTACAGGACCAGAGAACTGGGGCGTAGACTACCCAACATGCAATGGCAAATCGCAATCACCTATCGACATCCAGACAAGGCAGGCCATGTACAGTTCCTCCCTTAATCGATTTATGTTTGATGGATATGACACCGCCAGCCTCCAAATGGTTCTTTCCAACAGTGGATACAGTGGTATGTCATTTAACAAATTTCAAAGCAGTAAACATTTTTGAGTTCCACAAATGAAATATGTAGTGAAGGTTAAAAAATGATGGGTACAAAAGCCATTTATGACAGAAGGTTTTCAAATGGTTTTATGTAGACCATTTCTTAAACGTTCATTGACAAATCTTAGGAAAAAGTTACAATATTACTTTAGCATTGCTTAGCAATATTAACCTTAATTGGGGTCAGAGGTAAAATTCAATATCTTTTGAGGTTGTTCACCAATGCAAATATTATTTTTATATCTAAAATTGGTAGGATAGTGGCCTAAAAATTGTGGGGGAGATTGTCGCTCTGAAATTGTCACACAGTCCTCTAAAATCCCCTGTTATTGTTCACTGCCATTTTTGTTTCAAAATATTTGATGGTAAATGCTTAAAATAAGCATTCTGAAAATATGGGATTAAAAACGTTTGGGATAGAACGTTTTCAAAACATTTGACAGAACACATTTGAAAAGCGTATCAAAAGAGGGGTGTGAAAACCCATTAAACATTTGTAAAACATTTACAAAAAATTGTCATCAAGTGTTGTTTAAACATTTTATGTATACTGTTTATAAATATGTTATGATGAATGAAACACATTTTCGGCATAACCTTCATTTCTTCAGCTACTTTATAAATGTTTAGAATTGTTTCCAGCCAAATCTAGTCGCTTGAGTTATTTCATAAATATTTAATAAATGTTTTCAGCAGAAATGATTGCATGGAGAATGATTATGAAGCGTTTTTAAACATTACAATGTAAATGTTTACTTTCAAACATTTAGTAATCCCAAAGATAATGTTTTAAAAGGTTTTAGAACATTTTGGCAAATGTTTATACCATTTTAAAACGTTTCAAATGTTTACTGGGTAACAGTCTAACCAAACTAGGAAGGTATTTCATATAGAAATAAGGAAGGTACGAAATCTGAATCTGTTGTATATTTCCGTTGACTTTCAGCTACTTAATAAGTAATTATGATGAGCAATTGTCTGGAAACATGTTGTGTCTGAATGCTCTTGTTGTTTATTTTGACTCCCTCATTGTAAAAGAAAGGATATATAAAAACAAACTCTGGACACAACTCTAGTTAATTGTCACCTAATTTGTTGTAGCCGTTGTTTCTGTGTCGGGAGAAGCTTACATCATGGCGGGCGGACTTCCAGGACAGAAGTTTAAACTGGCTCAGTTCCACCTCCACTGGGGTTCAGACTTGTCGCAAGGGTCAGAACACACCTACAATGGAGAATTTTTTCCAGCTGAGGTTGTTTGTTTGTTGGCTTGTTTGTTCCTTTATTTGACACAGGGCGCTTTATCAATGTCTTGGCTTATTCAATGACGGTGGATGTTCAATTTATAAAATGCTAAGCTCTGCACTCAGTTGATTATTTATTAGTTTAATCATTCAATTTATCATACTCTCAATGTCATACTATATTCATTCATTTATTCGTTACATGGCCAAGTCAGTTGAGACTTAGTCACTTGCTTACTGATGCATTAATGTACTGATATTCATTCACCAATTCACTCAACTAAGTTACCACTCACACTCCCCTCCGCCTCACTCATTGACACACAACTCACTCACTCACTCACTCACTCACTCACTCATTCACTCATTCACTCACTCACTCACTCACTCACTCACTCACTCACTCACTCACTCACTCACTCACTCACTCACTCACTCACTCACTCACTCACTCACTCACTTGTTTGTTAGTCCCTCACTCACTTACTCACTTGTTTGTTAGTCCCTAATGCCATTCAATGCAGTATTTTTATGGACTAGTGTACATCACTCTCCTGCATTGTTTGTCCTTTGACATGATCTCACAAAATCACAACTTTGACTTTTGAAAATTGAATTCTTGTCTTTAGTAAGTTCATGAATGGATATCATCTAATATGCTAAAAGTGAGTTTATTACCTTTGGATCTAATGCTCAGCTCAAGACCTTAGATTCCCACCTCCCTGAGTCAGACAGTTTCTGACAGATGAGGCTGCTATCCTGGTGGCAGATGCCTTGTTGAGTCTTGACTATTGCAATTTACCCTTCAGAAGTCTTATTTCCACCTTAGATTCTAACTACTGAACACCAGATTGCCTCCTTTGGTACGACTTGGAATATGTCTAACATCTTGATGATTTATGCCTAACAAACTGGATGGTGTGCCTTATAATATGCAGTTACGGAGATTAAGGACTTGGATAACTGATTGATTGATTGAGTAATTGATTGATTACAGTTTTAACATGCCTAAACTGCATTGGTGTCCAAAGTACACTTGCTTTGAGTGTCAGAAACTGTAATAGATGCACACGCTTATCTCTTTTTCTCAAAACATTCTTCAGGTTGGCAGTTGAATATCGAAGCATCTTCAAAATGGTCCACTTTGGTTTATAAGCTTGATTCCCTTTTGTCTTTTCATTTTGGTAGATATGGCACAAGATATAAACCTACTAGATAAAGGTTTTCGGGGGTTTCTCAATTCTACCCGTCTATGTCTATGCAATAATGATTATTAAATTGGGTTTGGGTGTTGTGCTCCAGAGTCTGCCTTAGGCAGAGATTAAGCATTATAAAAGTCTAGAATAGAATAGAATGATATATACAATGTAACATGACAAAGAAAATAGTGTCGATGGTAAGAAGTTGTGGCGAGCAGTGAGCAAGGTACTGGGCAGGGCTCAAGTCTCTACCCTTCCATCCTGTACCGATGAAAAATCACTGGCAAATTGGTTTTGGTTCATTTTTTAGGGACAAAATCAACAAAATTAGAAATACTTTTAGAAAATTGCACATCAAAGTGTGTTCCTTTAGAAAAGAAGCCTCCCTCTTTCAGTTCTTTTCAGTTGGTCTCTGAAATTGAAGTCCTTAAGTTCATTTAGGAATCTCTTTAGACCCTTGGCCCACTTTTATTGTGAAAAGGTGTATAGACATTCTCCTCCCTTCAATAACTAAATTGGTTCATTTATCTCTTCAAGATGCTGTCTTTCCGGAACCTTTCAAAAATGCCATAGTCACACCTCTTATCAAGAAGACTTCATTGCCCAAGGAGGACCTCAAGAATTATCGGCTGGATTCCGGGCTAAGTTTTTTGTCGAAGTTTGTGGAGCATGTAGTTGCTGCTCAAATTAGGTCTCACATTGACTCAAAATCTTGGAATTGCTCTTGGTAACACATTTCAGTCTGCCTAGAAAGCCGGACACTCGAGGGAAACTGCCCTGTTGTGCATTCAGAATGAGATACACTTCTCGTTGTAAAAGGGTATGCCTACGGCCCTTGTCCTCCTCGACCTATCAGCCTCGTTTGACACGATCGACCATGACACATTCCTCGCCTGTCTGTCAACAAGGTTTGGCTTCACAACGTATCTCCTGGATCTTTTACAATCTGTCAAAATTGGCTCAGTGATTTCAGAATGTTTCAATTTAAATTTCAGGGTGCCTCAGGGCTCTGTTCTTGGTCCCTTACTGTTCTCCCTTTATACTTCCCCCCTTAGTCAGGTAATTGCAAAATTTTGGGATGTCAAATACCATTTTTATATGGACGATTCCCAGTTGTTCGTCCATTTATCGCCTGGAAATTGTGCCAACTCATTTCACCAGCTAAAGACCTGTTTGGATTATATCCATGTCTGGATGTTTGAAAAGAAGCTTAAATTAAATTCTGGATAAACTGAGTTTACACACTTTGGTTCTATGGATAAGTATAAATGGCTCAAAGATTCTTTTCCTGTGAACATTTTGGAAAACTGCCTCTCCCCAAAGGATGTTGTTTGAAATCTGGGTGTACTGTTCACTAAATTCAGCTTCACCAGTCAAGAAACTGTCATTAAATCTTGCTTTGCCACCCTTCATAATTTGCATTGTATCCGATGCTTTCTCTCATATGACATGTCAGTTATGGTAGCAAATGCATTGGTTAGTAATCATCTGGATTATTGCAATTCTCTGTTTCGAAGTTTGTCCTTCAAGAATATCACAAGGCTTGAAAATATCCACAATTGTTTGGCACGCTTGTCTCTGGTGTGTCTAGATTTTCTCATGTCTCTCCAATTTTCAAGTCTCTTCACTGGCTCCCTGTTAAACAACAAATCATTTTCAAAACCCTGTTACTCATATACAACTTCCTTACCACTGGAAAGCCAAAAACTTTGCCCCATATTTGTCTTTTATATAGATCTGCTGTTAAGACAAGATGTAGTAATCCAGAAAAGATGTTCCTCAAAGTCCACTTCTATAGTTCCACAGTTCATAAATCCAAAGTTCATTTCAACAAGTCCTTCTCATATGATGCTCCAAATGGAATGATTTGCCACTGGAAATTCAAACTGCTCCAACACTATCATGTTTCAAAATGCAACTTAAAACCTATCTGTTTCAGAAGTCTTTTCCTACTTAGTTTTTTCTTGCTACCTAACACCGATGATCCCCTGGTGACGATACTGTTATGGTTTACAACTTACGATTTATGCATTATGATTTGGATGGTGTGCCTTAGAATCTGCAAATTTCAGAGATTAAGTACATGGATGCCTGATGCCTGATGAAATTAAATCCAAATCAATTCATGTAGTTATTAACACTATTTTCAAGAAGTCAAAAGTTTGATGTAGAAATGATAAAACCATGAAAACACACAAAACTCTTCATTTCGCATGGTGTATGTTTGTGTGTTTATAGTTTTTTTCTGCAAAATAACTGGAAAACTTATGGATGAATATTGATGAAAATTTTCAGGGAATTTTATGATCCAAATCTCAGTCAGAATTTAGCAAATTTTTAAATGATTACTTTTTTCCCATATCCCATATCAGTAATTTTGGAGGTTTTTGGCTTGGTGGAGGAATGTGTTATATGGGTGCTCTTGTTCACATTGTGTCAGTTACACTTAGTACTGGTATTTAAGTCATATTTATACAAAACCACTTGTTTCTGAAGTCAACCCGATCTGATTTTAAACTAATGGAATGTATGTAACTATTGTGTAAAGACCTTGTGTACTCATCTTCATGCTGTTTCTGGCATGTCTGAAAATGACACATGAATTTGTTTGAAAAAAAGGACCCCTACTGTTCCAAGTCTTTTTTATCACTACTCACAGGAAAGGATTTATTTCCAAGAAAATATTAAACCGTATATGTGAGTGTGATTCAAGCTATAACTAGTATGAACATATCTCAATTCAAAGTGTACGTTGAATTACCTAACCAAGAGTGTATGCAATTAGTGTGTGCATATAAAATAAGAAAGTAATTGAGTGAGATCTGTTTTTGAATTTGAATAACAAGGAAATACCGCAGGAAAACTTCCTCAATGACATTATACAGAAAATATATCACGACAGAAGATGACAACATGATACAAGTGTGTTGCAAGATGATAAAAAAATAAGCATATATAAATTAGGTAGATTATTTTACATATATTATTCACCATTATGTTTGAATAGTATATAAGTATATGTTTACCTAAACCCACAAAAAATAAGTGGTAAAATATATTCACAGCAAGGGTACGGTTGAATATAAAAGTGTCAATTTACAACAGAGGTTTTTCCGCCAGTTCTGAGTTCATTGTCATGCATCAAAGAGGATCAGAACCACTTTGAATATACTTTTCTGTTAATGTTTCCATCTTTTTGTGTACCTTAGTCATTGACATTTTTTATGTTGACAACAGGTAGTCACTATTTCAGGAAGTCTAAATATGTCGCAATAACATTGTAACAATACTAGAAAAGTTCAGCCCAGACCTTTGGCCTTATCAATGCATTTTCAAAGCTATTCTTTATGTATATTTTCTTATAAGAAAAAGTGCTTAATTCTTTGGGAAGGATCACTTCAGTTCCACGTCACACTCTTCATACATAAAACATTAAAACTTTCAACAGTGCCATTTGTACTGAATTTTACCATGGATTTGCTGCTATCCCATTATGAGGGCTAACATTATTTTTTATTTGGGTGAAATTACATTATGAAGATAATCAGCTGTGTTAGCAGAGGCCTGTGCTCTATGAGTGATCTGTGGTTTTACCAATAGTGTTGAAAGAAAAATTCACTGATAGAAATGCCCCAAATGGTTTGAGAGGTCGTATAATTAACATGTTAAACATTAAAGCATTTATCCCAATGTTATAGTAGATTTGGTAGAGCCTGAACATAGTTTCTGGGATTCTCTAACCGGCTGTCCTTTCGTGACCAGTTTTTAAGCATGAGCTATAGTAAGGCTCTCGCTTCTAGGGATCACCCTTTTAGGGTTTTTTCTTTGTCTCCAGACTTGATGAATTGTCGCATAGTGTGATGGGTACCTGTCTCATCACTGAAGTAAAGCAGCAATGGGCTACATTAGTACTTGGATGGGTGACCGCCTCAGTGCACTATTCATGTCTCTGATTGCTTTGAGGCTCGCGGCAGAAGGCCAAAACCCGTTTCATCTTTTTTTAAATACAATTTCTCACTGATACTTTCCAATCATTGTGCATGGTAATCATTTGATCTTGTCGTTTTCCCACTTTACCCCACAATTAAAAACACTCCACTGACCCCAGTAAAACATTAGGTACAGTTCAGTTTGTTTTCTTTGCTGTGCACAGAAAGTTACCCAACAAGTATAACGCAATGGAATAACCCATTTGTGTACCTAAAGTTGCAGTAACAGAAGCAGGTTCCAGTCTTTTGACTGTAAAAAGTTAATAAATGCCACACATGTTTTCCCTGTGTTATTCAATCATTTTGTATCTACATTCTGGAACAGTCTCCCTCTTACCAGTTCCTCAGTAACATCTTTTACGAAGCTTCTTAAGATTTACCTTTTCAATTAAATGTCCCCAACTATGGCTTTTACCCATTCATTTCTTAACTTAGTGCATTGAGTGGACCTTTGTGGGGAAGATATTGTACACCCTTAGCCATGGATTAGTTTTTAATTAGATTTAAAAGGGGAAGCAAAACATTTTGCAATTTTGATTGTTGTGTAATGTACTTCCTGAGATTTGAAATTAAATAAAATACTTTTTTATTTTCAGATTCACTTCGTCCACTTCAACACCAAATATGGAAATATATCCAATGCTTTGGAGCAACCCGATGGATTGGCTGTTTTGGGTGTTTTTCTGAAGGTAAGTATTTCCTTGTTTTTAAAGCTTGTATAGACCAAACCAATCTAATCGTACAATAATATCGGAACTACTTTGTCTTACCTGCTCTACAATACCTGATGTTTTATCTTACAAGCTGATTACAAATTATCTTCCTTCTGAAGAATTCTTTAAACTTCTGGTAAATATATTCCCAGCATGTTCAACAATATGCTTCAGCTAAAAGGTCTGTAACCTATGTATTTATAATGTGATATTTTATGTACTTTAACACTGCTTCACAACAGTATAAGTATACAGACTTGCTGTGTACTGCCCTTAACAATATAGAATATGGTGTTTTAGATTTAAAAAGATTTGCAAAATATGTGGATCATATGTTGTATGCAGACAAATGACAATTTCCGAAAAAAAGGTTTCCACTTAGACCAAAACTAACACAAGGAAGTGTTATGGACAAGAATCAGCAAACCTGATTGGTTCCTGAGGTATTGCATGTCATCTGTGTAAAACAGTGAACTCCTCTATAAACCCTTATATTCACCGCAATGTTACAATTTTGATTTTTTGTTTATTTTTTGTGGCACTTATCTTGTATACGTCAGGATGTTTGCTTTAACACTACACACACCACAGATGCATGGATTACTATAAATGCATTCAACCATTTAACTTTGAGATTTAATGAAATTAGCAGAAAAGTGTGTTGCAAGTCATAATGACAAACAACACAATATCTGAAAGTTTCATCTTGCCGAAAGCCTGGTGTATCATACCGGACCTCAGGGTCTGATTGATAAACAAGTTTAGTTTTTAATCAGTTGTTTCTCACCTATGAGGTTATGAGTTCGAGACTAGCTTATGGTAACCTGTGCAATGATGTACTGAAGTCATTATGGTATGACTTAAAGGGTTACAACGAATGAATCACCCTAACTCTGGCACTGAGAGCAATATTAACCCAAATTGTTCAGTATGTAAAACAATCAGTTATCTATGAATGGGATCAGGTTTCGATAATTGATCAGATGAAAATTTTCACTGCCATATCTAAACAACCTTTACACGCCCTTATTATTGTAGGCTTTAAAGTTTGCTTAACCGAATAATGACTCCCCTGAAAGTTGGGAGTTCGTATTCGACAGGGGGTTGGTTACATAGCGTCACACCAGGTCATACATTTACAGGATTGGAAATCTGAAGAACATAATTGAAGTAAATCTTTTTACAGAGGAATTTTCTTTACATCAAGAAGAGTGAACTTTGTTTTACAGTCATGTAAACACTTCGAAAAACACCCACTTCATGTTTCATTCGTTTTGCCACTTCTTGCAAAATCCTTTGGTGACATTTGAAAAGCTTTCAAAAGTTTTGGTATTCCCTGATTAATCTTCTGGAATGTTACATGGACTTTTAACAACTGCAGTGAGTCTATTTACAGGTCTCATTACAGGTGACATTCAATTCCACTGTCCATATGGTCAAGAATAGTCGTTTATTTCAAGTTTTATGCAAAAAAACTGTTTCTGTATTTAAACTTTGGATTTAAACACAGATGAAAAAAGTAAATACATAAATTTGAAATATTTAGGTCAACTGTACAGAGTTTAATTATTTACAACTTTTATAATGAATTAAAACGCAATGCTGAAATCTATATATTATTTAAATTTGGTTCGAGATTTACAATTTTATTAAAAAAAACTCTTGTGGTTTCAATTTATGTGAATTTAGAACAGTAACTTGACTTCCATGTGGTCACAGCACAATGTCTTTAAATTTGACACTGGGAAAACTTCTTTCAGTTTAAATCCGATAGTGGCTCACTCCTTAAAATATCTAACTAATTTCATGCTAGCTTTCATTAGCTAGGACAGGCTTGTAAGCTAACTCACACATTGGTATATGACTAGTATTACAACTCACAACCACAGCCAAGGGGGGATTTGGTCAAATCTGTAAACCACAAGGCCAGTAAGACCACTTACTGTTAAAACGTCTACGTCAAATGAAACTTACAACGTATACAGTACAAAGACTAGTTAATGCCACACCACTGTCCCACTTTAACGAGTGACCGAATGTCCTAAATACCTCCACCTTACCACCCTGCATAGAGAAATCTAAATTCACAACCAATTCATGCTCATATATCTGTTTACAACCACCCTGAATTGATTAAAGACTATTTCAGTTACACAATAACTTGTCAATGTGTATGATCAATTTTATAATTATCTATGAAGTGGTAAACATATTTTCTGTCACAAAGTATAAATTTTAAAACCATTGAGGGTGGGCGTGAATGGTTACATGGGTGAAAATTGGTTCACAACCACTATAGTACCAAGGCTAGTTTTTTGCCAAGCTCACACCACTGTCCAGTTGTTATGAGTCATTGAAAGACCTGGTTACCTCAAACAAGAGTTTATGTTTCTAGGTGTGTCCATCTATCTCTGTTTATTTGTAATATGGCCACATTAACTAAAAAAGAACTGATCTTCCTGTAATTTTATGTGTGTAGGAGCTGGATAAAGGAAAAAGTTATTAAATCTGTGTTCAGTAACTGGTTCTTGGCTAGAACTACTCCAAAAGTAATGAGTGTATCTTAATGAAACTGTTTATGTGCTTAGGGCCTGGCCAGAAGCAATGATTTTCAATTTATTTTTTATCTCTGGAGCACTATTTCGTTAAATATTTATACTTGATATATTGCACCGATTGGACATATTTCCACTTAGGGCTAATTTTGTAGAAAAATTAATGACAGAGTTTTCACTAATTAACAGACTGTTCACCAAACTTTAGAAATCTTGTCTACAATTGACATTCTACTGCTATATTAGCAACAATGCTTCGGGTACATATTTACCATGTGTTAACCCAGAAACATCAACCAACTGCCTCAATCTCACTCTCCAAGTGAAATAAATTTCTCAATATCTTTGACAAAGGACAGAACTATATTGACATTCAAAGCTTTTTTGATTAAATTGTATTTTACACAAATACCTAACTAGCCATAGTAAAATTAATGTGGGCTTCTTTCCATACATACATAGACACCTGGGCCCGGATTCACGAACAATACTTAGATAAGGTGACCTTAGATCTAAGTACGGGAAGGTTTTTCACTTGACTAAGTTTTTCTTAGAATTGGTATTCACGAAACAATACTTAGATAAGGTTACCTTAGATTTTAAGTAAGGAAAAAACCTCTCCTAACTCTTTAGTTACGGTTGTGTCAGTGAATATGATTGGCCAAGTGGTATGGAAAATTTTGGTCTATACATTGGATTGTTTATGATAATGAACCTCTAGTGGTGGTGGACCAATTCACGCCCGTGTACCAATTCACGCCCACCCCTAAATTTATCCAAAACAAACACAGTTAAACAATAAATTACAAATGTAAATGATTCATTAGATGATTATCTATGATGTGGTAAACATCTTCTCAATGAAAAATAATAAATCTTCAAGAAAATTGAGGGTGGGCGTGAATTGGTACCCGGGCGTGAATTGGTCCACCACCACTACAAAGAATATTAGTCACAGCTTATTAAAGTGAGATTTTTAATTATTTTAGCCGATGAGCTTGGAGAGTAAAATTAATTCCTAGTAAAATTTTTAATCTGTTCATTTCAAGTAGAATCTATGTAGCCATTTGTGGAAATTATTTCTGAAAAATTAGTTAAAACTTCATCTTACTAAAATTTGACTTATACACTAACCACATGGATAAATAAACCTCCCCATCCAAATACAACACTATTATTGCCCAATGTTTACAAACTAAATCATGTAATATTAACATCCTGTCCTCTCAAGGTAGCTTTCAACTTAACTTAAAATTTAAGTATGGGTTTTAAGGTCACCTTAGAGTTAGGAACGTTCGTGAATAAGGTTTCATAATTTCTTACTTGAAATCTAAGTAATACTTAAAATTTAAGTTAGGAATGGTCTAAGTATTGTTCGTGAATCCGGCCCCAGAGTTGGAAATAACTATACTTAATGCATAAAATATCATGCCAACATATCTTCAAAAAGTCATTTTCAATGGGCGATAATACAATTTGTACATGAAACAAGTGTCCTATATTGACACATAATCTACACACAGGTTCAAATACTTTGCTTTGTATGAGTGTTCCAGACTGAATGTTATGTTAGTTCCACCCAGTTAACACATCCCCGTGCTCCAGTCACAGTTTTCAATCCATCTGGCTCATCTACCTTCGGTTCTGGTTGAACCGAATACGGATGTGTTTGGGTGATTCAGTGGAACCCACATTCGGGTATGATGCATTCGGACAGACTCAACACAACTCAAAAAGTAATTTGTGTTTTGGACCGTTTTAACTGTATTAAAATCTATACATTGGGAGGTTTGAAAAGTGTAGGATGGATATACAGTGTGGATTGTTCTGTAAAAATGTGTACTACTAAAATACAGGTAGGCTTACATTGAGAATGCTATTGAGAATACAATGTTTTTAGGTTTTCTCCAATTAGACAGAGAAAAAGTAATGTTTTATACATGTTAACAAGCATTGAGCGCAATAATATATGGTACAATGATAAATCTATAAGGGACTTATTAGTTGAGGAGTAAACATTAAAAAATTGAAATGACAGCATGCATTGTTGAGCCTCAAAATAAAACACAAAACACCAAAATCAGACCAGTGAACTGTTTACTGTTTTTATACTAGTACATGTTTGGTCCTCAAATAATGAGCTAATTTTGTTCTTATGAAAAACACAGGTAACCAAACAGAGATTTCAATTTATTCACTTGGGTCACAAAGTTCTACTTTAATATTATTGAAGATTTCTTCGGGTGATTAGCTTTTGGTAAATTATTTCTGATCGTTGTTTGATCCATGTCTGTTCAGAGGTATTATCAACTTATTAAATGTCAAAAGTGTACATTCCAGCTGAATTTTAAGAGTTAATTTGTTTCTTTCATTTTTATCTATCGTAATTAATTTTATCATACTTTGGTAATGCTTAGTTAATTCTAAAGAAATTAATTATTGTTGAAAATTGATTAAGCTATAGGAGGTTTTAAGCATGTTTTAAGCATTTATCTGACATCATGTAAAAGGGGAAGCATTATGGATATCAAGAGACAATTCATTCTAGAGTTTAGGAACATCTCATGAAAAGCTGTTGTGAAAATGTTTTTGACATATCCGCTGAAAATACTGTCCATTTTCTATATCAGGTAATCACTGAATATTGCAAAGTTCATTTTGGCTTTGTCAAATAAATAAATCAATAATTAGACTTAATAACGTGTACATTCATTATACTACTCAGTAGTTTGTACATGCCACTTAAAATATGTTTCATCAAATCTAAAACTTAGTATCTCTTATCATTTAATAAATGGTGTATTCCACATTAGCTAGAATATACCAGTTACTCGCTTGTATATCTGTGTCCCCTATTAAATGGTACATATGAACTTACCAAGATAAATGTTTGTCTTGTTCTGAATGAAGTTTTGGAAGTTCAGAACTTCTGTACCAGTAGACACGTCTCACAAACAAGTTTACTAAAGCTTAACAGCACCGATAAGGGTGGGGTTTCCCTGCAAGCCAAAGCTCTACCCAATTGCGTAATGTATATAATGTGTGCATATGTATGGTAATATATTTAAATATATGCCCCTTTATGCCTGAAATACTAGTTGAATGATTGTTTTTTTCAATCATGACTTTTTGCGCCCTGCATAGAGTAACATATATTTTTTGGTTCTAAAGTAAACTTGACATACAATATACCTTTATATTTGAATAATCGGGACAGCTAATTCTGGTCTGTTTTGCAAAGTGACAAAAACATAAATAACTAACTGCAGAGAACCAAAATCAATTTATGTATGTCTCCAGAAATGGGGACACTTTTTCTATTTGTTTCTCCAATTTCTATGCTTTTTTGTGCTGATAGCAGTAACTAGTTTCTCAGAAAGGCATTTTTAAAATTCTTAACAAGTAACCAGATATTTTGCAAACTTCTCATTTTTATATGGCAGCCCATATATTATATTGTTGAGAAACACATTGCAAACTGTAACTTGCCACAAAATAATATAAACAGTACATTCAATATCTGGGCCAAGTCACCGATGTAAAAAACATGGTCTTGTAAGCTGTAAATTCATTGGTCAAGAACTAATTTAGGTAGCTGATTTCATGTAGAAATTACATTACCCATTAAACTGTAGTTGGTTATTCCTCTATGAATTGTAACTTTGGCTTCCAATTGATGCATATTTGAGCCAGAGACCCTGAATGTAAATAAGCCAAGTGAAAGTTTTGTGTTAAAGTACTGCTAATTTAGGGAAGCAGCAGAAAAGATCATTGCCCCAAAGTCACTTGTTGAGTGTCTATAATGTATATAAACTACTTATAACAATCTTGAATTACAAATTTACAATTTGTCACACAACAGTCTAACTACAATCACTGCTTATGATATATGACATCAAATACTTGACAATTATGCAGTTCCCTTGTTGCAAATTATTGTAAGACGAAGTCAGTTGTGTGGTCTGGGGTCCCGTTACAACTCCTCACAGCAAAACAGGTATGACATAATGTCAGTTACAAATTAAACACTTTATAAATTATCAATAAAAAGGACAAGTCATAAAAACTAAAAAGAACAGGTCTCACACCTTTCACACCCCTCCCAACCCCTACAAAAGGATATATGGGCAGCATGACTTACATGACTGGTTTTACAGTGAGAAAGGTTGTATCATGTAAATCCTGGGAAATATAGGACATATACCTGCATGGATGGCCTTAAAATCCAATTGATAGATCATGACACAGAAATGAATGTCAAGATTGGGCAGAGGCAGTCAGGACAGATATGGCCACTCGTAAAAATTTTCAAATGTGTTTGAAAAATGAGACAGGCTTTTACTACTAATTTAGTCACCCATTAGTAATCAATGTAAAATCTGGTTGCATGTCCACCAGCATTAAATCCTCCACCATATAAACACAGCATTACCATCATCACATCACTCAATCTCATGACAATGGAGGTGAATTTATAAAAAATGAAACCATTCAGAGGGTTATCTTATACAAATATTCAAACTTATGAAAGATTTTATTGTGTCAGTCAAAAGAATATATATCTCAGTCTGGATATCCCTCTATACAGACAAAATGCGATTTATGGTGGATAATAAATATATGTCTGTGCTGGGTTGGCTTTTAAACATGCATTGAGGGACCATGGTGGCAGAGTGGTAACACTCTCCCCTCCCACCTCTGAGGCCGGGGTTCGGTTCCCGGCACAGCCTCAAGTGGGAAAGCTGGTAGTTGCTTGCCGTTGGTTGGCAGTTTACAGTACAGAACCCTAACGAACTGTATGTACTGGTTTCCTCTGCCCTTCCAACTACCCGTCGTGATATGATCTGTATAGTGTTGAAAGCAACGTAAAACCCCAAATAAATAAATAAATTAAACATGCATTGACAATTTGTGTACTGATAATGGGGGGATTATTTGAAGAGCATCCTCTGGACAACACCAGAATGAGACTGAGTAAAGCAGCTATACCTGCTTACAACTAGAGACAAATACATATACTGTTTGAAGTAGTTAAAACTTTAAAATATAACAATTATGAAACGGGTTTCATGTGTCCTTTAATATAGATAAATATGAAATAAAAAATAACTTCATGTATCTACTTAAAGATTTTCACAAAAGGGTCCAGTATTTACCACACCATACATTTTGGTGATTATTTCAGGCTATATGGTGATAATGCCAGTTCTTTTTTAAGTGCAGAGTTTCAAGTAACGAATACCACATTGTGTGGTTAATTTTGAAATTCCTAATGCAATGCACTGGAAGGCAAGAAGTGGTCGTTTTTTGAGCCTTTTGTCATTTTTTTGTCCATTTTTTTGTCAACGATGTATTTTTTGGGCATATGTCATTTGGCAGACTTGCATAAAACATACATCAAAATAACATTATATAACTGATCTTTACATGGCCTCAATAGAACTGCCTTAAATATTGTATAAAATGTTTCAAGTAGCGGGACAAGTTGGTTATAAAAAGATAGACCTCCCATTTTCATATTTTCATCATTTTATAAATAAATAAATGAGTGTATTGCAAGACATACTTTGGATATAACAGGAAGGCTTCCTGAATGACATATACAAAAACATTAGATATCACCAATAAAGATCACAATATTATATACAGGGGCACCAGTGAATATAAAAACTATCAATGTTTAACTTGAGATTATATCACCAATATTTACAATTACATCAACCACAACACTTGCGTATAAATTTTTGCATAGTGGTTCTCCTTCTTACTTCAAACCGTTCTTGTCTTTTAATAGTTGTCCCTATAGTACTAGGCATAGTCACCCAGATCGTCAATACCTTACAGTTCCTCCTTTCCATTCATCAGTCTTTAAGTCAGCCAAACATTTTGGCCATAGTTTTGCCTTTGATGCTCCTAAGATCTGGAATGACCTCCCTCAAGATGTTCACAGTGCAACATCAGTTGCCTCCTTCAGAAAGAAGCTTAAAACTTACCTGTTTGCAAAAGCCTACCCACCATAGCCTCTCCCGTCACATCTGTGTCTCCTTGGTACGACCTGGCTATGTCCCTTGATTAACGCTAACTGCCTTGCTTTATGTTTAGATGCGCCTTAGAGTCCATCAGTGATGGAGATTAAGTGCTATAAAAGTCCACATTAGATTAGATTAGATTAGATCATGAAGATTTTCAATAAAATATTCGTACTACACACTCATATAATATTGTCATCCCATCTTGTGACATATTTTAGGTATATGTCATTTGAGAAGTTTTCATTACAAATATTACAACTGTATAGCTACTTCCATGTTTTCTGTTTTCAGGCTGGAGAGTATGACAATCAGTCATATGCCCTTCTCATTGAGGCTCTCCCCAACATCATCCATAAAGGTAATCTGATCAACAGCTAATCCCACCATTAGAGAACAATCTTCTGTTATTTTTAAACTTTGTCCTGTCTGCCTTTACCCAAAATCCACCACAACACTCCTTTTACAAATACAACACTATGCAAGCAATTGCTATCAATGTAATTGAGTGAACACTAGTACTTAGTCACTGTTTATCTGTTTAAAGATGAACACATTTTATGAAAAAAATTGTTAGTAAGTAGTGGTGAAAAAAGACTAGATAAAAAATATCTCAAACATTTTATGGTAGTTCAAGCAAAGTGAAAAATGTCAAGCCAGTGCTTTTTGTGATGATAAATGTTCCGCTTAGAAAAAAAACAGCACCCAGTAATATTTAATGCAGCATGCAAAACTGTTTTGCAGAAGGTGCTTAAAAGGAGCTCAAACCAAACATTCTCAAAAGGTGTCTAAGGTTTATAAAGGTGGGATAAATCCTATGGATTTAATTTTCCATACTTCTTCAGCTGAATCGTACAGCTTGACATCCTTCCCATTGATGCCCATGCTTCCACGTGACCTTGACACTTACTACCGTTACCAGGGAAGCCTCACCACTCCTGGTTGCTATGAGTCTGTGACTTGGACTGTCTTCAAGGACACCGTAAGCTTGTCTCACGCCCAGGTAATTATATTTTCCACTTATGTGGCATAATTTTACTATATCACATCCCTTTCAGTGGATGATAACTGGACAAGTTTTATCTGCCAGATGTTGGTTGACTAGTCTGGTCATGTTCACTGAATAATTATTAAATGAATTTCCATTTGAAGCATTTCAAGGTGTGGAACTATAGTTTAGTCATGTTGCTAAAAATCATTCTTTAAGTCAGAATATTCTGCTCCCTGATCAACTGTCATCTGATGTCTGGCAGATGTTGGACTGGATATGCTAAAAACTCGGACCTAAAAACTAAGACCTTGCACAATACAACGTAGGATCAATTTTTCAGGCATTGTTGGTAGGTAATCATCTAGTGAAAGTGCAGGTTAATCTAATGCTGGCTCAGTGTGACCACTGCAAAAGTATTTTGTAAGCCAGTGTGTAAAGTTGTGTTTTATTTTAAAGTACCATAGTGTAGATCATCTTCATTATATTAAGCCCTGTAAAGTCGGTGTAATGGTCAATCCCTGCCCCTCTCTTTTCCTGGAACTTCATATCCTCTCACTAAGGCTCCTCAGTGACCTTGTGGTCAGCAAGTTAGCAAGTCAAGACAAGAAGGCACTCTGATTCTTTGATAGGATACAAAACCATTACTTTAACATTTCATCTTTCTACTCACCCATCTTTGATCTCTGGCAAATGTAAGCATGCTTGCCGTAAATGAATACAATATTATTTAATGTTATCTTGCTGATATCAGTAACAGGTCATATTTCTGTTTGAACTGAACATTATTAAATAGGTGCAAATTAAAATGTAAGGGGAAAGTGTAAATACTTTTGCGTGTTTGAAATATTACTTTGAGAAAATATTATTGGTACTATGCAAAAGTTTTCAAACAATTTTTAGTTGAAAAGGGATGGCTTATTATGCAATGGAAGTGGGGTCTTCAATGTTAAAGGCTAATCTTAAGTGAGATAGTTATGTGTCACTCTCATATTTGTGGTTGTGGATTTGAATCTATCTCTAGACAATATGATAAAAATGTTATTTGCCTGTCTCACTATGATCCTAGCTGTTATTGAAAATGTAAGGCCAGAAAGTGATATTTTTACAATATTAAGCTTAAATATCAAAAAGGAATAGTCATAGTATTAAATGATTAAATTTAGCATACTACCTGAGTTAGATATTCAGTACCATTTGTAAAAATGCAAGTTCCTTAAATGCATATTTTTAGCTTGTATTATGTAAACTAAGGTAAATTTCTTTTCAAACCTTCATGTATCAACAGAAACACAGGTGATTTGTGTAATTTACACATAAAATGTGAAAATTGCTTTACCAATAAAAGATTGAAATATAATTTATACTAGACACAGCAAGCCCAGATTGACATGTGACCAATTATCAAATACCTTACAAATAATAAACTTTATCCCAGCATACTTAATTGGCTGGGCTTTAAATTTATTGCTTAAATTATTACATATCAGTTTTGGGTATATTCCATATTGCTCTGTCAATTAGAAATGGTAAACTTAAAGCACTCGGTATATATATTTTCAGCTAAACCTCCCTACTTTATTCTACCTAGAGTTCTCAAACTTAACATGTGAGTATAGATGGGCCAGAGCTAGAAAACTGTTTGTTTGTGTCCTTGACCTTCAATTTCAAGGTCAATTGCCGTCTCTTTCTGGCTATTGTTTCTCCTGAAACTCTCTAATGTCCCTTACTATTACTCTTGGAGGTTAGGAATATTGAAAAACTACAGAAAAAAGAAACAGCTGCATATCTTTGGAAATATTAGATGTGAACTGTGAATTTTCCTTCAAGGCCAAGTGAGGTCAGCAACCCCAAAAATCATTCTATCTGTTATTGGTCCAAAATTCTTGGGATGCATTGGCTGAAAACTTACTGTCTTTGTATTTTTTTTTTGTTTTAAGCTTCAGATATTCCGCACTCTGATGGAGAATGCACACGGGGAGGATGACATGCCCATGGTAAACAACTACCGTCCAGTCCAGCCCATGAATGGACGACCTTTGTGGGTTTCAAGGATGTCTGTCAAGTCTCCCACTGCAGCTGGAAATGTTGCTTTTGGCAACATGGGACTTGTACTTGGAATTCTTGCCCTCATGTTTTTCAGCTGGTAAAATGATTGGTTTTCAGCACTTCTCTTACATGTGTGACCAGAAGTGTATTGGTTCACATAAGTAACATTAGACTTCAAGGTTGTTTAACTTTTGTTTCAAGTTTTTAAATGATTACTTTTTTGTTCTTGTGCTTGTAAATATAACCCATTCATAAATTTAATAAAAAGGCTATAATTACAATTTCGCTTTGTATATCTATTTTTGCGTGATTGTAAAGATGGGATTGTTTCCTGTTTGGTATTCTTTCAAAATGGTGAAGTGAAAGTGATGTAAAAGTTGTAATGGTGATCTAAACTGTTGTAATGTTTGGGATACAAAGTTGTAATAATTGGATAAAAAGTTTTTGATGATATGATAAAAATTCATAATGATGAGACAAAAAGTTGTAATTTTAAGATCAAAGATTTATGATTAACTGAAAAGTTGTAATCATGGGATAAAAATGTTTAATGAATGATTACGATAAAAAGCTATCAAAAATTCATAATAATGAGATAAAAAGTTACACTTATGAGAATCTATTTTTCTGTAATGTAAATACAACTTCTTTGTTATTATGTAGCATACCTTATAGGTACAAGTTAGGATTTCACAATTCAGAATTAGAATCTCAAAATTACAAATTAGTATCTCACTAATGCAAAGTATAACCTCACAATTACGACCTAGAATATTATAATTATGAATTAAGGTCTCTGAATTATGAATCAGTATCTCATAATTGCGATCATGGGTTTTATAACTGGATTAATATTTTTGTTGTTACAACTAAGAAAACATTTCAAACCCGGTATAAGGTACTCAACATTTCTCACTTTCTCAAATTTTTACTTTTTGATGTCCAAAATTTTCACATTTTATTAAATTTGCATATATTGTCATAAACAGGTATAAACCTGAGAAATTATTAAATATTTAAAATGTCATTTGGAAAAAAGTTTCACAACTCTCCAAGTAACTTTCATAAATTCTTTGTGAAATTTCTGAATACTTGACCTTAATTTCTTACTTGTAGTTTAGTTGTTGTTTTTTGTGTGTGTCGACATTTTTAGCAATTTTAATGATGGGGAAAATATTTCCAATAATGAAACAAAAGATTATGATGAACTGTAAAGTTGTGATACTCCGATAAGACTTGATATAAATTTAGTTTCTCAAGAAATTTACAGAAATTTAAAAAGCCATTATGCATAAATTTCAATATTACATATCATACAAAATTAGCTTAATCGAATTCCGTGAGAAAATATATACCAATTGAGTACTTGGCCTTATTATCCTATTTGTGCCTTACTTGTATGTATTTTGTGTATGTCCATGTTTTTACATCATTATGTATATAGGTTATAATATCAAAAGACTTTTCCACAGCTGAGTAATATATCATAGCATGAATACATATTTAAATGCATTATTTTTAATTTTATTAATTTTATGCAATAAAATATTCCTTATCAATTGTAATCATGGGACAAATAATTGTAATAATGAGACAAAAGATTGTGATTAACTGGGATAAAAATTCTTTTGGACGTATTCTTACAAATGGGTATGTGTGCAAGGAAATTATAGAAATTTGACATATCTTTAGGCTTAAATGTTCCCCATCAGTCATCACTAAATTACTTCAACTCGTTGTAAAAATATTTGTCAATTGACTACAATTGACATGCATATATTTTGTCTGTAGACATTCTTATTTGTGATAATGTATATGGGTAACAAAAGACTTTTGTACAGCTGACTGATATATCATAGCATTAATATTTTTTAAAAAACTACTGTGTATTTTTTAATTTAGTTATTTCATCTAATAAAATTTTTTCAACAATTTTGTCTGATTAATGATATCAGATTTATCCTATGTATATTGTTTAATTTGGTCAAGCAATTACAAAATGATTGGTTTAACACTGGTTATAGTGCATCTTATTGTGAAAAAAGTTTCCAAAAGGGTGTTTAATACATTATTATCCACATCTTATATTTGACCTTCATTAATTGATATACATACTTGATTATATTTTTTGTATTCTCTTGCAACCTTAACCATGGGTAATATACAGATGCACAATGCAATGATAATTGCTGTGTTACAGATGCATAAATAGTCCAAGAGCTAGGTAAGATATTTAGAGATTTATTTTTCTTGGGAGTGCCAAAAGGTCTGAGGGTTGTTTTTTATGTAAAATTGACTCAGGAATCTGAAAATCTATTTCTTATAATCATACAGTAGACCTAAGATATGAAATTTTACTTCAAAGTTAGGGACCCTCATAGTGAAAAGGGTCAATTACTGGGACTGAAAGTGTGCAGGGGTACCAAGTGTTATCTGCTCCTATACCAATCTTAAATATAAAACATAGAAATACTATACATACCACCAGGAAGTGCAGGCATTGAGCTTTACTTTTATATGAAATATCGCTCTCTGAACAGCATATAAGCTGAATAAACTATAATTCTATACCAGTTTTGATACCAAAATCATTAATATTTCAGATAGAAATTTGATTTCTCATTCAAAACTCTATCTAAAGCACTTACATCTTCATGAACGCTGGATATAAAACTTGTCTTTAAAATGAGGGAGCTGTGTACTTTAATTTGATATGTTTGCTGTGTTTGTACCTCAAACAGAAAATAGTTTAAATGTTTTGTTTTTATGAGTACACCCATATCAGTTTGACTGTATAAGACCAATATTTTGCACACTACAATAATATATTAAACATAATACTCTTAGATAGCCTAACAATTAGAGATTTACAAATAAGTAGAAAATTTAGATAAAGGTAAATTAAATTTTTAATAGTTAATATCTTACTTAACAGACAACCACCATTGGTCCTGGCAGCTGGTCCCACCAAACATCAGAAAAGATGGTCTCCTCCAGCACGATTGGTAATGCCCTCATCACTTGCTACAACGCTGATGCTCCCTGTACCCACTAGGTGGCAATGCTATCACATCCTCTTTTTCAGTTTTAAAAACTCTACCCGAAGGTCCCCAATAAGGTAAGAAAGCGGGTATGTTAGGGTGGGAGTCCCCCATCACTTAGATAAGATATTAACAAATAAAAATTTAATTTTCCTCTTGCGTTTTCTATTCTATTGCCAACTACTGCCAGAATGACTACCCAGGGGATGGAGGGTAGCTGACTGGGGGACTGAAAAAGCACTCTAAGAGCAAGTTAATCCCATTATAGGGTCCCAAGGTCTTACTGGTTATACCGGTTACTGGACAGGGTAACCCACCTCTTCTTTTACTCCCCTGATATTGCAGAGGAAGAGAAAGGTTTATGTACCTGAGTATTCCAAGAAGAAAGAGCCAGGAAGGTTAAAGAATCCATCATCCCACACCCCATGTGCCAGGATAAGGGATTCAATCAAGTGGTTGGAAACAATGAAGACACCAAACTACCCCAAAATACCCCAATTACAAGTATATGTCCAAGATTGGTCCAGAATGATACAGCTCAGAATCAGCCCAAACCATATCCTTAAGTAAAACCGAGTGAAGGTGTTATGCGACTTCCAGGCACAGGCTCCAAGAATCTGATCCAAGAAAACTCCTCCTTTGACAGCCTTTGAAGTGGCAAAGGCTCTAACATCATCGGCTGAGACCAAGTGATTCTTGGTCAAACAGCTGGTAACACAGAATCTTTTTTGCTCGATCAAAGAAGAAATACTGTCAAGAGAGATATCCCTATTGAAATTATTCTTGAAGGAGACAAAATACCAGCTTCATGTTAGCCCTGAGATCTTCAGTTTTGTTCTGGGGCCGGTTTCACAAAGCATACTTTGTTGTTTCCTTCCTTAAGTAAAGGAAGGTGGATTTCTAACCTTTCACGAGGCTTCCATTAAATCCTATTTCACAAAGCCTCCTTTACTCCACCTTACCAAAGATTTTCCCTAAAACAAAAGAAGGGAGATTCCCTGTATAACCACATTGCTTGGAATTTCCCCTCCATTACTTAAATAACCTTCACACAAATTTATTTTAAATATTAGGAGAGTAAATTGCATTTTAGAATTTTAACTATTTTAAACTTGGCACATTAGCTGCATTTTAATTTTAAGATGCATTATTTGCATTTTTATTTCTTTTAGGAGTTCTTTCCAAAACCTTTTAACACATCCAATGGTTTTCTTTTACTGTTAGTACATGTGTACTTGTGCACTGGTTTTGTAACTAGTACTTTTGCAATGTCCTTATTGTAAAACTGTTAAAGATCAGTAAAGTCAGTAAATCTATATTTTTCTGTATTTAATAAATTTTGTAAAATGCATATTGGTTGTGAGTATATTTTGCAAATTAATACAGTAGGTAACATGACAATTTAAGGGAGAGGCCCTTTATATTCAAGGAAACTCCATGAATATGTTTCTAACTTCAAAAGTTTGAACATCAATTTTTCAAGAATTAAACAACCAAATTTGATGAAATGAACAGCAAAACATTGTTTGTGGATGTAGGTTTGACAACAATGTTTCACGTTCTATATATTTAGGTGGATTCACCTTAAAGGAAACCTCCATAAAATCTAAGGTGTCTCTTGAGCTTCCTGAAAATTTAAGGGTGATTCCTTAAACTGAGGCCTCTATTTTCCAAAGGAGGTTTGGTGAAACTAAGCTTCACAAAAAGAAGGGGAAATCCTTGGATTTATGAAGACCCCTACTTAAAGGAGGCTAAGTGAAACTGGCCCAGGTAGCAGCATAAAGCCTGAAATGGACAAAGTGACCTATTCTCCAAAAATATCTAAGAGTGAGGTCTAAGGCCTGGGTCACCACCGTGGCCACACTCTACCAGGCCGTGTTCCCAGCTGGTTCTTAGAAAGCTTGGGAAAGGATACAAGGAGAACTTTGACTAGTCTGATTGATGTCAAATGTTCCTGTTGAGCCAGGTAATTCATTTTTGCACTTGCCCGAACCCAGGGCTAGCAGGAAAACGGTCTTGAAGGTAAGATACATCTGAACCCAGATCTCATTCCCCTTCTTTGTTTATGTAAGCCACCACAGACTATAATGTTGTCGGTGGCCACAAGGACAACTTGTCCTTTGCACAAAGGCTCAAATTCCTTGAGGGCAAAAGGACCACTTTTAGCACCAGGACATTTATGTGCTTATGATACAAGGCCATTAAGGCCTGGGTGTCCAAATAACTCTCCTTTGCACCCTGATCAACCAGTCATCTAGGTACTGGTGGATCCTTATATTCCATGAGCTTGACCTCTTTGACCACTATGTTGAATTCCATTGCAGCTACAGATAGGCCAAATATAAGAGCCCGAAAGTGGTAACTTTTGTTCTAATAATGGAATCTGAGATACTTTCATCTGGGATGGGAAAGTAGGCATCACTGAAATCTAGTTAAGTGACTCACTCTCTTTTTTAAAGTTACAGCCTGATTGATTCTGGGGTTTCCAGGGTGAAAGTTTTGATCTTTATGAACTGATTTAAGGTACTGAGGTCTAAGATGGGTCACCACTTTTAGTAGGGTTTGGGAACAAGAAACAGTTAGTTGTAGAATGCCAGAGAGGACTGGATTTTGACCTTTTCCACTGTTTGTTTTTAGAGGAGGGAATGCAATGCCTCCATCAGGTAACTGTTTTTGAGGGGATTGACATGTCAACTCCTTATTAGATTTTCCCTAGTGAGAGGAGGTTTGATCTTTAATTTTAGGCTATATCCTTCTTTCGGTATCAAAGCAACCCTTGGCTCCAACCCTTTGATGCCAAGACCTACCAATCAGGTGTAGGAAGCATATATGAAAGGCAGTCCTCTCTTCCCAACACACAGGGGTCATTAACGGACCACTTATCATGGCAATGAGCACATTTTATGAGTGTCATAACTCGCCATTATGTGCCCACACACTCCTTTCTTCTGTCCAGGTGAGGTCCCGATATACATAAAATATAATGACACACAAATCCACACAACCAAGCCCTTAAAATAGTCACAAGATTATAATTTTTTTTATTATTTTTAAGTCAGGCCAAGAACCTTATCAGTTTTTTTGTGACAGGTAGTTGGAAACCATTACATAGAGGCCCAAGGAAACCATTACATAGAGGTGGTCAAGGTTTGTTGAGCTTGAGAAGTTCATATCCTTTAGGTGCCAAACAAAAAAGAGAATACGATGTCATAGCCACCTAGCAAGTACAGGAAGCATCAGCCCTCTAAGCAAGTGATGAGGGCAATGGCCCTATGCCCAGAGAAGAATCAGAATATCAGTTTCTGATGTTTGGTGGGACTGGGTCACATCAAACCAATGTCAATAGTCTGTTAGGTATGATATTAATTAATGACAATTTAATTTACCTATGCCTACATTTTCTACTTATTTGTAAATCTCTAATTGTTAGGGTATCTAAAAGTATTATGTTTAATATAGTCTTGTAGTGTGCAAAATGTTGGTCTCATTGAGTCAAAATGATATGGGTGTACTCATAAAAACAAAACATTTAAACTATTTTCTGTTTAAGATACAAACACAGCAAACATATCAAATTAAAGCATTCGTGAAGATGTTACTGCTTCAGATAAAATTCTGATTGAGAAATTAAAATTTCTATCTGAAATATTAATGATTTTGGTATCAAAACAGGTATAGAATAATAGTTTATTCAGCTTATATGCTACTCAGCCAGTGATATTCCATATGAAAGTAAAGTTCAATGCCTGCACTTCCTGGTGGCATGTATAGTATTTCTATGTTTTATATTTAAGATTGGTATAGGAACAGATAACACTTTGTACCCATGCACACTTTCGTTCTCAAAAATTAACCCTTTTCGCTATGGGGGTCCCTAACTTTGAAGTAAAATTTTATGCCTTAGGTCTACCTCTATGATTATAAAAAATAGATTTTCAGATTCCTGAGTTAATTTCACATAAGAAACAACCTTCAGACAAAAATAAATCTTACCTAGCTCTTGGACTAAAACAATTGCCATTTAAAAATTTTCAAATTTATGTAAGTTACAAATATATAATAACAATCACTAGAACTGTATTGTACAGAGATTCTGCTCCTACTTTTGCTTTGAAATCTGTGCAAATGTAGTGGAAGAATCTAAACCATTTTTTATTCAATGGAGCATGTATTTTTCCACAAATGAGTAGTTTTCATTTTTGATAGATTTGGATTTACTTAGTTTTTATTACAATATAAGTGCAAAGAAAAACAAATTCATTTTCAACAGATCACACCACATAAAAATTCCAATTCTATTAATATAATGTAGTCTGTATGAAAGCACATTTTGAATTCCTTAAAACAAAAATTTAAGAAAATCACAAAAATTATAGTGAGCCCTTAATGTCGTGTTACAAAGGTTACCAGTTATATTGTTGCCATCTATGACCCCCCTCCCCCACCCCTCCCTCAGTTTCTGACAAATTTGTGACCTTCTACATACTTTAAAGCTTTACAAGAACAGATTTTAAGTCTGCAGTTTCTGAAAGGTGGGTAAAAGCATTAATCATTAAAGTACCACCTCACATTAATATTATAAAAATATGAACCTCACACAAAATTCTGTTTTGCATGTTAAATAAGTTACAGGTCTTACTTGGCACCCAGTGAATTTACTTGAAAAGCTACTTTACGTCTCAGATTCCTGGGATACATATCTCGATCACTAGGCAAACAGTGTAAGAGAATATGAAATTTTGGCATTCTATATTGCTGCTTACCAAAGTTCAGTGTTAGGTGTTTTACATACTGTTCAACAGTCGGGGTAATATTGAAAAAGGCCTCAGCAATGCGACTGGTAGAAGTTAAACACAGAGGTGTCAGCCTAAGTTAAGATGCCAAACCTAAAAACACACTAGGCCACTAGGGACCTATATATACTTTATTACTGCAACAAGCTGAGTTAACTGTATGTTCAATGTGTATTACTACAAAGTCGGTCATACAAATGATAAAGTTTACAGTTTATAAAGTATCAGGTGTGGACATTTAATTGAGATATACTTGGTTCAACTACTTGAAGTGGTTCCATATTCGCCTTTTCTTTCTGCTCGTACTTATGAAGTTGAATATTTGTATCCAGGCAGAATGAAACCTTGATAAAGTAACAATGGGACTGATAAAGAGACACTATAATAAACATCTTTAATCATTGCTCTGCTTTGTGAAAGAAATAATGGGACTGATAAAGTGATGCAATAATGTACTCTCTTAATCACTGTTCAATTTGAGATTACAGATGTGATAAAGTGATGTTCTTGGATATAACCACATGCAGAGTCTTTCTCACTCTCTTTTATCAGCTTTATTAGCTATGACTTTGTGTAGGATAGACTGACTGTCAACAGTAGACACCTTGATGTAAGTAATAATATCAATATGCTATAAGAACAATATGCAATGAAAGATTAAAATGTGATAAAGCTAGGTGTTACCTGAAGAATATTGTACAATGAATATGAATGTCAAGTGATGACAAAAGAACTCCAGAATACTTCCTGTCTTTCAATGTGCAACCTAAACTGACCAACCATCTAGTATCCTAATAAAAAATGCGAGGCGATCAATATCGCCAACCCAAAATCTCTCACAAACTTTCTCCCAGCAATACACATGTTACTAGTCTGAAATATGACTGTTTCTTCAGTTTCTGACCTGGTTTTGATCACATTTCTGCTGGGAGGGTAAAAACATAAGATTGCATTTCACACTACAATTTCTTAACTATTGCCAGCCTGATGTCTTCTTTTACACAAATTTATCAACAATACACAAATAAATTTTTACATTCAGGTTAACTTATCTAACTCCTACCAGACATGAGAGTAATGTTCACATCAAGGTGCCCAAACTAGTATTCTCTCATCATTGGTCATGTTCAAATCGAAGCTATACCTCTTCAGTAAAGCTTACCCTTTGGAGCCTATCTAATCTGCCTGTGTCAGTCTAGCTTCAGCACCTCAGAATCTGCTATATGTAAATTAAGCTATACAAATAACTTATTACGTAACACTAACTTTAGCTTTATGCCTGAGTAACACAGGACTAATGCCAGATGTAATTATATGCTCTATTAATCAGTAATATAATGTACATTTTATTTTCAAATCTAAGTGGTGTAAATAACAAAGTCTTACAAACTAAATAACAAAACACACTCAAACAAAGCTTATCATGACATTTTTTTTGGTGTTTGGTTCCTGTTATATTGATCTTAAAACCATTTACATTTGAAAAATTTTGAAGACCATTTATCTCTATGACCGTTTATCAAAGTAATAACGGAAAGTAAGAATGGATAAAAAGTAAAGCAAATTTGGTGTTTATCATATTCTATTCTATTCTGTACTTTTATGGTACCTTAGAGTCTGCTCCAGGCAGACTCTAAGGTATAACACCAAAATGTAATGCAAAAAATCATCCAGCCATAGCTGTTGCCAAGTCCAGTATGACGGATACGTCGGGTAGAAAGTATGTTAAGTTGGGAATGTCCTTTTGAAGAGATACAATTTTAACCTTTTTCTAAAACAGGCGAGCATTGAGGCAGAATGGACCTCATCAGGCAAATCATGCCAAACCATGGGAGCCTCAAAAGCAAAGCTGTAGCCAAAGTGAATACACTGAAGTTTGCAGTTTGCACATGTTGAACCTGAAGAGAGAGTTGGAGTAATCAAGGCAACTACTCACCTAGGCATTAGTACTACTACTAACCTGCCTTAGATGATGAATTTTAATGAAGCAAATACATATTGCCGACATGATCAGCAAAGGATAAATTAGCTTCAAATCTGACACCAGGGTTCAAGTGTTTTCATATGGTAAGTATATACTTTTTTCTTCATAAAAATGTATTTTACATTTAAAAATATGAAATTTTATTTCATAAAAATGTAATATACTCTACCATATGAAAACACTTGGAAGGATGGTGGGAAAAAGACGGACTGAGGAAAACCACCCTTAGGTTTAATTGCATAAAGAGGATACTTGCTGGTGCAATTGAACCCAAAACCTCTGTGCTGAAGAAATAACTCTACTGAGTTAAATGAGTAGAATTAACCACTGCAAGAACTTCAGCACTGCTGTCTAAACCCTATTAGGTCAGCTCAAAGGAGAGGGCATAAATATGCCACTGTGCTCAGAATAGGAACATGCCAAGAGGCACTAAGAAGCACGGTTCTGAAAATAGAGATGAAGAACAGAATCCCTAAAAGGGAAATGCCACCCCCCTTTTTCTGAAACTGAAAAGTCTCAGAATGACTTAAATTGAGGAATTTAAGTAGAAGAGGGAGAATGGGCTGAGTGGAAACAAAAGTCCACTACACTTAAAAAATCCTAGAGTTTCTTAAGAAAAACATCTCTGAAGGAAAATAAGTGAAGTCCAAGAATTCCGAGAGGAATCCCCCATGATGTGAAGCAGTGGGAAACCCCCGAAGAGACCAGAATGAAACCTGGGGGAAAACATCATGGGCCTTCACATGTGGAACAGAGTTAGAGAGAATAAAGGATAAAATGTTATCCAAAAAGATATTGTCTGAGCAGCAATATCACCCTCTTTGAACTTCAGAAGAAAGACCAAGAAGAAATCCTCCTAAGAAAGTCAGAATAGCTAGATAGGTAGTATCTTAGGAATCTGACTGTAGGAAAGGAGAGGTCCTCTAAGTCATCCTGACCAAATACAAAAAGTCAAAGCAGGAAAAGCCTTCTGAGGATAACTAGCTTAAGCCAGGAAAGTAAGATCTGACTTAAGGATGACTTAGGCCATCCCTAGAGAGTGAGAAAAAACCTTTAAATGAAGGAATCAGAATCACTCCTTCTACTTCCCAAAGAAAGGGAGTAAGAAAGACTGTCTAATATGTGAAAAACTTGGCTCAGCAAGTAAACAGGGTTCACGAGGAGCCTTGGTAAGAGCCTGCAGAACCAAGGTTTAAGTACCAAAAGGGAGGTGATGACTACCCTTATTATGGACTTAAAGAAGCTCTAAAAGAAACTTCCAAGCTCCCTATAAGAACCCAACTCCAAGTAGTACCTGGAGAGAGCTGACCTGTATCCCTATTGTCTGAAAAATAATTCCTTAAAATGAACAAACAGCAATAAATGGGACAGTTAAAGCATGGCAGAGTGGCCATGTTTCTCACAAGTTTTTGAAGCAGTTCCACATTGCTTCATAGCCAGTTATGGAGAATAAAAATCCTCCAAGACCCCTCCTGTAAAAATTCTTCTTAAAGGAGACTTCAGCCAGAAAGCTTGAAGAAAGGAACTCCATAAAATTAATAACAAAACTCTAGATGAGATTATTATAGAAGAATAAGAGGAAGAGCCAATGGCTTTCTTAAAGGAGATCTTGAGGCCAAAAACGTGGCACTTGCCAAGGAAGGCTACAAGAAGAATGGTACAGCTCTGAAAGTTGATTAACTTCCTGGCCATAGAGGACAAAGAGCTGAAGGAGGGAAGGAGTAAAACAAGTACTCCGGACCAAAGCACTCCAGGGCATCTGTTGCCACAGCCTAAGGATCTAGCACAAGGGGCACATGCAAGAGCAGCTTGTGATTGAATCACATGGCAAAAGAGATCTAAATCAGATGAGAAGTCTGAGACTTTATATGAAAGGTGAGATAAGACCTCCAGAGATGGTCTGCCTAGGATTCATGCCCCTGGAACATGAGAAGGTGGAAGAACAGACTAGTTCTTGTAAAAATAGTGACAAAAGGTGCCAAAATAGATACACATGTCCCAAGAGTGGAAGCTCTCTTGATATAAAAAAGAAAGCACAGACAACAGTGTTACCTGAAACTATCTGAAGTGTCCCTTTTAGAAAGGACAAGTGAGGAACAAATATCTTGAGAACAAGACATCTGTGTTGTTTGTGGGCTGAAAGGATGATCCTTTGATGAAAGGATAATACAGGAACAAATGTCTGAGCAAAAAGGACAGCTATGAACTCTAGAACTGATGAACAGATTGGACTGCTACATCAAAGATGGACCTTAGGTGGTCAAAAGAGCACAAAGAACTCCCAAACCCTGAAGTAAAACATCTGTGAAAGTAGATGTAAAAACTAGGGAATTAAAGGGAAGTATGCAAAGACATTGTTCCCAGGATAGTACCATCTTAAATTAACCTTCATAGAAAGATCAAAGAATGGGCAATCCAGAGCACCTTTGAGAAGGAAAATCAAAGTGTCCTGAGATGACACTGAAGAAGTGTCATGTGCACGCGACCTTGAAGAAGTACGTTCCAAGTGGAAGCCAAGAGAAATAAAGGTGCCCAGTTGGAGAGGTAATTTAAAGGTGTTCCAAGGCAGAGAAAGGATGAGCTGCTGAATAGACAGAACCTTCTCCCTGAGAGGAACACCTTTAGACAGGCTAAGAACCTGACCCAGGAAGGAGACCTGTTGTAGTAACAGATCTAAATACTTCCTGCTAAAAACACTCCAAGTTGAATGTCAACTCTAAGAGAGTTGCAAATGAGCCTCGACAACTATTGGCTGTAATGAGCCTATATGTAGTCACATGTGCAATGAGATGCCCAACCTCAAAGCCAACTTTCCTTACTTCCTTGACTAAGGAAGTAAATCCTGAAAGGCTAGTGGCTAGGCCCTAAGGCATTGCAACAAAGTGGTACACCATGCCCAAAGCAAAACTCTGAGGAAGAGTGAAACAAAGAAGCCAAAGGAGAGAAAGGAGGTATATTGAGGAAGAGAAGTGGTCCACTGGCCAATTGAGAAAATGATCAACTGATAAGTTGCATCCTGATAGTCTGGAGAACCAGGAAAAGAAATAAATCTAATGGTTGGTTTCCAGTATATCTTTGTCAAGGATAATGCCCTGAAAAAACAAATCAGGAAAACAAGAGCTCAAGATACTTGAACTGCCCATGTGAACAGCCAGTGTGAGACTGAATGACAAAGAACAGCATTCTTCTGTGGAGAAGAGCTGAAGAAGAAATCAGGAAAGTGGAATCTGAGAGACCACTGGAATGTGAACCAAGTTCCAGTATGCTGGAAAAAGAAAGGCTGCACATAAACATTTCAAATAGAAATGGAAGAAATCAGTTGACCTCCTACTGGTAAGTGGAGGGATCTGGGAGCAAGAGTGAAAAGTTGCAAAATACAAATCCACTCTTATCTCCTGAAGGACATCAACAAAGAGGTGGAGGCTGAGCCTCTGCCTCTGGAAGGCATTCCACCATCAGAATGTTGGAACCTGGAAAGGAACCACATCCCTAAAGCACTAAGTTAGAGGGAAGACTCCCTAGTTGGGAGGAGAAAGGTCTTTTATTGGCCCAAATTACCCTACCAAGAGACTAGGCACAAGAGAGGGAAATGGATAAAGAAATCTCTCAAAAAAAGTCCAAAGATAGCTGAAAAAGGCCATAGATCAACCAGCTAAAATAAAGCTGGAAGATACACTGAAAAGATGTCCAAAGCATGGTGGATGAAAAAACCACTAAGAAGTATTGCCTGGTCAATCAACTTGAATTAGTGATCAACAAAACAGGACTGAAGGAAAAAGTCCCAAAGTACTAAGGACATGAAGGTCCATCCCAGATCTCCCCTAATAGCAGAGGACCTCTGCCTAGGGAAGAGAAGGTCTTAAGAACCCCACCAGGCTAGATCCCAGATCCAGAAACCTGAGAAAGTCAACCCACAAAAACCCTCTGAAGAGGGTTTGTACCTGGCAAAACTAAGTTTTGGAGAGTAAATTTGGGTAATTACCCAACCTATAAAACTTAGAATGAGAAGATCCCAAAATGAATGAGTGACAGAAAGTAAGTATCTGGCCTCACGAAGGAACTTATAAGCCTGGAAAAAGTGGATGACTAAGAAAGAAATAAGACTGATCAAAGAGCAGTCAAATTATTTCCTAATTCTGTTGGACGAAGGACGAAACATCTTAGCTGTTGAAACTCTCCATAGTTCGAGGCACGAGGGAATACAAAAACTTTGAGATTTTATACACTTCTGCATTAATTTTAATGCAAAAAAACTTTGCAGAAGCTCTGTGAAAAACTTTCTAATGATTTATAGAACATGTTTGCAGCTTACAAAATTGATGAAAAGTTTATGAAAAATTGTCCTTGTTTACACATTTATAATGTAAATATTTGCTGTAATGGGTAGCAGGGGGAAAGTTCAAAGTTGGAGATTTACAGATCCTCAGCATGTCAATTGTGGGAGTAGAATCCACACACATGTGACAGCCTGTGATGAGATGCCAAATCTGCTAACCCACTAGGCCACTGGGGACCTTGGATGTCAGGGAATACAAAACAAATTCACTGGTCTGTATGTCCTGCTGTAAAGGACAAACATGGGGTTTGGTGGATAGCAAAATGTTTAGCACCCTTCCAGTAACTTTTTTCAAAAGCAGATTCCTTCGACCATAATACCAAATTGAAAAAAAAACATGTCGGAATTCTAATCCAAATAGTATTTTTATAATGCTTAATCTCTATCTTGATAACACATTATTGGCGCATAATCCAGGAAAGCAAATAATCTAGAATCATTTAACTAGACATAGCAGGTATCAGTGCCACTGAGAATGATTCAAGAGAAACCAGAAATTAGGGTGGGTATGCTTTTGCGAAGAGATAGGTTTTCAATGTTTTTTTTTGTTTGAACTGGCTGAACGTACATTATCAGACAGACCATTCCAAATCTTGGGCGCATCGTATTTAAACCTGAGGCATAATTGCTTCGTAGGCTTATATACTGAGGAGGCAATGTGTGTGACCTCAAGAACCACACCATCAGTTTTACTTCCATGTGTATTGTATACACTAGGCCTAGGTTTACGAAGAGGTTCACAATATATAGGATTACCACTTTGAAGGAACTTATAAACCAGTAATGCAGCCTTAAATGGCAGCTAATGGAGACTTTCACACATAAATGATGTGTGAATACTTGGTGGTAATGATAGGTAATGACTGGCTTACAGTATTTGAGCTATATGCATGTGATAATTATTCTAAAATAATAAAAAGACAACATTTCTAAAAAACTATTTATTACGTGATAAAATTAAACAAAAAATGCACAGTAGCTATTAAAATATGCTAATGCTTTTTGATATCGTTAGCTTTCGAAAAGTCTTTTGATATTATCATCCATGTACATCATCACATAAAAACATGTCAAGATAAAGTATATATGCAAGTAAGGCACAAATAAGAAATAAAGTTAAATACTTTAATGCTAGAAATTTTCACAATGAATTCATTAAAGCTACCTGAATGAATTATGGTGGTTAAAATTAATTCCAATGAAAATTTATCCTCTATGAATTTCTCAGGAAGATAAATAAGCTCATACAAATTTATTAACATTTGAAAGTTTGTGAAATCGTGTTCAAGCTTAAATGCCCATACACTGTTCAGATAAGAGTTTACTTAAAACTCAAAAGTTTATCCAAGGTAAAAGTTCCAGATTCACCTGCTTTTCAACAAACCTGCCATATCAGGACACATTTCTCTGTACAGTCACATCTCATTATGTTATAGCCTAGAGTCTGATCCCACCAGGGGTGAAAGTCAAGTCACATAATATCAGCATACTTTTCTAGAGCTTAATCTATGAAATGACAAGGAGTACAAACAGGAACCAGAGAACCTGGGAAAAAAACAATGGATTTCATCCTTACCAAAAAAGTCAGTTTTAAGCATTTGAGCAATAAACTGCTTACCCGTTAAATAGCACCATGGTGTAGAAGGGTATTTTACTGATTACACAAACAGTTCGTTCTTATAAAGAACAAGAAACATCAAGATGTAAACAGATAATATATTTGTTTCACAATGTCTTGTGTTACCATACCCGTAAAATTGTATGAAAGAGTTGTAAAATATCATGGATTATTTCTGTGGTTTAACATGTACGCCTGTAAACCTTGTCCATTTCAATCATATGATTATCTCAGTTCACAACTCCAAAGTATATATTACCACACCTAACAACTATGAAAAAGTAAAGAAAATGTAGGCTTTTGATATTTATGTTTAAAAGCTTGCTGATCTGTAAATACAAATGTTAGTCCAATTATAAACCCTTCAAGGTAATCATCAGAGACCAAGTCACAATTCAGAGACATTATGATATACTAATCTTTAAATACTAGATCAATAGTTTTGAGAAACTGATTTCATATTGTGATTTGTAATGGGAAACTACCTATTTGCAATTATGAGATAGTAATTTGTAATTGCTAGATACTTGCTCGAACTTTTATTATTTTATAATTACAATTAAGACATAATTACAAGACGTGAATAAGACAAGAAGTGTAATTTTCATTATTACAAATTTTTGTCTCATGATCACAAAATGTAATGAAACCATTCAAACTGTTTTCACATTAATATTTATTTTAAGCTGATTATTATAATTTTTAAATTTTTTTGCTGCATAAATTTAAAAGAACACCGAAACAAGAAACAATCTCATCATTACGACCATTGAAATATAGAAATATAAAGGCAAAATTGCTATTATGGCATTATAATGAAATTTATGAAGCAATTCTATTTATCTGTAGAAAAAATTGACTAAATAGAAAAAATAATAGTACTTTAAAAACTAGGAACAAAAGCTAAACCACTTTTCAGTTGAAAACGACTTATGTTCACTAAAATACACTTTTGATCACACATGTAAGGAGAGTCCCGAAAACACAACCATTTTACAAGCTGAAAAACATGAGGGCAAGAATTCCAAGTACAAGTCCCATGTTGCCAAAGGCAACATTTCCAGCTGCAGTGGGAGGCCTGACAGACATCCTTGAAACCCATAAAGGTCGTCCATTCATGGGCTGGACTGGACGGTAGTTGTTTACCATAGGCATGTCATCCTCTCCGTGTGCACTCTCCATCAGAGTGCGGAACATCTGAAGCTAGAAAACAAAAAAATACAGAAACAGTAAGTATACAGCCTAAACACTCCAAAACTTGAACCAATAACAACGGAGATGCAAGGAATGTCACGTCAATTGACCTTCAAAGAGAAATTGCCAAAGCTTCACAGCCCATAATTTCCTGTGCTGTGCTTAACCTCTGAAACCTATAAGAAGCTTTTAGGCAAAACTTAAAACCTGAAACAGACTGCCATGGCCAGTGACCTAGAAATTGAAGGTAAAGGTCCGAAGCAAAAATACTTCTAACACTTAATCATATATATGTACGGTCATATATTAGGTTTGGTAGCTCTTGGTATAATATTGTTTAGATAAGCTCAAACCGAAATAAACTGGAAATAATACATTAACTTATGAATTCAATTCATGTAAAACCGGGACTTGAATGCTGTATGATGATTTTTTGCATTTTAGGGCTGTAATTTGGGGTTTTAATTGTACAATCATCTGTAAGGTTCTAAATCAATGTGACATTTTATGTTTGAAGTTCAAAAATTTTACACAACACCATATGGATGATGTTTGGATGTTTGCAATAAATCAACTCAAAATTAACATGCTCTTCTTTCAGCATACACTTACTGACATCAGCTGAGAAATTGTCTTTTTCGTGAGTGAGCGAGTGAGTGAGTTAGTTCTTGTTTACGCATTTAAACGGAGGACATGACCCTGGTTGCACACCTTCTAACCAAGGACGCACTGCCAACCGAGGACGTCCTCAGTTAGAATCTTGTTAGAAATCCAATAAGTATACACTAAATAACCTTTTCTCAAGTTTTCATTGAATTCTGAGATATGTCCTCAGTTAGACTGTAAAACACCTAGCACATATGTATGGAGTTATTGGAATTTATTAAAAGCTGTTAATATTCTCCATGCATTCCATGTCCTCAGTTCCTCCATAAAAATCCAAGCACAGTCCATGTCCTCAGTTGTACATAAAAATTCCTGCACAGAATTCTAGTGATGTCCTCGGTTATACAGGTTAATACTTGGACACCTATGTCCTCATATTGGTATTAAAATGCCAACTGTGTGCTTAAATTGGATATTTTGAATTTTTCATCTCTAAATAATGCACACAGATATTGCTATATATTTATATGAGGGACAACTAAAGTTAGTATATCGATCTCATAATTATTGTACCAAAACTTGTTTTTCGATTTTTTTTAAAATAATAAATGATTAAAAACAGATTGTAGACAACATGTCTTAAACACCAGCTATGCGGTAAGATATCACAATAGATATATGCATAATTTATCCTCATTTTAGTGGTTGAATTGATATATACATTAATAAATATAATTAAACTAATTAAGCAGATTTATTCTTTCAAAATCTAAATTGGCCTTTAGTGTTGAGTATGTGATGAAAATGACAAATATTAATACTGGTTTCATTTAAAACTGATGGATGCTCTATAATGTAGATAATCACATACCAACTTATTCAAGGAATAATATGAAATTAACATATTTATGAATAAAGTTTTTTAAAAAGGTAGGGAGACAGAAATAACAAGAATATGGGCTATGCAAAAGTAAAATTATTTAACACAAGAAAGAGTTGAATATTTTTTTGTCTGTCAGTTATGTGGCTTTTCCATAATTAAGATGAAGTAGGAATACTCCTTTGTGCAGGTTATTTAAATCAAATTCTTAATGAAAAACAATAATTTGCATGACCTTAAATGTTTTTATCAAGTACAAGATAACTCAAAAACTTATGGACGGATTTTGATGAAATTTTAAGGATATGTCTGAAAAGGAAGAAATGATTAAATTTTGGGAGTGATCCGGACCACTCTCTCGATCTTCTGCATCCATGAAATATAATTTTTAAATACAGATAACTCAAACTGGATGGATTTTGATGAAATTTTCGGGAAATGTCCTAAATGGGACAAGGAACAAGTGATTAGATTTTGGGAGTGATCTGGATAACTGTCTGGACCATCTGGATCCGTGCTGCCAGATAATTGTATCCACCGGAGGCATCCGGCGGATACTTTGGTTTAGCATTCGCTACGCCGCCACTGCGTGTAGAGAGATTTTCGGCGTTAATGCTCTAAGAGGAAAACTACACCAGCTAGGTTCACCAAATTTGCAGGATATCTTCATTGGGGGGTAAGCTTCTCTGGGACTGAAAATAGCCTCATTCTGAAAAACAAGATGGCCGCCATGGGCATTTCTTTGAAAATAATCTACATTTTTCTACTGGCTGTTTCTCATAGGTAGAAGGTTGAATCTTCATAGGTGATATGTATAACAGATATACATGTCCTCTACAACCTTGCACACATTTGACCTTGAAGCTCTTAATTCAAGGTCATCCACAGAGTGCCGAAGTAGCCCACATAGCGGACTTTAAAAGTGCCTATACCTCCCTTATTATTAAGGCTGCAACGATTCTTCGGTTACTCGGAAACAAAATGATTCAGTCTAATACTCTAGTCAAGAAAAGTGAACCGGGTCTTCGAAAACAACTAAAAATAGACATAAAATCTAACAGCAAAATTAGATTTTTCTTTAAAAATATGAATATATTTGTATATTTTACTAATATAAGGTGTTTCCATTTTCCGTTTTTATATTTTAAGCATTTGCAAACTTTAAATTTTCGCATAACAATGTTTCTATAAAGATGGCATTTTAATATAACATATTTCGAAGACGCCTCAAATCTCGAAATATTAAAATGGCTAAACGTTTTTTGCATTATAAATGCATATTTATTCCAAAATTCAATGAATTATCAACATTCTTTCCTGTTGTGTGCATTTTAATAATTTTATAAGACGTGATATGTGAAAATATGAAGCAGTTTATTTCATGGGCGATAATCAAGCGAATAACCTAGTCCGAGTCGATTCTTTCAAAATGTGGACTCGAGGCGCATTTTCGGGCTTGCTTGCAGCCCTACTTATTATTGGTCCTAGAGGTTTGCAATGTGAAACCAACCTATAGGAAATCATGTGCTGCGAATCTTCTGAAAAAGTTAGATCATCCTATGGCAGATATATATAATACATATATCTGTCCTCTATAAGTATGCAGAAATTTGACCTTGAAGCTCTTCATTGAAGGTCATCCACAGACCGCCAAAGTACGTCACCGAGGCAATTTTTGGCCTTTTTTGAGATATTTTCACACTTAATGCTGACTATATTACATGTAAACTATTGAAAATGGCTTTGGAGGTTGAGTACATGATGGAGTACCAGCATCCAGGCTTACTGGTTACAGAGGATTGATGGTTACAAAGAAAACCTGCTGATTCCACAGTTATGGACAGGAAGAAGACACTTGTTTCATATAAGCCTACCCCTGCTGAGACATAGTCTAATTCGCCCAATTCTGCCAGCTCCTATGAGTTTTCGCAGAACTGTGGAGCCACCAGGAAACGGTTACAGAGCATTGCTTCACCTATAACCGGTTAGGCCCTGGTACTGGGCAGGTCCCAGGACTGGCTAACAGACCAGCGGAGAAGCCTTTTAAGGGGCCAAGTGGCCATCTTAGACTAACCAGTTACTGCCCGAGGAAATTGGTTACAGAGAAATTGATATACCGGTCATTGGTCCCGGTGAGATGACTCTCTCAACCTACTAGACCAGTCAGCCAGCCCACTGTCAGGACCAGCTACCTGGTTGAAAGTGACTATAGATAAGACTTTCCCAACAAGATTTGTCCAACTAGCTGTCAGTCTTATCAGACCACACACCACCCAGTTACTGGTTGTTTTGTGACCTTGACCTTCAATTTCAAGGTCACTAGTGGCCTCTTAAAGGTCAGATTTTGGCCCAGTTCTCATATACAGAAAGTTAGATCATCCTATGCAAAGGGTATTATAGGTAGAGATCTCAAATTCGCAGAATATGTTCCGCATTACAAAGTCTTGACTGGAAATATTTTCGGCCTCATTTTGAAAAACAAGATGGCCGTCACAGGCATTTTTTGGTCAGTCATGAAAAGTGCTTATATCTCCCTTATTATTGGTCCTAGAGGTTTGGGATGGAAACCAACCTATAGGAAATCATGGGCTGGGAATCTTTTGGTGTGGTCGGATTTGAACTTCGGCTCCTCCTTCAAGGTCAAATAAAGATAGCCAAATCTAAAAGTGCTCATAACTCGCTTATTATTGGCCAAGAGGTTTGCAATGTGAAACCAACTTATAGGAAATCAAGGGCCGGGAATCTTTTGATATTGTCAGATTTGACCTTGGACCCCTCCTTCAAGGTCAAACGAGGATAGCCAAACTTAAAATGGCTTATAAGTCACTTATTATTGGTCCTAGAGGTTTGGGATGGTAAACCAACTTATTAGGAAATCATGGGCTAAGAATCTTTTGATGTGGTCAGATTTGACCTTGGACCCTTCCTTCAAGGTCAAACGAGGATAGCCAAACTTAAAAGTGCTCCTAACTCGCTTATTATTGGTCGTAGAGGTTTGGGATGGCAAACCAACTTACAGGAAATCATGGGCCGGCAATCTTTTTATGTGGTCAGATTTGACCTTGGACCCCTTCTTCAAGGTCAAACAAGGATACCCAAACTTAAAAGTGCTTATATCTCAAAACATTTTGCTTACTTAGTGTCAGTACAAGTTGCTCCCATAAACACTTACGCCCCCTCCCCACAGGGGTATATTTGTGTCAACCATAATACTCTGTATGTCACGTTTCAACCATGTCCCGTCCGGGGATACACTGCGTCGAGGCGCAATCTCTAGTCTATTGGATGGTGTACATTGAATAAAATGCATGGACACTCTTGTTATTATATATCTTTATTTGATATTTTATTATTATACAGAAATTATGCATCCACTATTTGATATTACTGATCCCGAAATGTGTTTCTCCCATTTGCTCTGATAAATTAACAATTATGTGCTCTCTATTTTGTAAGATAAATCCCAAACTATTTTTATCTCCTGCCTGCGTCTGTGAGTCCGTCCGCCCGTTCGTCACGTTTTTACATAAACCTTAATATCTCATTCATGTATAAAGATATCTTCACCAAATTTGCAGGCAATGTTTATGGCTATGAAAACCTGTCTGTGTAAAACTTTAGCATCATTTTGAAAAAACAAAATGGCTGTCATCGCTAATTGTTTGCTCTAAATCTTGAAATATTCCAGCTAGTTTCATCAAATTTGCACAAAAGCTATATGGCTAGAAAAGCTAGTCTGGTAGTAATTTTGGCCTAGTTCAAAAAACAAAATGGCCGTCATATCACATGTTTTATGTCAAACAGGGTTATCCTATTAAAAAGGCCTTATATCTCCCCTAAAATTGCTGCTAGATGTTCGGAATTTGAAAACAACTTGTAGGAAGTCATGGTCTGGGAATCTTTTTCAGGTGTTGACCCCTGCTTCAAGGTTAAATCGGGTCATCACACTAAAACACCCTGATTTCTCCCTTTTTATTGGTGCTATGGCTTTAGAATGTAAAGATAGACCATGAAAAGTCCTGGCCTGTAAATGTTTTTGAGAAAATTTTGGACTTATTTTGAAAAACAAAATGGCCACCATAGCCGATTATTTCAAAATCATTAGGATGCTATAAAAATGGAAATATCGCAGCTAGGTTGATCAAATTTGCACAAAAGATATAAGGCTAGGAAAGTTATCCTGATAGTAATTAAGCGTCCCTGAAAGGGCGCTTATTTGTTTTCAGCTCAGTTTCCTCGCCGCCGCCGCATTATGGTCTCCCTTGAATATCTCCCTTATTATTAGAAGGTTTCAAACCATATTTGGCAGTTATATACCTTAGGTGTGGGAAAATTTTTCTGCATGCTTAAATTTGACCTTTGACCTTTATGAAGGTCACATGATCAAAAACAATTTTTTTGAAGTACACCCCCCCCCCCGTCATCGCAGTTCAGGAAAAACTACTTGCTACACAGCCTTATAATTTGACACACCTGTTCATACTATCGAAAAAGCGAGTTGATTAGATTTTGGGAGCAATCCCTTGAAAAATGTCTCATTTATGAGTGATTTTCTGACACCTTCCAATCTGAAAGCGTTAAATTTAGGTCAACCCCCCTATTATCTTCTTAAGTATTGCATTTAGAGCCATAAAATGTACTGGGAGGTAATAGGAAACCATATGTGGAGAGTCTAAATAGCCGGTCAGTTTTAGCCCCCGACCCCCCTTATGGGTCAAACTGGGGTCATAAATAGCTGCTTTGGAGTTTTTGCCTTATATCTCCTTTATTGTTGCTTTTATACATTCAGAATGTTTTAAGAGGTATTGGGAAAGCCTATGTGGAGAGTCTAAATAGCCGGTCAGTTTTACCCCCGGCCCCCCCTTATGGGTCAAACTGGGGTCATAAAATAGCTGATTTTGAGTTTTTGCCTTATATCTCCTTTATTGTTGCTTTTATACTTTCAGAATGTATTAAGAGGTATTGGGAAAGCATATGTGGAGAGTCTAAATAGCCGGTCAGTTTTACCCCCCGACCCTCCTTATGGGCCAAACTGGGGTCATAAATAGCTGCTTTGGAGTTTTTGCCTTATATCTCCTTTATCGTTGCTTTTATAGCTTCAGAATGTATTAAGAGGTATTAGGAAAGCATATGTGGAGAATCTAAAGAGCCGGTCAGTTTTATCCCCTGACCCCCCCTTATGGGTCAAACTGGGGTCATAAAATAGTTGCTTTGGAGTTTTGCCATATATCTCCTTTATTGTTGCTTTTTTACCTTCAGAATGTATTAAGAGGTATTGGGAAAGCATATGTGGAGAGTCTAAATAGCCGGTCACTTTTACCCCCCGACCCCCCCTTATGGGCTAAACTAAGGTCATAAATAGCTGCTTTGGAGTTTTTGCCTTATATCTCCTTTATCGTTGCTTTCATAGCTTGAGAATGTATTAAGAGGTATTGGGAAAGCATACGGAGCAGCTTTGTGCATTCTTAGCTTTACAGCATGCTTATTGAAACCACAAAGCATTTTAAACTTTCAGGGATGCTTCGCTTTTGTTAGCAAAAGTATTCCTCTAGTTTGATCTAGTTTCGAAAACAAAATGTCCATCATCATCAGATGTTTATGTTAAATGGGATTATCCTATTAAAAAGGTCTTATATGTCCCTTATCATTGCTACTAGTGGCTCCAAAGGTGAAAACAACTTAAAGGAAGTCATGGCCTGAGACTTTTCCAACTGCTGACTTTTACTTTTGACCCCTTTTTCAATGTCAAGTGGGGTTATCTTACTGCAAAAGCCTTATATCTCCTTTAGTTCTCCATTATTACTGATTCTAAGGCGGGAGATAACTGCTGCGGCAGTGGCCTTGTATATTTTGTAATTGATTTCATATAAACAGTGGCATATGTTATCAGCTACAATCTTATCAAGTAAATTTAATCATTGATATTGTTAAGATCATTGACTGTTTGACAGATCATCTTGCAAATGTATGTCCTCTGTCATATAGATTAATTCATATATGTGTGTCCTCAGTTTGGTGGCAAATGTACCATATGGTGTGTCCTCAGATTGGCAGAACACGTGTAAAATGTGTGTCCTCTATCGCATGTATTAATTCCTATACTTGTGTGTCCTCAGTTGGCTGTAATACATAACTAAGTGTGTCCTCAGTTTGACAGATCATGTATAAAGCGTGTGTCCTCTATCATGGGTATTAATTCCTGTACTTGTGTGTCCTCAGTTTGCTATTAAATATATGACTTAGTGTGTCCTCAGTTTGAAGGATCATACATAAAGTGTGTGTCCTCTATCATGTTTGTTAAGTCCTCTACCTGTGTGTCCTCAGGTTGCTGGTAAGAGTACAACTAAGTGTGTCCTCAGTTTGACGGATTATTTTTGAAATGTGCGTCCTCAATCATATGCATTAATTCCTATATACTTATGGTCCTCAGTTGGATAGTAAACATACAACTAAGTGTGTCCTCAGTTGTCTTGTAAAAAACCACCTTCTAGAAAATAAGTTTTTTCTCAGATTTAAATACATGGGATGATATAAAATAATTCATTTTATGTATATCAATCAAAATCTGATGATTAAACGCAAAAATAAAGATGTCCTCGGTTGGATAGTAAAAAACCAGCATCCTTGGTCTACACCATAAACCTGTATGCGTGTGTGAGTGTGTGTTTGTGTGTGTTCTACAAACACTTTCTTTACCAGATTTTATTCAGATATGATCCAAAATCTTTTATATATCAGATGAATTTAAAAACTAGAATAAACAGTACATCAAACCTGTATTTTCTTACCTGTAAAGAAGGCTTATATAATACTCATCTGATGAAATAAAATGGCACATCAAACTACAACTGATAAAAGCAAGCTGATTTGCTAAAATCTTAAATTGCTAACTAACACAATTGCAGTGTAAAGGATGATTACCTGAGCAGGTGACAAGCTCACAGTGTCCTTGAAGACAGTCCAAGTCACAGACTCAAAGCAACCGGGAGTGGTGAGACTTCCCTGGTAGCGGTAGTAGGTGTCAAGGTCATACGGAAGCATGGGCATCAACGGGAAGGATGGCAAGCTGTATGATTCATCTAAACAAGTCATGAAAGTTAAAATTAGAGCTATTGATTTCATGTCACACTCACAGAGATACTGTAAGGAGAAATTTTGGCTTGAGTTCTTAATAATAATTGTAATAATAACATTTGTAAAGAGGATCCTCTAATGCACTGAAATTAGGAAAGGTAACATTCAAAACCGGGAAAAAAGTCGTAACCCAGTAAGCCTCCACCAGAAGAGAATGGTGGTGGGTATGCTTGTCTAAACAGGTTAGTCTGAGTACATTACTAAACTCTTAATCATTGTCTTAATATTTACTTCACAGAGTCATGATGCACCCATACATGTATACAAGTCAATAATCTGCACTTGAAATTGTCAGGCAATTGAAAGCAAGTTTCCCATTCCAAGCATGGCCGAGAATTGAACCCAACCCCTGACTGGAGGGGGCAATTGTGTTATCCATTAAGCCATTGTGGCCTCTACACCCGAGCAAAACATGTTCCACAATTTGTGGTCAGTTTGTTTTCAACAAATGATTAATGGCCAAGTACAATGGGAGAAATTTAAATCATTCAGATTCATTTCTTTTATAGTTTTGGACTTGTAAGGGTACTATGGTAACAGATTTAATGTACGGACAGATGGACACCCAGTTGATGGGATATTGAAAAAAATCTAAAAATAATCTCTAGAAGTGGGATTAAGTGTTGATCTGATTACCTTTATGAATGATGTTTGGGAGTGCATCAATGAGGGGGGCGTATGCGTTGTTGTCATAATCTCCAGCCTGAAAAGAGACACAAAATAGGAATAGCTATACAAATGTAATATGTGTAGTGGGCAAAAATTGCCAAGCGCCTGAAAGTCCCTCAGGATACAAAAACACTATAATTTGTAAGTTGGTGAAGTAATAAATACACATACACACACCTACATGTAGAACTTAAAACTGACAAAAAACTGACAAAATGCATCTTTGCCTGATATTGATTGAATCAATTATGATGGAACCGGAAAGCACACGAAGAGCTCAGACCCCCAACAAGTGGCATGTTGGCAATTTCCCCACCCTGGATATTAGTATCCAGTAATTTAGATCAAACTAAGGTATTCTATAAAGACTATGGTGGGGGTGTGGTGTACTTTTCTGCCAAGCAATTTGATTATTTATGGTGAAGGTACATACACATATACTGAAAATGGCCCTTTTCACAATGATAAGGGTTCTTAAATAATAGGTTACAGATCACCCTCGTATTTGAATCATCAGTTACCTAAATTTTGTTTAAACTCCATTCATAACGTTTTAGTCCTTTTACAAACAGGCCGACAAAGGAACAAACTGACAATAGATATCTTCCTTGGTTTAGTCAATAAATGGCTGGCTTGTTTTGAGAAAAACTGGAAAAAGTATGGTTTTATTTTTATTTCCATAAAATATTAGCACATAAAGTACTTTATATTTTACATGAAAGGAGACACTTTACAGGTTGAACAATTATTATATTACTCCATCAAATGCTGGATGTGTGCTAATATTTTTATTTCCATACAACCTAGGCATCGTCAGGCGACCGATCTCTACACTTGGGACACTGATCTTTATAGTAAAAGATTTGTATTTTTTACTGTAAAGATCAGTTACATTACCCAAAATATAAGTTGACCAAAATTGCTCACTTGAAAAACATACTTTATAAATTTGCCAGACCTCTACGATCACTGTAGTAGCAATGCCAGCCTTCATGAAGAATTTATGACATTTTGCTGTGGACAGCATAATCTGACCATCACAGGCAAAACTTGTGAGAGTACAGGATTGATAAATTAGCAAAAGATATACCCAGATAATTTATTACCATTTTGCGCACATTCGTGTTGGAATTCTTTTAACTTCTTGGCTATTTGGAGTGCCAAAAGTAGACACAAATTGATGTATGAGGTGTTTTGTGACTGTATGGCCATCCCTACTTCTTGACTTTAAAAAGTAAAATTTATTATTCAATTTTAGCAAAGTATATTTTTAGTAAACTGTTTTACCTTACATGTGTCTAATGGAGAAGAAAAGTAAAAGCTATAGCTAGGTTATGCCCCTTCCACACGACAGGCGGTACTCGGTGACGGAATCGCCTCCAAGGTCGCCCCATCTGGTCCAAGTTGTTCACACTACAGGTGGACGGCCACCGATTGGACACCATTTTTAACCATCAATATAAGTAGAATGACAGTACTAAAAACATTGGTCAACCTCAATTACCCTCAACTCCCCTTCGATAGCTGTCAGACGAACACATGGAGATATGACCAATACCTGCACTCAGGTTATGTCGCCTTGTTACACTGAGGGACGACAGAGTCAACCTTATATACTTGAAAGCTCACTTATATATATTATATTTAAATTATAATAAATGGCTACTGCTTAAAAGCTTAAATAATAGGAGCATTTGAACTTTATTGTTGTGTTACATATTATTTCACTTATACACGTTTAAAATATCACAAATATTACTTTCCATGTACCAGATTAGAAAAAAACCTTACGAGATTGCATAATTATTGACCTTCTTATTTCAAGAATACACTTATTCAAAGATCTCGGTAAGTAACTCATAAAAATCCCATCCACACCTGATATTGATACAAAAATTAAGCATTGTGAAGTTTTACGTTGATTTTATGCCAATATGGGGCATTTCTTTCGTGTAAACTTGTATTATCGCCCATTGAACAGCACTATTGAGAATAAACTAGCCTGACATATTTGGTATGAAGTACGTAATACTGGTTGACTGGTGACTGGTTAAGGTCCTCAGTGGCCTAGTGGTTAGCAAGTTTAGCATCTAATCACAGTTCTAGTCCCACAAGTGGCAATTCTGAGGACCTGACCCAATATGATCCTGGCTGTTGATGTAAAAACCCCAACTTAGACTGTGTTCTCGACTTGTTAGAACCTCTTTACACATTTGTGGTATTTTAGCCGCCTCTGACACCCCTGCATTCAAAATTGGTGAAAATATTATGCTGTCTTATTCTTTAAAATAAGGGTTACACACCTCGGAGATTTTTAGCTTTCTCACCACAAGGTCAAAACTAAAGATCAAAATTATGGGTTTACATTGTTTATAAAGGGAAAAATGCTAAATGAGCACACCTCCCCCCCCCCCCCCCCCCCCCCCCCCGGTCCTTCCCACCTGTTGCCCCTAATGAAAAAGTAATTGAACAAAGAGAAAGCTTATGGTTAAAGAACCAAAAAAATAGCGATAATGTACAATATTTAAAACTTTGAAGGGGAAGAAGTTTAAGTTTTGTAAGGTAGAGGAAGTTTTGGTCGGAAGTGAGCGGGAAGATTTTGCCACTTTTTACGTAAAAGGATTCACGCTACCTTTAGCTTTTAGCACTGAATTGAGCCATTGAAACTTCAAATGTTTATGTTTTACTGAATTGTTTCACACATAAGAGAAATGGTAAGTATGCCAAGCATGTGTGTGACAATTTAAGAAAGGCTTGCAAGACGTCTGACAGACTTTTACACCAAGGTTACATAAACTTCCATAAGAGTCATGAATGCCCATAGAAATCTTGTCAAAGGAATGCTCTATTACTATCAGGCCATTAATAAAGTTGTTTTTGTAAGATGCAAATACTATTATATGGAGGGCAATGATACCACTTAGAGAATGCAAGTCAAGGTTAAATCTCGACATTTATAAACTGCCATGTAACCACGGCAAAAGGCATTTATTTCATGCCAAATTTGGACTGATGCAGTTTATTGAAAAATGACCTTACAGCATAATTTATATCCCTAATTATAAAACGGACACCTGCGCAGTCGACGAAAATGCGTCTCTGCGCATTTCGTGAGAGTACTTTTATAGAGGAACAAATGTACGCTGTTCCAATCTTCGAACATGGTTGCGCAACATAATCTCGAAAATAAAATTGAAAACAAACAAAATCAGTGAACATTGGATAAAACTACAAAAATCGTTTTATAACAGAAATAAACTACTTTTGCTTGGACTTTATTGGCGATTCAATCACAAAAATAACCTCTAAATAAAGGACTCGTGCCTTCGGCCCTCGTCCTTTATTTGAGGTTATTTTTGTGATTGAATCGCCAATAAAGTCCGCGCATACGTAGTTTATTTCTACAATAAGATCTGAATACTATGCTGTCTATACTCCCGTGCAAGATCTCACCAACTACAGGACTCGAGTATTGTTTTAATCAATATCAACTGCACAAGTACAGTCCAAGCTATGTGGTGACAACCATCACCCTACGGGAAAGACAGAGTCTCAAGGATGGCCATTTATCAACTTTCTCGAGGTACTTCAGCCTGCCACTGGGGACAGGAGGCACTGATAGAGGACTAGCATCTAACTAATATACAAGTGGCCATATGAACTACTCTGTATCTGCCTGTAAATCGGACTCAAACCCAAGGGCTCTGTGTGTCAAGGCAACTGTCTCACCAGCTAGGTCACGTGATAAATATCTTAATTTCCTTTGAAAATTATTTATTAGATGCTTGAGATTTAAATCAAGACATAGAAGTATCAAGGGTACACACGACGGATAATGATGAACAAGACCAAAGCAATGTAGTTCTATGTTTAACTCACTGTTAGATATTTGCAATATATAGACTGTAACTGGGACGTAGTGGCTGATGTGCTTGCCTAGGAACATAGAGGACTTAGGATTAATCCCAGGTACAGGTAAATAAAAAATGGTCTAGATCAAAACTTAAATGGTAGTCATTTTATAGATATCCCATATTTATTTTGTTATATCCGTACACATATTTACATGTAGTAGCCATTACTAGTCAGTGACATTTAAAAAATGCACATAATGGTCGCTGCCATAACTTCGCACAAGCTTAAAATTGACAAAAAACACAACATAGAATTCTATTTAACAGCTGGTTGTCATGAATATACTCGTGTAATTCAGGGAAATTTACCATACCATATAAGGTTGTGGTTATAGAAGCCAAAAAAATAGGACGGATGTTTATTCATTCTTTTCAGGGATTCACCTGTTCAGATTTCCAATTTTGTGTAATTTAGTTTGTTGCTTTTAAATAGAAATTATATTATCGCCCCTTATTGACCAATCAGAATACAAATTACAAGACTGTGATTTTGTGTCAGTGATCCACATTCACTAGATGTTAAATTTGTTTTCTGTAGTTTTTGCCAAATTTTGACAAGTGCCAATTTACCAAGGCAAACATTAGCTTCAGTCAGAAAAGTATCCATGACTGGACTTAAACCTAGGTCAGGATTAACGTGTTAGAATTAGATTTGATACTCAAGCAATAATTGTAAAACAATGAATTAAGTAAGCCTATGTTTTCTCCCTCAATTTATAAACAATTGTGTAAATCACAATTATTTGTTACATCAGTTAAAAAATAGGACCAAACCCCAAGGACAACCAAAATGGTGTTATTGATTGTTTGCATTCACAATCCAAGGTTGTTTGTGTTTCTATGTATTTGCATAAAAATATAGTTTTTTTTTTCAAACATAATCCCAGATCTACAACTTGAATGAAAAAAGTCACAATCACAAAGATATAATAAGAGGTCATATCTTCCGATAATAGAGGCAAACTGGTTTCATGGACATTGTCTACACGGACCAAAAAAATATGAACTGAGAGAATTTTTACTTTGAAGAATTCAGAACTTTTTAGTGTACCCGTAAGTTTTATCAGTAAACTGCTCCCCGATATAACTTTGTGCAATTTAAGACACTAAAAATTTATTTATGCTTGTTTGGAGTGAAGCAACGTGGATTTCCTTTGATAAAATATGTATCCTCAGAAGCAGAAGTTATGGATGTGCTTAACTAACATGAATTCCAATCAAAAACTTCTTTAGAATGTTTTTAAGCTTTAATAATATATTTTCTACTTACTACTTAAAATCATTGTCAAAATCTGGCCAAGAAACTGGAAAGTTTAATGAAGTTGTATCCATTGTCACTTCAACTTGTATCACAGTGAAAAAGTCTTTAGGCTGCAACTCAGACCGCTACCATATGTCACATGAGAATAGAATAGAATAGAAACATTTATATAGCGCAAAATTTATGTAACATCCTCTAATGCGCTTGAAGTCAAAAAGAGAAAGTCCAGGGACATATCAGGTTGAGATCCAAAATTAGCGCCCGCCAGGGAGATGTACTATGGTGGAGGATATGCTAGTCTAAACAATCAATAGGTCTTTAGCTGGCAACGGAAACCTGTTATTGTTTGTTGTGATCGTACTGATTGTGGGTGTCTGTTCCATTCTGTGGGGGAAGCCATTGCAAAACCTCGCCTACCAATGGCTGAGGAAAGAGACGATTTCCACGCGTTAAACAACTGGTTTTGATCAAGAATGATAGGTATATGGGTTGAGAGAATTTGATAGCCTTGAAAGTAATTAGATTGTACTTAAACAAGATGTGGTATGTGATAGAGAGACAGTGTAGTTTTTGAAGAAAAGGAGTGACATGGCTAGTTCTGTCAAGTCTAAAAACAATTCTACAAAGGGCATTTGGAATCTTTTGGAGTTTAGCTACATTGTATTTACTTACGCCATATAGTAGGGAATTGCAGTAGTCAAGTCGACTGCTGGTCATTGAGTTTGCAAGCAAGGCTGCAGTATCCACAATGAGGAATTTACGGATGCGTCTTAGGTCTTTAAGGTGGTAGTAATAGGCACGACACATATTGGTTAACTGGCTAGTAAAGGTGTTTCCGGAGTCAAAAGTAACACCTAGGTTCTTGACTGTATCGGTAGGGGAGATAGAATTTCCAAGAAGTTGAGTAGGGAATTTGTTGAGGGACTCTCTGGCTTGTCTATCACCAATGATAATAAATTCAATTTTCTCTGGGTTGAGTTTAAGTTTCACACCAGCCATCCAATTCCAATTCCAATTCAACTTTTATAGCGCTTAATCTCTGCCAGAGTGACAGACTAAGGCGCAACATCATAGGTATAGTCACAAAAATCATCGTCCTTATCCATAGCAATGGTCGACATCACGGAGAACGCCATATGAGGTGGAAAATACTAAGGAGGATAAGCTTGGCAGAACAGGTATGCCTTAAGTTTTTTCTGAAGGAAGCAATGGAAGTGGCAGATCGTACATCATCAGGGAGTTCATTCCATATTTTGGGAGTATCATATGCAAAGCTTAGACTAAACTGCTTTGTGGATGTGTAAATAGATGGTTGGTATTGAGGAACATGTAGAATTATACCATCAGATTGACTCAACCGGGTATTATAGGCACATTCTCTAACTTTGAGAAATGGGCTGAAATATTTAGGACAGTTAGTATGTAGGTATTTGTATACCAACAAGGCCGTCTTAAGATGCAACGGTGCCTTATGGGTAGCCAATGAAGGGCTTTTCTTAATGGGGTGGTGTGAGAAAGACATGTGGCTCTACAAACAGTTCTGGCCAGACTGTTTTGAATGCATTGTAGCTTGCGTAGGTTAGCAACAGACAGACCCCTAAACAAGGAGTTACAGTAGTCAAGCCTGCTCCCCACAAGTGCGTTTGCAGCCATAAGAGCAGCATCACGAGTCAAGTAATGTCGAATTTGTCTAAGATCCCTCATCAGGATGAAACAAAGTTTACATACATTTTTAACATGTTTGGTGAAGGAAAAGTCTGAGTCAAACCAGACACCCAAATTCTTAACAGCATCACAAGGTATCAGTGATTCACCCAATATATTTACTGGAAAAAATGGGTTTAATTTTTTTTGTTGAGACTTGGAGCCAAATATAATAAAGTCGGTCTTATCAGCATTCAGCTTTAGTTTATTTGCACACAATCACAGTTTGACATCTTCGAGGCACTTTCCTAGCCGACCGAAGGCAGTTTCTGCGTTTTTGTATGTCAGGTGAATAAACAGCTGGGTATCGTCCACATAGAGGTGAAATTCAACATCTGGATGTTTAGAGATTACTTTGCTCAAAGGTGTGGTATACAATGAAAAAAGAATAGGACCAAGACCTGAACCTTGTGGAACTCCAAACTTAAGCTTTCTAGCCTCAGAGAGAACAGAGCCAATCTTGATGCACTGGGTACGATCAGAAAGGTATGACTTGAATCAGTCAAGGCATCTACCCCTGACACCGAACCATTTTCTTAAGCAATCAAGGAGTTTGTCATGATCAATGGTGTCAAAAGCTGCAGATTGATCAAGCAGCACCACAGTTGTGGCCTCACCTCTGGCTAGAGATAGGTGAATCTGATTCTTTATAGACAAAAGAGCTGTTTCAGTTGAATGGCCACGTCTATAGGCAAATTGATTCTCATTTTCCAACCCATGGAGAGAGACATGTCTACTTAGTTTTGAGGCAACTACACATTCCGCAAGTTTAGAGATAAAGCATCCAGTTTTGGACACATTTGAGACACTCAGTAAGCTCAGCAAAACTGGAATCAAAGTTCCTATGGTCCAGTGCTAGATATATTTTGGTGTCATCAGCATATAGATGGTGGGTGACATTGAAATTGGAAATGATATTACTGAGAGGGGTAGTATAGAGGGTAAAAAGAAAAAGAGGTACCACACAAGAGTATGTTTTTAGTGATCTTTGACTATTTTGAAGGAATGTGCTAAATGAGTACAGGCCCAACATATTTTTTGTAACTTGAAAGCAATAACTTTGCGGTCAAACATAAAATTATATACTTTTTACATCATTTTTTTTTCATAAAGTACATGAAATTAAATGTTTGTTAAATATTGTAACATTTGTCAAAAATTACAAATCTGCTGCATATATGGACACACGGCTATAATACATTACAGTCTAAGGTACATGCGGTACCTTAGATAGTGTACCCACATCAAGTTTTAGCCTAAAGGTTATTTCACAGACATCTTTAAATGAAGACAGGAGCGCAAAGTCAATTTTGGAAGTGGTTTGAATATTCTATGGGCTTTGTTACTGCAGCCACTAAGGGATTGGAAAATGTTAATGTACATTTTTTTCTCATTTATGTTACTGTCCCTCATCAAAAAAGACATATGTTTTTGTAAAAGAAAAAAAATAATTAAAACTACGCAATCCTTAGCTGATCATTTCAAGGTTGCAAAATTGTATAGAAGATACACTTTAATTGAAAACTTTATATAAATATAGATAAACTTTAAATAAAAGTATTCGGAATGTGTTAGCCTATTCGATGTTTCGTGTCAAGTCTGGAATCTTTGTATCGGCTGTATTGTGGTGAAGGGTTATTAGGAGACAATTCCAACATGACCATTATATTTTAAAGAAATAAAAATTATGATGAACATGCACCATGACTAAGATTTTCTCCAAAACGAAGCAGAAAAAGAAACATTTCTGATATTCTTATAATCTTACAACGATAATATCCGACACAGCGATCAACAGACAACATATCGACAAGATTTGAAAAGCTTAATGCAATATTGGGCCTCAAAGTTGACAGAGAATTTGTCAGACAGGCATGACATGAACTGATTAATGCTTTTTTTTCTAGTACCTGGCTGGTGATCAAATTTTGAGGTAATTGTGTCCCAATGAAAACACGGTGACCAAATAGGGGATTCAGTGCATTAATCCGAATATGAAGGCGTATTATCTCCTTACTGAATGTGATAATTATACCTTCTTATAGAATTGTCTGGGAGTTATTTGATTCATCATTTGTAATTCAACCAAATCTTATAATACTTTTATGGCAACATATACTAGTAGACGTATCGGAAAGAAAAATACTCATTGTTCAAAATGAATGAGTTTATCAGATATATGTGGGACGTGAACCAGACCTGTCAGGGGATTAAGATGGGAACTCAGCTAAATAAGTAGGTTTTTAGCCTTTTTTTGAAACATGATTAACAGAAAACACTTCTCTGCTTCAAATCACTGTCATTTCAATGAATATGCTACTTGCTGATTTTAATAAAACATTTGATAGTGTTGAATGGGAGTCCTTTGAAATCTTTGGAGGTATGCAGACATTGTGTCAGTAGTAGATGTGTAATATATTAATCAATTATATAGATGTTAACATAGGTAGATAGATCATAAAGATGGTTTACTAACAAATTAAACACTCCTACCATCACTTATTAACTTGTGGAAATGACTTTATATCTCGTGGTAACGACATTGCTAACTCGTGGTAGCAAGATAAAAATATGATAATAAAACGGTTCTATATCCTTTCCGAGGCTCCCTAAAAATCAAGTTTAAAGAATTTTTACTTTGAAAACACTAAATTTAAGTTACTGTACTTAATTCTAAAACCACGACTTTATTTGAGTTTTGAACCAAGTTTAAATAGTATATATTCAAGTGTTGTGTTATCAATTCATTTTAAAACTTATAAATATTTTAGCTTTGTAATATCAACCAAGTATCTCAAATTCAAATAAAATAATTTTTTTTTCATCTGTGAAAACTGGTTTATCACAAAAAAATGTATATAAATGACAATCCCGAGAGACAGTGGATTTCAATGTTATCCATTAGAATCAGATGCAGTCACTTTAGTAGTCATAAGTTCACATAACATTCCTGAAGATTAATTGTGGGAATATAGAAAGCTTTGAAAGCTTTCAAAATGTCACAAAAAGAATTTGCAAAAATTGGAAAATAAATGAAAACATAAAGTGGATGATTGCCAAAGTACATACATGACTCTACAACCAAGTTCACTCTTCTTCATGGAAAGAAAACCAGTATATCAAAAACTTAAATTTTTCAACCCTGTAAATGTTTGACTCTGTAATATGAGGTCATCACCCCATCAAAAACATACTCTCTACTTTGATATGTTTAGGGATATTTAATTTAACCAATTTTAACCTACAACAGTATAGATGGATGACGAGATGGTTTAATATGACACCTAAATTTTAAAACTTGATGTCATGCATACCTCGCCACAGTAATAGTCATCTCAGGACAACCCATGACTGCATCCTAAATGTTACTATGAATGGCCTTGAACTCATGATGACAGAGGTGGGGTTTATGTCGCTTTCAACACTGCACACGTCATATCACAACGGTTAGTTGGAAGGGCAGAGGAAACCAGTACAAACAGTTGATCAAGGTTCTGTACTGCAAACTGCTGACCAATCACAAGCAACTACCAGCTTTCCCAGTTGAGAAAATGTTTAGTCTGTACCAGGCTTTAAGCAAATAGAAATTAAGAAATTCTTACCTCCATAAACACACCCAAAACAGCCAATCCATCAGGTTGCTCCAGTGCACTCATAAAATCTCCATATTTCATGTTGAAGTGGACGAAGTGAATCTGAAAATAAACAGTTGCCCTGCTCCATTAAATTGGAACCCAAGAGCTATTCTGTTGAAGATGTGATACTGTATTGGTTGCCAACCAAAGGTCATGGTTTCCACACTTTCTGAGCAACCAAGCCAATTTCAAACTGTACCCTGTGTTTCAATGAGGGCCAGTGTTGACATGATTTTTTTCAATTATGAGGTAATTGTGGGAAAATGGAATATCAACTGATTAGCAGTGACTATCCTGCAGAATGAAATTTTATATCTACCAGAACTTGTGTTGCAGAGCTGAGTTCACAAAGACAATTTATATGTTAATTATATGTTAACACGTTGACTATCTGGTCACTCAAGCCTCTGGACAACCATCACACAATGTTGCAGATACTGCGATGGTTTTCTTCCACTGCCAAGGCAGCCAATCAAATCCTACTATTTGTGGCATGATTAGTGAATGCTTCAACATAGATAAACTAGTAACACCAGAAACACTCCTATTGCCCAGAGCACCACAAAAAGATTGTGCAGTATCTCCGTATTGTAACTTCACCCATATATTGTCTTTTTATTACTTTTAACCCTCCTAATGAGATAGCATGCTCAGGATGAAAGTCGTTGAAAATTGGACTGTTGGACAGTTGTATTTTGTTTTATACCCAGAGTATTATCTGGATCTTTCCCAAATTTGAATCGTTTCTTTGCCCTGCCCGCACAAACATTTTCATGGGGATGATTTCATTAGTTTTGACGTTGTTGTGAACATAAACAAGAAACGTACCGCAAAACAAAGTACTACATAGACATCATCACAAAGGTACATTCACAGAGCTTGGTGGATAATAAAAGTAAAACATCCCTCACTAGACATATAGAAAAACAGACATATATAAAAACATAGACATGTAGGTTAATAATATTATACTCTTGCTATGTACTCGTATAATACTGTCATCTTCATTTATGATATTTATTTCATACATTGCATTTGGGAAGTTTTAAGATTGTAATCTATCAAACTTAAAAATATGCCTGACTCGGGTGGTTTTATTTCATATATGGGGGTACATGTTATGTACACTAGTTGCTTAGGTAAAAAAAATAATAAACCATATAATGTTCATTCTGGTTAAAACACCACCTTTTTACCTGTACACAAATCATTTACATATTTGCAAATTTAAGTTTTGTTTTGAGGAGATTTTTTGCCCCGATATTACTGATAAAAAGGGAAACCCAAACAAGAACTTTTAGAAGATACATGTGAATAAAAAATTATGTCTTGGACCAGTAGGTAAACTTCTTTCAAGTAAATTCATGTCTCGGGTTTATTTCAGACAAAACAAAAGTCACTACACATGGAGATGTGAACATTAGCTCTCTTATGATAGTTATAAGTATTACCTTATTTGGCAGTCAGATCAGGTTGACCTCTGTAAGTGGGGTTATACGATGGCTTAAATTTCAACACTGAATGTAACTCACACAGCTCTTATAACACTAGAAACCACCTTGAAATAGCTAATTGGGAGGTTTTTACTAAAGGTTCTTGTCGGTATCACTCAAGATTACATCCTTGTAACAGAAAAGGTGTTCACTTGGTTTACAAGTACAATGTATATAGAATTGCACACATTCCCTTTTGATGAAGATAATTATACGTTTACATTTCTCAGGTTTTAATGCTGTCATGTTATACTTCCTATATTAATTTTTGACTTGTTGAAAATAATATTAACTTGTTTGATCAATTTCAGTTTACAGTCACATTTAAAAGAATGCACTGTTCAGGTAAAGGGCAGACAACTCAGGGTATGGAGGAATGCAGTGCACACAAATCTTCAGTGAAAATTATGCAGGAGAGGCACTGGGATTGACAAAGTATGACTTTCTCGCTTTCAGTTGAGGATAGCATCAAATCTGAGCAATCTGCAACACGCATGTTACCGACCACCCCATGTTCCCTTCCAACCAACACTAGTGAGTGAGTGAGTGAGTGAGTGAGTGAGTGAATGAGTGACAGTTAGTAGGTCAGTAAGCAAGTGAGTAAAGTTGAGTTGGCCATGTAATTGTACTCCAAGCCTTGCAAGCAAAAAACTCAAAATATAAATGTAAATACCTGTCACCATTGGTTTATTATTTAATTCATTGACTGATTGATTCAATGTGACATTAGGTGTGTGATTGAATGACAAATTGAGTGGGTGATTCAAAGGGTGTGTGATTTATGATAAAATTCAGTGACTTACTGACTGAATGGAAAATGGACTTATTGTGCAAATGAGGGCAAGAATGATTGGTTCATTGATTTACCCGAATAAATGAATGAATGATTAACATTGTGATTGATTGATGGAATAACTACCTCAGCTGATTAAACACAGTGACTAATTCACTAAGTGATTGAGTTGGATAGATTGAACTAATTATTGACTGGTGAATGATTTATTCACTATGCAATAAAGTGTTTGATTAAATATTCAATTGACTTGCTAACTGACTGACTGAATGATTTTAGTATGCCATCGAGCCAAACATTATTTGAATGATTAAATTAAAACAAATGACAAACTGAATATGCAATTGAGTGAGTGATAGTATGTTTGAATACACACTGACAACAAAGTGAGCCAAGTCATTGATAAAGTGTCCTTTGCCAAATAAAGGAACAAACAAGTCACATACCTCAGCTGGAAAGGCCATGTCGTTGTAGGTGTGTTCTGACCCATGCCACAAGTCTGAACCCCAGTGGAGGTGGAACTGAACCAGTTTAAACTTCTGTCCTGGAAGTCCGCCGGCCATGATGTAAGCTTCTCCCGACACAGAAACAACAGCTACAACAAATCAGGCAACACTTAACTAGAGTTATGTCCAGAGTTTGTTTATGTATTTTTGGTTTAAAATCAGTGAATCACAAAAAGCACTATCCATTAGTTTTTAATGAATCTTTAACGAATTCAAAAACTACCACAAAGATTTAGACTGCTGCCTATGACAATGTTTATTAACTAGCTAAGTGACATACCAGTGTGTCCGCTGTTGGAAAGAGTCATTTGTAGGCCGTCGGTATCGTACCCCATAAACTCAAATGGACTGAGGGAGGAGTTGTACATGGCCATCATTGACTGGATGTCGACAGGTGATTGGTGTTTGCCATTGCAGAGTGGGTGGTCTATGCCCCAGTTTTCTGGTCCTGTAGAAATACGAAAAGGTGTCTGCTGCTTAGAAATGGAACATACATTGTTTATGAAAATATAATTTCTGCAAAACATCAATACCCCAAATTGACACACAAATCAGAATACAGCTTACACAACCATATTTTTTGTATCGATGATGCTTATTGGTGCCAAGTTGAGGCACATGCCAATTTGTCAACCAAACAGTATCTTCTGCTACTTTTCCCCGAGTTTACCACGTAGCACCCCAAGTCAGGAAATTAAAAACCTTTATTTGTCTGACTCAATCACTTTATTCAGCTTGCTTGTTGTGGTCTCCAAGTTGGGGTTTTTGGAGTCTTATCAGGGAAGGCCTCCTGTGTAATGCCTGGAGCTCAACTTGATCCCATAACCACTGTGATGACACCACAGTGCTTAAATGTCTTACATTTGTTCATCCTGCATCCTGGGGAATCCTGACGCTTGGGAATGTCAAACAGTTGAACTATAGACTGATCTAATTCTATTAACTTAGATATCAACATTTTAATATAAACATCCTCTAAAGTGCCAACTGTGAAGGAAGAGATATCCCAATAGCCGGTAGGTCGCAACAAAACAGCATCCACTAGGGTTGCAATAGTTTAATTGGAAATTAATTTATAAAAGGCGAGTGTTTAGTTTGCTTGGGAAAGAAGCCATGGTTGTCGTGACCCAACTACAAGTGGTACTCCATTTCACCCTGATGGTGCTACAGCCCTAAAGCTCTGGGTATCAAATGTTTGGAGGCACACTCAAAAAGAAACTGAGCTGTTCCCATGACTGAGTCTTGTAGAATTTACCAATACAGACAAATGCGAACATTGACATTTACAGCCTAATATACTAATACCCCTTTCACACTGCAGGTGGTATAACCCAAGGTTATAGGCATTACACAAAATGCCCCTGTCCTTCAACTACCTGTCAGACGTCGGTATGCAAGCATGTGACACAGTGGCCAACTGTCCAATTCCTTTAGCGCCCACAAAAATGTTAAGTGTTCAGAATTTCCAATTTCTTACTTCATCACTATCATTCCCCCTCAGTGAAAATAAGTTATATAAGCGGTTGTGACTTGTCTCTATTTCGGTAGCAGGTGTTCATGCTATGGCTATATAGGGCCAGTAGAGGTACATGGAGGTTGCCTCTCGGTGATAGATTATTGTAATACTGTCATTCTACTGTTACTGGTAGTTAGACACTGTGTCCCATCAGTGGCTGAGCACGTTACATCGCCTGTAGTACAAATGGGGCATAAGAGCAATCAGATTTTTCAGCAGTGTGACAAAGGGTGCTAACAGTTTTACAGAGACTGTCCTTTTGAAGGTTTATTCTTGTGAAAAAAGTTGCCGTCTACTTACCAGCAGGACCTGGGTGATAGCTCCAGTCAGCACCTGAAATACAAACGTGAAAAAGGTAAGGCATGGATAACATTTGCTAACTTTCCCGTCAAATACAGGTTATGGTTCCAAGCATCCAGCTTTGATCAAATTTCTTGATTTAGGATTGTCACAGTATTCTAATGCTTCCCAAACTCCTTACACATGTGTTACACCAGATGAGATAAAGCAAACGGGGGTTTCATAAAGCCAGTACTTGTACACATTAACAACAAAACAACCAGATAACCAGAGTCATTGAAAATTCATTAAAAAAAAATACTTTTGGAGAATATCACGAACACATACAAAAATATGACCTTCTATAAAAGGCAGCATTTGTAAAGCCTTTCTGACCTATCTCCAGGTTTTTGCAACCACAAATGTTCACGCTTACAATTTAGATTTGGGACAAAATAAACTTTTAACATGACTTCAAGACACTTTGGGAAATCTGACTTCATTAAATTATTTACAATCGTAAAATAAATCAATAGATCAACAATGGAAAGTGAACTATTTCTGTTTAGTTCAACAAATGTAACTTAGTAATGTTGCATGTTTTTGAACAATTGAATAATTCAGTACCACAACTTGACTTTAACTTGATCAAAATACCATGTCTTGAAATTTGAAACAAGAAAAGCTTTTGGGCCTTATGTAAGTTCAGTAACATACACTGAAAATAGACGACTTCTAAAAAGTAAGTAACTTGATTATATACTAGTGTAATAATCCCTGTCATCTGAACACTGTAAACAGATTGCATTCAGTCAATTGTAACCAAACTTGCCCCATGAACTTAAAGAGGTTTATGTGGCACAGGTGATCCTATTACTATCATTCCTAAAACATTGTGTACCATTTGCAAACGGAGGGTTATGTTTTCAGTGAATTTGTTTGTGTGTTTAATAAAGACATGTTTATGAATTTTTATAGGTAGGGCCTGACAAATGGACGAATTCAGTGACCAAACTTCTGGGAAAATCCTGGCTATTTTCTGAATACGAATAAATGACTTAAATTACTTATTTTAAATAAGAACAAGAGGGTCAGAAATGCCCCAAAAGGCGGGTTGCTCAGGCAGCAATAAGGTTAGCGACTGCTGTAATTAAATTTAGAAACAAAAGAAATTTTAGGTCACCCAGTTAAGGTAAATGTGTTAGACGTGCTAAGAAATGTAAAACTTGTAATCTAGGCGACATAATTGTATCTATGCTATAAACGGTCAAATGGTCAGACGTAATTACAGATATTTCGAAAGCAACTTAGTCTATGATGGTGATCTATCTCCCTGTCAAGTTTGAATTCGATTGGACAAAGCGTTTTCGAATTAGAGTCCAGAAACGGAAATGTTGACGGGCAGACAAATAGATAAAAAATGACAAATGAAATTACACCATTTTCGAAAGCAACTTAGCTATGATGGTGATCTATGTTCCTATCAAGTTTGAATTCGATTGTACAAAGATTTTTCACATGAGAGTCCAGAAACAAAAATGTTGACAGACAGACGCATCAATGTAATAGGCAGGTTGGTTACATGCAACCAGCCTAAAAATAACATTGGTGGAATGAAGTCATTCATTCTGAGCTGCATTAAAATCTGCAACACTTGGGGTTGAAAATGGGGAGACCAGGGATATATGTGGTAGCTGGTTCTCCAATATCAACTAGCCTCTGTTTGGAGCCATTAGGACAATGTTGCTTTTCCTGGAAATCAAATTGGTACCGATTACAGATTAACTTTTTTATATAATTTCCGTTTCCACATTCCTTGACTTTATTCCAAGTTTGGGCGCCAATTACAAGTACTAATGACATTATCGGCCATTTAAAAGCATTATAATTTTCTTTTACTTTGTGGGTGAAATACCTTGATAATTTTTACTTATGTCAATACATATTTTAATTAAAACTTACCTATGTAACTAAAATTAAAACCAGCAAATATGAGGTATCCCAAATTGAGCGAAGTTCATGAAAAAGATCCGGTTCTGTAAAGAAATTCCCAGATTTTACTTACCATTCACGGCTCCCAATGAGAGAACAAGGAAAACTAATGCAGCTGTCATAGTGATCTGCAAACAAAACAACATCATGATTAAGTTATGCTTCCAAGCACACAGGTCCACCTTTTGCAAAGGCCAAAGGTCAAATGTCAAAGTTGGGTTTTTAAAAGAATCAAAATACTATTGAATTGGACAATATACACCACACCATTGTCAAAACTGCCTATATATATATGTGTGTGTATTAAGAGAATGTCTGTATCTATGGCTTTAAGTCTGGTTTAACTGTTAGCAAACATTTCTGCAAAAATGGCTTGCTTTCTCTCCTTGCATAGAGTCTGCACCTACACAAATATAATCTGTGACTGCCATTTTGTTAACTGCATATGAACATATGATTTTTAATTACTTTTGTATCCATATATGGTTACTGATTTGAGGGAAGTTAACCATTTATAATAGAAAAATAAATCCGGACATATTTTTTTTTTTCTGCTATCAGAAAAATCCATCGAAATAAACATTCTACGTACAAAGAATTATTCTCAAGATCAGAATAAATGATTTCTTATGCATTCAGTCTGAGTTTTCCATTCTAGAAGGATTACCATTGAGACGGGCCATGGTTTCAGGATATATATTGGTTACAAAACCTGAATGTATTTTCCAAGAATACTAAAGTAATTTCTGATGAAATAAACAATTCTCTTTGAATGTATACGTTTGTGTTCTTTTTTCGGAATCTGTAAATGATTGGTTAGTCTGTGTTCAAACTGCCCCAGAAGAATATGTTTCGCTAACACCTCTGAATGGCAAATTGCAAGAAATTACAAAATATAACTGTACCCAATTTGTCGGCTAACCTTAATATGGAGTTTTTGGAGGTGAGAAGACGAATTCTGCTTCAAATCAGCTGACCAATTTGGCAAGTGGCCAATCAGAGCAAAGGTAACAGAATGACAAGTTTTTGTTATGATTTCTAGGTGAAAATTCAATTTTGGAACATCTTCACATATCACGTATTCTTTCATTTCGATGATAACGTTTCATTTCCTGCTCAAATTGAAACATTTCAAAGGATTCTACAAATTCATTTGAAAAAGCATGAAATAACCTTCAATAACAATATTTATCAACAGTAACATACTTTTAGGTTTTCAATAACAGTGACACAAGTCCCTATACTACAGTAGTATTGAGATTAAGGGTGGTTTAAAACTTGTGTGTTTGTTCATATCATACAAATCTTTGGCAAATTATGGCATGTGTTTGTAAATCTATTTTCAGCTCAAGTAAATACGCCACACTGAAAAATAGAGTCTTAAAATTGTGAGAGTTTTATTTTATACATTTCTATTTAGGTTGATTTGTTTTTCAGTTAAAGTTGAGCTTTTATGTTTAGTTTCTTTAGAATTTCAACAGACCAGGTCATATTGAGATAGGCCCTCAACATTCCCATTTGTGGGAGAGCAAACCATACAGAGGCGACAGCCTGTGATTAGATGTTACAACTGATGACCTTGATCGAGTTTTACAGAAATGTGCTGTTAATGTAAAACAGGCAGCAGTATGGTTAACGAAACCGGAAGTACTCACGTCATAAAAGTAATATGTTAGACCTTTATGAATTTTGAACATTAGACTGTTGACCTTTTATTTATTTATTTTATTTTTTTTTTTTTTTTGGGGGGGGGGACAATAGGGGTCAATCTGAATATCTCATTAATAGTAACGCAGTAACACTGTGAATAAATATGCTACTATTAATGTCAATATTACAAGTGATGATTATAATGCGATTTTTTTCTATTTTCTGCAATAAATTACATTGGATTACAAAGAAAAGGGTTCTTATGTTCTGTTAGACAACCAGGCAACTTTTGCTTAAAAGTCACAAGTTTATGGTTGCTTTACAATAGGACAGCACAGATTATCATATTTTTATAGATTTTAATCATTTTAACTTCATATTTGCTGGAGAGACAACATGAGACTTTGATTCCAACTCATATTACAGGTTTAATCACTAAAGAAGAAAAAAACCCGGCTACAGGCCACTTATCTTACCTTCCAATAAAGGCACCAAGAATTGAAGTTTGTATACTGAATTACATCAGAAAAATAACTGTACATTTAAAGATTTTATCACCATTTTATTGATTTATTCTCTTGTCTTTTCACCAAAGTTTAAAAAATCAGGCCTTAAGGAGATTACAATCACACTTGTAAATTATCCTAAATTAAAATACAAAAATACCAAAGTCAAAGATCAAACTTGCCGTTATAGGTCCCTTTAAACCATTACGGTCATATTAAGTGAATCCTACATGTTAACATTAGCATAAGCTGGGCTGAAACTTGTGACCACTGACTTGAGAGTCCAATGAGAGACTGGAAATGAAAAACTTTATTGTAAAATTGAACCTAAACGTGCACCTCGGCTTGTATTGAAATTCACACTTTGCCACACCGCTCATATGTGTTATCTCGGCACCAATGAAAAATGTCTTGTCCGGTGTTAATCACAGAACTAAGGAATGTACCATTATGTGGATTTGAATGGATATAGCAAATCTGTAAACAAAACTTGCGTACATTACTCGATTAATGTCAATATAATCTCCCTAAAAATAGGCCACAATCATACCTACATTGCCTCTGTGGAATTACCCCCATCAAGTGCATGTGTTGCATGGACTTGTTTGCTTTTGTGTTCACAATTACACACCAAAAGCAATGATTTAGTTATTTATTTGGAGTTTGTGTCGCTTTCAACACTGTACAGGTCATATCACGAGGGGTAGTTAGAAGGGCAGAGGAAACCAGTACATACAGTTTGCTAGGGTTCTGTACTGTAAACTGCCGACCAACGGCAAGCAACTACCAGCTTTCCCACTTGAGGCCATGACGGGGATCAAACCCCAGCCTTAGAGGTGGGAGGTGAGAGTGTTACCACTCTGCCACCATGCCCCCCCCCCCCCAAAAAAAAAGCAATGAAGGGATCTTTTAGAAATTTTTATGTGGGTTTGGCCTGATCTAAGGAAAGAAGTGATGAAGTTTTGGCAAAGATCCTAATCAAATTTCAAGGCCTTGGCTATCTGACATTATTCCAAAAATAAAATTATCAAACTTTGTATTTTAGAAAGAGGTTCTGGTAATTTTAATTGGGATTCTTTATTGCACTCTGACTATACCATAGTTGGTATTCCATGTCCCATTCAAAAGCCAGGGTCATATTGGGACAGGTCCTCAGCATTGTCAACTTGTCACCACTTGACCAATGAGCATAATAACTAACAATAAAACGTGGAGAATTTTTCAAAGAAAAACCGTCATTCTCAACATTGTCTCATCTTGAGTCTCAATAAACAGATTTGGTCATAAAAGTTTACCGTTATCATCTTGGTCTCATATCAGATCGCGGTGATGTGCAAGGGCCTTAAGATCATACGGCCATTTGCCATGTGAGTAAATTCAGAAGAAAAACTGTATCGGTCACTAACACACACACACGCACACACCTTTTCCTTGTTGACTTTATTTCTTGCCTTAAAGCCCCCTTCACAATACCCTTCACCCTCCAGTGTTGTACAGGATAAGTCTTGTGGAATTAACAGCTCTATTCATTGGACACAGAAATCTTTACAAGTCGTGAGTTATTAGGATTGAAGAGGCCCTTTCAAAATGTATTTATGGGTAAAAAAATCTTCTTATGGTTGACAAAAGAATGTTATGAAAAAATTCTGCTGCACTAATTCATGTGGAAACAATATATAAGAATATTGCATTAGAAATAAACGTATGGATTTTCTTCTTAAAAGGGGAATTAAGGTATAAATCTTAATAGAAAACAGAGCATAGTTTTAAAGAAAACAAGTCTTACATAAAATTGAAAGAAAATCTAGAATGATTTGATATTCAATGAATATAAAGGAATGTGACTTTAGTAACTTAAAGAGATCTGCATTAACCAAATTTGGTTAATTTTATTGTAATTGGAATTTTTATTAATAAAAATATTTATTAACAAATGCTTATGTGACCTACCGTTTGGTCAAGGTTTTGTTTATTTGGGGTTTTACGTCGCTTTCAACACTGTACAGGTCATATTATGACCGGTAGTTGGAAGGGCAGAGGAAACCAGTACATACAGTTCGCTAGGGTTGTGTACTGTAAACTGCTGACCAACGGCAATAAACTACCAGCTTTCCCTCGTTCGGTCAAGGACACAGACAATGTGTCTCGCCATTTTATTCTACTGAAAGTACACACGTAAACCCCAGCGGGCAATTGCTTGAGGTTATAGATCCTCTGTAAGTTGCCATTCTTAAAACTTTGACCCTAACCCTCAGAAGATGGTAGAGGGGATGAGGGTGGGACTCTCCTTGTTGGGATTATGTAAGTATTTTTATTAATAAAAATTCCAATTACAATAAAATTAACCAATTTTATTGCATAAAAACGTACTTACATAATCCCAACAAATGCTTGAATGCAGCCCTGAGGTCCATGGTGGGTAGACTTCTGAGGACTGTCAAGTGCTATGGGAGAGTTCTTGAGTTAACACAGATACAAAAAAATGCATAAAAACAATGTGTTATACTACAAACAACTGTAATATATTACATATAGTTAAATTATTATTATTATTATTAAATTATTACAAGTACTGATAAAGTGATAAAGTAGTTGTAATAAAGTAAGTGAAAGGTACTCACCCACTTATGAAAGCAGCATGTCGTACCATACATAAACATGATATATATCAATCCCGTCACCCTGTCTGTACAGTTGTGCAGGCGTCAAAGGTCAGTTGCGCCCAGTTGAATATAACTCCAACAGAGTGCAGCTCTCCCTCAAGCCATCCGTATGAACTATGCAGTCGTATCCAAATCATGTCCAAAATCATAGTCTCAATCCAGTCCAGTCCAACTCCACACATCCTAAAAATAAAAGTTGAACCTATTATTAAGTCTTAATTGTTCACTACATGCTGTGCAGATACAATGGAACCTAACTTAAAAATATTGTCATTTTCCCAGCAAATATCCTCCAAATAAAAGTTTGTGAAGGTATTGTGGGACCACCAGTAACAGGAGCTCAAGACCTGCTCTAAGGAGATACCTCCTTTGAAAGTAAGTGATGCAGCCATAGCTCTGACATCATGAGCTCTAACCTGAGTGACCCTGTTGATCAGTCATATCTGAAGACTGATAGCAAGTATGAATGGTCTGTTTGATCCACTGTGAAATGGTTATTCTAGTGATTTCCTTAGAATAACCTTCTCTAAGTGATACAAAGAGAAGGGCCTTGCCCTTTCTCATGGATTTGGTTCTTGCCTAAGTAGACTTTGAGGGCCCTAACTGGACAAAATGACTTGTCCACCACCAGTGAACTGTCCAACATGGTAGTAAGAGCTGGAATCACTACTGGTTTAATGGAGTCAGGGCCATCCAAAGCCAATTGGTTTTTGGCCAGGAATGCTGGAGAAGGAGAGACAGTGACCTCTGACCAATTTTTCCTTGAAGAGACCGAAGAGTGAGTCCAAGCATGTATCTCACTCCTTTTCCCTGAGGCTAAAGCCAAGAGGAAAACTGTCTTGTAAGTTAGCCACTTCAAAGGAGCCTCAGATAAAGGCTTAAAAGGAGGTTTTGTCAAACCTAGGAGGACCAAGGAGAGGTCCCATGTAGGAATGGACCTGCTTGGTTTAGGTCTATCCCTGGTTAAGCTGGCAATAAGTCTATTCAGTTCTAGACTTTTTGAGATGAGTTCACCCTGTGAACCAAAAGCATCAGCAATTGCTGTTCTGTAGCAGGTAATTGTAGCTGGTTTGAGATTTTTAACTGTGAACAGGTAGTTTAGAAACTCTGCTACCTGGGGAACAGTTGCTGAGGTGATGTCCGCCTTATTCTGTGAGCACCATTGCCCATAAATGGTCCACCTTGATTGATAGACTTTTCTTGAGGATTCCTTCTGAGATGCCTTAATTCTTTCTGCCACCTCAGATGAGAATCTTCCAGAATTGGATTCCTGGAATCCAGAAGCCACACATGTAGGTTCAGGTACTCCACATTGTTGTGGAACCTGTTGGAATGTGCCTGTTTCAGTAGTGTCTTCCAACGAGGGAGCTGTAGAGGTACCCTGGCCGAGAGATCCACCAGATCCCAAAACCATGGCATCCCTGGCCACCCTGGGGCCAGTACTATCATCCTGCATGGGTGTGTGATTATTTTTTGAATTACTTGTGGCAGGATGGCTACTGGACAGAAGACATAGCCGTCTAGGTTTCCCAACAGATATTCAAATGCATCTATTTTCCAAGCCTTTTTGTCTGGGGCAGGAGATACATAAATTGGAAGTTTGTAATTTAGATGAGTTGAAAACAGGTCTACCATTGGTGTGTGCCAAACTCTGCAAATTTGGTTGAATATCTGTTGGTGAAGGGACCACTCTGTTTGTATGACCTTGTCCCTTCATGATAGGGAGTCTGCTATCACATTTAGGGATCCAGGTACATATCTTGCTCTTATCTGGATCCTTCTAGAATTTGTGAATGCCAGAATTCTCCAGATAAGAACACACATTTCTATGGAATGTGTGCCTCCTTCTTTGTTCAGATAAGATACTACTGTACTGTTATCTGAACAGATGAGCACTCTTTGACCTTGCAAGTGCTCCTGAAACCCCTTTAAGGCTAGGAGAACAGCTTTTAGCTCCAATACATTGATGTGAAGCTGAGCCTCCTTGTTTGACCAGAGGCCACTGAGAACTATTTCGTTTAAGTGAGCTCCCCAGCCTTTTTGGGAGGCATCTGTGAATACCAGTGTGTAGTCAATATGAGGATGTATAGGAGCACCTGCCATAAGATTATGTAGATTCTCCCACCATTTGAGCTGATTCAGAAAATTCCCTGTTACTCGGATCCTTTTGTCCAGTGACTGGGGAAATTTCCAGTGTGACTGGAAGGGTCTCATGTGTAACCTTCCCAGTGGTACTGTTTTTTCTAAGTAAGCTAATGTCCCTATGAGTGACATGAGCTTTCTTGGAGTCAAGTCTAATGACTTTCTGATGGAAACAGTCTAAACTTTTAACCAATCGAGTTTCTTTTGGGTTGGAAAGACCAGACCCCTCTGAAGATCGAAGTGATAGCCCAGAAAATCTAGTTTTTGTGTGGGAACCAATTCCGATTTTTGAAAATTGATGAGCCAGCCTAGTTTTTGGACCAATTTCACTAAATTTTCTGAATCTTTGAGACATTGTTCCCCTGTTGGTGACCGAAGAAGCCAGTCGTCCAGATATTGATGGATTCTGAGGTTCCTGGCTTGAGCTATAAGTTTTACCTCTTTCACAATGCGAGTAAACTCTAGGGGAGCTGTTGCAACACCAAAAGGGAGTGCCCAAAATTGGAAAACCCCTTTTTTTGTTTGAAATCTCAGATATTTTTGAGATTGTGGATGAATTGGGACATGGAAATAAGCGTCTGTGGTCTATCGAGGTGACCCACTCTGCCTTTCGAATCGACTTTCTGATAGATTCGGCTGTTTCCATTTTGAATATCGGTACATGTAAATGGTTGTTTTAGATACTTAAATCTATCACTGGTCTCCACCGTTTCATGGGTTTGGGTATCAGAAATAGTCTGCTGTAATATCCCAGAGTAGTGGGTTTCCTGACATGAGTTATCGCCTTTTTTGCAAGCATGGCCTGAACCTCTTCGTGGAGGGCGCCATCTTTGTTTTTGTTGTGATATTTGCTCTAAATGAGCGGAGTTTTTGACAATTTTGGTACAATTGTGAAGTCGAGACGATAACCATGCTGTAGTAAACTTACTACTCTGGGATATGCGTGATATTTTGCCCATACCTGCCAAAAATCCTGCAATCTTGTCCTTGGAGAGTCACTTCCTTTTTCCACCTCTGCCTCCTCGCGATGCACCCGCAGAGAAGTGGTTGTAAGAGGTGTTTGCCTGCCTTCTTTTATCACAAAATGACCTGAAGATCTCCCGAAATCGAAGTTCTTGACAGAATCTCTGTATGACTTGTTATCAGATTCCTTCATAATGGACAACCTTTTGATCATATTGTCCTCTACCTGGGACAAAATATCTGAGTTGAAGACATCCTGCTGGTCAAAGTGGTCTGTACATAAACTTGGCAAGTCCTTAGGCCCTAACTTGGAACTACAGTCCTTCGATTAACTGTCCCTCCTTGCAATGAGCATATTGCAGGCCAAAGTCATGTTTTGCTTCAGAACCGTGTCCAGAGCTATCTCTAAGGAGGAAGTAACTGAAACCTGGAGTTGTGAATATTTAATCATAAGATCTGCTGATTCTTTGACAGTGTTCAGATCTTCTGAACTTCTAATTTTAGTAGCTAACTCCTGTATCCTGTTGTTGAGCTCTTCAATGGCCATCTTGAACCATACTACATGGCCTAAGATTTGGACATTCTCTCTGCAAACTGTCTCCTGAATGATATGTTGTTTAGAAGGCACAGAGATGGAGGCTGATAAAGATTTCACTTTGGCTATATTGAAATAAGAGTCAGGCAACTTAGGAGCTCTCAAAGGCGTATTCTGAGGAGAAGTGGTATAATATATCATGTCAGGTCTCTTAAAAGCCAGAAACTGACCCTGAGACAAGGATTCAGAGCTGGACTTGTCTTTTACTATGGTTCCAGATGCCTTCCTGAACCTGTAGTCCCACATGGACTGGATATCTTGAACAGGGGGTAAAGCCAGATTTTGTTTTCTCACCAGTTGCTTGGAGGGCTTCTTAGAAAAGGCAGAAGGGGCCACAAGGCACTCTACTTGTGGCACCTCCAAGTCAAGGAGACCTCTGATTGCATTCAGCATCTCTACATAGGAGGGATCCAACTCCTGTTGATGAACATCTGCCTCACCTTGAGGAGACCTAGATCTATGTTGTTTCCTACCAGGTAAGGTTGACTCTTCATCAGACAGCTCCCCTTCTGATGGCTGAGGTCTCGCCTGGGAGGCAGGGGCATACATACCCTGTTCCTGAGAGGGAGGAAGACTACTATGAGAGGCTGTAGGTTTTTCACTGCGCTTGATCTCCTCAAACTGAGAAGCCAGGGACGCCAACAGATTATTCATAGCTTTGATCATATCTTGAAGAGAGGAATCAGGAGTAGAAGAAGTTGACTGTGAAGCTTTAGAAGGGGTTGGCTCATCCAACAGAGAATCATCAAACTTCTCAGAAGTTTTGCTTTTAGAAGATTTCTTCTTGTGAGGAATTTTTAAAGCACCTGCACAAATAGTGCACTCTGACTCCTTACCAGTGACACATTTGTCCATACCTTTCCTGTCGTTCCTACATTTGATGCATGCTTGATGGTTATCCCAAGGTAGCATTTCACATGAACAAATGGAACATTTCCTTTGTTTTCGGACATGTTGAAGTGCCAAAAACTTTAAAGTGCCAAAAAGAATGTGTGTGCACTTGACGGCGGTCAAAATAAGAATGGCAACTTACAAAGGATCTATAACCTCCAGCAGGTGCCCCCTGGGGTTTACGTGTGTACTTTCAGTAGAAAAAAATGGCGAGACACATTGTCTGTGTCCTTGATCGAACGGTAGGTCACGTAAGCATTTGTTGGGATTATGTAAGTATGTTTTTATGCAATAAAAAAGAGCTTACAGTCCTTATTGATCATTGACACGTGTCTGATTACAGTTAATCAACAGTGAGGCTTTTAAATGCGATAGATTCTGTCCCTGTGGGTCAGTGGTTAATACACTCGTCTGAGCACACAGATGACTTAGGTTCAATCCCAGGCAGATACATGGTAATACAATAAACTTCTTCAGGTGTATGAAACTTAATTCAAAGTGATGTTATAAATTTCCCATCTTAAGATGGGCTAGCCTATCTCAGCCCAGCCGATGATTGGTCAGATCACCTCAAGATTAATAGCCAAACTGAGGAGGCTAGGTTGGGCTAGCAATTTTCAAAATCTCCCATTTAGCTCCAACATCAGTATTTACATATCTCATGCTATTTTTCTTGGAATAACTTCCTGTTTTTATCACAGTTTAATTCCCCTTCCTTGCAGAAATTGTGCATTATTTTTTAATTTGAAAGATGGGCTAGAACAAATGGTTTGGTATTAAGCTTATTCTTTAAACATGGGACCAGCTTCATAGAAAGTCTGAAGTTATTTTCTCCTCAAGTCTGAGATGCAATACGATTTACAGAAGAAAACTCACCACAGTCCACTATCTTTGGACCTGTCAATTAGAATTTCCAAGATTTTCACTTAACGTTCACACTACCTTGACAAAGAACCTGCGACCAGTATGGTACTTAAGACCGAACTTGAACCAAAACTCAGTTGGGGACATTTAGTAAATACCAGAGAGGGCAAGTTCTAATGCCTCAGATAAATTTCAGATTTTAGGGAGAAAAAACTCTTATTTGAGACTGGAAACCCTTCCTAATCTTAGTTAATGGAATATTAAGTTTTGACGTGGACACGAGATTACAATTCTAGTCATTAATCTCATCTACTACTTTGCAATTGTAATATCTTCCCCACTCAAAGGAAGGCAGTGCGCTAAACCATTAAAAATCCACAAAGCAACAGTCAGAGATGATCTAGGTAAGTAACCAGGGTTTGTGAGTGTGAGGGAGGGGGAAGCTACTAAGTGGATAACCTTGAGTTGAATAAGTCAGTCTTAAGATGATTCCTTAAGATATATTGTTGAGGAACTAGTGCCTGTATGAAAAAGGACAGTTTTGAAAGTGTTAAATTATGACTGAAGATATTGCTATTGATGGAAAGCTTTGTTCTCAAATTGTTTCAGGTGATGGGTAGGGGTATACTTAAGCATAGTAGGCATTATACTTGCCTCACATTTAAAAAATCTAAAATAGTATGTACAAGTAGTATGCACGATTTCCTCCATTCCTTAACTGCTGTCGTTATAGGGCATATACTTTTGAGAATTTGAGTCATACTTTTTGACTTAATAATTTAGCAAATACTACAAATTAGCACAACATTAAGTCAACAAGAAACTTAGCCAATTAAGGACATTAACTTAAAACTTAGCCAAACTACTTAGTAAAATTCTTTTCCCACTCAAGTTCAGCATTTGCATTTTATGTTAAATACGAAAACATCTTCACAATTAACTTGGTTTGTATAGTGACACCTTACTGTTTTAAGTAGTTCCATTTGTTTCAGAATCAAAATATCTTGCCTCTTATGATTACTAAAGCAGGTGACAAACTTGGGTGGGGGACAGACTTCAACAGATGAGAAGTTGTTTGGTCATTTGACGATACAATGACACACTAGAAAAACAAAATATCAACTCATTGTGCACAAAATAAATCATTTTAGTTGCAGTATTCAAGAGAGAGCTGGGGATGAAACATTGCTGAATCACTACCTGCCATACTTGGCACACTTCTCACATTGGCACAAAATAAAAATAATACACACAAAATAGCATAGTAGATGCTCGTACCCTACCGCCCATAGAAATAGTTTTGACGCCATAAGATATAGAAGAAGTGAAACCATACAAAGATCAGGGGACTGTCACAGCAAACATGTCAGTTATGTAAAGACCCAGATAATGTTAGTAGAGAAAATAATGGTTATGAGAGAGAAAAGGTTTGTAAATTATGAAGCTGCAAAATGTATTAATTGGTGCAAACCTACCAATAGGAATAGTATAATTACGTACAAGTACATGGAATAACCAGTTTTAGCTATCCATATATCTTTGTTAAAGAAGAAATATATAACACTATGGCAAGGCCAAGGTTAAATATCAAACCGTTACTTAGCATACCTACACTCTGCAACCAATGACCCATCCACAAATCCCCTTTCTACTGATTACAGTTTCTGATATAAAGCCCAGACAAAATTCTAAAGGTCAAGATCACTACAACAAAGTCAAATCAGGATCACATTATGTTGTTGCTTACCTACACTCTATAACCAGTATCATTAACAAATATCAATTTTCTACAACTTATTGTTTTCAAGATCTAGCACGGACAATATTTTCAAGTTCAAGGTCACTATAGCAAGGTCAAAGGTCAAATCAAGGTCACACCATGACGATTCAAACCTACGCTCACAATTCAATGTCCCTACATAGTATCAACTTCCTCCAACTTACGGTTCTCTAGATATAGCCTAGACAAGATTTTCATGGTTAAGGTCATTACAGCAAGGTCAAAAGTCAAATCAAGGTCACATGATGACCTTGCCCATCTACAATCTCCAACCAATATCCCTACCAAGTTATAACATCCTACACTTTATGGTTTCTGAGGTACAGCTCTGACAAGTGTCCCCACTGCCTGCCCACCAGCCCATCCAGACACAAAGGGTGAAAATGATACCTGCACAGCCGTTAAGGCAAGACTTGTATATTTCCAGGATGTAACTTAATGTAAAAGAGATGGTAAACAAAATGAAGACTGACAAAAAGTACTTGTTTTTCAGGCTTCTGTACACAAATTACGCGTTTTTTTTACCAAGTTAGGGTGTTGATTATACATAGAAATTACATATTTCCTTCAGAAAGCTATATAAAAAGTGAACTGAAAAGATCTTTTGTGGTTAAAGTCTACATATAGCTTGAGCTTGCGTCAAAGAAAAGTTTAATCAATACAACTATGTGATTAGACATGAAAGTAGCAGAAACAGGGCTTTAAGACTTTTCTGGTGAAGTTGTGTCAAGGTATGGTGTAGACGTGGTTACCTCGGCTCTACTTGCGTTTAGAGCCGTGGCACTACCCCACATAAAACTAGAGATTTGCATAAAACACAAATACCATAAAAATTATACACACAACTGTTCCCTGAACTATTTTGTTACAGTTAACCTCAACAGTCAGTCAACATGCAAACATATTTAACAAAAAATAAATTATATTTCCTCATTTTCAATACTTTTAGGACCATTTCTCCAAAAATTTGAAAATGCACTTTTGTTATAAAAGCTGTATCAAATAGCATATATATTATACACATATTGTATTTGTTGTGTCCTTGGTTTAATATCAACTGCTTTTAAATATATCAAACCATGTTGAGCCATTTTATCAAGTTTTATTCAACAGAAAATGATTTTTTGCAAATCTCTAGTTTTATGTGGGGTAGTGCCACGACTCTACGCGCAAGTAAGTAGAGCCGAGGTAACCACGTCTAGGTATGGTGCGGAGCAAGGCAGTGAAGCTATTTTCTAATGAACATACATCACGATGGCGAATCAAAGTTGTCCTTTAAAACTCATTGAATATCTAATTCCATTCTTTTGTCCGGCAAATCCGGAAACTTTTGTTTGTAAGTGAAAACAAACTTAATGACAGAAACCATGAAATTACGAAAATTAATTTATGTGAGTAATGTATGTTAACACATATATATTGGAAGAATTATTACTGTAAATAGAGGAACAAATTTGGGAATTAATTGGCTTACCTTACCCGTGGGACCTACTTCAAACTGTATCACTTATGTTGTGTTACCGGACAGAAGAATAATTTCATTCGCTTCAGTGTAGGTCTTCTTTAAAACTATATTTCAGTTCTTCTATTAAGATCTATACCTTAAGTCCCCTTTTATGAAAATACTCCATCCTTTTATTATTTCTAATGCAGTATTTGTTGTACATTGTTTCTAAAAGAAGTAGTACAGCAGATGTTTTTCATAACATTCTTTTGGCAACCTCAAGAAGAAAATTATTAAATTTGGTTCAGTTCTGTGTATGCGATAATCGATCATTGCCGTCTGGTCTGCCAATAGTATACACTGATATAATCCCTTTCAGCAACTTTATTATAATATTTTATCATGCACACCCAAGGCAGATTAGTATAGATAATTTCCAGTACTCATCCTAGTTTTCCCCTTAGTTTTTCCATATAAAAATAAGCTTACATCAGTAGTCAAGTGAAAAACTAGAGAAACCTCCAATAAGCAATATGTTTCAATGTTCCAAGTTGGTATTTTAAGCCTGGTACAACAACCAGGGTCATATTTGGACAGATCATCAGCATCGTCACATGTGGGAGTGGAACAAGTACCGTCTTGCTACCAATTACCGCCAGGTAGAATTAAAATATACATAACTTGGCAAACAGTCCCCTACAAATCTAGGAAATAGGGTAGAACTGTTTCCAAAGTGACTGGAATAAATACACAACAAAAGGCTTTCAAAATACGTAGCCATTACTGAAATAAAAACACTTTATTTACTGATAGTTGGTAATTGGTACCCGGCGATAATTGGTAGCAAGGCAGTAAAATGTTTTAAAAGAAGCAAATGCAACAAGAGATGATGTACTTTTGAAATCAAAGTTTTACTGGGGGGAATGGTTTAAGTATTTGAACTTTCACATAAGCTGTTACTAAGTAAATTTATAAAAAATCAAATGACATTCACTTAGTTCTTAAATAAGATATCCGACTTGAGTGAGACACTAGTAATTTAGTTACTGGTTTGATGACTGCATCGGTATAAATACATAAAAAATAAACTCAGCGCTTATAAAAATAAAGTAGAATATATTTTGCACTTCTTTTTTGAGCTAAGTATATATGGTATCGTCTTTAAACGAAAGTCTTAAAAGGATACAAACTTAAAAACCTCAAGCCTATTTCATGGACGAATATTTCCTTCAGTGAAAAAACTAATTGTGTACGTTGTTTTTATATTATTAAAATAAGATACCTACATAAAGTAATAATAATAATAAAACTTCAGTCTGGTATAATTAAAAGTCAGCATTTGAAATTATTTCAACACCTTACAGTTTAACTCTAAAATGAAACGGGGACAAAATCAATGTAAAATAAAATACAATTAAATAAAGAAATTGCTTTGAAGAGCTTTTTAGTTTAAAATGAAATTAAAGTTATTGTAACTATACACAATAACGTTCCATTTTTGGTTAATATGTTACATAACTGCCATACCTTGGCTAAGTAGCTCGAGATTCCTTCTAAAAACACAACTTTCCCAGTCCAACACTTTTCTCCAAATGACACACAGAAACACAGAATGATTAAAACACACAAATAACCTTGAGTGGACAGATATGGTTCACTGCACTCCCCCCCTGCCGTCATAAAAATGACCATATAAGACTAAATTGGATATTTATATAACTGAACCCAAACTAATCAATGATTTTCACAATAAAAATGAAATAAATTGATATTGACGATTTTTTCACAATGAAATATTAGATATTGCGGCTTTACTATAAAATAATAGACTATTTTAGTAAACATGTAAAAAACAACCATACCTAGGCTGAATGGTTTTAGAATGTCTATTTTCAAATCACTGATTACTTTAGCCACAAACACGCCACTGTGTCAAAGTGCCCATACATAAATTGAATAACTAAAGAACCTTTTCTGGACTGAGTTATATGGTTCAATGACCCCACCTCCTCCCCAAAGGACCCCCCCACTCACCCACCCATACTAAAAGGCAGACCTACTTTGCAAAGTACATGCGCAGTCTGTGCTAAAGATTCGTGTCTCAGTTAGAAAAACAATATAGGATATAGCAGATGTAAACAAAATTGCTAGTCAAACATTGTAAGCTAAATTGACATGTGTAAGGCTGTCCCATTTACTTATGAATATTAAATACCTTCCGCGTGTTTGGTTTCATGTCGTTTTTATTTTCATTTAGACAAAAAAAAAACACCAGAAATAGATTACAAATACTTCAGCTAGTATATATTTGTAGAATTGAATATTTTATTTAAAATAATGACATGCAGATATTAACAGATATGACAGTACAATAGAAAAAAGTAAAATAAGACAAGTTTTTGTCCAGCCCAATTTCACCCGCGTGTCAGTTTTGTAAAGCAGTTACTTAAATAACTTCAAAGAAACTCTTAATGCACTATAATTTACAAGCCACGTCACACAAAAGAAATATATGTAAATAACACTATGTTATTGTCCACAAGAGTTTAACCTAATAACCCGTAATAGGACAAAAGAGAATAGAACATAGAACTACTTTAACAAAATGTGTACGCATACAAGAATGCATAAGTGAATGTAATCAATAGTTGAAACTTAAAAGACACATGGATTTAACAAAATATTTTGTGTCATTTTCTATGACATCATAGTTTGTCTTCATCAGACTTGATTTGGGAATTAAGGATAACAAGGACACTGCCGCCTTAGTAATAATGGAGAACTAAATGAAATATAAGGCATTTGTAGTAAGATAACCCCACTTGACATTGAAAAAAGGGGTCAAAGGTAAAAGTCAGCAATTGGTCTCAGGCCATGACTTCCTTTAAGTTGTTTTCACATTTGGAACCCCTAGTAGCAATGACAAGGGAGATATAAGGCCTTTTTAATAGGATAATCCCATTTAACATTAAACATATGATATGACGGCCATTTTGTTTTCGAAACTAGGCCAAATTACTATCAGGCTAACTTTCCTAGACTTATATCTTTCGTGCAAATTTGATTAACCTAGCTGCGATCTGTCAAGTTTTAGAGCATCTTAATTATTTTAAAATAATTGGCTATGGTGGCACCCAAAAAAAGGGAGAAATAAGGACGTTTTCGTGTGATGACCCAATTTAACCTTGAAGCAGGGGTCAAAGGTCAACTTCAACACCTGGAAAAGATTCCCAGGCCATGACTTCCTACAAGTTGTTTTCGCATTCCGAACCTGTAGGAGCAATTTTAGGGGAGATATCAGGCCTTTTTAATAGGATAACCCATTTGACATAGAACATGCGATATGGTGGCCATTTTGTTTTTTGAACTAGGCCAAAATTACCATCAGGCTAGCTTTTCTAGCCATATAGCTTTTGTGCAAATTTGATGAAACTAGCTGGAATATTTCAAGATTTAGAGCACCTTTATGATTTTCAAACAATTAGCTATGGCGGCCATTTTGTTTTTCAACATGAGGCTAAAATTTTGCACAGACAGGTTTTCATAGCCATAAACATTCCCTGCAAAATTTGGTGAAGATATCTTTATAAATCAATGAGATATTAAGGTTTATGTAAAAATGTGACAGACAGACTCACAGCCGCACACACTCACGTACAGAAGGCGTTTTATAATCTCCTGACCACGGCCTTCTGCCGCAGGTGGGAGATAATAATATAAGAAGTTTATTTTTGTGGGAAGCTGGTGAAAACATCCTATTCACTGTGTACCAGAAACACTGTCTGAAATAACCATATCCCCTGCTCACTCTCCCGATATCACCTTTGTGTGTACGCAGGAAAAAAAGTCCCAAGATAGTCAAAACCCATTGTACAAAAGGCCTACCCATAAATCACAATTGGTGCCTTGGTTGGGAGTGGTTAGCTGAATTTTGACACTTAAATCAGTTGATTTTCAGCTGTTTGGGTGTGGGTCTGAGTCCCACTTATGTTATTGTGTGGCTTACACGAGGTCACACTAGGCTAGGAGACCCAGATTCACTCGCCCAGAAACTCAGAGGAACTGGGTTTACTCCCAGTTACAGGCAGATACATAATGCCTTGGACAATCACTTAAAATGGTGATCCTGTCATTGGGTTCTGTCCCCAGTGGCAAGGTCTCTGGTGGAACAGTGGTATCACACTCGCCTCCCACCGCGGAGGTCTGCCATTTCTAACCCCGGACCCTATGTTGGAAAGTTGTTAGTTTCTTATCATTGGTGGGAAGGCTACAGTACAGAACCTTGACCAACTGTACATACTGGTTTCCTCTGTCCATAAAACTACTCTTCGTGATATGACCTACACACTTCATGATATGACCTACATTAAACCCTACATAATTATCCCCAGTGGCAGGCTAAGCAACACACAAGAGACATTACTGGTCATCCTTGAGCCTGTCTTTCAATTATGGGAATGTCAGTTATCAGAGTATGGACTGCAGCAGTGAGATTAAAATAGGGACTTGACTCATATTTTCTCTTGAACTCCAGAAAATTCAGGATTTTGATTTGGTTTCTTCCAAAGATTTCAATCACTTCCGGCTTTGGTCAGGTCCTACGAAGATGTGTACGAAGATGTGTTTATTTGGCCTAGAGTAATTATGAACACAAACGAACAAAAACCCACCCAAACATAATCATCCTGGCAGAAACGACAAAACAAGATTTCAGATTTGCAGTGAAGTATAGATATGCTCAAGAAAGTGGAAAAGAGTTCATATTTGACACCTAGTGTCAGATTCACCAGTTGAAATCCACACTTTCTTTGTAATGAAGCTGTATAAATTATTTATAATACATGAAAGTGCTTTCCACAGTTTTGGTGGCATTTGTTCATGAATGTTACACAATCCTGCATACAATTGCTATGTTTTCTCTGTGCATCTATAGTAAAGAATAAGATCAAATTTCAATAAAATAGGTAAATAAAAGTTATATCATTTACAAGTTCCTTATAATAACTGTATCTGTCAATGCATGAACTAACACCAACATAATACAAATTGAAATCAGACTAAGACTCAAGTCATACACCTCAATTATTAACAATAACAGTAATAGTATACCTATATATTTATTTATTTGGGGTTTTACGTCGCTTTCAACACTGTACAGGTCATTTCACGAAGGGTAGTTGGGAGGGCGGAAGAAACCAGTACATACAGTTCGTCAAGGTTCTATACTGTAAACTGTCGACCAACGGCAAGCAACTACCAGCTTTCCCACTTGAGGCCTTGCTGGGAACCGAACCACGGCCTCAAAGGTGGGAGGCAAGAGTGTTACCACTTGGCCCCTAGTATACCTATATAAAGACCAATATAAAACAATTGTATTTTTAAACACTCACCAAAATTTTATCACAATTCGAAGGCATTTGTCGTACATAGAATGGAGAGGTCCTCAGCATTGGAATTTGTGGGATTCTAACCCACATAGAGGTGACAACCTGTGAATAGATGGCAAATTTATTAATTATTAGGCAACTCTGGACCTACATTATGGCAAGCTGTCATAGTATCATCTGACATCCGACAAGAAGTTGATCCACAAACCCACAAAGAAGTGACATCCTGTGATTAGATGCCAAACTGGCTCACCCACTAAGTCACCTAACAGCTCCTCTAGCTTGAACAGAACGTGTTTGTGAGCTTATTGTATTGATTGTATCGGATCAGTTTAATGTGAAATGGCCCTAAGAATGCTTCTCTGTTCTATATTTTGCGTAAACTCACCTGATTGAAGTTGTATAACTTGTACAGGTTTTTACTACTCCCCCCCCCCCCCTCTGACAAACGACCTTTACTTATGTCACTTCATTGTACGTCTACTGCCCTTATTTGTGCGAGTTGATCTCTTCAATGGTTTATTTTCTGAGACCTACTTGACAAAACACAAGCATAAGTCACCCATACTACTCAAGTGTGCTACATTGCAATATAACATATTTGTAGAATTTTTGCATTATTATAAACTACGTGTCAATTTATGTTTAAAGTTGATACCCTGCACTGATGAAAGGCCTGTGTACTTATTCATTATAAAACCACCAGATTGCAAATCTGAAAAGTGGCTTATATTTATAGAAGTTTTTTTTGTCCATTGGAAAACTTCCCCAAATGGCAAAAACAAAATATACAATTCATGAATGTGAACTGATTATATCTGTGCATAGCACAGATATTATCTTCTTCATCTTCAGACGTTTTATATATTTTTTGTATGTGTCTATTTGAGGGATGTTTATTCAATGTTTTATAAGCCAATTTAACCAAAACTCGAAAGCATGGGGGATATTACTTATGGAATTATATCTCTTGGTCTCTTTCCAATTATTTCGAAAAATATGGCCTTGATCGGATAAAAGATTTCTAAACTACTCTGGATATTTTTAAGATTAGTTTAGCGGCCATGGTGGCAGAGTGGTAACACTCTCGCCTCCCACCTCTGAGATCGGAGTTTGGTTCCCGACCCGACCTCAAGTTGGAAAGCTGGTAGTTGCTTGCCATTGGTCGATAGTTTACAGTACAGAACCTTGACCAACTGTATGTACTGGTTTCCTCTGCCCTCCCTACTACGCATTGTGATATGACCTGTACAGTGTTGAAAGAGATGTAAAACCCCAAACAAATAAATAAAGAATAGTTTAAGCTGTGTTGTCAATGTTTGAGCTGCCTTAGTACAACATGACTAAACGTATCTTGAAACATACCAGTAGCAATGGTGCCCTGGTGAACTTAGGAACTTCAACTTTTTATGTTAGAATTTTCCATCATTTCTGACTGGATTTTAATGCAACATAAAACTAATAGAAGTGCAGTTGCATTACCTTTCTGATGACACATATGTAGGCCTATTTGTAAGTCATAGAGTTTGAGAAATATTTATGAATTTATGAGAAGTTGGTACTTTTTTACATATTTCTAATCTAATCTAATCTACTGCTTTGCAAGCGCAATATCCTCCCCACAAAGGGGAACTCAGTGCGCTAATTAATCAAAATCATTATCATAGGGAGGGTCGAGGGGCGTTCAAGGTCAGTAATCCAGGATTGTGGGGGTGACCAGGAGGGAAGAAAACTAAATTGTGAAACTAGAGTTAAAGAGGTGGGTTTTGAGATGTTTCCTAAAGATACAACAGAGGGACTGTTTCTTACATGAAAGGGGAAAGATTTCCAAAGGATTAGGGCATAGTGACTGAAGGAATTAGAAGTGTTGATTTGTGAACTCTATGGTCGAAAGTGGGGGTATGAAGGAACTTGAGTTTGTTATTTGTAATTTTTTTCTCCCCCAAAAATATTATCAAGTTTTGTTTTCTGGTAAATTGGGCAAACATGACATGTATCTCAGTCGCCCCATTACTCCAAATCCAATTTCTATCAGAGACATTATACAGGAGAAATGAGAAATCGCGCTTTTAGGGATTATTTCCTCCGGGATTTATTTCAGAAATGGGGTTTCTTCCAACGGGGTACTTTGCACAGTCTTTAATTTCCTTCAGTTTTTTTATTCTGGGTATTTGGAAAATTGCTACCTTTTCGGCAAAGGATGACAAAGTTTCACCCTCTCTCAACGCCATACAAAAACCACAAGATCTCATGGTAATATCGACTTACACTATTGAAACCCCCAAGTATATGTTAAAAACATGCAACATAGGCCTCTGTTGAGACAAATGCAGCATAGATTTCACATGAATCAAAACACTGTTTTATGTTACATCTCTGTACAGTATAGTTAATTATTCCTTAGAATGTACTGAATAAAATCTCTTCAATCTTCTCTGACAATTTTATGACACCATTTTTTGTAACACTAAATAAAGGAGCTCAGTGGGAGGGGGCTGGCTATAAGGTTATCACGCCATAAGTTTATCTCTCAGTCCTGTGGGTATGGGTTCCAATCAGTGCAGAGTACACGTCCCTACGCGACCTTTTAAGGTGATTAGTTTTGAATCTCATCCAAGTTTAAGTTTATTCAGGTTTTAACGTCACTTTTAAAACTGTACATCACGACATGTAGTTTTATGGGCAGACGGAACCAGTACATACATTTGGTCAAGATTCTGTGCCATCTTTTCCACATAGGGTTTGGGTTTTAAACCGCCGACCTCAGAAGTCAGAGGCGAGTGTGTTACCTCCCAAAAAAAAATTTCATTTAAATTATTAAACATGAAATCTAGCAGTAGTTTACTCTAGCCCCATATTGTGTAGTGTTGAATCTACACACAAATTAGTGTACTGACTGGTTTGTGCTACCCCCTTATCAGTCATGATATCTGCATTAATAAAGACAAAGACACCCAGGTTTACTTGATAACCCAGGCCAGAGTTATTATCCATGTATGGACTCAATGTTTGTAGTTCTCACTTGTGATTTACCATCTCATTCAAAATCCAGATTTGATTCACCACCCAAGTCTGATTAAATAGATGTCTTTGTATTCAAATTTGCATTCAAACTTGCCGAACTTAAGAATTGTGCTTTACCAACGACAATCACAATCAGTTGACCCGAAATTAATACTCATAATTTGTACAAAATTAGGAATGGGTGTTCAGAAATTCCCCAAAAATATACAATTCACTTCAATATCACTTTTGACACCATTGCCTCCAGATTACATAATATGTAGATTACCAGAAACTGTGGATAACTATTTTGTTGTCAGGTTTGTGCCAAGATAAGGTGTATGCCATATTAGCACACTATGCAGTATGGTGTCGATATGTTATTGGATGTTAAAAATATATTAATCCTGAAGTTGGTCAAAACACACAGCAGAAACAAAACTTGGCAATACTTGTTGCTGAATTCTATATAGTTAATTACACCTCTTCCTAAATTTGTAATTTTTTCAGATGTTGTTTATCACCATTACTTTTCATTTGTTTATTTCTGGTGTGTATTTTTCGGCTCCTTTGATAATTTTAGTTGACATTAAATTAAAGGGGCTTTTGTGAAAATGTGTGAAAAAGGCTTCCATATATGGCCATAATCACTGAGTGGAACAACTGGTCAATAATGAAAGATTGGACACTTTTAACAAAAGAGAAACTCGCAGGTGTAATTACCATAGATCTGTCTCTGATGTGACACAAACCAAGAAGTGCTTAAAACTCTATGAATTGGTTAGTATGGATTTCACTTATAATTTAAATGGTGCAGTGTTGGTCTGTAGAGTGAGAGGTTGTGAGTTTCAAGCCTTGTCCGGACACTGACATGTGTCACGCTATTCACCAACGCAATCATTGAGGGGAAGGCAAGGGAAGAAATTTAGTTGAAAACATTAACACGACAAGAATTTTTTGTCAAATTGTGTTATTATGATATGCGAGAAATGTCAAGCTGACATTGACTGTTAGATTCTACATGTTCCACTGAATATCTTCCAGTCTGCGCAGTTACCAATGTTTGATTTAGTCTGTGTTGAATATTCTATAAATAGTTCACCAATTTAGCCTTTGTCGGCTCATTTACTTCGCAATTCTCTCCCTTACACGGTCTGATAAGTTTACACAATGATAGTTGGTAGGTCTAGTCGAATAAGCATAAAGTGTCCCGGGGGGGGGGGGGGGGGGGGGGGGGGGGTTAACAAAGGCCAGCAAGTAACCCTATCTTCATAATATAACCAGTCAACCATAGTCAAATGTGGTCAACAGAGTTTAAAGTCACGGAAACTAGATGAAGAATGCATAAAAGGCATACCTTTCATGTAGACTATAGATCACTATTTGCCCGTTACGGTTCTATGAAAGTTAAGGGGCTGTCATATTGCCAGTATATTTCCAGTATCTTGGCCAGCCATCTATCTCTTTTAGGCGAGTCCCTCTAGTTTTAAAACATGTATTTTGATTGGGTTATTTCTATCAAAAAAAATTCTGTAAAGATTTTGGTTTCAGTTTACACCCCAATTCCACTGGTTTGGCCTTGTAACCACTTGTATAAGGCAGTCCTTGATGCGATGTTATTGGTTATACCAGCTGTCTCATCAAATGTAATAGTTGGTGCATAATAAAGAAATAGTCGTACGACTGAAAAGTTGGGCCTTACAAGCTGTTCCTGACTGTAATGACTCAAGGATGACTCATAACAGTACTCACACGACCAATCTTTTGTCCAGATAAGATCACTCAGCTACATTATTACAACAGAGCAGTCATCATAGCAGGACAAAGAACTAAGTTGTAACACCTATTCTAAAATGGTGGACTGCGCAGTGACCGTAGACACATCTTGTTGCGCAGTTCTGGAATGTAAATCGCGTATACAGACTGACAAAGTAATGCTGTTGAATTCTATGTCCCTTTGGGTATAAATGTAAACAAACAACTTGCGGTAAAATAAATGGTTAAACATCCATAAGATTGCCATTTCTTGCTTGATTTTAACAAATGACATCATGTGAACGCTTACAGCAAATTGAAAGCACCTACAATGACTTGATTTTTATCCAAGATATCACCATGTATGTTTTTGATCGAATAGCCAACATAGCCTTGGATTTATCAGTAAAATTTACCTTATTTTGACCTAAATGTTGATTTAACCATTTTGGAATAGGTATTCTAAAGGAAGCCTTCTGGCTTGGTGGATTTAATATAGGCAATCGATAGTTTAAAACCATCATAAAGCACGTGAATGGTCTTAGCCAAGTCTAAGGCTTAAGTTGGCTAAATTTGTACACAGAAGTTAAGCCTAAGACTTCGCTAAGACCATTCATAAATACCTCCTCAGGTGATTACTCATAACTATCTTGGAACTGAGAATTTGGTTTTATGTGTTCTGAACAGACATGCTCACTTACGAAGGTTTCTAAACACATGTTCAAGAACTACCCAATTACAGACTTTCTCCAGTGTCAAGATAGGTCGCACGACTGATTAGAACTGCAAAATTAGGTGTGGACCTGAGTCAAAGTCACATCAGTGGGCAAGAGTTATTAGGTGATTGTAAGAATAGTTGTTTCAAGCACCTCTGTTGATTCTCTTGTTAAAGTACAAAATGCACTGTTACATCAACTTGTGAGTTAAGAGTTTTCTATGTGAGATCCCACAGTCAATGTGGCTTTTAAAGGTTGTGATTTAAAATCTGTCATTTCTCACTCAAATATGATGCTTAAGTAAATACCCTGATAAATACATGCCAAGTGCCACGTAATTAATATACATATAACAGTTGTGATATGTAACTACCCTCAGCAATCACTTGTGATTGCTTTTCCTTGTAGTCTAATGTAAAATTTAATAGGATTTCTAACTTGAAACGAAACCTTAAAAGTTGTTTAAAAACTGACCTACATTTTAAAAGCTGTTCATCAGTCACATAAATGTCTCTATTAAATCAGGTTATTTTCAAACCAAAGTACACTTCTACCCCATGTGAAAAAGCTACATTGCATAAACAAGTTTGTCCATTTGATAAAGAGGTAGAGGGGGGCATAAGCAAGAAAACATTCATTTACCATTCAAACGATGTCCCCGTTTTAAGATTATGTGGAATAAGCCCCACTTTAAAGTATTTAACAGAGAACGCGGAATTCTAGTGGGGTCATTAGCAATGAAAGTCAAAGTGAACCTGAAATGGTGATTTGGAGTTTAGGACCTTTTTCAATAAGTATTAGAGGGGTTACAAACTGGTAACACACTGAGGTGCTAACACACTGGCCTCCCAGCCCTGAGTTCAGCAGTTCAAACCCTAGACCTTATGTGGGAAAGTTGGTAGTTGCTTACCAATGGGTCAGCAGTTTACAGTATAGAAGCCAACTGTATGTACTGGTTTCCTCTACCCACAAAACTACCTTTGTAAAATGAACTGTACAGTTTTGAAAGCGACATAAAAGTGAAAATAACCAAACCCAATCTTTGAGATTTTGATAATTTCAACAGACTCGGCTGTATTGATTTTTCGTAGAAAAATGGCGTCAACTTGCCCTGGTAGGTTCATTTAATTTATGTTTCGTTTTTGTGTTGTGGTTTTTTTCAAAGAAATACTTTTCCCACCTCATTATTATTATTTGTTGCTCCACCACACCTTAATTTGGCAAAACTAAAACGTTGCTGGTTTGTGCTAGGTTGGTTCATTAAGTTTGACAATATACCTTGGATTAAAAATGCATTGACGGAAAGTGTAAATGAGAGGGTTCAGTTAACCCTGTCCTCCAACCTAAAATTTTTAACTAATTAGCTCTTCTCATTAACAGACCACCAATCCACACGCAACTTACAAAGGCTTGTTTTTGTATTAGGGACCGTTATTAGTCACAGAGTTCAATGGTAATGTTTGAACAAATGACTCTGGGGTGTAACAGGTTAAAATAACTAGTAACCTAAAAAACATTGACAAAAATATTTCAATCTTTAGTTAATCAGGATACCTGATATAAAAGATGATTTTCTAAGCTTTACACTGATTGGCTTTTTGTCAAATATGTGCTACAATTTCATGTAGAACTTAGTCTATCTCCATTTACAAAGGTGTATCTAAAGCTGAATCAGTCAATATTTTTGTGTAAAATAAATTTATGTATTACACTAGATTTAGAAAATCACAAACAAGCTAATACTTATCTATTTGATAGTATTTGCTCATATATGATAAGACACAAAATATTTGTTTAGTTCTAATCAACAATCTTCTGAATTCATTTGCCTATAACTTGGGTGACACATAATGTTTTCCTGCTGTTTTTATGGAAAAATCTCTGTGCATCAACATATATAATAGATTTTATAAACAACTTAAGAATACATCCCACTTTTTAAGAAGAATAAAGGGTGACTTGAATTAATGAACGGGCGTCGCATCCAGGTACACAGGGTGACTACTAAAACACGTCAAATCTAATTTACTGGGCAAAATGAAATATAATGTAGACTTCTTAGATGTGTTTATTCCCTTAACTTATTTAAGTTATTGATCTGTGATTTACTATGGTATGTTCAGCATACTATTTATTCTCGGAAATAAGGGTGAAAATACCAATAGTAAATAATAATAATAATAGCATCAAGGGCACTTGAAGAGCACCTAACCCGTACCAAGACCTGTATAATTTTTTAAAATGGCATATTTGTAAGTAAAAAGGGAAAATGTGAATATTTGATTTTTTAGATCGGGGACAATGGTGGCACAATGGTAAACACTGGCCTCCCATCTCTGAGATCAGAGTTCAAATCTTGGCCGGACCTCATGTGGGAAAGCTGGTAGTTGTTATCCTTCGGTCGTCAGTTTACAGTACAGAACCTTGACCAACTGTATGTATTGGTTTCCTCTAACCTTCCAACTACCGGTCACAATATAACTGACAAGGTACTAGGCTTGGCGTAAAATGCTAAATAAATAAATCCAGTGGGTGATCCAGATCACTCTCAAAATGTAATGGGATCTAAGTTGGACTAAGATCCATATTTTCAAGTTATATTTCCATAATCCTGCTAACAAACAGAGAGACAAATAAAGAGTCATGAATTTAACACCTCCTTGGGGGAGCTAATAATAATAAAACATGCATATCATATGCTATTTATGTTTTTGTCTATTGTCCTGTCTTTTAAAAGGATTTGAAGTGTTTTCATGCACGCAGTTTCCACATCTTAGTCTCAATGGGAGAACACTAGTGATTTTGCCCATATTTGGTCAAAATAAAATTCATACCGGAAGTTTGTGTACTTGGAAGCATCTAATCTCCGCGTTATACCACAGATCTTGAAATGTATGTATGGAAACATGTGCAGGAATAAACCCCTACCAGAATAAATCCCAAAACAAAAAAAAACCCTACCAGAGAAACCTACAATGAAGATAAACACTAAAGCTTAAAACTCACTGGACTTACGTATGTGTATGCATATATGCAAGAAAAGCTGTCAGTGTAAATGACAGTACTTAAACTCACCATCTTTGTTGCGTATATTGCCTTGCGTTGCGTTAAATCTCAACACACTGCGTTGCATATGAAAATTACAGGGGACCTTTTTTACACATATGCAATGTGTAGAATTGATTTCCAGACAATTTTTTTCACCGGTACTTAAGTCACTTTACATAATATACACTTATTTGTCTTCAATCTACTAATAACCTCTTACAAGGCATCTTTTATACCAGCCAAACTTTGAGAAAGAATTCTTTATTTTTATATACGTGTGAGCCAGTGTGTTTTATTTTATGTAGTACACACATGGGATTCAGTGTGAGTGAGTGATGCTTCTTTTATATTTTTATTTCTTTTTGAGTATATACATTCCTTCTATATACAGTAATTTTTTTTTTAAAAAAGAAAGAAACAAAATGAGAAAAAAAACACAAGAAAAGAAGAACAACGATAGGAGGTAGTACAGTGTATGAAATTGCCACATTTCTAAGCATATCATCCTAAAGATAAACCATGAAAACAATAATTATTTGTGTTAAACAAAAATTATATATATTGAGAAAATTCTATTAAAGGTTTTTCCACAGATACATTGATATATTCATGTGTTTGAAGATGAATTAACTTGAACAACTCCAACATACAGATGAAATTTTTATCTTAATCTGATACCTTCAACAATTTCCAAATACAGAGAAAAAAATACATTGGAGATACTTGACTTAGATGCCATCAATAATTTATTCCACCAAGTCCACTTTCTATTGTAATGCTGTTCCATTAAGTTGATCTTTTGTAGCATCTGTTGCTCTATGTAATTCCTTTTTACTTCTAATTGAAGAGCAAATATATTTAGTGGATACCCTTTCTTAGAACACTGGAAAATGTACTTTCTTGTTATTAAAAGAACAAAGTTAAGGGGCCAGAAATTTACATCATGGAATAAATATCCCAAAATTTTCATTGATTTGCTTATGATAATATTGATTCATAGTTTGTTTCTAATCCAGTCATGTACATTATCCCATAGTTATGACACAATAACACATTCAGAAAAAAAGGTGTTGGTTAGACTCTGAATATTGAGTACAGAATGAACATATCTCATGTGGATACTTTTTTATTTTATATAAGTATTGCTTTGTACCCAGTATATTAAAAAGAGTCCTATATTGGAACCATTTTATATTATTATCTGTTATAGTTTTGAAACAGATTCTGTAGATTGTGTTCCAAATATCTTTTGAGAAGATTTCATAATACTGAAGTATAGGTTTCCATTTTGTTTCAGATTTTTTTTCAGCATTGTTATCCACATTCTTTAAAATATTATAAAAATGTTTGCAACAACTATGGGATCTAATAAGGGGCTTTATGTGAGTTGGAATAGATGGCCTGGTATAGTTACAGGTGGTGGAATCTTTACATCAGTATTGTTTCAAGATATCATTCAGACCAGATCACACAGTGAAATAGTTCAAAAAATTAATTTTGAAGTCATACTGTAGTTCAATTTTGGCTTTTTCGATAATTTTCCCATCAGATGAAAGGATGTTTCCTATCAGATAAATTCCTTTGTCAAACCAACTTGGGAAAAAAATATCATCTTTGTGTATTTTAGAGTTATACCATAGGCATGACTGAAGAATATCTGAATTTGTGATGATTTCTTGTTTTTGACTTAAAACAGCCCAATATGTAACTACATCTTTCCAGAATGGATTTTATAGAGAAAGGTCCAAGATGAAGAATCAAATGCTTTTTCGAAATCAGTTAACATTAGTAGCCCTGGTAATTGCTTATTGTCAACATAGTGCATAATATCGTAAACAAGTCTAGTACTCTCACTAATAAGTCTGCCTTTAATGAAACCAGTTTGGCAAAGCGATATGACAGAGTCAAGAGTACCCTTCAGTCTGTTAGCAATTACCCCTGATGCAAGTTTGTATACTACACACAGAATAGAAATAGGGCCCCAGTTCTTAATTAAAGACCTATCTTTATTTCCTTTTGGTAAACAGACAACTACACATTGGCGGAGGGTTGTTGACAGCTGTCCTTTCGAAAAACAACAGTTTATGGCGTTAGTAATAATACACTTCAGTTTAAGCCAAAATATTTGCAAAAATTCTTATGTAACACCATCCATACCTGGTGTTTTGTTGTGTTTACACTGTTTAAGGACAGAACCTAATTCCTCCACTGTGACTGGTGGGCCTAAATCAGAACAACTCACCTGGGGAATATTTAAATTTTTCAAAATTTTGTTTAGTTTTTCAAAATCAAGACTACTGTCTTTATTCTCAAAGAGTTTAGAATAAAATTTGCCGATGTGGTTAAGCACTTCTTTTTGTTCAAAAATTATGGAACCATCAGGAAGTTGCATTTTTTTCATTGTTTTTTTCAATAAAATTCCTATTTTCTAAATTGCAGAAAAATTTGGTTGGCTTTTGACCATCTTTTAACCAATTACCTCTAGCTCGAACCATTTCACCTTTAATATTTTGTTGTCTAAAAGTCTCTAGTTCGGCCTTTTTATCTATAAGAAGCTCTGAGTTTGGGATCATGCCACCCATCTCTAAAGTTTCAGTGTCAATTGCTGCTTAACTTTGTTGTTTTTTGGTTTCTCATGTGATGCAAATTCAATAGTCTCTCCCCTAATTTGAAGAAACAGAAGCTCAAGGAACAAGTCGTAATCAATAGATAATGTCAAATACTTGGTTGCATTCTTAATAAAATCCAAACTTTAACTGGTAAAGAATATCTATTTAATTCTTCATCTATTACATCATTTATGCGAGAAATATATTGTGGCAGTTGTAGAAGGCTATTATTAAATTTCCAGATACCTTTTCCAAAAGTAAAATTGTTAAGCAGAAAGTCAATTTCAAGGATAGAATGATCAGACTTATAACTTGGTTTAATATCACATTTAGTTATGATATCAGACATAATTGTTGAAATAAGAAAAAAGTCTAACCTGGCTTGTTTAATTGGATTTTTTTGGTGCCAGGAGTAGCGTTTTGTCTGGGGATGTTGATGTCTATATATATCCAATAGATTATGTGATTCCATTAAACTTAAAACTGCCTCCATTACTTTAGGGTTGTTCACATTTTTATACTTGTATGTATCAATTTCAGGATTTAAAACTAAATTGAAGTCATCACAAATGATATTATAGGTAGCAGACTTGTAAACAAAGTAATAGAAGTAATAGAAAAGTAATAGATTGGAGTCAACTTCGATGTAATAGTAATAGTAATAGATTGAAATTTTTCAAATGTAATAGTAATAGTAATAGATTGAAATTCTATCTATTACATCTATTACTTTCTATTATTTTTCTATTACAATTTACCCTTTGCTATTTTTCAGAAGGAGGCTGTAGAAAAATGATCACTTAACATGGACTTTAATTCTGTAATCAATTAGTTTTCATATAAATTAATACTTTAAATGGACTTTGATACAATAATGAATTATCATAAAATCATCACTTTAAATAAACTTCAAAACAATAATGAATTGATTTTGTAGCACTTGTAAGTCAAATTCATTTTAAACTTTCACACATAAACTTTTCAAATAATCAACTTGTCATCAAAGAATACTAAATATAACACACAAATGTTAAAATAAATAACTTTGAAATATCAAGGGACCTTTAATTGTCCCTCTTTGACTGAATGTTCTAAAAAACTGTCTTTGAGGTGGTATTATTAAAGGCTTAAAGAGGCCAATTTAACCTTTGGAAGGATTAACTAAATGTTCCTGAGTAAGGAGAAACTGTGACACATGAAAGGCAATCACACGGGTCACTCTAATAATTGTGTATCAGAAGGGCAGCATTGTGGCATGTGTTAGCTGTTTCACTGATTTACATAAAATTACCGGAGTTATTATTTTCAAACATAAATGTCACTCTTGAATCATTTTGAGGTGGGCTCTGCATGCAAAGAATTTGAAAGAAAGGGGTTCTTTGAATGCAGTGTTTTCTTTTGTAAACACTGCTCATCAAGTATTTCTCATAATAGTAAGAGTTTTTCAACTCTAACAACTCATCATAAAGTGAATAAATATGAGAATTGTTTTACAACAGTGTATTTTCCCCCAGATAATATTTACTGATAATAACATATTTTTCAGCATTTAAAAAGCTTTGCACGGAATTTGCCAGAAATATACCTCTCATTGCAAAATTTACAGCACTTAAATGGCTTTGTATAGAATTCTCATAAATTCTCCAAGTAGTCAAGTCATTCTTAAAAAGAATAAATACAGGATCTATTTATTTAATTGTAAATATACCAAGTGATATTTTTGTAATATTTTATCCTTGTATGGCATAATCTGAAGCATTTTCAATAAAATTAGATGTATAAAGTATCCTGTCAGTTTTATTTCTGTGTTAAAATTACCTCTCAAGTTTGCGCCAAATTGTAATAGAATGTAATAGAAAGTAATAGAAGTAAAAGATGCCAATGTAATAGTAATAGATTTAAAATTTTAAAATGTAATAGTAATAGTAATAGATTGAATATTTTCAAATGTAATAGTAATAGTAATAGATTGGCTGTAATAAATTACAAGTCTGATAGGTGGTATCATATTTTTGTAACAGGATATCAATAGTTTGATAGAACTCAGGGTTGTCTTTATTTGGACCATAAATGGTTAATAAATATATTGCCATTGTACATAGCTTCAAGAGAAGCCCTAAGTAATTACCATTTGTATCGTTATCACATGACAAGATCTCATACTCAAAATTACAACTTAAGAGAATTGCTACACCGCGTGAATGTTTCACACATGAAAACTTTGTTACCCCAAATATTTTTAATTTTATCTTTATCTTTTTCTAGCCAATGGGTATCTTGCAGACAGACAATATGCGACTGCTTTTTTTGTCATGTATGAAATCACATCTTGACACTTTTCGAAACTTTTTAAACCTTGGCAGTTTGCAGATAACACCACAATACTATTTGCTAAATAAATGGGGGTGGTTTGCACTCTCTATATGGAAATATGGCATCATATTGATTATTTCAGAAATTAGGCAGACTGATAAATAATACTCTAACTGTATTTTTTCATCCTTTCTCTACTTATTACCTACTGAACAGACTGCATGTAGGTGCCAATTTATAATTATACTCACTCTTAAATTAACATTTTCTGTGATATTCTTGACATGTTGTAGCAATCTATATGTGAATTCAATAAGATACATCAACAAAAAGGAAACTAATTGTGAACAAACAAATATAAACAAGGTATTTACAAAAGTCATACTTATTATAGGCTTGCATTTACCAAGAATTATATTTTTAATTTATAATATTTACACATCAGTACTCTATTAGTAACCAGTAAATTATGAAGTGTTACAATTAACCATTTCATACAACTGAAGTTTTGGTGGAGGATGATAAAGCAACAGTACCTCAAGCTAATATATCAAGCATTAGGTTAAATGTTTGTAACCGATACTTTATGCCTCCCACCTCTGAGGCTGGGGTTCAGTTCCCAGCACGGCCTCAAGTGGGAAAGCTGGTAGTTGCTTGCTGTTGGTCGGCAGTTTACAGTACAGAACCCTGACGAACTGTTTGTACTGGTTTCCTCTGCCCTTCCAACTACCCGTCGTGATATGACCTGTACAGTGTTGAAAGTGACGTAAAACCACAAATAAATAAATAAATAACTGATACTTTAAAGTTTTAAACTTTTAATATTGTTTTGGCATGTTTGTACATACAATGTATATGATCAAAACACTCAAATATCTACATGGTAAGTTAGTGATTTGAGTACCAGGACATCTGCAGCATTCTATTAACAAACAGTAAAATGTGAAGTGTTACAATTAACCATTTCCAACAACTGACGATGAGCAACAGTACCTCAGACTAATATGTCAAGCATTAGGTTTAATGTTTGTAAGAACTTTAAACTCTTATTATTGTTTTGACAGGTTTGCACATACAATGTATATGATCAACACACTCGAATATCTATATGGTAAGTTAGTGATTTGAGTACCAGGGAATATATTTAGTATGTACAAATGATTGCCTGGCCAAGTAAACATCAAATTGGGATATACAAAAGTTACATACTAGATCATGCACCATATGGCACAAGGCAATGACACTATCGTATGCCAGTACAGCACAAAATGTAAGGGGTATTTAGTGTACGACCCAAACTATCAGTCTTCTGAATATCACCAAAGTTAGTGACTGCTGTAGTTAAATTTAGAAACGGGAATGTTGACGGACAGACAAACGGACAAGAAATGGACAAACAGCAACTTAGCTATGATCTTAGTGATTTATCTCTTTGTCAGGTTTGAATTTAAATGGACAAAGCGTTATCGAGTTACAGTCCGGAAACAGAAATATTGATGGACAAACGGTCAAAAAATGGACAAATGGGATTACACCACTTTCAAAAGCAACTTAGCTATGATGGTGATCTATCTCTTTGTCAAGTATGAATTTAAATGGAAAAAGCGTTATCAAGTTACAGTCCAGAGACACAAATATTGATGGACAAAACAGTCAAAAAATGCACAAATGGAATTACACCACTTTGGAAAGCAACTGAGCTATGATGGTGATCTATCTCACTGTCAAGTTTGAATTCGATTGGACAAAGTGTTTTCAAATTAGAGTCCAGAAACAGAAATGTTGATAGACAAAAACAGGCAAACAAACAGACAGAATTACACTAAATTTTGAAAGCAACTTAGCTATGATGGTGATCTATCTCCCTGTCAAGTTTCAATTCAATTGGACAAAATGTTTTTGAGTTAGAGTCCTGGAACAGAAATGTTGATGGACAAACAGACAACAAATGGACAAACAAACAGCAGGAATTACACCAATTTCAAAGCAGCTCAGCTGCGATGGTGATCTATCTCCCTGTCAAGTTTGTATTCGATTGGACATAGGGTTTTTGAGTTAGAGCCCGGAAACGGAAATGTCGACAGACAAACATAAAAAACCCCCCAAAAACGGACAAATGAACAGACGGAAATACACCAATTTTAAAAGCAACCTAGCTATGATGGGGATCTATCTTCCGGTTAAGAAATATAACTATAATTATATAACTATTGTATTTCAGTGCAGCAAATAATGTAAGGGGCAATTAGTGCACATCCCTACACTGTGCATTTACTCAAAATCACAAAAGTTTTACACAAGATATAAGCTGAGCATAGCAGTATATTTTGGTTCTGTAATTAATAGATATTGTTTCATATGGTATACATTAAATTTCAGAGCAGTATTTCAACCTCAGATCTAAAATTGGTATACTCATTTTACAATGCATACAATTATAGACAGTTATGTGGTAAGATTAAGTCATCAATCAACATTGCTGATATATATTTAATATTTGACTATGGTAGTGATTACCAATTATCAAAATTCTATAACTCTGTTTTTGGCTACTTTCCCAAGTGACAGTTGATTGACATTGTATTAGCTACATCAGCATTGTTGTACACATCAATGTGTAAAACAAATCTTAAATATTTTTGTTTTAAAGTTCTATTTTTCTTTTAACTTCTGAAGCACCTCAACACAGGATTGTCTTATCAAATCAACCTCTGTTGACCGATATTTGGTCCATTATGTGCTCAACTCACAGCAATAAACATGGTTTCTAGGTTAAGTTCTTGCATGTAGTTACAGATTACCTGACTTCCTTTGACTTCATCATCATCAAAATTACCTGCAACAAAGATACCATGTTCATTGTCTACATGGTATGAATATCAGCTGATCTGCTGAGACAACTTGTAGATCCTGGAAAAGTGCATCTCTGGCTCTAACAGCATCCTCAATAGAGTGTAAAAAGGCCACATGGCCTTGGGACACACTGCCACTTAGTGTGATTTCATCTGAGTGTGTGAGTCTATGATAATCCCAAGGAAATACTTTAATTATTGGCAATGGGTTTTGCTCAAACGCATGGGGCACCACTTGACTGTTCATCAAAAGTTTGTCTTTTGTAAAGCGGATATTGTGGGTCTTCTTGTCAGGATGTTTCTCTCGGAGCTGTTTTAGTGTATTTTTTTGTGCTAGCCTGTGTTCCTTCATTTTTGGCAACTGCTTGCTAACAAAATACTTCTTACCTTGAAGATTTTTGGCTTGCTTTGGAACAGTTTCTTTGCCATGTCGTGTGACAAACTTTGTGACAATGGGTCTTGGATTTGGGCCAGTCTTTCCAACTCTATGTGCTACATCTATTCTCACCCCCACCCCCCCACCCCCACCCCCCACCCCCCCCGAAATATTTTGTGGTGAATAGATAGGCTGGTGAGACAATTGCATTTCCTCAGTCAAAAACTTTTCAATCACAAGCCGACAGTTTTCACCTCTAGCTTCCTCAACATTGTAAAAAATTAGATTATCTCTCATCTTGCTCCAATCTAAATCTTCCAGCTTAGTACTCAAGCTTTCCACTTGCTTTTCAAGTTTTACAGTTTTCCCTTCTAGAGTAGCAATCTTTTGCAATAAAATTTCGTTTCCTACCTTTGTTCACATTCCTTGATGATAGAGTCCACATTCCATTTAATTTCATCTAGTGTGAGTGATACTTGTGAATGTTATAATGTACTGGAGTTTAATGCCAATTGTTTTCCCTAAAATTGCCCCTCTTTTTTAACTTTACTGCTGTTTTATACTTCTGGATAAATGTCGTAATAAATCTTTGAGCACCACAACAACAAAGAAAATGTATACAGGATCAAAGCAGGTGAGTTTGTACTGAACGCATACGCAAGGCTATGTATGAATACGCATACACATACGTATGCGCAAGTCTAGTGAGTTTAAGCTTAATTGTTGTTTACTGTGATTTAGAAAGAGGTACAGTTAGAATGATTTAAAAAACAAGGTGATTGCCATATTAACATGTGGAGCTCAAACTGTTACTATTAGATACCATTGCTATATGTCATTGCATTGTATATTTATACTCAAGAAAATATATCTTTTAGTACAGGATTTTAAATGCTATTTCACCCACCCAACTGCAGTACAAATATATAGCCCACACTCTACATTGACTGACATTCCACTGACTGAACAGACATATCCTCAGGGATGACCATTGTCAAAGTCCTTTGGATTATTCTTTAGCCTGTCACTGGTGATAAGACCCAGGCATGGTCATCTGAGCCACTACATATCTGTTGGTACCTGAAAGTGAACCCAGGTCCTCTGTTTTTAGATCCAATATACAGACTGACTTTCTATCCCTTTAATTAATTAAGTTATTACCACCATCAAGAAGTCTGTATGTCTCTAAAAGTAATGAATGGCTCTTTCTGATTTTTTATGATCCATCTCAAATTCTGAATACAAAAACATCCGGATTTTTTTTGAAATATCACCAGTGGTGGTCTGAACTATGAGTGATTTCTAGCTTCTATTATTATCATAGAACTGAGGATTTACATACATTAGCAAAAGATATTTACCATTTGAATCTGCGGATTCTATAGATGGTCTTCATGGGTGGCAACATTGTCTCATTTGGCTTACAAACTCCTCAAGGTCAACTGGATATCACAGAGATAATAATCTACATTATTTTATATACAATATTTTAGGATAACTGAATAATTATGTCTGGCCTGTATATTCAAGTCTCCAACAGTCAATAAACTGCATTTTGCCCTACTTTTCCCTATTCAAACTGTTTTACCACCTTTTGACTGGGACAGCCAACAACTGTTGACTCAACGTCAATAGCCTTAGAAAATAATTCTTCAACACTGTTAAAGTAAATGACCTGAAAATATATAGGTCAGTTCACATTGACCCAGAAGCTTATAAGTCCCTCGATTCCACCCATTCATACATTGACATATATTTATAATACTGATCTTAATTAGTGTAGCATGAAATAACAGAATTTTCTCCACCGTTACCCACAAGACCCTAGTTACATAAACACTCACATATTACATTTATATCAAAGAAGAGGGACTTATTTGGTACATAAAATCAGATTGTAACAGTGGGGGTCTATGCAACTTTATATGGCTTTAGTATATAAATATAGACTCCTATTTATGCTAATCTGATAAAATTCTTTTTCTTGGCTTAATAGATTTGTATCTGTGGTTTACTAAAACTGCTTTTCTATTATGTCAAAGATCAGTATAATAAGATAAGGACAAGACGAAGAACAACACATGTTCGAAAGAAACAATAAAACAAAACAAAAAAACCCTAAGAAATCAGAAAATTATGCATGTTTATGTTTTCATCTTACAGAACCTTTTTCGGTGCCATATGAAAGCTCACACTGTTTTATACCATTCTAAAATTTACTAAAATTGTATTCCTTTTTTCCCATTTCTGGGTATATGCGAAGTTGCCTTAAGGCAGGTTTTCACATAACTGACAAATGTGTGAGCAGTATCCATGCAGTTCTGTTATTATTGTCACTTTGTTAGCATTACTCTATGAGCAAAAATAAGTTCATAATATGCCATTGTGTAAAAAGTTTTTTTTCAAAATTTATACACATTCTCTCTTACAGTGTCATAGTGTGATGTGTTACCTTTTTTTGTTTCAAGCTCTGTAACCCTGGTCAGTATACAAGCAAAAGTTTTGCTAACAATAAAAGTGAGTCATACATTTGTCTAAGGAAAGAAAACTAAGTTTATGCCCCTTTCAGATTACAGCTGGTACGTCTGTTGCAAATGTTTCTCAGCGCCAGAACCACCTCCCAAGTCATCCCATTTCATCCGAGTTGTTCACACTACAGGCGGAAAATTCGAGGTTATAGGCATTTGGCAAAACACCCCTGTCCTTCACATACCATTCAAGATTCACATGCGATCTTGTGTTACAGTAGCGAAATGTCCATGTGCCTCCACTCGCCTTATGTCACCGTATTACACGGAAAGACGACTAAGTCATAACCTTCTATACAACATGTCGGTATCAGCTGCGGTTATAGGCATTTGATTGGAAGCTAGGGTTGTATTAGGATTTATGGCCCTCAGTCAGATTTTGAGGGCATTTACTTGAAAACCGCATTTTATCCTACCATGGGTTATAAATTCTGGCAGAGTCCTCTCAGGATTCTAATATACTATTTGTTATAGAAGGTATTTTTATTTACTCAATAATTACTTTGAAGGTATAAAAATATATATATTTAGTAACTATCCAGTAATTAAAAATTATAATCAAACCTTTTAGATCTGTTCTTAGTAGTATACTACTGTTCTGCAAAGTCTACAACTATCTGCAAGAGTTTATGGACATGTTATTGTTAAAAATTCCGCTGATTAAAGCCTTATAAATGCAATCAATATGTAAATACCATATAATTTTTATAACTTTGAGCAATTTGAAATCTTCAAGCGGGGACAGTAATGGCTGTACCTGAATGGATGCAAAGTTATTTCACCAAATTTTAGCCACCAAAACTGCGGATTTACCTCCAATGTGTAATGAATTGTCTGACAGCTGTGCAATTATGATATGTTAATTCACATTTGCTAGTTTTTGTCATCACAAATACTTACTATAAGAATGTACTTGTTTTGATTTGGATGAATCAGCCATTCAAAAGTAAACACAGGTGAGAGACCAAGATTCAATTTATGTGGAGATAAATCACACCTTCTGATAAGGAAATTATAGTTTTCTGTCAGAAAAGAAGCCCAATGTCATATGTTTTAACTCATAAAGAAACGATGTTGTTCTTATATATATACACACAGGGGGGTCACGTTAGTGAACAGGACATCCATAGCAAAGGGCAATCTACCATAGACAGCAGCGGTACAGGGTTCCAACACCCCACTTGTTTTAATATATGAATAAATCAATGATCCTCTAACCACTGGTGGACCCTGTCCCCCTGCTGTCTACTGTTTCAAATGTCACGGTAGAATGTATGTCCCGTTCCGCTAACGTGACCCCCCCCCCCCCCGTACATCTGTTCTTTTCCAACAGTTTCACAATTTATGATGTTGTGTCTTCTTTATCTTAGACCTAGTTCACAGTTATCGAGTTTGTTATTAATAAGGCAGATCACACATGGTTGAACGGGGTAGATTAAATGGAGAATATAAATGTGCACGAAATTAATATTATGGATAAATAGGTAAATATGTTTATATAATTTTGTTATTATAACTCCCTGGCTTTCCGAAGTGGGGGTGGATATTATAATCATGTCTGTTTGTCTTTCTGTTTGCCTGTGAATATAACTCAATAGCTATTCGTTGAATCAGACCTATATTGTCAGGTAATTTAGGGTCTACCGGTGGCCAAGTTCTCCACAAGATCCGGACAGAAATTCCATCTTTTGTGATTTTCTGCTAGAGCTGTATCCATAACTCAGATATCATTCATCAGAACTGGTTTATATTTTCACACAACCCCCTAACTATCCATAGCTTGATCTCATTCAAAGATTATTCAAATCCGTATTAATAGCCCTAATCTTGATTAAAAGTTCATATTTAGCAGTAGTATATACAGGCGACGGCCTTATGCCATGTCAGGGACAGGTGGGTCTAACATATTATAATGTGTTACTTACACAGGTCAAAGGTCAACACTACAGCATGTAGTCACATATATCTAGAATATCAGGGTCATCTGCACACGTGACATGCAGTGGGCTGACAACTTGGCTAGCAGCCATATTGGATTTGCAATGTCTTAGTTTTCAACAGTTGGAAAAACTGGATCTTATGAATATGAATACAGGAAGGTCACATGCATGCAGGGGAAAAGGGGATATGTCACGCTGTCTTAACGAGAATGTGTGAACACTGAATTACTGAAGAGATATATTGACCTCATTTGGGTAATGAGTGTTAATGGCTGAATAGCGACCTATTGTATGATTAGTTTATAATTCCCTCTGAGCTTAATTATCATCTAAAGTTCCATTGATTTTAATTGACTTTTGTCTTTTCCAATAGACCAGACAGGTATGCATATCACAACGGCTATTTGATGAAATGGTCACTGCACATTATACCATAAACTGTCGGTCCACTGCAAACGACCACCGACTTTCCTAATTAGCTCAACATTGAGTGTGTCCATTCATTATTTGTCGCTACAATCGTGTTAACCATTTATACCGGTATGAATACTCATTGCAGGCTACACTGAAAACTTACACCAATACACTAGTGGGAACACTAAATCTTTTACTTTGTGCAACTGTTTTTCGTCAATTATATAACTGATTTTTTCCTTATCTATGTTGGTTGGATGGGGAAATGGGGGGAGTGGTAAAAGAAGTGATTTATTTGGGTTGACGTCAATTTTTAACCCATTGTACGAGCCCTGTTGCACTGGGTAAGTGGACAGATGGAGATTAACAGTGCAGAGTAGTTGCTCAAGATTCTAACCTAAAAACCATCAGACACTTGCAGTTACTGTTAACTGTTAACTCAAACCCAAGATCTGAGGTGTAAATGTGTTTATTATTCTGTCATCTTACCGCAACCCATCACTTAATAAGAAAAATGAACTTCCTGTTTATAATTATAATAAATGCATTTGGTGGGATATGTACCAGAATTGTATTGTAGAACTTGGAAATAAACTAATGCAAAAATTATGTACCATATCATTTTCTTAGGCAATCAACATATAGCTTTAGCCAAAAAAAAATCTAAAAGTCCTCGAAGAGTACTAACCCCCAGCATTGCAGCCGAATGTTCCGGTATTGTTATTTCTACCAGATATTATTAATTTTGCAGTAACGACAACCACTAACCAAATATAATTGAAATCGAGGCTGTTGAAAATTCAAGGTTTTTTTTTCTGCGTCTAGATTATAATTCAGAAATTTCCAAATAATTAATCTCTTCTTCCATTAGTTAGCCTCAACCCACATAAAAATTGAGTAAAGATGGTTAATCATGAAGACAGACAGACAGACAACATATGTAAGCAGAACCTTCTTGACAGAGATAAAAAGGTACATAAAAACTGCTTGCATGAGGAACTCACTTAGTCAGTTAGAAATATCAAATAAAAGTATGTCTACTGTTACACAAAGGATAATATTTGCAAACATTACATTAATAAGAAAACTTTACCTTTCATGTATCAAATCTAATGATATTTGCTTATTCGTTTAGATGTTTACGTCCTATTGCGATATTTAACCTCGATCTAATTTTCAGAGAAGATAAAAATAGAGGCTTTAAAGCCGGCCCTAGAGCCAGTTAAGTCACACACAGTAATCAGTGTCCATTGGCGATCTGAACTAGTGTGGAAAACATGTCAACGTTTGACAAGTTCCAAAAACAAGAGGTTAATGATTGCCGGTGACTTACATGCACTGCAAGGGACTTGTTATTTGACCTTGTACAGTATCAGGGGAAGTTTGCAGTGCTAAAGGCATATTTTGTGCCTGATTTCATATCAATTATAATATGTTTACTGTGGCTTATTGTTTAATTTAGCATTTCATAACCGAATAAACAGAATTACGACCCTCGCTGGAGGAATCTGGGTCATGTCATTTGGACAGTTTGGGGGGGGGGGGGGGGGGGGGGAAGAGAAATGGCGCCGGTGGATTGATGAGTGACTCTTTAAAATCTGAGTTCAACATTTTCTTGAATTAAGTAGGTGAAACAAGTTATATAATTTTGAGAAATAATATAACTTTTATCACTGTTTTTACACAAAAGTATACTTTCCATAAGGGCTAATAGTATATATTTCAATCAATATTTCATATAAAAAAATAATTTAATACACGCATATTAATTGTAGTCCAATTCATTATCTGAGAAATCAAATGTTATTGTCTACATGTTGTGACTATAACAATAATTGCTTTCTTTGGTTTATTTATTTAATCATTTATTTTTCATTTCAAAAGCATCATAAGCCGTTTTTATCATAGAAGTAATATAAAAACATCGTGAATACTACACTTGGAAGTCGGTTTCGGAACCCCTCAGATATCTATGTTGTTTCAATTTCTATGAAAAGTTTTTTCTAATTTTTGCCATATTTGATCAAATTTCCCTTTTCCATTGCAACGTTGATAACAGATCTAGTTAAAAACTCCTTTTTTAATATTTTTGCAACCAATATATATATTGAGATAATTCTGCTTTGAGGCATAAAGTGTGGGGGGGGGGGGGGGGGAAGCAAAGTGGCGCAGTGGTAACATACTCAACTTACAACTCTGAGACCAGAGTTCAAATCCCGGCCTGACATCATGTGGGAAAGGTGGTATTTGCTTGCTATTGGTCAGCAGTTTACAGTACAGAATCCTGACACCAACTGTAAGTACTGGTTTCTACTGCCCTTCCAACTACAAATCACAATATAATCAATAAGATACTAGGCATGACATAAAACACTGACTATATAAATAAAATCTTCGAGGCACAAAAATATAACATCTTGTTATTATCAAAATAAAATTTGGAGACAAAAATGATTTGTCAGTTCTGGACATCCCATTTCATTTAACTGTTGATTTATCCAGGAGTAAACATTATGAAAAAGATTACACACTACTTTTAACACTCAGAAAATATATTCACTAGGCTTTCCTTTGAAATGTTTTAACAGGTATTATTTATTCATTTATTTAAGTGACAAGTACAATACCGGTAACAGTAACCATATAATGACACATAATCATATATACCCAGCCCTGTTGGGCTTATTAGTCACTATAAATACAATATGCTTAACATACATGATATATACAACAGGAGACCTTGACCGACATTCATGGAAGAAGATGTCATGAATGAAGATGGTATTATTATGAGTATGATATTCTTCATCTTTATAAGTGATATTTATATATATTTCGTGTATATTTTTATGAGAGATGTGTTATCTTTATTATCAACCATTCTGTATGAAAAAATAAAATAACTCCATATTTAAAGCAATAATGTTATCGGGACACCAATGTCACTTTTAACAAAGAGTTTCTTCCCCGTTGCTACTAATGTTACAAAGTTACAAAGGTGAAGGTGGGAGATAAGAAATTGAACTCAAAAACCCAAGCATGTGTAAAAGGTGAAGAAAAGGTCACATCCAAGGTCAAAATACAGTTTATGACACGGGAATAAAACATGTTTGAGAATTTTATTAAATGTTAGTAGAACTGTACAGAGCAGAGTTTTAAAATGAATAAAATTTATTTTAAAAATCACCATAATATCACATCAAGGTATATGCCAATAAATAAAGTAAAAAGGTATTAGTATAAGTTAAAAGTGTTAGTAAATTGCCCGAAAATCATAGCTCAGAATCAAAAGTCGAAAGGTCATAGTTATGATTGGGGTCAAAAGGTCACAATCGAGGTCGAAAGGTCATATTAGAGAGGGGAAACCCAGGTCAGCCTGGCCCAACCTATCCCAAGGTTACACTAGCCCATATCAATCCATCAGGAGAACTCCCTTCTGGCGGGACTACCAGAAGGGGTCCAGGCAAGTGAAGGTCATGCTAAACAGCTTCAATTCCAAAAGTTGACCATGCTTAAGGATGGATGGCTGCCTAGGATCATAGTCATAACCCTAAAGGTGGATCGAGGTATCAGGGTGAATAGTCGGTAGGGAGTACCCAGATACAATCTGGGAATGCCTGTTAACACCTAGTCTTACTGCCTGTGGGGGGGGGGGGGGGGGGGGGGGGGGGGGAGGGTTAACCACACAGGAAGAAAAGTGAAATAATTGTAACAGACGGGGGGTAGGTGGGTAAATTAATAGATGTTTACTCTTCGCTTTCAAATTTCAAAGTGGCGGTCAAACTCCCGCCCTGGGAGATGTTTTCTAACCAGTGATGTGATTGGATGATTCAAAACCAGCAACTCCAAGGGGATGCTGGATGTACCTAAAGTTTTTAGGTTATTATCAACTGCCACGTCAGGCTCCTTTATAGCCATGCCATCCAAATTCTTCATGGATTTTATTGCAACAAAAAGACCAGAAGCTCTGTAAAATACCTTTCTACTGATGTAAATATTTGTAGCTTTCCTCAGAAATGTAAACACAAACTGGGCAGTTCTTGACGAATTTGTAGAGTATGTCTAACCTAATCCAGTATGGACTTTTATATAGTTTTATTTCCATCAATGATAGACTCTAAGGCTCAACTACACAAAACCTTGTTGAAGAGTTATAGGTACATTGATCTACGTATCTCGGCACTTAGATCAGTTAGAAAATGTGGTTGATAATGAAATAATTAAGTTGTAGCAATAATAAAAATTGATAACGAAAGAAGCTGTCGTCAGTCATTTGTCTCACCCAGCCAAAACAGTCATCAGACAAATATGCACCAGCAAAATCAGTGCTGGTCAAAATTCCAGGGCCAATTTTTCCAGAGAAAATTCTGGAAACTCCTGAGAGCTGCAGTGGCTTAGCTATCCACCACTTACAAAAAATGGCATTGACACACTTTAACTTGTAATATTGCTCATATTTTTACTTTTCTTAATGCAACTACAAAACATATGCTAAAAACAAGAATAAAATATTAAAAAAAGTAACTAGAAAACAATTGTAGAACATAAATATCCATTATAGTGTGTTTTTCAATATTGTAGATATTTTATCTAGAACATCTAATCTAATCTACTTCTTTGCAGGCATAATATCTTCCCCACAATGGGGAACATAGTCGAACAAATGGACAGACAACCAAACAGACAAATTCACCCATAAACATAACCTCCTGGTATAAGTAATTGGGTGGCAATGACCTCATGCGCAAATATTGTTGTAAATATTGCCTGGCTTAGTTTTCAATAAGTAGCCAGATGTTCCCAGATCTTTCAATTTGTCTGAAAGATGGCTGTTGCACAGTCAAGAAGGGAACAACTCTGATTTTGGCCATTCCTGATCATTCTTATAGGTTTGGGTATCTTGTATCACCCTGGAGGTTTTGGGCAATCTGCACACTAAAATCAGTATTAACAAAACAATATGTTAAGAATCTGCCCTGATGTTGTAATATACCACCTGCTGCTCCCAATAATCCAGAGTCTACCCTGGTGACACAGGGTGTCTTCAATAGCACACATGAAACAAGACACTCGGGCTGTCCAGAGTAGCTACAGTTCCTGATTGGCATGGTAGCAAAAACATTTTAAAATTTAAGTTAAAGGGTTAAAGCCACATCTCTGAAATATTTTAGAGCACTGTTCTTGATCGATATTTGCCTATGTTTACCTTCTGTGTGTGTATGTATGAGAATTTTTCAAGTGGATGCAATTGGTATCTGGTGTTGAGGCTTTTTCATAATTCTGTCACAACAGAGTGGTAAATTGTTTTTATAATAAAGAGGTAGCTCTGAAAAGGACTGATGGTTTAAAGCCTTTCACAGAATTTCTGCTGTCATACTGTCATTTCCCTGGCCACTCCCTGTAAAAGTACTGGTCCAGGAACTCCCTCTGGTCTTTGGCCTCTCTGTTCACTGCATAGTCTTCTCCGTGGAGTTGTGGCTCTCCCATGTATTCCTAAACCACCATTTGACCATTTTTGGTCCTCCAAGTGATAGACAGGACCCAGTATGACATGGTGATGGTGACTGCCAGCTCTGGCTCTTGCTGTATGGTTGACAAGAGCACTTACCAATGGTAGCTGAGAATCCCAACACCATTCTCAACCACGTCCCTTTTCTTACTTATTAAGTGGGAGACATTCGTTGTCGAGAGAAGAGTTTTATAGTGAAAATGTGTAATCTGCCAAAAAGGCAAAGGGAAGTGGAGGTCTGTTCAGAATAAATTCTTTTGGCAATGTGAATCCAATTGAGGCATCTTCTATCATATGTATCAGGTCACACTGATTGGAGATCTGTGAGTCAGATCAGGCCCCACTGTTTCTCCAATCAACCCAGAGGAATCGGCTGTTGGTTTCTACAAAAGCCAGCAATACTGTACAGTGGAAGTGGTCAGTAAGTGCCACAGCCCCCCCCCCCAAACCTTCCCAACACAGTGACAAAAGATGAGGATACTCATGTTTATTACAAGTAACAAGTGTATAGTTATAACAAGTATCAATAAGCATACACATTCTAATACTAAATAATTTGTATAAATCCCACAAGATGACATATAAAGTTAGTATACATGTACATTTGTTTATAGAGTAAATAAAATGATACAGACATTTAAATACTGAACACAGGCACAGTTTAAGAGGTCATATTAGGTCAAAGGTCAGACTATAATCAGTCTGACCCGAGGTCATATTTTTGGTGAAGATCAGAACCAGGTCACACTGAAGATAGGTACAAATTAGTTAAAGTGAATTTTTGTATTCACTTTGCTATAGGAGTGAATAAAGTTATATTCTGACTTTCATATAGATCAGTTGCGAGACATGTCGGATGGTTTGGCAGGAGTATGTGGGGTGAGATGTCCATAGGAAAATAGCCCATATAAAAATTTACATACTATGAAAACATCCCTCAAACCCAAACCACAAAAGCCAGCGATACTATACAGTGGAAGTCTTTGCAGTTTAAAAATGGACTTCCACCTTCTCTTGGACATCTGGTGATCAGTAAGTGCCATCAGGTGCACCAAAGGCAGTAGGCGCATTCAAACTGGTGCAGAAGACACTTTCCATCTCTCTAGGCATCTCGTGAGGTTTGGCATCTCTTCTTGATATTACTCTTTAATGGCCTAGCACACTTCATTTATCATCCTTCTGACATTTAGTCAACCCATACAGAAGTCAAAAGCTATTTGTATGGTCCGAAATATCAAAACCAGTGGACATGGTACCACATTCTGACCCTCTGCAGCTACCCCGCAAATTCTCTGACAACACATTGAAGAGGTCAGGGTCCATGCAGGTATAGTTGCACATGGGTTGTAGTGTTAGCCAGTAAGGCTGTGTAGTGACCACGTGTGTTTTTCTCTTAGAAACAGGTCCTAACCCACAGCATTTGACCCCTGCGTCTCTAGATAATTGTGCCAGCTCTAGGTCTGGCCTTGTCCTGACTATGAGTCCTGACCCCTGCTCTCTGCAGTCACACCATCTACCTGATCATGGCCATAAAAGTGATCAACTTATTTGCTACTTCAAAAAATATTGCATGCACCTTTACTGAAATTCTGTAAATAAGATTAGCTTGAGCATTTTTCGAACTTTTATATCATTTCTGCGGTGGTATCTGGATATACTAGATCTTGCAGGTCTGCATATACCAAACCAATCTAATACTCGCATAGTATGAGCCGTCTTAAAAATGGACATAATGTTTTTTCACTCAGATCATTCACAATGAAGCTATGTCATTTTCTTGGAAGAATTCTGTGATATTTACTTATGATAAAGTGTGTTAAAATATTGATAATAATCTTAAATCTTAAAAATATTAAAGTTTATATTAAACTGCAAACACAATTCAATTTTACTACATTAGTTATTTATTTCATGATTTCACTTTATTTTTACAGAAATTGTTAATTCCATGATTTCCCTTTCCCCACTGTTTAATTACTGTAACTACTTATTCACTGAATAAACCTATTTAGTATTGTTAAAACTTAGATGGTTTTTAGATAACAATTGGTTTGTGTTCTCTCATATTGTAACTTTGTCAGTCTATGTGTATCAGGCCTGTTTCTTCCTTTCCTTTCTACACTCTTAACCAGGGAGAAACAAAGCAGGTGAAAACCTAAATGCACAAGAAATGTGAGTCTTTTATGGTACTCCTAGCACTTTTAATGGACCAATTTTTATTCAATACCTTTATGCAGAGTTGCACCTGAGAGTATATCAGATGACATACATTACGCTGTATAAACGTCGCTAGGTTAGTTCAGATTGGATAGTTCTATATAGAGAAAGAGGTGAACTCACACAATAAACAGCATCGAACAGATAGTTCCCCTATCATCTCAGTGCTGACACCGAGAGAGAAATGGTATAATGTACTCAACTATGTTTCACTGTAAAATGCTTTGATATGTTATTCATAGTGCAATCATTTTTATGTTTCCGAGTACATGTACTGGGGCTAGCAATGTTAATCTTCTTTTCAATGTTCAAGTAACTGTGCATGTTGATGTCTCCTGCCTGGCCTCATGGCTTAAATTGGCATGAAAATAAAGTGTTCTGTGACTGACCCTTTTCACAAATGGTGTGACAACTGAAAGCCCCTGTGATTCGTATGTGAAAAGATAAGTTATAGGACTGCTAGGACTCGTAAAGACAACTATAAGCCCTAAAAATAAGAAGTTTATTATCAACTCAAGGCTGTATTTACTGAAAATAGGGAAAAGGAACTGACAGAGCAGAATGTATTTTCGTTTTATTCCTCTGAGTCACATACTTTTTTGTTTATAAGTAAGTTATGTAAGTTAAGTAAGTTATGTAGCCTACAAATATGATGAACACATCATCGAAAAGTATTTTAAAGAGCTTCTGCTCTTTTTGTTGCATTCAAATGTATGCAGAAATGGTGGAAAATTTCAAGCTATGAATTGTGGTCTTTATATTCACTGATGCTTGTAACTATGGACATATTTCACAACTATTTTGGTGCAATATTTTACTAATTATGGACTTATGTTATTTATCATCTCCATATAGGTATGGCAAGGAAGTTAATTGTGTTAATTGTTGGTGGTGGTCTGCACTCACCAAGTGCTTCTCTAGTTATTGAAGCAATGTGGCAGATAATAAAAGTAAGACAGCCCTCTCGAGTAATTTTCCTCTATTACTGGAATACAGACACGCTGAATGGCCTCAACTTACCAGTGGTTTCATTACAGACATTTATTTATTTATTTTCTAGCACAGGAACAATCAACCGAAGATACTGGAGGGGTAGCAACACAGGGGGCTACCACACTTATTGCTTCAGCCCACTTTCTTTAGAAACAGATATTCTTGTTAATGAATCCAATTATACGATTGGATAAACTCTGATCCCCCTGTTAATTCTTTTTTTTTTTTAATTTTTGAAATTGCATACATTAGTACCATCATAAATACAGTCACACAACAATAAAAAATGAACTCATATTACTTAGGATCGATGTCACCAGCAGCTTACATAAACTTAACAATTACTTAGGAGGCAGACAATAACATGTACAGTTACTTCAATAGCCAAAATTATTCACTTTACAAACAATTTAGGTACAGTGTACAATTGCCTTTAACATAATTGGACAACAGGAGACTTTTCCAAGACATACTAGAGAACATATTGAGATACATATAATGCACCAATTATAAATTGTCTAACAAAATTCCAAATTTTTTCTCAAATAAGTCTAACCTACCTTGCTGTACATACACTTTTTCATCTATTTACAGTCTGGACCTCAGAGTGTATTAAAAATTATAAAAAAACAAGTCTTTTTGTTTCTTTTTGGACTTACATATAAAGTATTTGCCCATGAGAATGACATAATTAACAGCATGACAATAGTGTACATCAAAATTAACAACTCCTAGTAATACCTCCAAAACTGTTAAATTAACAGATATAGTAAATAGGTTACATAACCATTTCTCAACCTGATTCCAGAAATATTTAGTGTCATGACGATAAAAGAAATTGTGCTTGAGATTATCTATTTGTTGACACACAAAACACTCAGGCGAGTCCTTAATTTTCCATTGGAATAATTTATAATTACATGCATAAACTCTATGTAATATTTTAAATTGCTGAGTGACAAGATATGTATCAATAACTGTTTTGGATGGCAAAAGATAGATATTTTTCCAGTCAACACCTTCAAGAAAAGGATAGAATTCTACCCATTTGTTTTGGCCCACAGCCATTACAAAAGTACTGTAGATATAATATTTATATACTTGTGCATTTGATATTTTGCTAAAGTTAGCTATGGATTCCTTTGGTAAATTCTTGTTGTATGCTGTTTCATTATTTGATTTACTTTTGGATAGCTTCTTTAGCCTTGAAGATATAACACTTACAAGCTGGTTATACTTCATGTCTGACATTGTTATTTTATATTCAGTCTCTAGCTATAGTTTAGATTTGTAGGTTATGTCCCCTTCATTTAAAATATCAGCAACTAACTCAAAACCAGAAGATTGCCAGTCCAGAGATTCAGAAGCTATCGTACTATTGCCAATAACAATAGCTGGGTTGTTAAACAAATTTTGATCCATAAAATCATTAATATCTTGTGAATTTATCCTCTGAAATTCAAACCAGGTCAACAGTAGATTTGTATAGAATCTGGTTTTTATTTTATGACAGACACTAATAAACAATTGTTGTGACAGTATATCTTTTACTGTCATTCCCATTAATGCTGCTGACAAAATTTTCCATTTAGCTGGTATCGTGTTACACAATCGTTTGATCCACATGATTTTGGCAGTTTCAATGGTGTATTTTACTGATGGCATTTTCATACCACCAAGCTCAGATGGAAGGATCAAAGTTTCCTTGGAGACCAGATGCTTTCGGTTACTCCACACAAAATTGATGAAAAGAGCTTCTAATTCAGATATGACCTTTTTATTTATAGTGATTACTGAGGATAGTTGCAACAGATGGGGTATCATCAGGGATTTAATTACAGTTATTTTACCTTTGAGAGATAAACATCGAGGCTGCCATGACTTTAATTATGGCTGTAGTATTTAAAAGAGCACTTTCTGCTGGGTCAGAGGAAAACCATATACCTAGGCTTTTAAAAGGCTTGTCTGTATATTTAATGCCAAGACTTTCATCCTTTAAGTGTACATGTTTTGGGTTAATAAGAAAAATAACAGGTTTTGTCTTATTTAGTTTAAGCCCTGTATAGTGATAGAATTCTTCAAAAATATTCACCGTATTTCTGACCGAATCTGAATCGGTCAAGAAAAGAGTCATATCATCTGCTAGTTGACATAATTTTATCATAGAACCATTGACATTTATTCCTCTAACATTTTCAGATTGTCTGAGTGTAATAGCAATAATTTCTGCTACCAACAGAAAAAGAAGTGCACTAATTGGACAGCCTTGCCTAATACCTCTCCAAAGCTTAAAATATTTTGAAAGATGGCCAGTATTAGTGACTCTAATATTATTGCGGCAGGTGGCAGTGCAAGTGTGAACCAGGACATTAAGTTTATTAAGTTAATGCTTTAAGTTCAGTGAGCTCTAGATTGTCATCAATCGAACACAGAATTTCAAAGACAGAGGAGAAGCTGCAGCAGCAATCTTTAGCACCCACCTGTTGCTCTGAGGAGCCACTGGAAGCCACACCAGCCAGAAGCAGAACCAGCAGCTTAGAAGATGAGATGATTGTACCTCCAATGTCATTCCTGAAGGGAAGCAAGCAAATTCAGAAGCAGGTAGATCAAAGACTACAACAGTTGTCAGCTATGACCGAAAAAAGTATTCGCAAATCTCAGAGAGGCGGTTCAGAAACTGTTTATGTAGCTAAACAAGTACCATGGCCTCAGAATAAAATTCTTGCAGGTTCTTTAAAAAATAGAGTGTCGTATGACAGTTTATCAGTATATCAGTGGGTCTCAGGTTTTAGTACAATAATCAGAGAATAGCAAGATCTGGAAACAAGAGACCAAATGTTAGATTACTTGAGCAAAATAATAGATGACGCTCAGGATTTCGGTTGGTCAGCTGCAAAAGGCTCCCAAGCGGTATTACTGTGCTGCATGGAAGACAATAAGGTTTCTTGGAAACAAACAGAAAAATTGACCGTATTCGCAGAGCCCATGCGCAAAAAATTAGCACTCAAAATCAAGGTGTGGTTAACAAAAAACTAATAACAATGGTCAACCATGTCGCTTTTTTCAAAACACTTCTTGTCCACAAAAAGGTGACCACATATATGCAGGGCAAAACTACAGGCACATATGTGCAATCTGGTTTGGCTATGGTAAACGTTTCAATCACCCAGCATCGAGGTGTAAAAAAATCTGCAAACACTAATTAAATAAAACAAGCAAAAGAAAAAAGTCAGTTTTAAGGTCAAAAATAATAATAGTACTGAAGTTTTCACCCATAAAACTATGACATACACAACTAGTGATAAAACTAATGATATTAGCCAAGATTGGCGGGCTGATTGCAAACCCAAACCTGTCAGCTCGTATGCAGATATTGTTAAAAGAAATGTGCAAGAGGTGCAAAACCCATGACCTCAAAAATTATTGTTAAAAAAGATCAATTTAAAAGGTGTAACAAACATGACATTGCTAACAGTGGCAAATCAAGCATTTTATCATGTAAAAACATCCAAAATAAAACACCACTGACAAAGCATCTGGTATCAGCAGACACAGTGTATATGCTGTTTCACCTTTAAAGTGCCAAAATAGATTCACACCTTTGATTAGTGTCACCAATGACAAATGTCATGTCAATGAAAGTCTAAATCTTGACTCTGAAACGAATCACAAACAAGTTGCACACCAATCATGCGATAGTGTGGGTAAAGCACTCAACCTTGACAAAAAAGGCCAAGGTTCAGGTCACACTGATCCAAATAGATCTAGTCCTAATGAGGTTCACTCCATGCATGGCAACACCCCCAGCAATAATGGTGAAGACTCGGGGACTCGGGAAATATTCATGGGCCCTGACATTTGTAAAAGCAAAAAATTACAAAAATGCATTAGCAGGATGCAAATGCCTATGACAACTGAATGACCAAAATAAGTTTAAATTTGGATTCATAGCCTTAGGTGACCTTCCAGAAAGAAATGATCCTACAGACATGAATCTAGATCCCATAGAACTCCATGAAATCATAAAAAATTTAAGAAAATTAAATTTTATAGGAGCTCAAATTACTCTAAATTCACAGTTAAGACCAGACAGGTGGAAGGACTTACTCCAAGGTTATTGGGACAACCAACTACCCCTACTCATATGCTATGGCTTTCCCCTTGATTCTGACAGGAGTACAATCTTCGAGGCTCATAAAGAAAATCACAAATCTGCAAAAAATTTTCCCAATGATGTAACGGCCTATCTGCCTATCAAATGCTTCTCATAGAAGGGTTATTGTTGATCTCAGCTATCCTTTAAATAGATCTGTCAGTTCAGGCACAAATAAAGATATCAACTTAAATACCCCTTATCAACTTACCCTCCCTAGTATCGATCTAATCACAAATCAAGTTAAAAAGCTGGGTAAAGCCTGTTGTTTATATAAAGTAAATATTTTCCGGGCATTTCAGCATACCAAAATAGATCCTCATGATTATGATTTGTAGGCCTTTGTCATGATTCCTATTACATTGATACATGCCTCCCATTCGGGTTTTGGTATGGAAGCATCATATTTCAATGCCTAAGTGATCCTGTCAGTGTCATATAATATGTCAGTGTCAATTTGACATAATAAATTATATTGATGACATCATCGGAATAGACATACAAAGCAAAATATGGGATCCCTATACAACACTTACAACTACTCATCAAGACCTCGTTTTTCAGCTCAGTGTGAACAAAATCGTACAACCCACCACTAAAATGAATTGTCTGGGCATAATGGTGGACACCAAACATGTTACAACAGCTATCCCTCTGAAAAATTGCAGGAAATGATTACTTTAGGTCACATTTGGAAAGCAAAGAAAAAAATGTTCAAAACAAGAATTGCAATCCCTCTTGGGCGGTCTTTTGTATGTATCAAAATGTGTAAAAATTCCTAGATTTTTTCTCAATAGGACGCTGGAATTCTTACAAAGCACAAACCAAAATTTTAATGTCCCTGTACCCATTGAATTCACACAGGATCTCAATTGGTTCCTGGAATTTTTAAAAGACTTTAATGGAGTTACTTTCTTTGATCAGAAACTCTGTTATACTCACATGGAGCTTGACGCATGTCTGGCTGGACATGGGGGTAGATGGGGTAATAAAATATATGCTATCTCCTTTGATGCCACTAAAAGTAATTAGAACATCACACACATAGAAATTTTAAATATTCTTGTGGCTCTACGTATATATGGCATAAAGACTGGAAAAATAGAAAAATTCAAATTTTCTGTGATAATGAAGCATCGGTCTCAGTGAACTCAGGCAGAACTAGGGATCACACACTGGTGGCTATTGCACGAAATATACAATTAACTGCAGCTTTAAGCAACATTGACCTAAACATTACCCATATATCAGGAAAAAGCAACCAGGTGGCTGATCTTTTATCAAGATGGTATATCACTCCCCTCCCGCAGAAAAAATTAGCCAGCCTAATGCCTGATCATAACTGGGTCCTTGTTCCGGAGCAGTATCTCAATATAAACTGGTCTCTTTTATTGGTTTACCAAAACGAATTACCCCTCTTGCTGCCTCAGCCCTTCAGAAGACACACCAAGCCTTCAGACCTTCAACACAAAAATCGTATCAAGCCATGTTTAGGCTGTTCTTAGCCTTCTCCATTTTTATGGAATTTTCTGTTCAACAACTTCACCCACTCTATATTTTAGCGAGTCTAGAGTTCTTATCATTCAACAACATGTCACCATCTGCCATTGCTAACCACCTCTCAGCTGTCAAAACATCTTTTAATCTATATGCATTGGATATTTCCGCTTTCTCAGACCCTAGAATGAAATTCTACACCAAAGCCCTCATTTTAAACAGACCTTCCAAAGCGCTCATTAACAAAATTATAGACATCCCTTAACTGTCAAAAATCATAGAGTAATGTAACTTCATGTATATGGGTTTTGTGTTCAAAGCTGTATATCTGGTGGCACAATTTTTCCTTTTTAAGAATTTCAAATCCTCATTTGTAGTCCCTCATGTGGCTGCATCTGACTCTCCCCTTCACCAGCTTGCCAGACACGATGTATTTTTTGCCCCTCCTGGCCTCCACATTCTCATCATATGGTCAAAGACCCTTCAAGCGAAAAATGTAGTTAAAATTCTCAAACTCCCTGTATTAGCCTCTAGTCCTTTCTGTCCAGTTGCTGCAGTTAAGACATTGCTCTCTCTATCACCGGGTAACTCTGACAGATACCAAGTTATGAAGAAACTTAAAAAAAATCAATTCTTCAAAAATTAAATTTGCACACCTCAGGCATCACTTTTCACTCGTTCTTGCGTCCAGGTGCCACCATGGCTTTTAATGTAGCTCTTCAAGATATACAGAGCCATGGCACCTGGACGTCGGATTGTGTCTGGAGATATATCACCCAAGATTCACAGGCTACTGATAATGTAGCCACTGCTTTCCTTATCTCACACTAGATATTACCCTACTTTGGGGTTTCACACATCGTCACCTCATTTTTTATCCACTCCTTCCTAAATTTGAATTGGAATTTTAATCTTATCTCCAGGCAACTTAAAGTCAAACCTTAAATTGTAAATTCCTTTTTACACTGTGTAACATCTTATAATGAGTAAAATTAATCTTAAATTTAGTTTAAGTTCAACTTGTCTTAATAATCTGTTGTAGTAAGGTTACCTTAAATGATGTTAATATTGGTGACCTTTTTCCCAGTTTAAGGCTACCTTATCTTCATTCTAAAATCTTATAAGGTCACCTGATGTAAGTTTAATTATGATGACAAGTTCTTAACTGGTCTTGTTTTGCATTTGTTGAATACATATGTTCCATGTATGTCTAATTGTATATAAAAATAGTGTAGATTAAATAAATATTATATTCCCAATATGGGACTTTCACTGACTTGGGATTGAGACAATGACCTGCATATTCAGTTAAGGCCAAGATACTTTCCGGAATAAGAATTACTTTCAAGATACCTGATACAAATATTTGTTTCTTTAATTTATCTAAACCACAACAGAGAAAGGATATAATTTTTATTTCCTATGTTGCTATGTAGCATTGAATCACCTGGCTCTCCCCTTTGTGGTTGTTGGTTCAAACCCAACTGATGACAACAACTTCACTGATAACCCGTCCTGTTGTGACTTAATTAGAAAAGGATGTCAAACTCAATCTTTAACCTTTGTTGAAAAATATAGATGCTTGTTGTCATAGTATAAGAGAGGATTGAATTTAGAAAGGTTCACAACTTGGATGAGAGATGCAAACAGAATTGACACCAAACATAAGAGAGGAACAGCACCTTTAGAAGAAGGCTTTAAACAGATAGTGTCTACTTATTGAGGCGAGGTTTTCCAGGCTGTTGTTGGAGTGACTTGGTTTTCTTTACACGTGACCTCTCTGGATTTCTCATTTCGGTTCTGGCTATGTCTCTCCTCTCTTTTCACCTTTATGGATGAGTCATACAGTGCACTGAAATTATTCACAATCACTGGAACAGGCATTGCAATGACCAATATGCCTGTCGTGGCACAGAAGATACCCACAATGCACCCAGCTACCCCCACAGGATAGAAATCTCCATAGCCAACTGTGGTCATTGTAATATAGGCCCACCAGACTCCTTCAAAAATTGAGGGGAAGTTATCCAAGTGGATTTCAGCAAAGTATATGATATTTGCAGCTATGGTGGCATAGATTAGCAATAGAATCAGCAGCAACACCAATGCTTTTCCACTTGCCTTCAGAGCCAAGTAAAATAACATCAGTGTCTTCATGTGTGTCAGCACATGAACAAATCTGAATATGCGAAATAGGCGGAAACAATTAAATATAAGAAATGCAACTTTGAAAGCTTTGCTATCCTCCAAGTTCAGGTGTGGGTTGGCTCGGAGTATCGTCAGTATAATTACCATCCATACTGGAACCACTCCAAGAATATCGGCTACAGCCGACACTTGCTTACAGTAGCCACACTTCTTTGGTGCACTGAAGAACTTCATCAGTAATTCTACAGTTAACAGCAAAGTGGTGAGAATCTCCAGAAACACCAGACCATTGATTGGTCTTGAGTTCATCAAGAGGTAGATGTTTCTTCTGTTGGTAATGTTTTGAAACTCTTGTTCGTACTCCAGTCGGATAAATACACGGCATATTGGTAATGTCTCAAGCATGAAGGAAAATACCGACACCACAATGAGTAACAGCATCAAACCAGACCAGATCTGAAAAACAACAACAATAATCTTTATATTTGGGTTACATCTGATTATCTCTCCACCCCTACACATAAGTATAGATAGTTTCATCCAAACATTTACATCCTATGACTATTGCTTTTTAATACTTTTTTGTTCATTTTCTCGTTGACATAGGATTATAAAACAGAGACCAGCACATCACTTTAGGAACAAGAAAATGCCATATGCAGATCCTGTTATGGTCATCTGAGGTCCACTCTTCACATCAGTCCTTACCTGCTTAAGTTTGCACACACAATAGTACAGTCACACATTTCTTCCAGATTGGACTATTGTAAATCTCTCCTAGCTGAAGGTTGTTAGATTTCGGAGATAGTTTAAAATAAATCTACTAGTATAAAAGAGTTTGAACGGGCCGGCACCATCATATTTGACATCAAGGCTTAAATACCAGCAACACCAACGTTTAAGGGTAACAATATCAATGAATATAGGCCCGTATATATAAGCTCATCTTATTAATCTTATGCTTTGTTATCTTCAAGTACCATTGTTTCAGGTATTTCTCTATTGTGTTTAATTGTTGAAAACAGAACTATTTAAACTAATTTATATTCAGTACCTATTTGAAAACCAATAAGTAAAGTGGATCTGGTGAATATATAGCCCTTGGAAGGGACAATGCAAAACCCACATTACCCTGGCTGCTCTGGAATGGTGTGGTTGAGTGAGAAACCGGTACAGCCTCTCTTTGCAAGTGGCGGCAGACAGCTTGTTGTCACGTGTATTCAGTAGTGTTCTTACATCAGCTAAAGTTTCATTGTCTTCAAGCTCAGAGTGATATCTAAAAATAGATACAGTAAACTACTTTGATTAATTTAGCAAACCTCTCAAATTGGCAAGAAAGGATGTAAGTGTTGAAATCATCTCAAGCCAACCAGAATCGCTAATATTAGAATAATGTTTTGTAAACTGCATGTTCATTGGTCATATGTTAAATTGATATCACAAGAAGTAAACACTTGACTCAATCAGAAACACTGACATAACATTAATAATTTGAAAGCTCTACTTTGATTGGTCCTCTGCCAACTTGGGCTGATTTATTTCAAGTAAAAACTGCATTATCCCTCAAACACACTCGAAAACTATCTTAGTATTTTATGTGTAAACTATATTTATAACTTGTATCTAGGACAACATATGTTCATATAAAACAGAGAACCACCTTTATTTACATATAACATGATCAAATAAGAATTTGCCCTCAAGTTGTGCCAATTCACTATGCCAAGCAATAGGGTTATTAGGTTTGCTAAATACCGAGATGCTGCCAGTTCTAGAAATATATTAACAGATATCAAATATGGATAACTAGTACATAAAACTGTTGTTTACACTTGAACATCCAGAAATGGCTAAAGGCCCCTCGAGGGGCCAAGGTGGCTCAGTGGTAACACACTCGCCTCCCACTACTGAGGTTGATGGTTTAAACCCGGAGCTCATGTGGGAAATTTGGTAGTTGCTTACAGATGGTTGGTAGTTTACAGTACAGAACCAACTGCCCACCTCTGCCCACAAAACTACCCATTGTGATATGACCTGTACAGTGTTATAAGTGACGTAAAACCCCAAATAAATGAATTAAGGCCCCTTACTTTGTATACTTTGTGTAAATCAGAAAATCTCCTGTTCCAACAGTTACTGTTCACATGTTTTTTTTTCATTAACATTGGCACAATCCCTATTGCTTCCCTGTGAAACCAAGTCAGAATACTCATCCATAGCCACAGATATGTTTAAAGTATCCTATGAAATGCACTTTTAGACTACATGGCATAATCTTAACACCACTCCTCTGCTTGCAGAAAAATCAGGTGCTATTAACCAAATGCTATTAATATACAATCAGAGTAGGTTACCAGCATTCTGTGGATCAATTATTGAATGCCTGCCCATGCTGGGAGTAGGAATGATGACAGTTGCATGTCAGTGCCCAGTGATTTTCAGTACAGACATTTTACAAAACAGTATGTACTGCCTTCCTCCATCTATTCGTAATAACATTACCTTTATACAGTATTATGCCATAAAGCTCAAATTTGTTTTGCTTTTTCTGAAATAAAAATTGTTGAAAGAATCAATCCAACAAACTGATTACTTGTATAATGGTTGGGTTACCACAAATTAAGCTGCATTAAAACATCACCATGTTCTCAGTGGCTGTTGAGTATTATATCAATGCCATAGCATTAGTAATATGGCTTCTGTAAAACGTTTCATACCTAGTAAGGGTTTTACAAATAACAATATTTTATGAAAGGTAAACCTGTGCCAGCAACAAGGAGCCAAAACTTTGTCCTCTAACTCCCAGAAAATGAGCTCTTCTTTCACTAGCTGAGCACATGCCCACTGGGGATAATGCATGGTGCCTTGGCTGTAGTAATCTGTAAAGTACATTGTAAATTCCGGTAATGTAAGATTTGTTTTTCACTTGTCTGTAAGGTAAGTTATTTCTTCACTTGTATATAAGTAAGTTACAGACAGTTATGTTTTAAAGGCTATTATTACTGATAAATTTGATGAAATTTCTGATGAAAACTGTAGAAAATATTAATTTTAATTGAATGTTCAAAATCTACTCAAACATGAAATGTGAGTGTCCATGAATTTGATTGGCTGAAAACTATGGTTTGTCCTCTTCACAAAAAAAAAGTCTAAGATCCATTTTAGTTTGCCCCATACAGCAATCAGATAGGCAAACCTAGTCCAAATTTGCTAGATCATAGACTTTCACAGTATATCCCTAGATTTATATCGGGTGATTGTTGCCTATTTACACTCTGATGATAAGTAGCCTAATGCACCCCAGTTTGCGAAACAGATGCTTATAAACTAAGAATGTGTCTGGCACAGTTTGTAACTAGCTTGTTTTGGGATCAGTAGAAAAAGTCGTTACTGAATGTTTAGACAATGGAAATCTAACAGTGAAAATCCAAAATAATTTGATTACCATTTTGAGGATCAACTTAAAAAACTGTGTTGTCAATGTTTAACCTATGTGAGTGGTAGATTCAATTTTGTGTTATATAAATACTATGACATTGGGTAACACACTCACCTTCCAACTCTCAAGTCCTAGGTTTGTTTCCTGGAATCATCATAAAGTTGGTGGCTGCTTAAAGGTGCAGAATGTTAACCAACTAGTATGTATTGATTTCCTCCAACCCCTTAACTACCAGCTGTAATATTCCATTCCACCGGTGTAGCAGTGGAATGGAACAGGTTCCCATTTAGTGTCAGATCACAGACCCATTCAAGTTTTAGAAGCCAACTTAAGACTTACCTGTTTAGACTAGCTTACCCACCACTATAGTCACCCTCACCCTCCCCTGACAGGCGGTTGCTGGGTTATGACTTGCTATGGTTAACGACTGTACCTTTTTGGATTCCAGCGCATAAGAGGATGTTCATCAATTTTTGTCTATATAAATGATTCTATCATTGTTATTTTTATGTACAATGTCTTGAAAATGATGTTAAACCCACATCAACCGATCATTTAAATGAACCAGAATAATCTTTTTTTTTCGTTTGAGATAATGATAAACCTATGGATACATCTATCAAAGACTAAAGGGATTTTGCAGTCTTTTATTTGTCCACCTCCTGTGATGATAAACCATGTCACAATTGCATTTGAGATTACAGTACAAAAGTGTGAACAATGTATTACAGTGGATAACTTAAGCCATTTTGCATAAAGCTTTAACACTTTCTATCTGGGGGTTGTCTCTATTTTCATCTCTTTATATATGTTACAGGCAAACTGTGTAATCAGGCATTTCGCAAAATGCCTGGAATTTTTAGGCATTTCGCGAAATACCTGATTCAATTAGGCATTTCGCGAAATGCCTAAAAATTCCAGGCATTTTACGAAATGCCTGGTTTTGAGCTTCAGGCATTTCGCGAAATGCCTAAATATGATTCTCCAGTCTAATTTAATTTTTAATCAGATTTTTCCATTTGATCTTTTGGTTTAAGAAGACAAATTTATTTCACCAATAGTTTATTGTTGATGATACAAAAAATTACATATTACCCTCCTATTGTTATTTTGTAACTTTGTTTATGCTGTTATTTATATAGGCTTTTATTGTTAGTTATTTTGTAACTTTGTTTATGCTGTTATTTATATAGGCTTTTATTGTTAGTTATTTTGTAACTTTGTTTATGCTGTTATTTATATAGGCTTTTATTGTTAGTTATTTTGTAACTTTGTTTATTCTGTTATTTATATAGGCTTTTATTACCCATTCGAGACCATATTTTGTCACAACAGGTGGAAATACAAAGGAGGACATAGTTTTCCATGTGACATCACTTCATGTTTCACTTCTGTTTTTGGTGATATTGGCCAGTAAAGCATTGAATACAAAGTGGAAAATCAAAGTCAAACATCCCTTATTAGAAATAGATAGACAATATATCGCACATGAAGATGAATAATGTAATATGAGTCTGGATTATATTGTCATGTTCTTTCTTACATATATTTTCGCATGTGTTCATCTGGGAGGTTTTATTGTCATGTACATTTAATATGTAAACATAATTAACCAATAAAATGTGTCATAGTTGAACTGTTGATGAATTTAAGTAAATATTGGTTTGTCCAAAGTGTACATAGTTATAAAGGTTATGCTTCATTACGTCAAGGGATTTCTGATTATCCTTTGTATTGACTTATTGTCCCTGAGGCAAATCCAGCCTTGGATTGGTATAAATGTACTGAGTGTTAATGGAGCGTGCCTCAAATCAAATATATAGTAATTAACTCCTTTAGAAATGTTTGAATTGGATTCTTGAACAAATAACAGTAATAGAAATCCACAGAACAAACATAAATATAGCAATAATAATAATAATTTATTTTGGTATTAACATTGCTTTCAATATTGTACAGGTCATGTCACAACAGGTAGTTTTGTTATCAGAGGAAACCAGTACAGTACATACAGTTTGTCAAGGTTCTGTTCTGAAAACTGCCGACCATCGGTAAGAAACTACTTACTTTCCCACATAGGGTCCAGGGTTGGTTTTACCTCTTGATTGTGTCATAAACTTTGAATTTGAGAAAATAAATAATAACAAAATCTGATCTTATATGCTCAAACAGTCTAGATAATTTTTTGAGAAATAGATTTTATTCGCAACATATACATTTTTATAGTTTTTTTTACCGATGATTTGGACAAATAAGATAAACTTCTTATCTTATTCACAAGAGACCTTTTTGGCCCAGAAGTTTGATATTTAATGACTTGGGTGCCCCCTCTATGGCCACAGGCTTGAGTCTAACCTATGATAACATGTAGGATACACAAAGGGTTTGTTGGGGCATCAGCGATGTATTGGGTAACTCCCTCACGTGCCACAGTATATGTCCTGTGTTCAGTTCCCTCCCATACATAATCTGAGGCAGGTTCTTCTCGCTACCTGATGGTTTACAGTGCAGATTGCTTAACAACTAGTACACACTGGTTTGATTCATCAGTGATCACAAAATTATTGCTTGCTTAGTGATTTTCCGTCTGTGGCAAACCATCATGATAAAGTAGTCAGATTTCGTCAATATCATAAAATTAATGTTGATAGACTGGCGGCCTCTGCATTTGTTTCCAATCCATCAGATGACATTGACACACTCTTTGAACAATATGTATCTAGCTTGTCTGATCTCCTAGACATTCATGCACCCTTGAAAACGAGGCACCTCGCCAAACCTGCAGCTGGCTGGATAACTAATGAGTTCAGAACCACAAAGTGTTTGCGAAGGCAATATGAACAAACTTGGATGGAGGGACAAAACCCCAGGGACCATGCCCCTCTTAGTCAGCAATTAAATAGAGGTAACCACCTACTGAATACGAATAAGGGACAATACTATCAGGAATTAGTCACAGAAAATAGTGGGGATGGTAAGAAGTTGTGGCGAGTTTTGAGCAAGGTATTGGGCAGGTCCCTGGTCTATACCCTTAAATCCTACATCGATGAAAAAGCACTGGCAAATTGGTTTGGTTCATTTTTTATAGACAAAATTAACAAAATTAGAAACACTTTTAGAAACTTTACATCAAGAAGATGTCATTGCCCAAAAAGGACCTCAAGAATTATCGGCCGTTTCCTGGGTAAATTTGTCAAAGTTGGTGGAGTGTGTAGTTGCTGCTCAAATGCTGTCTCACATTGACTCAAATGTTTTTGGTAATACATTTCAGTCTACCTTCAAAGCTGGACACTCAACAGAAACTGCCCTGTTGTGCATTCAGAACGAGATACACTTGTCGTTTCCAAGGGTATGCCTACAGCCCTGGTCCTCCTCGACCTGCCCATGATACACTCCTCACCTGTCTGTCAACAAGGTTTGTCTTCACTGGAACTGTCCTTAGGTGGTTTACAACATATCTCTTGGATCGTTTTCAATCTGTCAAAATTGGCTCAGTGATTTCAGAATTTTCCAATTAAATTTTGGGTGCCTCAGGGCTCTGTTCTTGGTCCTTTACTGTTCTCCCTTTACACTTCCCCCCTTAGTTAGGTAATTGCAAAATTTAAGGATGTCAAATACCATTTTTATGTGGATGACGTCCAGTTGTTCATCCACCTATCTCCTGGAAATTGTGCCAACTCATTTCACCAGCTAAAGGCCTGCTTGGATGATATCCATATCTGGATGTTTGAAAATAAGCTTAAATTAAATCCTTGAAAAGCTGAGTTTATAGTCTTTGGTTCTATGGATAAGTATAAATGGCTCAAAGATTCCTTCCCGGTGAACATTTTGGGAAACTGCCTCTCCCCAATGGATGTTGTTTGAAATCTGGGTGTACAGTTTGATTCTAAATTCAATTTCACCCATCATGTAAATTCTGTCATCAAATCTTGCTTTGCCAACCTTTGAGATTAGCATTGTATCCAACGCATTCTCTTATATGATGTGTGAGTTATGGTTACAAATGCATTGGTTAGTAGTCGTCTGGATTATTGGAATTCTTTGTTTTGCAGTTTGTCCTCCAAGAATATCACTAGGCTTCAAAATATCCAAAATAGTTTGGCACGCTTTGTCTCTGGTGTGTCTAGATTTTCACATGTCTCACCAATTTTAAAGTCTCTTCACTGGCTTCCCGTTAAACAACGAATCATTTTCAAAAGCCTGTTATTCATATACAACTTCCTTATCACTGGAAAGCCAAAATATTTTGCCCCATATCTGTCTTTATATACATCTGCTGTTAACACAAGACATAGTAATCCTGAACAGATGTTCGTTAAAGTCCCCTTCTATAGTTACCCAGTTCATAAATCTTAAATTCATTTCAATAAGTCCTTCTCATATGATGCTCCAAAACTCTGGAATGATTTGCCACTGGAAATTTGAACTGCCCCTACATTATCATGTTTCAAAACGCGACTTAAAATGTATCTGTTGCAGAAGTCTTTTCCTCCTTAGTTTTTTCTTGCTACCCCACACTGATGATCCCCTTGTGACAACCCTGTTATGGTTTACAACTTATGATTTATGCATTATGATTTGGATGGTGTTCCTTAGAATCCGTGAGTTCAGTGATTAAGCACATGGATACTTGATACCTGATACAACATCTTCTTAACTACCCATCATTATCATGACTTTGATTTATGTCTGATGTTTTGGATGATATGCCTTTAAACCTGCTAGTTTGGACATTAAGCATTTGGATACAAGAAACCTGATTCAAAAGGCGACTTAAAACTGATATGTTTCAGAAGTCTTTCCCTCCCTAGGTTTTCTAACTACCGAACACTGATGGTCCCCTCTGTGATGACCCTATCATGTTTTATGACTTCTGATTTTGGTATTATGACTTGGATGGTGTGCCCAGATAGAATCTGTTTAGAGTTCTGGCTATACATATTTATCTGATGAAAGCAATGAAAAGGGGCCACGGTAGCAAAGTAGTAACACACTCGCCTCCCACCTCTGAGATCAGAGTTCAAATCCTGGCCGGATTTCAAGTACAAAACTCATAGTTGTTTGTCATTGATTGGCAGCTATAAGTACTAAACTTTGACCAACTGTATGTACTGGCTTTCTCTGCCCCATTCAACTGCCTGTTACAATAGAAAAAGACAAGAGGTACTGGGTATGACATAAACACAAAATAAATAGAGGGACATAAAACACCAAGTGTGACTTTAAAATTAAGAAATTTGTACTTACCCAGTATATACTGAAACAGAGCCGGATTCCTATCCAGGTATATTTGTGATCCTGGTTGCATGTCACCAGATCCCTTGCTAGTAATGACACTGCTTAATTTACTCATTTTATCCACAGAATCTGCTGATTTATTCAACAGAAATTCCTGACCCCGAAGATTCAGTTTTACTAAAGATTCCTTCTTGTTATCCATTTTGTTCTCAGATTCACACCTCCTGTTCAATCAGATAGATCATGTTCTTCAGCTTGCTAACAGTAACTAAAAATGAAACAGATGCAATTTGAGTGATCTTTAATTGAAACAATTATGAAAAAATGCAAGTTTAAACGATAAATATATAAGTTCTGTTAATCTTAACTGGACTTCTATGGCGGAAGCTGACAATTCCTACCAATGGAATAAAACAACTTCAAAATTCTTTAAAAAATCGTCTCATATGAGCCCATATTGCATTATAATGAGTAAATAGTCAAAGTATGCCATTTTTGCTCCAACTTTATCGTCAAAGATTAAATCATCATTTTTCTGGACAAGTTTTAAGTGTACAACTGTGAACAAAACAATCAGAGAGATAATTGCCAGTCTGGTAGTTTAGCCAGTTGAGTCAGAAAGGGAATCCCCAAAACTCAGGTGTAAACATGCATAATATACAATACTGTTTTCACACGAACACAAGTCACATACATATATAATGCATTTTATCCAAAGATTCACCAGTAGAAATTATTCCCAAAAGGTAGTAGTTGATGTCATTGCAAGCACTTAAATTATAACAGAAAAGCACAATAAAATCATTTCTATCCAAGCAGTATTGCTGATATAATATTTTTGTTTTGAAAACTGTCTATTGATTGGTCAGGTCCAAAAATTAGAAGCAAATCTCAACAATAAATTATGTTATCGCCCCTTCTACAGGGATTCTACAATGTTATTTTTGTGTAACTTACATACATATAACTTTCAAAACTAGGAGCAAATAATCAACTTGTGTTCAAGTTTTGCCAGTTTACTACAGGGATCAGTACACTTAAAGCCTTCATTTTAACCTTTTTATCATCAAGAAATAATAATTCATTTAAAGCACAACTACAAACGGTTAAAACTCTATTATATTTGAAGTATCCCATTTTTAACACCATTTATAAAAGCAATCCTTACTCAGTACTACTGCGGTGATTTTAGCAGATTTATCCATACGACTAAATCTGTGGTCCAGATTAGTTACATATGCTAAGAGCCAGTAAATCAAAGAATAGGATCACATATCAAAGTAAATAATAACTAGCTAGACACATATTTACCAGCCTATTTAGTGTGTTTAAACATTGTAGCCAATCGTTGAATTTATCCATTTTTATGATACTTGCATTTTATTTCGCCGATTCATGCATGTATCAAATTGTGGCATAATGTTGATTGGTAAGTTGGCACACGTCTAAAATTTGCACAGATTTTGCACAGGCAATGGATTAAATATATATGCTGCTGATACAATAACGTTTAGCTTTGTAAGCTGTTTTGTAGGTGATAAATTTGTTCTACAATCACATAAAGAAATCACAACATCACCCCTACAAACCATTGTAAGGTCTCAATCACTTCAAACCTATCAGAAATCTTACACTAAGATATCAATTCTCTTTTTAACTGACAAAAAAAAATGAAAAAAATTGACACTAGTAACTAAAATGCACTGTTAGAGAGTTGACGCCCAACAGGGAAGTGCTTCCAATATTAGTGAGTTTTATTGTAATCAGAGTACGATCTAAATTTGGTCCAAAATGTAACCACGTCTTCCTTTGGCCAGATCCTAGACAAAAAAAAACAGATTTCGTGAAGTCATTAAAAATACATGGGAAGTCGGACTTTTAAAATTCGGGATTTCTTGTATCAAGAATATTAAGTGGATTTCCAATATGTATTCAGCTGTTCCTTTTGCCATGCCCTGACCACATAACGAAATTCCCAGTGAGTGTGAACACTGACAAACAGCCTACAAATGAACACACCCACATACATAACCTTCCTGTTGGAAGTAACAAGCTGTGGTCATGCTGACAATATGCATTAAACACTTAAGAGTTTAATAATAGCAAACTGTTTGATATAAATTGTATCATATTGTTCTAGCGAGAAGTTCTAACCATATGACTGTAGTGGACCGTCTCATTTTGCGTTGTAAGTGCCTTTGATTCATTAGGGTTTAAATGCATTGTCTAGGTTAGTTTTAACGGTAGAGGAAACCAGTCCACACTTTAATCTGCCGGGCATTGGTAGGCAACAACCAACTTTTCCATAGGGTCTGGGTTAAACCTTAGAGGTGGGTGGTGAGTCTTACCCACTGCACCAGGGGCTGGGGTGGTAATATACTCACCTCCCACCTCTGAGGTCGGCCGTTTAAACCCTGAACCCTGTGTGGGAAAGTTGGTAGTTTGTTGTCGATGGTTGGCAGTTTACAGTACAGAACTTTTGTTAGCTGTATGTATTTGTTTTCTCTGCCCACAAGACTACCCGCCATGATGTGACCTGCACAGTTTTGAAAGCAATGTAAAACCCTAAATAAGTAAATAAATACTGACTGCACCAAAAAACTCTGTTGCATTGTTGTTGCTGTGTGTGGTTAAGGTATAGTAATACAACGCGACTGTGCTAATGTGTTTTTAAACAAAAAAAACTTCTCTTTATTTACATTTAGAAAGCAGAAATATACAATGTGCGTCCTATCTGTACAGATTTAGGACAGCAAGTAATCAAAAGGTGAAGATGCTGTTTGACGTGAAAGCTGCATTGTCGCCCCTTAGAAAATACTGTTCAAGATTAATTGGCCTGATATTTGATATCTAAATTAAATATATATTGTCAAATCCACCCCAATTTTATTGTAACAATAGCTAATCAGGTATCTATGTGCTTAGTCTCCGAACTCTCGGATTCTAAGGCACATCATCCAAATCATAATTCTCAAATCAGAAAGTCGTGAAGCATAATCGGGTCATCATCAAGTTGACCATCGGTGTTTAATAGATAGAAAAAACTAAGAAGCGAAAGATTTCTGAAATAGATAAGTTTTAAGTCACTCTCTGAAACAGTTAAGTGTAGGAGCAATTCAAATTTCCAGTGGTAAATCATTCCAGAGTTTTTGGAGCATCATATGAGAAGGACTTGTTGAAATGAACTTTAGATTTATGAACTGGGGAGCTGTAAAAAGGAACCTTGAGAAACATTTTTCTGGGTTGCTACACCTTGTTTTGACAGCAGGGGTATATAAAGACAAATATGGGGCAAAGTACTTTAGCTTGCCAGTGGTGAGGTACTTATGTATGAGTACCAGGATTTTGCTCTATAAGGATTTTTTTATGTTTTGCTGAATTTCTAAGTCAAAGACAATTTGATATAAAAATTAATCGAGTAATGAAAATTTGCCCACGCTAGAGGGTTATGTTTTATGTGTGTTTGTTTTGTTTCTGTTTGTCTATGGTACCAATAGCTGTAAAAGTAATCAACAGATATTTCCTTTTTAATGTGGGTAGGATTAAATGATTAAAATTTTGAGAGATATCTGATCGTATTTTTTACAAAAAAAAAAAGACTGGAAGTTTCAAAGGTTCAGTTTTCAATGTAAGTTCAATAACTTTGGCTTGACATAACTTCAAAATTAATGAAATGATCTTCATGATATTCTGTGCGCGGGTACATCCTGACAAAAAGGAGGAGCGATTACAAGTTGGAAACAGAACTGTACAAATATTCTTTAAGTCTGATATACCTGTGATTCCTTCAAGTGGTACAATTTATGAAAGAGATTACTTAACAGGGGTAGTTTTACATTGATTATTCATGAATTGTGTAAACAGTAAGTTATTTAAGTCCATATTTACATAACAATGTATTTTGCACATTTTTAAATGTATTCTGTCATCGGGGATATGAACACTTTAATTTTGGATTGTCACCTCCCATCAGAAATGGTCTTTAATTCAACAAAACTATCAGAAGCTCTGAAATGATACCTTTCTAACAATATTTTATGCCACATTTAAGCAAACGTAATCTAAGAAATATTAACAATAAATCAGCGCTAAGTTTTTATTAACTGTAATTTGCAACAAAAATGTATTCCCATTCGTCAGTGAAAATTATGGTAGAAATAAATCTGACCCTTTATTGGCTTTATAGTATTTGGCCAACAGAAACAACGGATTTGTATGAGCTGTAAGATGAGAAATATCTGTTAGGAATGCATTTATGCGAGAACAGTGTTTCAATGTTGACCGAATCTGTATGACAAACATTTACTGGACATATTTGACATCTGCCTACAGTGTAACTGTTGGTTAGTCCTTCAGAAAATTGACAACACTTTGTGTTTACACTTCCTCTGTGACATAAACACATCAATGATAAAATATTGTTCAAACTGGTATGACTAACCCAACACACATACAACACCAGCTAATACAAAACAATCATATTTTAGGTATCAACAAAGCTCAAGTTAAAATGACAACTTCCTTATTCCTGGTTTGATTTTGAATATTTTTACCATGTTTTTAACCTAGAAGAGGGCTTTGATTGGCATGCATCTGGTTAGGTGTGAAAAGAGGACCAAACAATTTTTCCATTTTTGAAATGTGATATCACAGAGGAAAACAAAATTAACACAGTTCCAATGTAATCCTTCAGGCAGCAACTTAAGACTTCCTCTTCAACAGAAACTTCCACATTCAGTATCCGTCCTCCGTAATTACACCTACAATCCTGGATTATTGACCTAGAATGTTCATTGACTATAACCATTCTTATCAATTATTTTGTTAGTAAGGTCAAGTTTAAATCTGAATAACAAATTTTGGGGAATTAAGGCATCTATGTTGGCAAAATGTAACCCAAAAGGTTTAAATATATATACATTGCCCAGGGGAAGCAAATAACAAAAAAACCAGCAATGGGTTTATATATTTATTATAAATATTAATACTCATATTTTAACATCTAAAATCCTTTTGTTGACTAGTTGTAAACCCACAAACATGTAAGATAACATAATTACTGTTACTTGTGACCATAATGTAGTAATGTATAATTTCTGCATAACATCCAGGAACAAACGTGGACCAAGTACCCATGGGTAAAAGAGGGGTCAAATTTGAAGATTTTGAAGGGGTCAAAGACCCGGAAGCCAAGAAGAAGAAACCACGAGATAAAGAAGCCCATGGGTAAAGTAATGGTAGAGAATTTTTCGTATCTACACCATATTTGATATCATGATAATTTACAAGAATTTAGAATTTAGAAAGTATAAGATGCCAAAAGCAACAATATCCCATTCAATTGGTTGATAAGCTGTGAAGCCAACAATTTTGTAGAAATTTTTGCAAAAAGAAAGCCCCAAACAGCCAGAAAAACTACATGTGTAGGTGTTGTTTGAATGTAACAGCCACTGGCAAAAGGTGTTGGGGAAGTGTAGATACATAGCGCCAGACACAGTCGGAAGTCCAGGTCCCATGCAACATGATATGTTGGAGTGGCACACCATGTTGAAAAGCCCAGGTAGTACCAGATTTTCAAAAAAAATGAAATTTCAAACTCGAGAGTAATCGTAATATCAGAGATACTTGTTTCAGTTCCTCGGTGACCAGTAAGTGTGTGACCTTGACCTATGACCTTGTGTCCACAAGATAAAGCAGCATTGCGGAGAAATATTTATTTATTTCTTTAACAAGATTTCTATATTACTATTTTTATTTACAGACCATGACAGTTTAAGTCAATACTTAAAATGTTACACTTAAAGTACAGATTTATAAGGTCACCTTACCACTAGTCCCAATTTAGAACATTACTGAAAACTGATAAAGTTAAGGTAACCAAATTAACTAGAAAGTAAATTAGGAAGAAAATATGAAAGGGGACATTATGATAAGGTGACCTTATGAATTTAATATATTTACTGAAGGCATTTTATATTTTACTGGATATTAATTAAATTTAAAACTTTTAAAATAAGTTTTCCACCCAAATCCCAAGGGAAAGTAGTGTTAGGAAGAAGCAAGCTTATCCCTGAACATATTTGCCACCTGCTCACCAGCATCAGCTGAGTCAGTGATATACCTCCATACGCAGTCCGAGGTCCAGGTACCATGTCTTTGAATATTTTGCAGAGCTACATTGTTATTGAAAGCAAATGTGGCACCTGAACGACGGAAAGCGTGTGGAGTATAACCAGTGTTTTTCAACTGGAGTCTAGTTAGTATAATGTCAAAATGCCTCCTGACTCTACTGTCAGTTAAGGGGACCCACTCTCGAGCCACTTTAATGTGAAACAAAGGAAGATTTGCACCTTTAGGTGTAAGCATTAATAAATTTAAAGCTAAAACTGGACATAAGGTCGAATTTTCGATCCTGGGTACAGTGATAAGCTTTACTTGGTCATTACTTTGCATAGTCTTCGACCATTTAACCAAGATAACCACTTTGCCAGTGCGAAATATAACATCCCCTCTACATAGATACTTAAGAGGTGAGAACTGAGCCACAGCATGTGGGACAAGATTAGACAATCTTAAGAAAGAATAAAAACTAAGTAAGTACAATGCTTTGAAAATTTGACCCATAAAAGTGTAGTCACACTGACTAACAATTAACTTTAGCAATGGGACATCAACTAACTGTAATGGGGGCCTGCCTCTGAATAGCTTTCTGGTAATATTTTAACCGAATGTCAGCAAACCCAGCAACATCTAGGCCAAAAATAAGTAACTTTGATTTAATGGCTGACAAGTAATTTGACATTTGAGAGGACCTAACACCATTACACTGCAAGCATTCGAGAAAGCAGAGAAGCTGGATTGCAGTCACCTGTTGTATATCCCAGGACATAAAGACCACGAAGGCCAGGAAGGTCCTGAACATGGTGGTGTAGGCTCTTTTGGTGGAGGCCGCAAATGCAGTAGAAAGCCTAGATGTTGCCAGGGAAGCCAGGTGTTGTTCTACTGGATTCGAACCTACAATACAAATTAAATTGACTCATTCACTTTCAACAAATCAACAGATACATTAGCCCATGATACTGGATGCACTAATTCCTGCAATTTTTTAAAATTATTACTGGTCAAGTGCCATCTGGACAAGAGGTCTGCTACTGGATTGAGGCAACCTGCAATATGAACAACTTTCATATCTATGTTGAATGCACTGAGCCATAAAAATATATTCCTAACATATTTGGCCATGACAGGGTCTCTGGTCTTTCCTGTTGTAAGAACCGAGACCACAGCTGAATTGTCACATCTGATTAATACTGAAGACCCTGCCCATTGAGTATGCCACACCTTTAAGGCCACCAAGATATTAATAAGCTCAGTATACGCTATATTGAGGTCCTTCCAATTACTGGGCAAGGGAAGGGAATATACTTGATGATCAAAAATTGCACCTAAGCCTGAAGGACAAGCATCCAGGTGAACTGATTTATTAGGAGGCTGTCTAAAAATTGACACTCCATTAAACACAGGTAAAAAGGTATTAAACCACCTGAGGTCTTTTTTGAAATCTTCAGTAAGACGAATGTGACTACAATGAGTATTATCTCTCAATAGCATTAGCATCCTATTCAAAAAATATCTAGCATACTTTATGCATTTAGCAACATACAACAGTAAACCTAACAATGATTGCAACTCTTTCTTGGTGCAAATTTGTTTGCTAGCCCACTCTGAGCAAACATTTTTAATTACTGCTAATTTTTCAGCCGGTATAGATACGGAAAGGGCCACGGTATCCACCACAATACCCAGGCAAGTGACCCGAGTGCTAGGGGGTACTAGCTTCTTAGCACTAACCGTAAGACCCAATTCCTGCAGCAATTCCTGCAGTCTATTAAAAGTTACATCTATTTTGGACGGCAGGGACACACACAGTAAATCGTCAATATAGTTCCAGATACCGTGGCCCTCCTGGCTCATAATGAAGCGTACCGCGTCTGACATTCTCTGAAAGATGGAAGATCCGTGCTTGAACCCAAAAGGCAGCGATCGATCGATAAAATACTCTCCCCAATGTAGGCCTAATAAATCTAGATCCCCAGGGTCAATGGGAACATGCCTGAAGGCTCTGCTGATATCTACTTTAAAAATTTTGCAACCCCTCCCCAAGCGAAGTACTTCCTGAGTAGCATTATCTACTGAAGGGTAGGTTAGGACAAATTCTGTACCTAAATACTTGTCAGAAGAGACTCCCGCATTAACCGAGTTGCCATGGGGCCAGCTCAAGTCAATAATGACCCTTCTATTGGCCATATTAGGTTTATCCCGGGTCATGAATGGACTGGTATGCAATTTTTCAATGGGAGGATGTTTAAAAGGACCTAAAATCGCTTGATGCCGTAGCTCTTCCTCCAAGTAAACCGAGACATGATCCGGATGTTCTGTGGCACTTTTATGATTTATATCATGAGAATTGATAACCCTATCTCTATCAAAGTCCAACGGGAATCTGAATTTAATTAACAAAGGCAACTGCCAGTCCCAGTATTCTTGCAAGTACTGTACCCATGCTTTATGGTTCAATTTAGAAGGGACTGGTATCTGCAAGCCCTCATAATTGTACCTGCCATCTTCTCGTAGCATTTTATGCAACTGCAATATATCATTGCACTTTCTGTTATGACATTTATCCACTACCTGGCCTTTTAGCCCATAAATGGATATGAAGCCAAACAAAGGTAACTTCTGGGCTATACATAAAGTATTATCATGAGCTTGCCTTGCCACTTTAAGTTTATCTTTTTTTATGGAGGTTTGTAATTCTAACGCGTACTTATCTGCACTGTTGTCTATTATTTGATTGATAGTCTCAACCGTACTTTTATAGCCATTTTCCATAGGTTTTTTGTTTCCTTTTGTGTCAAGTACTTTTGCAACACTAGAAGCACACAATGACCGGTTAATAGCAGTGTTTGCACTCTCCGAGGGATTTGCACACCTAGTATGAATCAACTGATCATCTGTGACTATGTCAACCGCATTCAAAGCCGGGAAACCCTCTGTTACAGTATTTTCACTGAATGTTTCACTGTCTAAGTACTTACTGTCGACAGCAAGCTTACTGCAGTTGAAGGGTTTTGTTTTCTTACCTTTGACACTTTTACTTCCATCTTTCACGAGCAGAGCTACTGGTGAAACTCCTACTTGACAGTCTGTTTTTACACGTGCACTAACAGTATTTTGACATTTGCCTTCAATACTACTTTCAGTATCATCTTGCTCTAACAGTTTGAACCGGTTTTTGTGAACAAACCTTTCAACCTGATCATCTTTACATATTAAACTCTGTTTACCTTTATTTTCCACATGTGCACACACGTCTCCACCCATGTGTGACACACCTTGTTGCAAGTCAGAACCACTACTATGATTTACTACTTTGTTATAATGACTACTTACATAAACTACTGCATTTCTGCGACCTAACATCTTTGACTGCTGGCCTCTATTATCCGACCTTGTCACAGAAGGGGAACCATGAGCATGTTTAATAGCCCTTTGACCTTTGACTACTGCTGCAAAAGAAAGTGATGGTTTTACTTTTTTACATACAGACAATAATCTAGCTATATACTCTTTATCAAACAATTCTTTATTTACAAAACCAGTTTTATAAATACAACGTTCAGAAAATCTCCTGTTATCATGACTTCCCACTGCATTACTGCAGTGGCTACCTAGTTTTTTGAATTTGGCTTCTGAGCACACAACTTTGTGACATGTAATCCATCACATGACTCACAAACATGTCTAAAATACTGCCCAGCAGTCCTATGATGAGTAGCAAATTTACATGACCCTTCTTGAAAAAATCTACAATTTATCCCATTTTTTGAACTACTGGTCTTTTGTTTTTTCAAATATGAACCTTTAGAATTTGCCGTTTGACCCACATTTACATGCCTCTGAGCATGTGCCCTGCGAATCCTATCAAGTTTATCAGTGTCAGTCCACTTTAACCTGTCCGCTTCCATATTAGTCAAAGCAATAGCATGGGATGCCTTGGCTGCCTCCCAGGAGAAGTCAGATGCATCCTCCATCAAATTACCCAAATAATCCAACATACATTCCTTGGCTACATCTGACTTCTCCTCCTGGATACACCGGACAAACCCAGACACCCACTGAGTGAAAGTGAGGTCGTCATATGTGGGTCTAGTCTTTCTACTACCAGTAAGAATAAAATTTTGAGGCCAATCGACCATTCTCTTGACCGAAAATTCTCCCGGACCACCTCTTTGTGATTTCAATCTACCTCTAGTAGCTGTTTCATTCAATTTCTCAAGCTCAGCCAAACGCTTATCTACTTCTGATTGTACGGATTCATTCTCCCTTAGATAACCCAATGAGGGGACCACACTCTCTGTATTACTGTCCGGCACAGGGGCTTGGATCAAATTTTTTTGCTAGTGAATTTTTAGCAGAAAAAACAGCACCACTTGCCTGTGAGTTGCCCTGATCCAGGACTGCTTCAGTCCGCTGCACCCGCCTGTCCATGTTGTCCATCTTCTCGCCCAACTGCTGGAGTTGTAGCAGTATCTGACCGGATACAGAACTTATACCGGACACTGAAGGGGGGGGGGTGCAACGGCCTCCACATCCGAAACCAGGGACTCACCTGCCACTTGGCACCTCTTGCCCACCGGACGTGGATGCTGTGAAGTACATTTAGAACAGTAAAATGCTTTCGGCATTATCACTGAGCAATAACAACAATATAAAATCAAGAATAAAACAGACTAAAACCATTAAAATATACACAGACATAAAATCGAAAATATCAAGCTCAGTGTAAATTTTTTATGTGTACTGTTCAAATCCAAAGAGTGTGGCGCCAAATTTTGAATGCAAACAAGCTTTTATAGTAAAAATCACTAGACCATAACATCCCACAATGCAGCATTTCAGACTGGTACCAGAACTGAAGCGTATGGTCCCCAAGTAACCATACCCCCATAAATGCTTTCTGGTGACAGAATCAGTAAGGGCGACCAAAATACTGCCCCTGGGGATCTGAAAAAGGGGGTCATTCGGGGATCCAGGTATACTGGCCAGCATTGAAGTTGAAGCCTTAACTGGACAAAGTGGGGACTCACCCAAGGCACAAATGTAAGTTGTGGTAGTGTCTTTTCTGTTCTGGAGGGTTATCGACCATTTAATGACTACAGTAATGGTGTCATGGGATAAAATTAAGTCAGTCTACACAATTGGCGTGTTGGGTCAAAAGAAGACAGAGTGTGAGGCAAGAGATTTGAAAATCTGAGAAAAGAAAAGAAGCAAAAAGAATATAATGCCTTAAAACTACAGGATAAGGGGACGCCTGACAAGCTGATAAAATCTGGTATAGAATCTCATTTGTTATGACCTGAGTGACTTTTGGAGAGAACCTAAGCTAGTATATTTGAGGGATTTTTGAAAAAGCTGGATCCATTCATCTCTAAAAACAGCTGTATCTAAACCGTATAAAATACATTGGGATCAAACGGCTGCTATATAATTTCAATTCCAATTCAACTTTTATAGCGCTTAATCTCTGCCAAAGTGACAGACTCTAAGGCGCAACATCATAAGCATAGTCACAAAAAATCATTGTCCAATGGTCGACATCACGGAGAACGCCATATTTGCAATGTTAGAAGGTGAACAACGCTAATCAACCAAGAACTCCATAAAAATCAATAAAGGTAACAGTTGTCACGTGATTCATGAACAGCCCACCCGCCACCAGGAAGCCCAGGAATTCACGAAAAATACATGCATAAGCATTCTGTTTAGCAGGCCTAAATGCATTCCACAGTCTACTGGAAGCCCTTCGAGTCAGCTAGGCTGTGCAGGACTCTTCATCTAAAATATATACAAAGTAGTGACATACAATGATTAAGCTTTGTGAGATCGATACGAGTGCGAACCCATGTCCATTGAGGCAATAATTTGGTTAATTTTTTGCTATTATTGGCAATAGCCCACCAACGAGGGAGCAAATCTGCAATGACATTCTGTTTACCTGCAATATGTGTTACTGACATGTGAACATTAAACAAAGAAGTGAGCATCCAAATATTCCTTGCAATAGTTACCAGCATCGGGTCCCTAGCTTTGCCCTCTTGAAGGATCTGATGTACAGCAAGGTTGTTGCATTTAATCTCAATGTGCATATCCTGCCAAGTATGACCCTATACTTTCAAGGCCAACATAATGTTTAGCATTTCAAGTTGTGTAATATTATTACCTAGATAATTGTCAGGTAATGGTACGGTATACACCATATTCTGGACAACAGCTCCTAAGCCTGAAAGAGAGGGATCTAGATCAATTTCAGCTGGAACAGCCTTGCTATCATAGAAAGTAACTCCATTATACGAACATAGGAAGGTCCTGAACCAATTTAAGTCCTTTGTAAACTCTTCCGTTAACTGAATCTGTTTATTCATAGGGTTATCTCTAAGTACCTGTAACATAAGGTTGAGAAAAACCTTGCAGGACGTACACACTTGGTGATATATAATAATGATCCTAGCAAGGACTAAAGTTGTACAATTTTGTACACGTGGCCTTATCTTGTCAGGATTGACATAATTTGACAATTTTAGATAATTTCTCACCAGGAGTAAATATAGTTCGGTTAAATGAATCAACCAATATGCCCAAGCAAATAACAGATATGGAGGGGGCCACTAATTTGTTTTTGGAGATTTCTAGCCATGTTCCTGCAATAATTTAAGGAGAAATCTGTAAGAAGACTCAATATTAGAGGGTAAACTAATATATATTAAATCATCAATATAATTCAACATGTTCAGATAACCAAATCCTTTCATAATATATCTAATGGCGTCAGAACATTTCTGGAAGAAAAAATCCATGCATGAATTTAAACGCCAAAGAACCGTCAAGATAATAGGATCCATGGTTCAAACCAAACAAATCTAGGTCTCAAGGGTCAATTCGGATATGTTGGAAAGCCATGATTATATCCACATTATGAAGATGGGCACCAGGGCCCAAATGCTTAAGGTTATCCACAATATGATCAACAGATGGATAAGAAAGGTAATAACATGAATCAAGGCACTTATTCTTAGACACTTCCTCATTAATTGAAGAACCATGGGGCCAACATAATCAACAATGGTTCTTCTTTTATCCGAACCTGGCTTCATTAAGTCATTAAGGGAGAAACATGCATGTCAATAGGTTTATTCGTAAAAGGGCATAACATAGCATTATATGCTACTTCTTTGTTAAGATACATATCAATATCTCTGGAAAATTGATAAGCAGAAAAGTGATTATCCTCAGAAGATGATAAAGGGCATTCCCTATCAAAATCTAAGGGGAACCCATACTCAAGTAAGTCAGGTAATTGCTTGTCCCAGTAATCAGATATATATCGTCTCCACACAGCACGATTAAGTTGAGACAGGGATCCTGCAGTCCCCCAAAATTGACATATTAGATAGTCGAACTTTCTTTTGAAGAGCAATAACATCTGTAACCGGGGCATTATCAGTAGCTTGACCTTGATAAATAACTTCAGAAGTAATGGACAAAGCACCAAAATCTGATCCATTTTGGGCCACACAACGATTGAAATCTGGATACTAAAAGTGATTACTCCAAATAGACATGGGAATGGTTGTATTCACATATAAAGGCTCGAACCCAGGTCCAGAGGTTTGATTTTTGCATTTCAAAGGAGAAACCCTTTCACTATGTGCGTGACCAGAAAGAACATCAATATTACCAACGGCTACAGAGTTGCCAAACTCGGTAAACTCTGAACCAATAACACTAATAATAATAGTAGGATTTATATAACGCAAAATTGATACAAATCCTCTAATGCGCTTGAGTCCAAGAAGGTAGAGTCCAGGGACAGGCATGGATCGACATCTAAAAAGCGCCCGCCAGGGTATAACTAAGGTGGGGGTATGCCAGCCTAAACAAGTAGGTCTTTAGCTGGCTTCTGAAACCATCTATTGTTTGCTGAGATCTGACAGTCTGTGGCAGCTTGTACCATTCAGCTGGTGCAGCTACTGCAAAGCCTATGTGCTTATTAGGGCAGGTTAAGGAGATAGATAGCCTGTTGCCGCGAGTGAGACTGCTCAATCTTATTAAAGCTGAAAGATACAGGGGCTGTGAAAGATTAATAGCCTTGAATACCAAAAGATTATAGTTAAACAGGATGCGATGTTGAATTGGAAGCCAATGGAGTTTTTTCCAAAAGGGTGTAACATGACTCATTTTGTCAAGTCTGAAGATGATGCAGCAAAGAGCATTCTGGACCCTCTCTAGTTTGGCTATGTTGGACTTGCTTACCCCATAGAGTAAAGAGTTACAGTAGTCTAGACGACTACTGACCATAGCATTTGCCAGAAGTATTGCTGTCTCAACTCCAAGGAATTTGCAAATTCGTCACAAATCACGAAGATGATAGTAACATGCTCTGCAAACCTTGGCAACATGATTGTCAAAGGAGTTGTCTGAGTCGAAAATAACACCCAGATTTTTTACTTCCACCGACGGAGAGATCTTGTTTTGGAGGAGTGGAACAGGGAAATTTGGTGCAAGCGACTCTCTGATGGCTTTTTGACATATGATAAATTCGTTTTTTCCTGGGTTTAGTTTTAGTTTGACACCGTCCATCCACTCCTGTACAGACTTGAGACACTCGGTCAGCTCTTCCATGCTAGAGTCAAAATTCCTGGAGTCAACTGTAGATCTGGGTGTCATCGGCATACAGGTGATCAGTAACATTGAATTTTGAAATAAGGACACTGGTTCAAATTTTTGAGATTACCTTTTGATTTTTCTCACTTTGAATCTACACCATTTGAAGCTGTACATTTTTGACCTACCTTTACCTGCATAATATTATCATCCGAAGTAGAAATATACTTAGTAATCATCATCACTTTGCAAATGGTTGGTATGAAGTACTTCAGTACCAGTATCGTGCAGATCTAACAATCCTTTGAACCTATTGCAAAGAGGCAAACTACCAACAACTTGATCATTTGCATACCTTATAGATTTGGTCACATTAGTACGATCAACATATACAGTGGGTTGTTCACAAGTTTTTGTATGACCAACATTATTTGTGGAATTCACCTTTACAGGGGATTAGGTAGTAGGCCTAACTCAAGTGGACTGGTGTAAGTCTGTACTTGTATGAAGCCTACCTGACATGTGTACACTTTTACCAGAAGAAAGAACTTGTTCATATGATCTACTATCTACTTTCGTGGTGTAAGCCCTACCCTGGTGCTACCAGTGCAACCAGGAGGCAGGGGTAGCTTGCAGTTCTGCACAGACTTTGTGTTTGTCAACATGTGTGCCAAAAACATGACAACATTTATGGCTCATGCCCTAACTTTGTCGTTTTTTGAAGTGACTTTTTGAACTGGCCATGCTGTGTGTACTAAAAGGCATAACAGTTTCAAACCTGAAGACTTCCCCAAGCAATGATCTTGCTGGCACGCAAATGCCAGCCCAAAATAATCAGCACATTAAGTTTAAATATTACCTCATGGACCTAGTAAACATACATATGGTTATGGTTTTCTTTTCTTAAAGTTCAGAATAGTATAATTGTAAAATATAATGTTTGTACAGATTATAAGCTGTAACTAAGCTATTTATCAATAAATTGTGGTACATAACAGTAATCTATGGTATAAGACCTATGATATAAGATGGTATATCATGAAAATATCAATTCATTTTATTTAAGGAATGCAATTGCACTTCAATATTACTACCTTTAACCTTGAGGTTTTTTACAATTGGAATTATATTTCTACTAAATACTACTAACGGGTTGTTTTGTAATCCCTCTTTTAAGAAGTGCCTTTGACCTTGTCCTTGCATTTGCTCCAAGGTCGTCTGGTAATTTTCCAATCTTGTTGACCCTTTTTTGACCTTTATAAGTCCATGTAACAATGCTAAAATTCACTGGTAGTTCCTGGTTCCCTGCAAGAATCTTGAAAAAGCAAAGTTTATGTAAAATAACACTAGCTGGTGGAAATATCTAGTAAGTAAATGTGCTGCTGAAAACTAAATGTTAGATATAATAAATTAAATTAATATTTTAACTTCAACCCCTGCCATTTTACTATCTTATCCATGAGGAAAGAATCATTTGCTCCCCCGCCTCCCACGATATTACTTGGCACAGCAGCAGTACTTTTCATGAGCTAGTGTTACATTAGTTTTTATAAAACGTTAAAAAATCTTTATGTTCATCATTCAAATCAAAAATAAAACTTCTTATCTTTTCCAGTAAAATTGGGGGCCACGGTGGTGCAGTGGTAACTTGTCTCTCCCCTCGTTTACAGTACAGAACCTTGACCAACTGCATGTACTGGTTTTCTCTGCCCATAAAACTACCCATAGTGATATGGCCTATACAGTGTTGAAAGTGACGTAAAAGGACAAAATTTCCAGCAAAATCATCATCATCATCATCAAAACAGTTCATGGTAATCAGTGAGTACATGGTCCAAATCTCCTTTCTGTTTTTTTTTCTGGCCAAATAAAACAGTGGTGGCTGCACTTTGTTTTGCTTCTGTCATCTTACCAGAGCAGATGACCATGTAGCTTATATTTTATCTCAGATACCCTGTCAAACTAGACTTCAATCTGCCCTGTGCCTTGGTGAGGACAAAATACACAAACATGTCCCTCATACTCCTAGACTATGCTAAATCAATTTGTATGCCACACTTCCTTGATTTCCTGGAAATCCTTATATCAGCAAGCCACTTGTTGAAGTCAAACCCTGATGACAACCTGTGATTAGATGCCAAACTTATTTAATCACTATGTTACTGAGGTCCTTGACTTTTGTTGCTGATTAAATAGGTCAGACTCCAGGAACTTCACAAAGAGTTTCATCTAAAGATTTTTGGTTAAAGTATGATTTCAACTTTAAGCCTACCAGAGGTAAGGTTTTAATGTCTTTTACGTTTTAGATTAAGAGTTTTATTTAGCAGCCATGGTCAAATTGGGACAGGTTCTCAGCAGTGCCACTTGTGGGAGTAGAGCCCACAAAAAAAGTGACAGCCCCTAATGTGATGCCAAACTTGCTCAACATGAACCTCTTTTGCTTGTTAGTGAATAAATTTAAAATATGAACAAAACTCTGCATGCCAGTAAGAATTAATTTGTTTCAAAGGTGACATATAAAACTTTACTTATGCACAGTACCTGTACTGATATAGTATATTGCAACTAAATGTTCAGTGTGGTTAATAACGTACTCATAAATAGTATCTCATATTACTCATCTAAAATATCATAAGTATATAGACATAGTATATTGTCAATTGATTATCAGAACAGCATAGAGCTGTAAACATACCACAAATATATTGCATCCATATACTTAAGGACTGATCAAATTTGTGCTTCAAATCATAGCTCCAACTTGGCACACTCTATCCTATCCAGAACTTTCATAGCGCCTAATTTCGGCAAGGTAGACTCTAAGGCGCAACAGCATAAATTACTTTACAAAAATGATAATTCCATGGACATAGCCAGGTAGATAAATAACCATTTCATATACAGCCATTTTTACAACAATGATTATTTTAGGTTTACCCTTGCTCTCTGAAGTCTGTCTTGTTATGTTTCTGTCTAACATAAAAACCATAAAACCCATCAAAGTTATATTTTCATTCAAGGTGGGCCACTGTGGCAGAGTGGTAACACTCTTGCCTCCCACCTCTGAGGCCAGGGTTCAGTTCACGGCTCTACCTCAAGTGGAAAAGCTGGTAGTTGCTTGCCATTGGTCAGCAGTTTACAGTACAGAACCTTGACCAACTGTATGTACTGGTTTCCTCTGCTCAAATAAATACAAAAATTCAAGGTGGAGTCTACTATGGCTTCATCCCCTTCAAAGTTGATCCGGATCCAGATAGATCAGCTTAATCTGGATGAAAAATCCAGAATATTTTGTTTTTCCTTAGCATTGGCAGGAGACTTGTGTATTATTGTATTTTATTCAGTAAGTTGTAACACATTGGTTCAAACACAAGACAAACAGACTTGTTTGCTCGTAAACCTTATTGCTGTGCTACTTTGAGTTTTATGCCAAGTTACAAATCAAAGTAATATATAACTTAACTCCATCGTCTTGTTTAAAAGATCTCTGAACCAAAACTAACTCATTCGTTTTTGCAAACACTGTTTGCGATGCACAGAGTTTTTGAGTGTACACTGAAGAACTCTACTCACGTATAATTTGGTGTTACTTTTGTCTTTATAACTTGTCTTCATAAGGATGTCTGTGCATTTACTTTTCCAAGACAATGTAACACTCATCATTTATATCTGCCGCAATCTGTTTCTCGTGCTATAAACACATATTTTATATATATATATATATACATACTAGAGGTTATACATACATATTGTAAGTACTGCTTACACCATGGTGACTTTCCCTAAAGTGTTTCCTCAAAGCAGATATCATGCTAATTTAGATAGCTGGTCAAAAAAGAGCGATCCAAGTTTTACCTACATGTAACAGAATTTTACAATCAGAGAGTAAATGCATAGATACGCCAGAAGATCTATCTTTATTGGGCAATCGGGTAGAGGGCATGAAAAATCTTGTCAGGCCTGTATCTCACAAACTATTAGGTATAGGAGGTTGATACCTTTGAGCTTGCTGTAGTGAGCTTGAGTTTGAGAATCTTGTCCAGGCTATATCTAAAAACTGTAAGATGTAGGAAGTTAATATTTAATAGGGATATTGCTTGGAAGTGTAGGTGTGCAAATTCATGGTGAGCCATTGATCGTTTACTTTGCAGTAATGACCTTGACACTTCAAACTCTTGTCTGGGTTCTATCTCTGAAATCTTCAGGTGCAGGTAGTTAGTACTTGGTAGAGATATTGGTTGGGGCTGTTGGTGTGCGATGTCATAGTGTAACCTTGATATGACCTTTGACCTAATTGTAATGGCCTCGACCTATAAAATTTGGTCCCGGCTATATTTTTGAAACTGTAAGTTGCTACTGCAATATTTGAGACATATTTATTCCTATCATCAAGATATATGGATTGTTGCAACTGATAATTATTGAAACTTTTACCTAGAAGAACAACCTTCACTGAGAGCTAGACTTTAATAAAGATACTTTAAAGATGACAACTTTTAGTTTAGTAATTAATACAGTCATCTTGCTATTGAACTGTCTTGTCTTACTACTTGGCACATTACATTTTCTCTCTCTTAAGCATTATTTCTCCTGCATCTTTACATAATTTACACTTTTGTAAAAGTCTGCTGATCTTTGTACTGTTTCACATCTTCTATATCTCATGGTGTGCCAACACTATTTCCCCAAACTGTAAGGTATTTGATTTTGAAGGTATACCAAGTTAACATTTATAGAATAAAATATGTTTTAAAGGACTGTTTTAGGGTTAGGGAGCTAGACTAGAGTTGTTTCTCTTTATTACTTCCACCAGGAAGTTAGAGAAGGAAAAACTGTTACATAAATGGGCACTGTGCCAATGCATAATTTAATTTGAGGAAAAGTGTTGTTTATGTGTGTGTAATATCTTTCTGTTATTGATTTTCCTGTACTCTACAGAACTAGTCAAGTTAGTACTGATGATTGTTACACTCTATAGGATTGATCTCTTTATAGATTTGGGGAAACCCCCTAGGTTTCCAGAACCTCTTCTTGTAACATTTTTTACTATCACATGATGTCTATAACCTTCTGGCCATTTACCCAGCTGTATATAGGTGTTGTAAGCCTGACCACAGATTGATATGGCTTTTGCTTGCTACAAGGAAAGTTAATCATGTCTCAAAGCAGCTATGCTATCATAGACTCTGGACTGCTACATTTTACTTGTATTTCAACTTCAAGTGGATAAAGACTGTTTGATATATACACATTTTGTGGTGAACACTTCTTGGAGTGAACTGGATATAGTGTGTGGATCTACCAGAGAGTGGATTTGCTGTATATAAGATATTGTTTATATCTGGATATTGTGTGTAGATCTGCCAGAGAGCGGGTTTTCTGTGTTTTGGATATTGTTCATATTTTAAACACTCTGAATATCTGGTTACCTTCAATTTTTCTCTCATTGAAGGTTCTTTCCCAAATTCTTTCAAAAAGGTGGTTGTCACCCCCCTCATAAAAAAGGCTTCTCTTCCCAAAAATGACCTTAAGAATTAAGTATCTGGTCTTTGTTTCCTATCAAAGTTGGTGGAGCAAGTTGTTGCCAAGCAACTAACATCACACATCAATAACAACAAACTGGATAATCCTCATCAGTCAGCATATAAGCCAGGACATTCCACAGAAACTGCTTTATTGTCAATAAAAAATGAGGTCCATCTCTCTCTGGCATGCGGTGAACCCACAGCTCTAGTATTACTTGACTTATCAGCCGCATTTAGTACTATAGATCATAATATTGTCATTGGTTACCTTAAATCCTGGTTTGGTCTTGGTGGAACTGTTCTAAAGTGAATTTGCTTCCTACTTGAGTAATTGTTGCCAGGCCATCAAGATAGGCTCTACACTATCTGAATTAAACAATCTCATCTATGAGGTTACCCAAGGTTCTGTTCTGGGTCCATTGTTGTTTTCACTCTATACAACACCACTTAGCAAAATCATCCCATCCATTCGCATATTAAATTCCATTTCTATGCAGTTGATACTCAGTTATACATCCATCTCTTCCATAAGAGTGTCTCTTCTGCCATCACCAAGCTAAATGCCTGCAAGATGTGCAAAGATGGATGTCTCTTAGTAAACTCAAGCTCAACCCTGAAAAAACTGAATTTATTATCTTTGGGTCTAAGGCTCAATGTCAGAAGATTTCCTCCCACTTTCCTGTCAGTATTCTTGGTAGTCTTCTTCATCCGGTTGATTCTGTCAGAAATCTAAGTGTGTGGTTCGATGCAGATTTTTCCTTCACTGAACATGTTAAGATGACTTGCAAAGCGTGCTTTCTTCAGATGCGTGACCTTTGTAGAATAAGACAATATCTCCTGAGGTGGTAGTCCTTGCTACAAATTCTATATTTATTACATAGTTCTTATATAGCGCTTTTTCTGTAAGCTCAAAGCGCTTTACAATAAAAATGTTTCAAAATAAAATTATACTAAATATGCAATCTTGAACAGATGGTTTTTAGGAGTTTCCTAAACTTGGTGCAGCTGGTAGCTAGTCTTATTTGTTTGGGTTGACTATTCCATAAAGTTGGGCCACACACTGAGAAACCTCTGTCTGCCAATTTAGAACTAATACGAGGCACAACTAGACTATTTCCACTACTCGATCTGAGAAGTCTACTTGGATTGTATGACTGAATCAGTTCACATAAGTATACTGGAGCTTCACTGTGGACACATTTAAATATAAAGGTCAGTATCTTAAAAATAATTCTTTGTCTAACTGGAAGCCAGTGCAGCTGTCTCCTTGGATGTGTTGCCTGGGCATAATATGGTAGATTCAGAATCAGTCGGGCAGCAGAGTTTTGCAGTGTCTGCAAAATATTTAAGTTCTGCTCATTGATTCCTTAGAGGAGACTGTTACAGTAATCAAGTCATGACTGTATTGTGGCTTGCACTAATATCCTGCATGCACTGTCTGTAAGAAACTTCCTGATTCTCCTAAGAGTTCTAAGCTGGAAAGTGATGCTCTTTGATTTTGCTTGAATAAAGCTGTTCATAGAGAGATGTTTGTCCATTTGAGCACCTAGATTGCGAACAGTCTCCACAGTTGCTATTTGATGATTTCCCACTTTTATGTTTCTGTTTTCCGAATGAGACAAATTATGCTTAGAACCAAACATAATAAACTCAGTTTTGGAGTCATTTAACTTTAAAAAGTTCACCTGCATCCAGTCCTTGATGCTGTTGATGCATGATTCTAAAATTGCCAGTCCTACATGGTTGTCATGCTTGGGGTTGACAGCTGTATATAATTGCGAATCATCTGCATAAAGTCAAAGTTGGGGTTTTACGTCCCGTTCAACAGCCAGGGTCATATTGGGACAGGTCCTCATAATTGCCATTTGTGGGACTCGAACCCACAGAGGTGACAGCCTATGATTAGATGCCAAACTTGCTAACCACTAGGCCACTGAGGACCTAAATCATCTGCATAGAACATGTGTCCAATGCTGTGTGATTCTGCTATATCTGACACAGGATTGATGTACAAGCTAAAAAACAGTGGACCAAGAACAGAGCCTTGAGGTACTCCAAAAACAGTTCAATGGGATCTGAAATGCTGTTACCAATTTTAACTGATTGTTTTCTTTGAGAGAGATATGATTTAATCCATTGCAGGGCAAAACCTTTAATTCCAAACCGTGACTCTAACCTTCTTAGAAGTATGTTATGGTCAATAGTGTCAAATGCTGCACAGAGGTCTTGCATTACAAGTGCCATTAATTTTTTCTTGACCATACATGAGAAAATGTCATTTTGAACTCTGAGCAAAGCAGTTTCAGTGCTGTGGAAGGCCTGGTAAGCTGATTGAGTCTTTCCCCATAATTCATTTGAGGAAAGATGATCTCTAAGATGATCTCTTATTTTTGAAATAAAACTCAGGTTTGACACAGGACGATAATTTTTTAGTGTTTCAGGATCAAGACCTTTTTTCTTTAAGAGGGGCAGAACTGCTGCCTTTTTCAAAGGAGCTGGACAGTCACCTGACTTAAGTGACAAGTTTGCTATGTCTCTAATTGCTGGAGCTAAAACATCAATGTTGTCCTTTATAAATGAAGAAGGAATGGGATCCAGATCACATGTTGCCAAAGATGCTCTAGACACTATATTACAGATTTCTTCCTCAGTAGCCATTTCAAAATGTGTGAGTTGACTGGCATCTTTGTTCAACAGTTTTTCTTGTACTATTTTCATAGCAACTGGTGTGGGGGACTGAAAAATGTCATCACGGATTTTTAAAATTTTGTCCATGAAAAATGAATTGAAAGTGTTAGAAAGAGTGAGTTCATTTTCATACCAAGGCAAAACACACTTTTGAGAAGTACCCATTATATCCTTACAAGTTTGAAATAGTTTCTTCAAATCTCCTTCTGTTTCAAGTACCCTGTTTGACAGGAAATCTGATTTGGATTTGTAGATACAGCTATTCACCAACTTGGACTGTTTTCTGTATGCCAAAAAGTCACATTCTCTTCCAGATTTCTTCCACTTACGTTCTAGCCTCCTTCTTATAACCTTTGCTTGTCTAAATTGACAGTTTTACCATGATGTATTGGGTCTAACTGTGACACATTTTTCTTTTAAGGGTGCATGAGTATCAAGAACATGTTTAAGGGAGCTGTAGTATGTTTCTGAATCGACAAAGATGTTTGGGTATCAAGCTGTATTTCAGACAGATCTTTCCTAAAAGCTGCTATATCAATGTCCTTAATATTTCTGACTTGCTTCACTACTTTGGATGGATCAGGTTTTTAGACAGAAATTTACTACAAATTGCCAAATGGTATGACAAAGCTGGTTCTTTTCCCACTGGTTTGCTAAACATCATGTCATCTTCTTTTACAATCATAAGATCTAAGCAATGCCCACTGCTGTGAGTTGGAAAATCAACTTTCTGTTGAAGCCCCAGTGCCCCTAATAAAGAGTAAAATCTATTGACGTCATGAGAGTCAGGTGAATCAAAGTGAATATTGAAGTCACCAACTATCAGTAGAGATTCAGTGCACGAAGAACAAATTGTGAAATATTCTTCAATTTCTTTGAAGAAATCTCCCAGAGATGCATTTTTACATCTAGGTGGTCTATAAATGATGCAGAGTCTCAGGGAGATATGATCAAAAAATAACACATGTTCTTAGACTTCAAACGACATATATGATTGTGTGGGTATGTCTTTATACTTGATGTAAGAATTAAAAATTAGGCCAGTACCACCACCAGACTTATTTTGCCTAGGTTTATGACTGAAGGAAAATCCTTCAGGTGTCAAAGAGTGCACAATGTCAGACTCAGTCTCCTCAGATAACCAGGTTTCTGTAATTGCCAAAAAATCAAGTTTGTTGTCAACCACAAAATCATTGATTTGCATATGTTTATTTCTAACAGATCTCGCATTGATCAAACTGAAGTTTATCCACCTTTCATTGGTACATTGCCTTTGTTCCAATTGAATGTCTATGAGATCGCTTCTATTAACACCCATGGCACAATACTTGGCCTCTCTAAAGTCATCAAATTTTGTTACTACTGTTTTAATTTGTCTAATTTTTCGTGTTCCTGCCCTACATCCCCTATATTTGGGCCTTGAAAAGGTGTTTGTATAGCCATTGTTTTGACATAATTGACTCCTGAAAATGATCTGACACATTTTCTATGTATCCACAATATCCAATAGCATGTGATTCACCAAATGGTAGAGATCTTCTATCACACATCAAGTATACACTTCAAATCAAGTGAGTAGACTAATTACATGGTAGTGTTTACACAACGGTTATCCAGATATGTGTGTGAAATACAACATGTTGCTTGAGTTCAATAAGCCATAGAATGTCACAAAAATATATCTCAAACTACATAAAAGTGACTAAAAATTTTAAAACAAGTCATAGATCACTAAAATCTATATAAAATATCCTTTGTGATGATATAAAAATCCAAAAATTTACATTGACTCAAAAGCCACTAAAATTCAAATTTATCCACAACTTGTATAAACTGCTTGCAGCCTGTCAGGCGCACTCACACAATAAATGCCTTGGTTAGTAGTCGTCTGGACTATTGTAACTCTCTGTTTAGAGGTTTGTCATGTTTCAATCAGCACAAATTGCAAAGAAGTCAGAATACCCTTGCTTGTATTGTTACAAATCATAGAAAATATGCTCATGTTACACCCATTCTAAAGCAACTCCACTGGTTGCCTGTTAAGTATCGATGTATTTTCAAAACTGCAACACTAGTGTATAAGTTTTTGCATAGTGGTTCTCCTTCCTACTTTGAACCGTTCTTGTCTCTCAGCAGTTGTCCCTATAGTACTAGGCATATTCACCCTGATCGTCAACACCTTACACTTCCTCTTTTCCATTCCTCAGTCTTTAAGTCAGTCAAACATTTTGGCCATAGTTTTGCTCCTAAGATCTGGAATGAACTCCCTCATGATGTGCGCAGTGCAACATTAGTTGCGTCCTTCAGAAAGAAGCTCAAAACTTACCTGTTTGCTAAAGCCTATCCATCATAACCTTCCCCCGTCACCCTGTGTCTCCTTGGTATGACCTGGCTATGTCTTTTGATTAACGTTAACTGCCTTGCTTTATGTTTAGATGCACCTTAGAGTCCATCAGTGGTGGAGATTAAGCGCTATAAAAGTCCACATTAGATTAGATTAGATATAGATATTTATGCTACTGGACACTGAAAGATTGAAAGGATACAAACATTTTGTGTTATTTGACACTGTACAGATAACGGGATACACAGATTTGTGTTAATGAATACTGAATGGATCAAAGGACAGATTCCTGGATACATTGGACAAACTTAGCTGGAAAGGATTGTGATCAGCTCGGATTGGTTTCATTATCATAATATTGTATAAACTATTAAGAGTATCTTAGTTGACCTGATCATTCTTCTGATTGTTAAATAAGTTTGTCGAATAAGACTTTTTGTCTTTTCCTGTTGTAACTTAAGATCATATTCTGGATACACAAAATCAAGTGTTTTCAAATCTCCCAATTTCACTGTATTTAAATGACTTTGGCTTTCTGAAGGTGGTACGACAGGAAAATAAATGTAAAATAATACAAAACGATTTCTATGCTTATAAATCCCCCAATTTTGATCAGAACTTGGAAGTATTTTCAGCGCAGGGAGAACAGACTTTCACTTTAAATGACCGCAACTTCCATATCTCTTGTCCGATTTTGAATTTCTTTGAGTACTTTTTTCTGCATAATAATGATGCATATCTGGGGTGATATCAGATTGGATATCTTTTATTATTATAGGCCTTTAAATTCAAAGTGCCTAATTGTGATGGCTCATAAATCATTATCTGTAAACCTTATTGCAGGCCTGTAGAATATAGCTTCTTGTGATGTCTGAAAAGAAACTCCAAGATTCCATTTCAGGGTATATTGGTGCTTTGAGATAAGGGGCCACACTATTCAACCCATTTTAAGGAATTGTCTGTGATGTCTCTGCGATGTATCAGTCACCAAGCATGACCTGTCTCTTACCTAAAATGAAAAATCAGAACTGGAATGAAATCAAAACATCTTTGAACAAATATTAGTTATCAGTCGTTCTGTGCATTATTTCTGTGATTAGATATTTCGAGTACTCATTTCAATTTTAAGCTTTCTTTATCTAACTTAATCATATTTTAAGCTTTGTGCTAAGTTGAAGTTACCTTAAAGTACTTATGATAAATGTACTTATACTGTAGTTACACTGTCACAAACTATTTATAAGACCTAGCCATTTTTGAAGTCTGGGCTCTTTAAGACCGATTGTGGAAAAAAATAGCAAGAAAAATCTGATCGAATAATGAAATTCTCATTACATTATAACTGAAGAATTATTTAGTACAACTAAATAGACAGATCTCATAATCTCCTTTTAAATCTCCTGCCATTATTAAACAAGATAACTCCGAACAACAAGTGACAATCTCTCTTGATAAGCTTGAATAAAAATCAATTGACATGAAAGACTTATCTTCTACTGGGATGAAATCACTTCGTTCCAAAATCTATGAAGAAGATCAGAGGTAGGTCTTATGGTGTTTTTCACAAATATTGTATGAGAAATTGGATGGACATCTACAATAATTGTGATTGTACGTTTGACCTGCGTTAGTGCAGAGATGGCAATATAACACCCACAACCACATCAAAAGGATGGTAAATTCAGTAAAGTGAGACCGGGGTTTGAGGTTATGGTGGTGTAATATCTTTGTATGCTTGTAAAGCTGAGATTTAATTGATGGTTATGTTAATTATCTCATAACCTTAAGTCATGCTACCAAACCAGAAATGTGAAATTATACTGCAGTGCATAGTTAAATGATAGATCAGAAAACATCCTGAATGACACATATGAGACCAACATGTCCCGAATAATCTGTAGCAGGGATATTATATTACGAGTGAGTGATATGTATTTATATACATCTAATTGAGTGGTGTTTTAATTTTATTGTCCACTTTTTGTTCAGTGTTTTTAAAAGCCTATTTCACACAAATACACAGGAACATATTACGGCCTTGAATGTATAATAAAATACACCTAAGTTTATCAGTGTGTCCCTGTCTTTTTTCGGAATGCACAGATACCCCCTTTGGGTTACTGAACACGATTTACTTGGCATTTGAAGTCTATTAAATATCACACAAACTCAAATATTATACACAAACGATTCCATGTTACGCCAAGTGTTGCTTCATTGTGAATTCCTTTTTTACCTTAGATAATAATTTAGGACATAAGCCCCTTGACAACATACTCCACCCTTTCCAGTCCATTATAGAGTACCAAAAACTGACAACAACCCCCCCCTCCCCCATTTACTTCAGCAAATGTAAAATTTATTAAATTAAACCGTTCAGAGTACATGGCTGAATACAACGATAAATGATCTTCAGAACCTTACAAATTTGAGTGGTGTAAACAACAAAATTGCAGACACTAAATAATAAAATACGTTTACACAAATCTTACCATGACATTTGTTCTTTAGTTTGTGCACTTTTGTTGTTTATACCACTAAAATATGCATCTGAAGACCATTCAGGTTCATGTCCAGCTATCTTTGTGTCTACCTGTGTAACTCTGATTAACTGCAATGCTCATTCCATACAATATGTTTGAGAGAAAACAATTACTTTTCTAAATTGAAAGTACAGGACTGTTCAATACTAAACAATACTAGTCTAACAAGGTTATCAAAGGCATCAGAACTGGTACCATATCATATTGAAGGTCAAATGTTAAATTTGCAAGGCCACCCTAACCCACTGCACTTTGGGGCCAGTATTCATGACTTTTTGAGGGGCATTATGTTTATTCAAAGGTTATGTTACTGCCACATGAAGCTCAAACAGATACCTTTTGTCATGGGGGCTTCTGTCTGGGGGACTTATGTCCACCCACCTTTGATAAATAGGTGTACACTAGTATTAATGGCACAACATCTTATGTACACAGGCATAACATTGAACAAGCCACAAAATAAAATGAAATTGGCCAATTTTTATTACGCATTTGGAATGAGAACTGAACATATATTTATATATGTCTTCTATGAACAAATAAGTGGTAGGAGTTTTTTCTAGATATTCTGTTTAAAAGTTTCAATGTGTGAAATCTTTTAAATCAATGTTTTATTGCAGTTTTACATAAAAGTGGAAGGTAGGTAGTCATCATTCAGTTTTTTGGATATATCAAAGAAATAGACTTAAAGAAACATACAAATAATTTGTCCTCAATGCCGGGACATACCACTTTTGATGATGTTTGTGTAAACATGTGCAGATTTTTCATAAAACTTTCCATGACAGTGTTACTTACAAACATTTTATATATTTGGATGGTATTTTATAGGGCTTCTTCTCATTTGTTCATTTTTGTTGTATTAAATCTCACTTACCAATGGCAGAGAAATTTAAACTTAAAATGTTAAATATGTGTTTAAATATATCTCAAGTGTATTTTGTGAAATACAAGACCCAAAAAGACTATAAAATATCATCTTTGTCCTACAGATACAGATGATTCTTATTACACTAGTTAAACTAACAAAAATATTATCCAGCCTGGACTGTATCTTACTGGGGTATATAGACTGTGGCTTATAGAATGTTACACAGTGCCCCTTATGAAATTTTTAATTTATGTTCCAAATGCATGAACTAGTGCCAATTTTTATTAAAGTTTCATTAATTACACAAGCTATGGATACTTTTGTACATTATATGAAGGATAATTCTACAGAGCTTCTGCTCGTTTTTGTTATATATTTAAATCTATGAAGAAATGGCGGTGATATCTCAAATAAAAATTATAGATTTTATATTCACATGTGCCAACTGTGGATATCTTTTACTGCTAATTTGTGTAGTGTTTTGATTCATATGGATTTTGTTCACTTATTTATGGAAGCAAAGTGATGGAAATACAAACGGTCATATTATGCCATGGTCAATTGGACAAGTGTTGTAGCAGTTACCCGTGGCTTATTATTAAGTTGTATCTGGAAAATACTTAAAGTTTAGCTTAAATTTATTTAACAATCAAAATAATAATTACAGTCTACTGAGATAAGCTGGTGGTTCATAATATAGTAATAAAAAATACAAATCGGGGAAGATATTGCACCTGCAAAGCAGTAGATTAGATTAGATAAATCCAAAAAACAATCTGACCTGACCACAGTCCTATCCACATTTAATAGCTAAATCAAGTTAAAATTCAACTCTGTCCAGTGATTCATTAGGTGTTCAGCAACACAAACATCTATATCCAAATGTTCAGTATATTTGCACAAATCTGATGTTTACTCCCAGATGTTAACAAAACTTGCTGTTCAGCAAGCCACCTTCCGGTAGATAATGACACACAATTCAGTTCACTCCAGTAAGAATTCTCCACAGAAATGTAGCTTAGATTAACAGTGTGTATACATATGATAAAGATAAATAAAGCTACATTTAGATATAACAATTTCAAAGACTACTGTTCATATAGAATTCCAGTCCAACACTAACTCTATGGTAACATTTTCTACCCTTGAGCTTGGATAATAGAATGTTGTAGAAAGAAAGATGCAAACAGATTATTACTTTTTCCAGTAAAACAAGGCTGCAAAGTGTTTTGCTCCACATGCGTGAGCTGCAAAGCCATCAGAGACACGAGTACAACACTAGAATTTATGAAACTTTCTTGACAAAAACAAATTTTAAGTCAGATACAATCCAAACCTGGCCTAGAACTCAGATGAATTATCCATCCAAGTACTAACCCATTGCTGCTTAACTTCAGTGATGAGATGGGCACTCATCATGCTACCACACAATTCATGAGAGTCACCAGACAAAAAAAAAGACAGACAAAAAAAATGGTTGCAAGAAGTGGTAGCCTCACTAAAGCAAAGATTTAAAAAAATACAAAGAAGGTTCAAGAAACTCTCCCAAATCAAAAAGTCACCACTGTGGAGCACAGAAAAATAAATATTTAAAAAGCAATTTGTGTGGAGTACAGAGAAAATCACTAATTCAATGGGGACCTCTGTGGCACAGTGGTAATACACTCACCTCTCACCTAGAGCTCTTCGGTTCAAACACCAGACTTTATGTGGGAAAGTTGGTAGTAGCTTACCGCTGGTCGACAGTACAGAACCTTGACCAACTGTATGTACTAGTTTCCACGACCCATAAACCTACCTGTCGCGATATGGCCTGTTACTGTACCCTCACATGAAACAATTGTCATCTCCTTTCTTGATATATTTTTTGTGTACATCATTTGCAAAGTTTTCTTTTCACACATTCATAAATATTTGGAAACGTACAAGTATATTGTTGACAGTTACAGATAACACAAAATGGGTCAAAAGTCAGATATGACGGCAAACCAGAGGGGCCTTCTGTGGGCAGTCATTATGATAATCTCGCTGACAATGCTTATCCTGGGCATTGTGTTGACAATCAGAGCAGTCAAAGATGGTACTGAAGGCTCCGACACAGATGGTAACACACAAGATCAGCCAGGTATGCTACATCAGTCCCCCCATCCCGGGCAAGTGAAAGGCCAGAATGCGGAGCATTGATTTTATTATTATACACAACAATGGAAGTAATAGTAAATAAAGAGTAAATGTGACTACTACAGTTATTTTACAGTCCTAGTTAAATCATGTATATACATGTATATATCTGTACAGTTCATTGTCCATAACACATAGAATTATAACTGAATACATTTTAGAGTTAAGTATATGAACAAGTTGACATAACCTAGGGTTACCTTTAGTGATCTCAACGGGTATCCTGATATCCAGGTACCCGAACCCTGAACATTTACCCGAATCCGAAATCACATACCCAAGTACCCGAATCTAAGCTATATTGCTGTTAATATCGCCCACGTTGGCCGAGTACAGACATATCTCGACTTCATAAATTCACCTAAAAATGAAACTATTCAATTAAAATGCACAAGAATATTGTTTTCTCACCCTTGTACACCATTTATAGTATTTTATGTATCTATTATTTTGGTTGTTTATGCATTGTCAAATGCTGGTAAACTTGGAAAATCGTCAGTATATTAACACAGTTACCTAATTCCGAGTCCATAAAATGCTGTATATTGGCTATATAGCGGCATGCTCTCCTTAAATAAATAAGAGTACAATATTTTCTGACAGTTGTTGATAATTTTGCATTTATAAAATTCACTTACAAACCTGATATAAAAAATGAAGTTTCAATTCCGAAACTACATTCGAGCAATAGTGTAATGCTTTCGTGATAGCTGGGTGATAGGTCATGTGACTCCATTTTTATATAAACAACCATGTTTTGAATGTACAGAAGTCTTTTTTATTTAACATTTCTTCCGTGTGATAATGTTTTGAATGCAAAAAAGGTGGCCGACAAGAAATAAAGTAAATGGTTGGATCCCATTATTTGCGTGAGTTTTAAGTCTGTAAATGTGTAGATTTTTGTAGAATCAGCTATTATCGCCCATCGGCACGAGTACCCGGGTACCCGCCCGTTGAAATCACTACCTACCCGGTTCCACTAAAAAGGGTTTATTGAGAACACTAGTTACCTTAAATCAGCAGAATAAGAATGCAATCAACTAAGAGGGGGGCCATGAAATGCAATTACATAAATAAGAGAGAGTGTAAAAGTAGTTTAATGTAAAGTTAGCTTATACTTAAGAGGTAACCCTGTGTTGAGTTTATAATTTACTATACAAACAATTACATATAAAAGAACCCTCAAAGACCCAAGAAGCATTTATGAAGAGGCAAAAAGTAGTGGCAATATGTATGCTACATTAAGCTTAAGGTTTGTATTCACTGCACTAATACGATCCACTTAGACACAAGCTATTTGTGAAATTGAAGCAAAATGGTGAAAAAAAAATAAAATCGTAATATATGAAAAGGGAAGAAATAATGAAAAATAATTTATAATCGTATGTAGCATACAAAGCCAACTTGAGAAAGTAAGAGATTTGCACGAGAAATATTGAAACCAGAATGGCTCTTAGTATGGTCTGGCTCCATAGCTCATAAGAAGTTTATACTGAAGTTACAGATGAGCTCGAAGGTTTCCATCATGTCAAAGTTAAAAGTCAGTCATTTGTTCTGAGGCTCAATTTATTGAAAATAATAATAAAAAATAAAGATATTTATCATTCCTTGAAAAGAGACATTTTAGCACAAAATGCATTAAGAGTTTGTATATTGTTAATAGAGTCACTACAGAAACTGACAGGCTCCATGAGCAAAATAAATACTGCCAACAAGTAGAAAACTTTGGTGAAAAATAACAATTGCTAAAGTTTCAAATAATTTTGTCTGTGGCCTGTTTGCCACCTAAAAACAATGAAAGTTAATGGGATAATTTGCTGACAGAAATACCTTAAAAAGATCTACACATTCACCGAAAAACTCTGTCCTGATTTATTGCACTCAGTTTCCAGCAATGGAGGATCACTGACCGTTGTCTCTCTCTTGTCACCCAGAGCTTTCTGCATGTCTTGCTGTTTTGGGTTTTTTTATTCTGTTATTCTGGCATGTTTCTCTCAAAATACTGGTGACAAAGCCTTTGTTACTTATGGATGCGTCAGTTCTACTGGAGGTACAAAAATTATTTCTTGAGAGTGGTGTTAAATTTACAGGAAATGCACTATATTTTTACCAAAAATTACTTTTTTCCCGGGGGGCATGCCCCCGACCCCCTTACTTATAATATGTCTGATGTGAACCCCCACCTTACTCAATGTGAACCCCCACCTTACTTAATGTGAACCCCCACCTTACTCAATGTGAACCCCCACCTTACTTAAAAGCCGGATCCATCCCTGCAGTCGTGTCTCTCTCAGCTGAGGAATGTGAAAGTGCACCTTGGTATTATAAAAATTACGGATCTCTAGAAGAGATCTGAATAAAGCTGTAATCTGTCTCCCCAGCGCAGGAATTCCAGATGGGACTCTGATATTCACATTTATTTTATCCTATCCAACTTCCCCATACAACTTATTAGAGTTTTCACATTGTACACCAGTGGGAAGTAAGCTGGGTAGTTACATGCCTAATATGGCAGTACCTGATTTAAATAAATTTTGAGGGGTGGCGAGTTTATATGTTTAGAGCAATATTTGTGTACACATCTAAAACTGAATAATATGTTGTATTGTATGTTGGAACCTTTTAACGACTGGCTAGTATTGTGACATCTCAAGTGGCTGGTTATAAAAAGTGTGGTGCCTGTTTTCTTCTAGAAATTAGTGTTTGTGTTCTTGCTAAGCTGTGATCACGTCAGTGAGCCACATCAGTAAAACTTTATTACTTTGTTGATGATTAAAAATATAACTCTAATTTGACACTTATTAATTTCATTGTAACAGTTGGGTAAATTAACTATTGGAATTTTGAAAGTGAAGGAATCACATTTCATAAGTGTAATAAGCCAGCCCCTTAGTTATTGATTGGGAACTGGGAAAAAACCCTACAAAGAAAAGCCCTACAGGAGAAACACCCTACAGTTTTGATTTCCATGTAGAAAAGCAATACACTATATTCTAGATCTTGGAGAAAGCCCTATACATCATGTTTAGCTTACAAATGAAAGGGTTGATCATTACTTAAAGGGTATTTCAATTGCTACTCAAACTATGCTGTAATTACCAATCCCAATGGCCCTTTGTAGTTTTAGAAACAACAAAATAAATGACTTTGTTAACAAGGTAAACCACTTTGGATTACAGTTACTCAATCTCTGGTTGATACCTGATCAAAAACAAACATTGCAGTGAAATCTTCAAGTAGAAATGGAGTTTTGTTCCAGAATTTTTACAGTCAGTTGAACCTAGAATTTGTTTCTGAAGATTGGGATTTCTTTACTTTCCTTTCATTAGTAATACAATAACTATTTTTATTTATTATTTGTATTGTGAATGTTAAAAGTATTTCTTTATATTTTAGTTAGCAGAACAATACATGTGTATGTCATATAGGAAATACTAAAACAATAATAATTTCAAAACAATTAAAGTGATACATAACTTTGAAACAGTTTATGTTCTACATAGTACTATCTGAAAAGGACTTTTATCCACAGTCACAAAAACGGTGTAAGACATTTCTCAAGAGGGATCAACAAATTGTATGACTTTTCTCTGTATTGATTTTCTCTGTAGGGCTTTTCTATACTTTACATGATGAAAAACTGGTGCAGAATATTTTGGAAAAAGGAAGTACCAAAAAATTGTTATTTCTGTATCTTGATAAATTTTAGACACCAGTAAATTGTATTATTCTTAAAATTCTGGAGTCATTTATTTTAGGCTCTGTGAAAGGAATTCTTTTAGAAATTCTATACATGTTATAAATAATGTTTTTTCAAACTTTACAATTGATCAAGTGATATTTTAAAACACTGACCCCACACTCTGGTGTATCATATTATTCAGAGTTGCCAATGGGCTGTACCAGAGTCCCTGGCTCAATGCATGAAATACTGTCACTCCCCCACCCCAAGTAGGTAGGAGTACTATAAAAAACTCAAAAGATTCAAACCCAAGACTACTGAGTTGGATATGACCACATTACTAGAGAAATAAAAGTCAGATGGCCAATTCAGATAATGTTACATAAAGTTAAAGGCAATGCTTACTGAACATTTTACACAGTTTTTAGAAGGTAAAATAACTTAAAAAATTGAACAGATGAACTGACAAGCTCAAAGCAAGGTCAAGGCAAGGTCAAACCTGAAGCCCATATGATGAAGACCATGATAAGCACAGACATGTTTTACGCAATAAGATTGATACAGCTCACAGCACAAGTGGGAGTGATCATGTGTGTTCAAGCACATTTGACCCAAAGGTGAAAACAAGGTCAAGAAAGGTCACATAGGTAACTTGACACCCTTAAGGGAAGTTTTACGCAATAAAAACTGAGATAAGTGCCAGAGGAGATCCAAACAATTTACAATCAAGGTTCCATCAAATCTGACCTTAAGGTGAAAACAAGGTCAAAAGGAGGTAACCAAGGTCACCCCCACGCCAAGGGCAGTCACAAGAACAAGAGAAACCTGCAGTGGGTTTTATATTTTTATTAATCTTTTACATTAACATCTATAAAACTAAAATTTCTTTGCAGTTCATATAATTATTAATGATGACAATACATCACTGTCTAGATATAATAGGAACTCTAACTTGAATCCATAATGTACCCATACAGTGTGGCAGCAGGCAGGGCTGACCCTAGCCATAAAGTATTATAACATAAAATTCATAAAATGTTAAGAGAGCACTGCCACACATATTATGCAATAATGACCCGCCCCAGCAGGTTACCATAAATGTATTAATATAAGAACTCAAGTTACTATGAGTACGGACTCCAAGCAGTGGGTTATTTCCAAATAATGGACAAAATATCACCCAAACCACCCATCAAGGGAGTAGATGTAGTCGGAAAGCTTGGGTAAGAGGAAAAGTGGAGGGATTAGTTTTCTGTATGTACCTCCAAACACAGTCAGAGGACCAAGTACCTTGCTGTTTTATTACTTCAATGGGGACCCCATGTTCAAAAGCCCAAGAGGCCCCAGACCTCCTAAAAGTATGGAATGTGAAATTGTGATGTTGCAATTGTAATAACCGCAAAACCCTCTTCAAATGCTTTCTAACTATGCTATCTGTAAGAGGAGACCATGTACTGGCCTTAAAGATGGCAAACAATGGATCATTATTTGAACCAGAGACCAGGTGCAACATATTAGATAGTGCTGTGACTGGGCACAATTTGGAACCTGAAAGTTTTGGAATAACCACAGGAACAACCTTGTCTCGAGATTGGATGGTTTTAGACCATTTTGCTAAAACAATAGCCTCATTGTCAGAAAAAATGATATCACCTCGAGCTAAATGTCGGGAGGGGTCAAAGCCATTTTTTGCATGTGGAACCATATTTGACAATCTCAAAAATGAAAAGAATGCCAAAAGGTATACTGAGAGAAAAATTTCTGAGAATTCTAGTGTCTCTGTTGCAGCAATGATATCCAGCAGCATTTGTTCAGTGAATATGGAGTTTGTCTTTACCAAAAGTGGCCTGTTTATTTTTACAGATTTAACAAACATCTGGATTTTCGCATCCCTGAAGGGGTGAGTTGGAAGGTTATGTATTATAAACATGGTCCTGAGGCCTGCCAGATAATTGCAAATATTGGCAACCGATAATGTATTATTTACCAAATATTCAAGAAATATTCAGCCCAGTGACCACCAGGAAAGCCAAAAAATCAGCAAACATCCTGCTGTAGGTTCTTTGAGTTGCAGGTCTAAGTGAATCCCGGAGCTGGGCATACAATCTGGTGGTCAACTGGGGTGAGGCAACAGTGAAATCTGAAATTATATATCATCATTTAAGCATGTGAGATCAATGTGAGTGGGGACCCATGACACATTAGGGACAAAAGTTGCAAGCAATTCATAAGAGTGTTGGTCAAATTTAAAGCTAGAAAGTAGATCAGCAATCACATTTGATTTTCCAGAAATATGCTCAATATGAATAGAAATATTAAACAGAGCAGATAACATCCATATGTTACGAGCACATGTCCCCAATATGCCATCTTTTGCCTTGCCCGAGGTGAGAACCTCCACAACTGCCATGTTATCACATTTGACCCTGATTTTCTTATCTTTCCACTGATTTTTAATGCCACCAAAGTATTGACCCTTTCAAGGTGAACAATAGAGTAATTTTTAATTTTTTTTGGAATTGGCAAGGCATAACACTGGTTGTTAAAAATCCCCCCATGCCAGTAAGGGAGGCATCCAAATGTAGCTCTCCTTGTACGGGTCTGATGTCATAGTACACTACTCCATTGAACTGCCTCAAAAAGGTGTGGAATCAGTTTAAGTCTTTGAAAAATTCTCTATTCAGAAAGATAGTATATTTTCCAAAATTTTCCCTCAAAAGCATGAACATACGGTTAAGAAACGTACGTGCAGGTTTGACACATTTTGAGATATACAACAATGAGCCCAACAATGACTGCAATTGCCTTTTTGAGCAAATTTTTTTGGTTTTTCCATTGGCTACACATATCAATGATACTGTCAAGCTTGTCTGGTGGGACAGCCATGGTTCTGGTTTCAGTGTTAATGAGAATACCTAAGCAGATTAAAGATGTAGATAGAGCCACTAACTTCTTTGGGTTGATGGTGAGACCCAAGTGGGTCAAAAGCTCTAACAAGGTCTCGAAAGATTGATGAATATTATATGGTAATCCAAAGTATATTAGATCATCCACATAATTGTACAAATGGGGAAAACCCTGTTGTCTCATAATATATCTAATGCTATCTGTCACTTTTTCAAAGAAAACTGACCCATGTCTGTACCCAAATGGGACTGATTGATCGATAAAATAGGACTGATGCTTAAGGCCTAAGCGATCCAAGTCACTTGGATCCACTTTAAGCTGCCTAAAAGCTCGGCTGATGTCCACTTTATATAGCAAAGAGCCAGGACCTAACTCCACAATTTTCTTAACAATATCATCAACAGATGGGTAATTTAAAACAAAACTTAACCCAAAATATTTGTCCTTCATAACCCCAGCATTAACAGAAAAATTTTGGGGCCAGCTCAAATCTACAATAGTACGTCTGACCTCAGAATCAGGCTTCTCCCTGGTCATGAAGGGAGATATGTGCGAAGGTATTGGTTTTGGGGCAAAGGGTCCCAACATGGCCTCATGTTTCCGTTCTTCCTGAATATAACATTCTATATCGTATGCATGATCTTTCCCAGATGCATGGTTCTCTTCAGTGGACTGTAGAAACTTCTGTCAAAATCGAGAGGAAAGCCGAATTCCAGTAAGTCTATAAATTGTTTATCCCAGTAATCAGCCAAATAATATTTCCAGTTTTTAATTTTTAATTTTGGAGACACTGGAATCCAGATACCTATATAATTTGGACAATTAGAATCTTTCACAGCCCTATGTAAGGACAGAATGTAAGATGTAGCCATGTTATTGGTTTTTGGACCTTGATAAAGCATTAAAGGTGACAGTGGAATGACACCAAACGCATTGTCCATTTGTTGTTTGCAAGCTATATATTCCAAACACGACCTAGCCTGTTGAACCAGTTTCTGGTCTACTCTTTTCTTCAACAATAATTTTTTCAAAATCATCATGATTTGAACCATTTACACTGTTTTTAGAGTTCAGTTCCAGGATGCCAACGCCACCCTCAAGGTCAGAAAATTTGCCATCAAAATCATTCAAATGTGTCATAAAACAAGTTTCATTTAAATTTCCAACTTCATACAAGGGAGAAAACCTATTAAATAGGGCTACTGGTCTTTGCAATTGATCAGGTGCAGCCTTAGTATTTACCCTGGCAATATTTTTATGAGCTGGGCTGTCCGAATTGATATTTGACTTCTTGGTGGGTGCAAGGTACCCCCATCCAGCAAGTTTGCCCAATGAGCGCCCTTGCTGGGTGGCCACCCTATTTTTTGCACGACTATGCATGCATTGCAACTGTGAATCAGTCTTCAAGACCTCAGCATAAGACTTACCAGGTATGACAGGTTTACAGCTATCACTGGCTGCTAGCCATTCCTTCTAAGTAGCTCTAGTAGCCAACATTTCCTGCTTCAAAATATCTAAATCAGAAATAGATTGATTATACACAAAGCTACAAGGATATTGGTTATTTACAATTTATCCAGGACCAGTATGTACAAATACAGGTTTACTTTCAAAAGTGTTACAAAAATCTACCTGGACACGATCAGGCTGTGACTGAGGCCTTGTAACCATGTCCAGGCTTAGTCGTTTTTTACTGATTTTTTGCAATCACTGGCATTATGGGTACTGACCATGCCATCCTGGGCAAAACAGGAACTGCAAATATGTCTATAAAACACCCCTTTTGTTTCATGGTGTTTGGTGAAAATACAAGAGTTGTCATTGAAATATACGCATGGCATTGATTTTGCATGTTTCTGATAAGTCTGACCTTGTTTTTTGAATGTTTGGCCACCAGTATTGCTAAGGGATGCAGGTGTATGTCTCTGTGCATTTGCTCTTCGGATCCGGTCGATTTTTTCGGTTTCAGCCCAGCTAGCAATCTCGCCTTGCTCCATTCGACATAAGAGTACTGCATGACTAGCTTTCGCTGCTTGCCATGAAAAATCATTAGAATCGTCCAATAAAGCAATAAGGTAATCGAGCATATGACCTCTTGTTTGTGAACTTTCTTCATCTCTCATAATTCGACAAAATCTGGCCATCCACTGTGTGATATTTAGTTGGTTATAATTTAACCTATCTTTGGAAGTTCCGGCTAGTACGAATTCATGTGGCCACTTAACTCTTTGGTTTACATACACATCAACCGACCCACCCCTCTGAGATTTAATTTTTGAGTCAATACCTTTTTATTGAGGCCACACAATTCTTTGAGGCGATTCTCAACTTGCTCTTGAATAATTCTATCATGCCGCATAGTTTGTAAATTTGGCAATTTTTCTTGCAAGTCAGCCTCCCCCTGGGAGACAGTGAGATTTGAACTCGCAACTATAGGTTTACACACAGATTTCTTAACCCTATGTGGTGCCCTTTCAGATTTCATAACATCCAATCTATGTTTTAAAGCAACAGAACCGTGATCTGAATCACTACTACTGCCGTTCACAAGCGCATCAATATCAATATCGCTATCAATATCACTCTCAATATCAGTATCAGCTTTAGACTGACCCGGGGTTGGCAGTGAAGAAAATTCATTTAAAAATGCACCATCATCTTGAACTTGTAATTCAACGGGAATCTCAACTTTTCTACGCAAATTGTAAGGTTTACCTGCCATTCTGTGCTTCTGATGAGTTGCCATCTATATAGTGTGTAACCAGAGATAAGACTGTATTACTTGAAGTTAAAAAGTTTGTAAAATATTTTTAGTCTTGTCACGTCGACTGCCAGTTCAGATCTGACCATTATCCCCTTGGTCAACCAAAGGGTCAAGCTGCTGACCAATCAGAGGTGCCCAACCAAATAATCAGTAACTTTACAAAAATATATGGATAAATCGATTAAAGTGGGGTGCAGGAGTGATTAAGGTTGATACCTAAATGTCAACCCCCAAAAGTCTGCACAAATATTAAGCTGGCTTTTAAACGAAACATAAAAACTTAGTATTTGATGTTAGATTGTATATGAAAATCCCTGGAAATTTGCAGACCCATAGAAAATGCCCAGATCAAAAATGAGCAATACAATACCATTGACAAATGTATTGTTACATTATTTATTTATTTATTCATATATATCGTGCTCAGGTCACAGACAGAAAGTTAGAAAAAAAAATAGTTGTTTGTCTTTAGATATGGTATGGCTTCTAATTCCTGTCATCTTCAAAATAATCAACACACACCTTGATGATGGACCCTAGCTAATAAGCTTTAGTTAGAACTAAGTAGAATGTTACATAAAATGTAATGTCAATTCCCTTTGAAAATTAATTATGTTCTGCACAGGTCAGATTGTTTCTTTCAGTCACACTTAGTTCAGTATTCAATTTGCTCTTTGAATATCATGGATATTTGCGGTTGGAAAAATATAAAAATATAGAAAAATATTTAAAAATATAAAACGTAAAAAACTTCTCAGAGACTACAACAAGACTATCCAAAATCAAAAAATGTACAATACTGTTCACACTTCTTCCTTTGTGTTAATCATTTGCATAGTGAAGAACAATCATATTTGGCCCTGTTGATTGGAAATCTGTATTAAGTCCTTCATCCCTCCAACATAATGGGTTCATATTAAAATTTTCTTAATAAGCTTAAACACCCCTTTCACACCACTGACCACCCATACTACCCTTGATGGTTACTTTAAGTTCCACCCACATGCTTGTTAAATTATTTCATTGGTGCAATTGTCAAGTATTGTCAATATGCTTCTCCGTTTTAATCGGGCAATTCTATACAACAGTGAAAAGCCCTGTAGAGAAAATCCACACAGAAAATTCTAACAAGTTTTTACACCTGTGGAGAGGAGCTCTTTTTAGATTATACAACTTAGAAAACTGTACTATATCAAAATTATGTATCATTTTTATTATTTCAAAAATTTTAATGTTTTGGGTATTTACTATTCAACTTACCCATTTATTTTTCTACAAACATAAATATAAAAATAGTCACTTTTAATATTCACAATACAAAATTGATATGAAGGAACACATTATTTTACTAATAAAAATTTTATAGAAGAACTGAGTTGAATTGTAGCAATCTTGATGTACTGCTATCATGCATATTAATAAAAATTATATATCACTGTTGAAGATTAAGAATATCATACTGTTGAATATTAAGAATATCGTACTTGTTATTATGTTTTCATCTTCATTTGTGACATATATGTTTCATATATATTATTATAAAGGTTTTCCTCTCATGTAATTTCAGCTGTATATACCACCACACAAAACACAGAGACTTCAACAACTGCAGCCGGACTGAAGTCTGAATTTGGACAGTACAGATATGCTGCAGCAGCCGCAGATGCAGTGCCTTGCTCAACCATCGGAAAGTAAGTGTTAAAAGCTTACAACATTTTATGGTAAGAAATTTACCTGACTGTGCTCTGAACTCTGCATTTGCATGAATTGATGAAATTAATTTGTTTTAGATGTTTGCAGTATGACATGTATATCAACCTATAAATATAAATAACAACATAATCATGAGTTTTGTCATGTTTCACAAACATTATTCTCTTTGATTTCATTGTAAACAAGATTCACAAAGTATAGTCTTCTCTAGAGACTTGTCCTGTCAGACGACTCTAAAAAGTATGTTGACTGTTATTCTAATAATTTTAGATTTATTTTTGGTTTAATTCGTGTTCCTCTTGCATATTGCGATGGGTAGTTTACTGGTGGTGGAACCAGTGCATCCTAATCTACTGCTTTGCAGGGGCAATATCTTCCCCACAAAGGAGAACTCAGTGCTCTAGTTAACAAAGGCTCTAGTTACATAAGGGGCCTGGGCAGATGTTCGAACTGGCGACCTCAGAGGTTGTAGGTGAGGACTCTTACTACAACACCACCAAGCCCCCTTGTAATCCTAATAACAATGGTCTTTGTGTCCATACCTATGTTACAGAAGAAAACTTTTTAAGATCCTACAATAGCAAAAAATATTATTCGATATAATTTTCATTGATCTAAATGCCTTGAGATCTAAAGACTTGAAAAACTTAAACTAAGTCCATTTATTGGCCAAGTCTTGGACTTAAATCTAAGACTTTGGTCTTAGCTAGGTCTGGGACTTAAATGGATTTCACAAAGGGTGACTTAGCTAAGTCCAAGCTCAACACTTATTTGAAGGTCCAAGGTTTAGCCCATGACTTAGCCAAATTTTAAGATAATTCCAACTCTGTTAGTCTCAGTCCATAAAGCTCAGAGAGATAGTAAATATTGGAGCTTAAAGTCTGAGACTTGATTTTGAGAGCCAGCGTTGAGCTCTTTTTATGAAATGGGGCCAAGGAGATTAGCTGGGATAACAGATAGTTTATTTTTCTTTAAAATAACATACTAACCTGAAACCATAAAATGCTGCACATATTTTCCTATGTTTGGATGAAAGAATGCACGAATATTTTCAAAATACTTTATGAAATGATAAAAGCTAATATGATAATAAGCTGACACAAAATAACCAAACTGGCAACTGATATTGTATATCTTTAAAGCTTATGTACCTTAGTGTTCCTTTTTACCTGGTGCATTCACTGCTGACTTCTTTATGTCCTGCGATATCTGACTTATGGCTATGTCGGTCCTTAGAATTTGCAGTTTGCAATTCGAATTATCTTATTTTTATGCTTACAAAGATACAACATGAATCCCATGTAAAACTCCAATTTATTTTGTACAATTTTCTAACTTTCATCCAATGTGTAGGTGTCATCAGCAAACAGCACTGAGCTCTAATTACAACAACCATATCTAACTAATTTCTGGTATGAATTTGAACATGTTTTCACCTTTTAACCATTTTGTTCGATTTTCTTGGCAATGGAAAAAGTTTTCAATCAAAATGTTTTATTTGGGTTTAAAATCATGTTTTCAACAATCTTCAGACCCACGAAATGGCCCCAGACTAGACACTGAAGTTTAGGACTTTAAATTTAATTGGAACTAGCCTCATGAATTTAAGTCTTTATTATCTTTTAGTGACATCATGGCTAAACATGGAGGTTCCACAGTGGATGCTGCTGTAGCTGCCATGATTTGTGTGGGGGTTGTCAATCTACATAGTAATGGGATCGGGGGAGGTCACTTCATGACCATATGTGACACGTATGTAAAACATATCCTTAAATAACCCTGCCCAAACCTGAGTTAGTATTTACCATACTAATTGAAGATTTCCCAAATTGTTCAGAAGCCCTTTAAATTTGAGGTAAGGATGGAAGACTCATTTTATAAGAAAAAATTGTTGAATATCAAAAGTAAAAGAGCAACAATATTTCAAGGAAATCATCATGTTTTTTTTCAAATTTCTGATCCTATTAAGCCTGTCTGGGAAATAACATGCCAAAGAATGTTTTCAAACAATTAGATAAATTGCATAATCAGTAAAGTATCTATCTCTTGTACAAGTACAATAAAGTTGAGCTTAGAGTAAATTTTTGTAACCCAACCATTGTGTTTAGGGCTGTCTTCAGATCCAGTTAAATACACTCACGCCCTAAAGGGGAGTTACATTGTATTGCAATCGTGTACATTTTTGTCTGTTGGCATGCAACAATCAAAAGCTATACTTCACAACAAGGTCATAAAACATTGGGTCAACCCCTGGCTCAGTCCTCTTTAAAGATGATCTAGGGCTTTATTCATAAAAGGGATCAAGCTCACGTTGGGCTAAAAATAGGCTCAAGCTGCTAGCTGGTTATAGTAAACTTGAGCTGATTTTAGCTCAACTTGATTTTCATTCCTTTTGTGATTACATCCCCTGTATTACAAACCGGAATTGTTTTTGTGATTTTTCCCGAAAAATCCACATGCACAAATCAAAAAAGATTCCTTGGATTGGGGTGAGATGTCAAAGAATATGAGGTCTGTATGCTTAGTTCCTCCTTCAAGAGGATCGGGATGAGGATCAGAATTGTGTTCAACAAGACGGAAAATTCGACCATTTTACAAAATAAAGAAACAATAAAACTGATATGTTACTGATTTGTGTGCGTAAACTTTGGATAATTTTAGCAAAAAAGCAGCCTTTAAGTAATGCTATAACAATTTGTGTCCACTTTTTATTGCATGAATTTCCTGCACAGGCCAAGAGATGGTACCGAGAAAGTGTTTAACACCATACTAGGGCGTGAGAGGGCACCTGCTGCCGCTACAGAGGACATGTTTGTCAATGGGACAGCTTCATCTATTGATGGTAAGGGATAAAGCGACCTTTTTTAAATATGTCCATGGAAAACTGGCTCCATGAAGGCTTTACCATCTGCATTATCGAGTCTAATAAAAAACAATTCAAACTTTACTTTTTAAGCGTTTTGAGCCTTATGAGCTCAATTAGCTTAAACAAGAGAATGTCCATGATAATGTTATGACAAGTGTGACAACTAAATAAATGAAACTTGTCAGTGTGATTGGCAAATATCAAAGATATTGAAATGCTTGAATCAATTGGTTCTATCAGCAACATTAGGCCTGAATAAATCTATTTTACTAATCATCATTTTGTTTCAGTCAGTAATCATTACAACAGGCAGAGACAATAAGAAATGTTGTTTCAATTTCATCTCTACACATCATAAAATGTCTCTCGGGTAACTTTCCCTATTATATCAGACTTACCATTACCTAAGTCAAGGAGCTTATTGTATTGTGTTTGTATGTTATTAAAATTACGAAAAAATACTGCATGGTTTTAGATCAAATTTTTGCATTAACTGGGTTTGTGTCTAACATAGATTCGATGTTCTTTTGGAGTGGTCCTCAACCAATTGTGGATCCACAAATTTTTCAAAGACTTGTTAGTCCTTGGCGGAAGTCTGTACCGTCTGACAGCTCTTGTTGAAAAATTGTTAAATATTTTAAATTTATACAAAAGTTTAATCAAACTTTAATGCCCCTTTCAAACTACAGGCGATCGTCCGGCAGTTGGAAATTTTTCTCGCCGATGGAACTGCCCCCCAGGTTACCCCATTTTGTCTGAGTTGTTCACACTACAGGCCGCCAGCCACTGATTGCACATCGTGTTTTAACTGTCAATAACAGTCGGATGACAGTACTACAACACTGGTCACCAAGAAAAAGCCTCCATCAAGCTTAACTTACTTTTATCGAAATGACCAATACCTTAACTCCACATTATGTAACCGTATTACACTGAAAGACGACTGAATCAGAACCTTATGTATACTGCAGACCACACCTTTGGTTACTGTAGAAAGAATTCACGGTGAATGCACAAAACCAGAGGTGGAAGTTTGAAACTTTTGGAAACAACCTTGGGACTCGCAAGGTAATGGTCGTTTTGCCACTGATTCGCAAAATCGCATACGAATGTTACATGGTGGTCTAAGGACAGGAACATTTAAAAAGACGCTGGTTACCACAGGCGACACCGTCTGTAATGTGAATGGGGTTTAAAATATTTAAAGATTTTATGCAATCTCTCAAAGTTCCTACTGTATTCATCTGATAGAAAATTCACACAGACCTGTGCACTATATACTAGAGATTTAGCCAGAACTATTGTTTTAAAAAAAGAAAACTAAATGTGTAAACATATGTATAATCTGTCCAGCTTGCTGTAAGCCAACTTTTGTGTAACTAGCAGACTGGTAAGATTAATTAAGAGAAAAGTTTCAAGGGAAAAATGGTTCTATCATGAAAACAGTGGACAAAGATTGGTTATACAAAGAAACATGTGAGTCACAAAGATAGATTGTAACAATTTTGTTAGGAAAGAAATGCTCCCTTACAAATATTTCAACAAATGTCACTATTTTAGACAGCGGCCTATATTTTTCACCATTTTCACTTACAATCTCCAGGACTGCAAAGACTCAAAAGATCTAATTTACACAACTGCATAGAAAACCTAGTCAGAGTTAGGGTTTGGTTAGTTCTTCTGACAGAGAAATCGGGGAAACACAACATCGAAAAATTCTTTGCATTACAGGTGGTAAAGCTATTGCTATTCCTGGTGAAATCAAGGGCTTTCACCATGCTTGGATGAAGTTTGGGCGGTTACCGTGGAGGATGCTAGTAGAACCCAGCATTGAGATTTGTAAAGTGGGGATGGTGATAAACAGGGATGCTGCTTTGTGGGCAAAGGTCTATGAGGAAAAAATAAGGAATGATGAAGATGTAAGGTAAAGAAACTCATAAATGGGCACTTATTCTTTACTCACCGTATTAATGCATATGATGCCCCAAGGATTTGATATGATCTGCCTGATGATTTATGCTCATCCAAATCTCTCTGGTTGAAAACATCTGTAATTTCAGTGATACGTTATCACTTCTCTGTACTTTAACTATGGCCCCAAAAAGCTTAGTTGCAATATTCAGTAGCAAAATGTCAAAAATTAAACCCAACAGTTCTCAGAAGTAAAGTACAGGTGCAGATATTAAGATGTTTTAGCATTTTTGTCTTACATATAAGTTAAATGTAACAAAATCTAACAATTAAACAGAAATAAAATATTACCGATGACATTTTTGTAGATAGCTTACATAAATAAAACTGTGCTATAAAATACAATCCATTATCAGTCTTTGTATCTTATAAGTTATGTATCATTTTATCTGTTTTGGCCCAGTAATAAAGTAGGAAGGTTAGTAAAGTTGCATAGAATTTATCAAAAAGCAAAGCAAAATAAATTTCCTCAAATTTGCCGACATCAACTCCTTACTTTCAGTGAGCTTCTTATCAAGGAGGATGGTACCCTTATTGAAGAGGGAGATATCATCACAAGACCAAAATTAGCCAGAACTCTGTCCATCATTGCAGATGATCCTACTGCTTACTATGATCCCAGTAAACAGCTAGCACGGGACATTGTGGCCGATATCCAGGAAGCTGGTAATACAGTTACTTTTAGAAGTTTTGGTTTCATTTTAAAATCTAGAAATGTGTATGATGGTAATCCTTGTGTAAAAACATTGGCTCTTACCTTTATTTGCAACTTAAAGATATGTTTACTTCTCCATGGTTTCTCAAGTAATATTTTTATTTGGGTTTATTGTTGGTTTCAATGCATACATAACGATTAAAAAATAAATTTGCATGTATATGGTGTTTCTCTTTTCTATGCTAAATATATTATATCAACGTCATCTTAATACGGGTACTTGAGGGGATGGAGGAAATCAGTGCATACTAATTGGTGACCAATCAGGTACCAGAAAGCAGCTACTCCTTTTCCAACTTTTCTGACTTGCCAACTAAGTCATGTTGGGAATTGAGCTCAGAACCTAAGAGTGGGGAAGCAAATGCATTACCGACTACTGTCCATTAAGCCTACTGATGAATCAGTTCAGGAAAAGATCACGATGATCAGCTGTGTGTTCCAAAGCATGAATTTCACTCAGAACAGATGAAACATATCATGGAACCTTATACCACTATGGCCTAGTGGGTACACACTTAACTAAACAGATTATCAGAGTTAGTTCAAAAGAATTGACAGATGCATAGCGACTCAGATTACTCATTGTCCTTTGACATTAGGTCCTGTCCCCAATGATAGGCTAAAGAACCTTGGAGATCTTGATAGATGGTCATCTCTGAGACTTGGTGTTTCAGAATATCAATCAGTAGAAGTTGGGCTGTACTTTAGTTGTAAGGACACTTTAAATAAATTATTAAATGGGATATTGTATTGAGTATAAATATCAGGGATGCAATGACACAACCTCACCAATTGGATATTTTTTCATAACAGATGGTATCATCACACTGGATGACCTGGCTAACTATGAGGTGTATGACAAGGATCCTCTTGCTGTACATCTGTCCAATGGTAACTACACAGTGTATGGTCCCAGACCTCCATCAGGAGGAATAGTGCTACAGTACATACTCGGCATATTGGACGGTAAGAAAGAACAAGGGATATATGTTCAAAAAGAATATTTATTTATTCTTGGCCTTCTTTTAAAAAATAAATTATGATTTATAAATTATGACTCAACATTCTCTAATGCGCTTAAGGCAAGAAAAGGAAAGTCAAGGGACCTGCAGAGTCAAAATCCAAATTCAGTGCACGCAAGGAGAAATATATTATGGTGGAGGGTATGCAAGTCGTCAGACAGAAGGTAAAATTCATTGAATTTAGCAAAATATGATCACTTCCGGTTTTCTATAAAATTATGTTAAATAGGACAAATACATGTGAAATGAAATTGAAATGAAACTTATCTTCAATACCATATCACAACATTGACAATCATTTCATCTGGCTCAAGAATACAAATCTGCCACTTTCAACTCTATGTCGTAAAACTCAACATCTTAACTGGGCCATAAGAGACTGGTTAGACCTATGTAAGTTCAATTTAAGACATTTTTCAGGTGCTTTAGAGATTTTAAATTTCTCTAAATTCATAATTTGGGCTTAGTGTCTATGAATCTTTACATATGTGAGATGTTCTTGATGCATGCTTTAAATGTCATTCCAAAGTCTTAAAGCATTAACTTGTATGTAAAAAATAGCAGGTAAATATCCCATATCACAATGAATTGCTGGGTTAGGGGTGAATTTATGAGTCCTTCAGTATTCTCTCCCAGTAATATTCTAAATTTTGTCTGTAACTTTATATATCCTGATACCCCAAGCTGCAGATTTGTGCATTAAACTTGGTTGCACCACTGAGTTAAAAAGTGTTGTGAAAGTATGAAAAACAAACATCTCATAATTCTTTAAATTTTGATATCAAAGCACTAAGTACTATATCATCTGAGACTGAGAGGGCTTTTGTATATTCATTAAACTTAATGAAGTAAATATTATGCCAAGATATTTGTGTTGGGTTAACTATTCTAATTTACCCTATCTTTAGTCAAATGATGTTCCCTTTTTTCCCTCTTAAATGCACAATTTTACTTTTAATACGACAAATAAGTAACTTTAACAATGATTGCAAGACCCTTTCAGTATTGACTAATAATACAAAATCATCTGGATATAGGAGACCGCAAATGTTTTCTTCATTTACAAATGTCACCCTGTGAAGCACCGATGTGGATAATCAATCCATCGGATAAAGAGATTATTTATTCTAATGCAGAATATAGCATTTGTGTAGAGAAGCTTAAATATTTTACATATTTTGCCATTGCTATTATTTTTCAAGAGTTTATGAAAAAGTAGTTCCTGATCAAACTCTCACAACTCTAGGAAATGTTTTGTCTAAGTGTACAAATGCTGCATCAACAAAGTTTGGTGTTGGTACTGACATTTTAATTATGAACTATGAAGTGTGAATATGTAGTACTGTTATACACCAGGTTACAATATGAACTCTGCAAGTATATCTGACACGGAGGCTAAAGTGCTGACCTACCACCGGATTGCAGAAGCCTTCAAATATGCTTACTCCAAGAGAACCCTACTGGCTGATGAGGACTTTGCAAACATTACAGAGGTAAGAAAAACATTTTTAACAATACCTTGGGCTGACAGTATTGACCGATGGCATAGAAAGGGGAAAACAACTATGGTTTTAAAAACCTTAGGGTTATAGTAACACAGATAATATTACTAACTAATGGCGAAATGAACCATTTTGGTTGGTGGACAATGTTCAATAATCGACTATTCAATTTAAAGCTTAACTTTTTATGTAAATTTGAATATATATATGTCTGCTTGAATATGTTAGGCACTTTTATTTAATAAATTGATGGATATGTCACATCTCTTTGAACTCTACATGCTTAGAGCAATATTTAAAGGAAGTGAGCATTTTTGATATATGATAAACGTTAGAAACTCAGAAAATATCCAGAATTCCTACCAGATTAACGTATATTTCTGTCTGGAGAGTGTGAATGGTACAATGGCCAATAATGAAGCAAAATTGTTAATTCTACAAGCAGAATCTTAATTCTCATTACAAACAAAGAAGTGCGAGTTTGCAGGTTTGAAACACTTTATTTTCCAGTTTAAAGATTAGATGCTCAGTTTATTTTGATAATTTGGGTGAAATTTATAATTAGTCTCTGCCACTCTGTGTATGGTAAACACTGTGAGGTCTCGCAGAAATCATAGTCAAATTGACCATGTGTTAAATTGGCCCCCAGAAAACTGTACCATAGTTGAATGTGCCCCCAATAATAAATATTATTAATTCTTAATTTAATTATGGTTTAAAATAATGCAAAAAACTAATGGAATGAATAATTTTATATTTGTGTTTATTTGCTTCCAAACAAATTTCTTATTTCCATTAATGGCAATATGTTAAATAAAGATAAAAAATACCTTCAAACAAAGAATTCTTTAAGGAAGAAACCAGTGGGACTTGCTTTACAATTGTTTAACAAAGGATACTTTGAATATAAAAGGTATGAATTACAACATTAAAATTTCTTTGATATGTAAAAGTTGTACTTTAACAAGTATAGTGTAATAAGTTGTAAAAATACATTCAATGTCATTCCGTTGTATTGTATGGGGATCCATTTGGCAAAAGGGTTTTCCCTGCCTCACCCCTCCAGAGTCTAATGGTGATATTTGTTGTAAAGTTTCTCATAGCCCCTCACCTGTTTATGTGTTACTTCTAGAAACGATGACCCCACTAAACTACAAAGGACTCAGAGATAACAGACCTCAACAAGGGCACCATTTATAAACTTCACATTTTTTTGTATCCAGAATAGGATTTGGATCTTTCCCAAAGTGCAATCACCTTACCCTACCTCACCCAGACAAACAAATGAATGTACCAAAAACATAACATCCTGGTGTAGGTTACAACATACGACATAATAATAGACAAAAAGAAATCAATCTCAAAAAATTTAGTTATATTTTTAAAATTTGAAAAAGCACAAAAATAAAAAGAGTGATAAGATTTACTATTTAACATCCTCCACACTTTGTATTTGGCAAAACACTGAGAAATAATTTCCAAGTAATATTACTTTTTCTTCCCTGGCCATAGTTATTCCCTTACTGTAGATATATGTGATGATTATTGTTTTTTTTTGTGTGAATGCTTAAATATACATCACTTGGATAATTTCCTGTTGTCTTCTTTATTGTGTACATACATTCATGTAACTGTGAATGCAGCTGGTTGCTAACCTGACATCACCAGAATTTACTGCAGAGACAAGGAAGAAGATTGATGACAGTCAAACATATGGGTTTGAACATTATGAACCTGAGTTTGTACAAGAGGACCATGCCGGCACATCACATCTCAGCTTCCTGGGACCTGATGGCTCGGCTGTTGCAATGACATCAACAATTAATTACCTGTAAGTGACTAATGGCCTAAGATTACCACTAGTATATGGCTTTTACATTTCTGCATTTAATAGAAAACCACTAGTATATGGCTTTTACATTTCTGCATTTAATAGAAAACACATTTACCAGAGCACCTGGGTTCTATCCCACAGGTACAGTCAGATGCATGATGGCTGGTATGATCATTTCAAATGGTGGTTCTTTATCATAGGGTCATATTCCCATTTGCAGTCTGAAAATCTAAAAAACAATGAATGGTTGATTGCGTGTCAGTCACTATACTATCTATTTTATTGTCCATGACATACCCTAATTCTTCAATGTGCACCAAAAAGCAAAAGTCAAATATATTCAAAAACAACTAGATAGAAAGATGTGGCATCGTCATCAAGCAAAATGCCACAAAAAGCAAGGCAGTGTTAATTGCAAGAAGTCAGGCCAAACAACAGGCTTTTAACCCCTTTCCTGCAGCCCTATTCATTTCAAGAGACAGTGTATTCTTGAAAACTTGGAGCTTCATAGGTAAAGTTGTTGAACAAAGGATTTTATTTGCTTGGAAATCAAATGGTTAAGAGGGCCTTATGAGGTCTACTACCCATGCAGTACCTTGTGTAAGGTGTGTAAAGCGTAACACTTAATATAGGAATAAGACCTGACAAACCATGGTATACTCAGAATTTTACCATTGTTTTAGCCTGAGGGGTTTGTTGCCTTAAACCATGGTAAAAGTCTGCATATACCATGGTTTGGAGGGTGTTATTCCTATTCTAACATGACAAAATATTTTTGTCTCATTAATAATTATAAATTTGATGATAAAACAATTTCTATGAAGGCTGTTTTATCCATTATTCTTGCGGAGGGTTGTTATCAGAACAGCCAACATGTATATAGGGGTTTTACCATAGCTCTCGACCAATCAGAATCGCGGACACAGCTGTGTCATGTTAGAATGATTCATATATATGACTCAGAAATTCAAATAAACAACTGCTTTCTTATTGACATATTTGATTTGATATGAAACAAATTTTGGCAGTTCAGATCTTCCACAGTACTGTATGTACTTCTATTTCTATGTGTATAGGTTTGGGTCATTTGTTCGTGGGACGCGTACTGGGATTTTCTTTAACAATGAGATGGATGACTTCTCCACTCCAGGACTTGTCAATGCCTTTGGATTTCAACCTTCTCCTGCAAACTTCATCAAACCAGGTGAGTATTTTAACAGAATATATTAGTCTTCATTTTGACATCAAACGACAAAGAGAACAAGTTACAAATCTGCCCCAAAGTTCCACTTGATGTTGAAATTTAGACATATCAATGGAAGCCAAGCCAAAACAAATTGGCCCGAGTCTGCGGACGTCCAATTCTCTCAGTTTCTGTGGGACACTTTTCCTTGGCTTGGCTGCTTCAATTGTCCAATAGTTTGTAATTTCATCAACAAAGATTGACAGAAACAGCAAAAAAACATTATTTAAGTATGATATTGCCAATTTGATAAACTTGAAAGACGACTTTCACAAATTACTTTCTTTCCCTTTTTCCACTGGTGAATAAATATATTATTATTATTACTATTTTATATCCTAAAACCTATAGCTAAAATCAGATAAAGCCAACCCCTCCAAGTTTGTTTTTATACTTTTATACTTGTAACCCAAGATAGTTCAAAAGTTAAAATTATCATAAAAAGATCATAAATATTTAGATGACAACTCAAGATGATAATAGGAGAGACAATGGATGCAGACTATGTTTGAGGAAGGCAAAACTAAGGCGCTTAAGTGGGGAGTGGTTTATTTGCAAGAACATAATATAAATAATTCCCTATCAAGACAATAACAAGTGTATATATGTGAACCAGAAAAAAGAAGAGTGACACACAAGATATGATTTAGAATGAAATAGGAAAGAAGGGTCTTGCATGGTTGATGAGAAAAATGCCTTGTCTTGTCCAGTTGATTTGCTTTCCAAAACATTTGCTTTCACACACTGAGAAATGTAAAGATAAAGCTGACCGGTAGCACCCCAATGAATATTCAATCACAGAGAAACCCTCAGTTGCTGGATTCAAACCCAAGATTAGTGAATGGCTAATCCAAGAAGTGAAGTGTACCGAAGTTTGCTTAGCAGAACTTATATATATATTTGCTGCTGGAGATAGACCAAAGGTTACCTTCAAGATCACATAACACATACTTTGGGACATTTTTATTTACATGTTAGTACTAAAAGAGTTTAAAGCTTGGAAATGTTACAGGGTAATATTTTAAAAGCCCCTTACACAGAAGGGGTACCACAGTGGTATAAAAAGACACATAAAATACCATAAGGTGTAAATGTTGCATTTAGATATCACAGATTTAATGAAGTATCCTAAGGTGAGAAACAAGAAGTAAAGTCCTGTCTGCAGTCAAGTCAGGGTTCGACAATGTCATACAAAGGTCAAATAAGAGTCATCTTGGCAACTGCGCAGACCTGAATATATTTTAGTCAATTTGAGAGGTGGAACACTGTGTCAGCTGGGTCCAGCCTAATTGTTGGGACTGGTTCTCAGTGGATCACCCTAAATGGGTTCGAAACGAAAGGTACCCAAGATCAGGAGAGCTACATCAATTCGAGGAGATCTCCCTCCAGGAGGGTAAGTCCTGGAGGGGCCCAGCTCAACTTCGAAATAAAAAAAGTACTCTTAAGTCACATTCGATAGGGCGTTTACCTGGGCCAGCCAGGTCCTGCCTAGGTCCCATTACAATAATGCATATCCCAGGTGGGATAAGTCTGAAATACAGATCTGTAATGAGTTACATCACTCTGAAGAGACCTCCCTAAAGTTGGATTAAGGCTGAAGGGGTCCCAATCATTACTCAAAAGTGAAAGATAGGTTGTACCTAAAGTTCACAATGGCGTCCAGTTTGAATGTGATCCCAGATTCAAGCTGAAGCCAATGAAGCAATTGTCCTAGTTTCTTGTTGGATGACCAGCGGTCAAGATTGATATTTATTTATTTGGGGTTTTACATCACTTTCAACACTGTACAGGTCATATCACGACGGGTAGTTTGAAGGGCAGAGGAAACCAGTACATACAGTTGGTCAAGGTTCTGTACTGTAAACTGCAGACCAATGTGAGCAACTACCAGCTTTCCCACTTGAGGTAGGGCTGGGAACCAAAGCCCGATCTCAGATGTGGGAGGCGAGAGTGTTACCACTCTGCCACCGTAGCCCCTCAAGATTGATATTAAGGCTATGGGGTTACAAAGGTAGAACCAGATTTAAGGTGGGGAGCAACCGTGCCCAACCCAGTTGCTGGATTCAAACCCAAGATTAGTGAATGGCCAATCCAAGAACTGAAGTTTACTGAAGTTTGCTTAGCAGAACTTATATATATTTGCTGCTGGTTAGCTTCAAGGTCACATGAAGGCCATGTCCACTGCCAAATACAATACATAATTTTTTTACATTTTGATTTACATATTAGTACTAAAAGAGTTTAAAGCTTGAAAATGTTACAGGGTAATATTTTAAAAGCCCCAAGCCCAACTAAAAAGATGAAGGGATGATTTTTGCAAAAGTGGTAGGTATGATGGAAGGGGCTTGAGAGGCATTCTCCAGTTAAGCCCAAATTGCAGAGCCTCTCCATAAGCCATTCGACATAATTTTCTGAATTTGTAGATTGTTATCAAATGCCAGAGTGGTACCGGAGTGTCTGAAGCATGGAACCCATAACTTTGGAGGTTATATTTCTATAAACTCCCACTTTTCTGAAAGCATCCCGAATATGTGTATCAATGACGAATAATGGAGCAGATGGAGACAGGGACCTCGAGGCAATTTGAGCTTTGAGGGCCCTAACTGGGCACCAAAAATGATTCTGGAATGATGGAAGCTGGATCTTTTGCAGTGGGACTTGTGATGTTGAAGGGTTTTGGTCCATTTGACCAACAAGTGGTCACCAGGAGGTGCAGAAATGAGGTCCTGCTTCAGAAAGTGATCCTGGCTAAATTTTGCTGAACTGTGAGGGGCAAAATTGGACATTCTTAGAAAACCATAGAAGGCAGTGAGAAATATGGCCCTGTACAGGATGGGGTTGGGCAAGATGTCACATGACAAGGAAATGTTGTATAATGTGTGCACATCAAAGTTACCCCAAGGGGTGGGTGAGAATTTTGAAATTATAGAAATGCTTTTGAAAAGCAGGGTAAGAAATAGATGAGACATCCCATCCATATAATTTTGTTTTTGAATGGATGGAGGAAAGGTAAGTTGAAATAAGCTTGGGTGAAATGCAAATCTGAAATAAGTAACAAACTAAGCAGATTGTGAATGTTGCATCCTAAAGGAAGGTCCATGAAAGTTAGGTAAACCAGATAAGTCCTGAAGTGCAGATCATGAGCTTCCACAGTTGAAGGTATAAATGCCTGATGTATCTTGGTCCGGGATACTTGGAGATGGGGGGTGGGGGTGGGGGGCTGATTCGTGATTCAAAATCATATGATTGAATTAAGATCAAAGAAATGCATTGGAATTTTGTGCCATGTATATGCCTCCCGTATTTCTCCCAACAAGTGAGTATATACGAGAAGGGAGATCTGCTGTCTTGTTTGCACGACCTGAATATGATCAATCTGAAGGTCAATGGAAGCTGTACTCAACCAAATATTCCTCAAGCACAATGCCAACATATTGTCCCTTGTTTTACCAGTACGAACCACTTGAACCACAGCTAGGTTATCACAGAAAAATTTTACTGCATAGTGGGCCCAGTCTCGAGCCCATAACTTGACGGCTATTACCAAGTTGAGCATTTCCTGATTCACAATCTTAAGTGGGATGTCATATATGTCAAAAATTGTAGTGGTATACACCTGGTTGTTCCAAACTCCACCTAAACCTGAAAGTGAGGCATCTACATGAAGTGTTTGACTACTCGATATATCTGGCTTCTGGATGTAAGTGATGCCATAAAATTTTGGTAAAGATAGCAGAAAAAAGTTTAAATCTTTTTGGATTTAGTCAAGCCTATTTGTTGTTTGCGGGAATTCTGCCTAAATAGGGCCAGCATCCTATTGATAAATGTACTAGCTGGTGCTACACACTACACAATTCTCTATGTATAAGAGCTTGCCCAAAAGAGATTGAAAAGATTTTTAAGTCAAATGACGCTTGTCTGCTACTGCCACACACACTTCATGAATAGAATCAAGTTTCTGAGCGTCATTACTCAATCTATTGGCCTCAAGATCAATTCTAATGCCCAAACACGTCAAAGTCCTACAAAGGGGGGGTGGGGGGGTTGTTTCTCAGGATTGCTAGGTAAACCCAGTTCTAACAAGAGTGAAGCCAAAGTGTCAAAATGGTGGTCGACAGCTGCCTTAGGCGAGACTAGAATATAATCACTAATATATGCAAACATTTTAATTCCTGCCTTGGATAATATAAACGTGAGGGACCCACTGATGCGTTGAAACACTGCACTTCCATGAACCCAGCCAAATGTGACGGCAGCGTCAATATATGCGTCATTACCCCATTATATGCCTAATTTCCACACGTCAGCTGGGTCCACTTGCAGATTTCTGAATGCTATCGCCATGTTGATCTTAGCCAATGTGACATTGTTGACATTCATCAACTGAAGGAAACTTCAGGCAAAAACCTGAGCCATCAAATAAGTGTCTATACACTTGGTCATTGAGTGATTGGCCTTTGGGAAATGAAAGATCCAAAATGACACATCATTCATCCTGGTCTTTTGGCCTAGTGAGTAAGGGGGAACAATGTATGAAGTTATCTTCAGGAACCCAACCCCAGTTCAAAATTGGACCCACAATAGCCCCCAAATATTTTTGCTTGCTTAAATAAGAGGCAACTGATTCCTGATACTGAAGGGCTGAAAAATGGTTTTGTACGTCTTGTGTGACCAAGATGTCTGGGTCCTTGATAGAAAGAGGAAACCCATATTGCAGATATTGAACCAATTTCTGATCACAATGATCACTCAACTGATGCTGTCATACCTGTATGTTAAGACCTGATTTAATGAGTATTCTAACTTGTCGATAATTAGGCACTCTTGATGGTCTGTAATATCTTTATAAACCTGCCTGTGGTTTGTTTAGGTGTCAAAATCAGTGTGAGTGTGTCTGTCAACAGTGTCTTGTGTTGCAACTAGTGCATTCAGTAATTCATAAACATTCATAAGAAATACCATAATGGTGTCTAATAAAACAGTCCTGTCTATAGTTATCAAATGCTCTATCAGCATCTTGTCTTATCTGAAAGTATTGTGAGTCAGGGGGGCCACGGTGGCAGAGTGGTAACACTCTCGCCTCCCACCTCTGAGGCCGGGGTTCGATTCCCGGCACGGCCTCAAGTGGGAAAGCTGGTAGTTGCTTGCCGTTGGTCAGCAGTTTACAGTACAGAACTCTAACGAACAGTATGTACTGGTTTCCTCTGCCCTTCCAACTACCCGTCATGATATGACCTGTACAGTGTTGAAAGCGACGTAAAACCCCCAATAAATAAATAAATAAAGTATTTCGAGTCAGAAAACATATATATATATACAATTTAATAGCATCATAAAACCCCACAATGCTCCTACAGGGTACTATCCACATGCATGTTGCCCAGAGATGCGACAGACTCTCAGAAAATAAAAGCCCCCTGGCACACATAGTAGAAATCTGCGTTATTTGATGTGTCAAAATACCAATAATTAAATCTGTTGACATTATGTAATGCAGTGGTATTGTTATGACAAAAGAGGGATGCATTGTTAAAGTGGGAAAAGCATGATGGCCAGTTTCCATCGGTGCGACCAGCAGAAGACCTGGAGGAAGAGAGTGCTGAGAAGTAATGTGGGTATACATGTTAAATGCTTCATTAAAATCATAATTATGACAATTGCTCTACTTGAGGCAAATAATCCATAACCTCGTCGTTAGCAAATGTACTGTTTGACAAAGATCCATACAACTGACCACCACCACAAGGGTTTGTATGTCTATTAACACAGATTGACGCTATATCAACAGTTCTGTCACTACATAATACACTCATTGCCATTATTAATCATAATTTTAAAACTACCACTATTTACACTATTATGTCTATCACCCCAAGTATGAAAGTTAGCCCCAACATCATGTTTAGGTGGTTATTGAGATCCCTGTTAGGTTGCTGCTGCTACGCACCCTGCCTCTGCTTGACATAACACTTAACCTCAGGGTGAGTCAGATTCTTGCTTGGCTTTGAACAGAATGAACAATTATGCTCATAATTTCCGTGATGGCCCTAATGGGAGCAGGATCTCTCATTAGTTTATTTACATGTTATTTTGCTTGACATGGATGGTCCTGAAGGTTGGGTGTGAGCTAATGCTATCTGTGAGTCTGTTGATAGCCCACTGCCTAGTATTGGGCCAAGTAAGGTCGCCTTCCTCAGTTTGATGCATGGAAGAGGCCCATGCAGCCCTCACAGTCGACCAGTGAGACAGCATCCCTCAACATGTATATGACCTGGAGTAGTGCTTGCTTTTGAGAATGTCAGATCAGTGATCACACAAATGTTGCTCAGCTGCCCAGCAACAATTTGGGTAGGGACAAATCATCATACAACACCCGCTTCTTCCCATTTGACATGTGATAGCCCTCATTGGGTCAGCAGAGATGTGGGGGTGCTGTAACTGAATCATGAGCATAATACCTGCCGGACCTTTTAACCAGATTCTGCTTACCTTGGGCTAACTCGGAATGTGCTCGTTCTTCATAACATCCCTGGATTTCCCGCAGAACTTGCAAACTAGGTATGACGGTATCACAACGCTTAGAGAAATGGTCTAGCTGCCCTTGGGGTTGAGATAAAGAGTCCATTTGCTGTATCTGTGGCTGATGACCCCTGGTGACCTGTCCCTGCAGAGTGTAATTTGGCAGAAGGTATGGCTGGAAAGAGAAACAAGCATCGGAGGCACTTGGCTGAGTATGGGACTGTGTGGGACCGTCATTGAACAAAGGGTCCCTTATTTGGTTCATCAAGCCCGTACGGTGTTCCCCTGGGGAGCCAGTCTGTGGTGAAATTGGTGGCTGGCCGAGAGTATGAGACCGAGGATTAATGGGAGTGGAATTGTTGTCCTCTACCATGTCTATTCTCCTGGCTAATGCTGCATTGGATTCCCTGATCTCACATAACATGGCCATGATTGCCTCATTGCTGTTAGAGGAAGTTGACGGTTCGGTGACGCCAGTCAAATTACTCACAGTTTCTTTGTCCTTATGCAGATAAGATCCATCTAATGCACTGTTAACTGATTTCCTTGACTTTCTGACAGAAACTCTGGTTCTAGCAGATGCTCTGACACATTTTCTGTCCTTAGGTAACTACTTCCTTTCAGATGGTATTTTGAATAAGGTATAGCACTAAAATATGAACACTAAAATCTTCCAATAATAAAACAAGTACTTTTCAATAATAAGAATTTTCATGTATTTACAATGGCGTCCAGTTTGAATGGTACCCAAGATTCAAGCTGAGACTTATGAAGTAATTGTCCTAGTTTCTTATTGGATGACCAGGGGTCAAGATTGATATTGAGGCTTTCGGGTTACAAAGGTAGAACCAGATTTAAGGTGGGCAGCAACTGCCCTGGCAGGCCCCTGACTGGGCTATGCCCAACCAAATGCCCGCAGAAAATATGCTAGAAGTATATGTATCCCAGCCACACTTAGACAAATGATGAATGTCCTTAAACCTGACAGACATAATGCTCTGACAGTAATGTTGATTCTGTATAATGTAGATACTTTTTCCATTTAGAATGAATATTTATATTTACAAGCTATGGTGTATTCTTTGATGCAGGGAAAATGCCACTCTCATCCATGTCTCCCACCATTGTTGTGGATGGTGATGGTCACGTGGTCTATGTCAGTGGTGGATCGGGTGGATCAAGGATTACCACAGCTGTAACTTACGTAAGTGAGACAAATGTAATAGGCATATTTGACTGCTAAGAGTTTAGTTATAGTATTCACTCAAACAAAAGTTTTTTATTGTTTAATTTAGAATTCCTTATTCAAACATGTTAGATGTGTTTCCACTAACACCTAGAAACTTTCTTTATTGACTTAGAAGCTTTCAATCATAACATCTTTATCAGCCAATTCTCTGATTGTGGTATCGATCCCTATACATCCCTGACTCAGTATCATAGATTGGCTGAAAAAAACCCGATATGTATACATATTATCGGAATGTACTTGTTTTAAGTATATCGGTGTGGCATTTTGATGATAAGAATATGCAAGTTGTCACAAGTGTATCTTCACACAGAAAACTAAATTAACCTTAATGAGTACTTTTTGATAGGTGATAATCTTATTTCTACAATAATTCAAATGCCTTAACATTGGCAAGTTATCAGTCAACACACCGCTCACAATGTGAAGCTTTGTGATGGTTCTCATATGCTTCAATTAAATTATTGACTTTTATAACACTTAATCTCCAAGAGATACAGGTTCTACAGCTATGGTTCCATATTACAATCATTGACACCGACAGTTATCTATTTCAAAATAGAGATCAAAGCTTTGGCAAACGTGTATGCCAGGGAGGACAAAGCTAGCTGAGACAATATCAAATATAACGGATACATATGGAAAAGTCTTTGCCTCTGTCCCATTGTCTGTCTCCTCAGATCAACTTATCTTTATGTCTTTAAGTCAATTAAAAGAGGTCAGGATACAATCCAGTTATATCTCACTGCAAATGCATCTCACTCCTATCACTGTTTTGTCATATGATATAGAAATAGTGCAAGCTGGCCATCCCCTACCACTCTATTTTAATAGCTGGGGTCAGGGACTTGAACCATCATATTCTATGACCAATATATCTCCTCTTGTTGAAACTGTATTGAAATCACATAGATTAGGATATAAATTTCTGGTAGTATATCCAATATTGGTCAGGGATTGATCAGGATAACTTCCCAGATGAAGTCCCTAGTCTATCCCCGACAATCAGGTGTACTTGATTTTTGCCTTGCTTTTTTGGCAATTTTAAACTCTAACCTACCCACTCCAGACTCTCTTTACTGACAATCCTTGAATCTGTAACCAGGGTTTATGATGCAACACCTAAAGATAATTTCAAAGTTTTTGGTCAATAAATAAAGAGAAAATCGCCACTGATAAGATACCAACAAGGAACTAAACTGCAGTTTGAAGTCCTTGGCAGATATGATTCCGGCTTCTTTCTAAAACAGTCCGAACAGTTGGCAGAACATTGTGTGTATCACTTGCTTGGCAGTCGACCTCTACCTGGTTTGTAATTGTCCATTTTTGGTCTCAAGCTTATTACAGGGTCTACATCAGTTATGTGTTATACAAATGCTTCTATTATTATTATTATGTAGAGAAGTATATGTACATGTTGTTCTTTCAACAGAGCCTAAAATTCATAACAGCAAGTGCAAAACTGGATTATATCTATCAATACACTCTCGTTATATTGGTTGGTTTTAAATTAATTTAATTAAATGTGTATTTATACTGACATGCATTTTCCCTCCAGGTTGCAATCCATACCTTATGGCTCGGCATGCGCCTCGATGATGCCACAGACTTACCCAGAATGCATCACCAACTTCTGCCCAATAAGCTGGAGACAGCGGATGGTTTTGATCAGGTACAAATTATAAAAAACTCATAATATTCAAAACAAAGCTAATATCTGTATAACCACAATGTAAGAGGTTGTAACAAACCTATGATAACCCAGGTTTGAACAAGGATCCAGGTTTTTTTGCATACATTTGTCACTGAAGTCACATATACAACAACGGTGTAAGTCTAACACCTTTTAAAGCTTTCACATTATTCATTATAGCCTATATTAACAAATTGGAGTAACAAACTGTTGCATGTGAACTGCTTGGTATTGTATCATGGCACACACCTCATCTTGGCACAAACCGGAAGATTACATATTTAATAACAATTGGTATTTATTCACAATGTATCTCTGCATACCAAATAAGGAAGTCAAAGTGACGACAGAAATAATTTAAATATCTTCGTGGCTTTCCATATGCAAATGGTGCCAATTTGAAGTAAAAATTATATCATCACCCCTTATGCCCCATTCACTCTTGGCGGTACACCCCACAGTAGTAGGCGTCCCTGTAATTCAACTACCATCTGACATCTGTATGCAAACTTCTGACACAGTTGCAAACCATCCAATTCCTTAAGCGTCCTACAGAAATATCAAAATGTTTAAAATTTCCAACTTCTGAATTTGGAACCATGAGCATGCACAGAAGATACAGTTTAATATGGTAACTGAATGTGTGATCTGAAGTTTATATAATGTGGTGACTTGGTCATGTTATGGTGTAACATGTTAGTTTGAGGCAACATAAAGTAACTGGAGGTTAATGGAGTTTGTCTCTCAATGACACACATTTATACTAATCTCATACATTATTTATATTTACATACTGTGTCTAATCAGTGGCTGTGCATATCATACCTTATGCATACACCAAACCTCGGAAGATATGTGGCATCTTGGGAGGCGGTTCCACCGTTGAGTAAAACTTCTAAAAGCAGTAAACGTTCATTGTTTAGATTTTCATGTATATGTTTTAGTGCATTTATAGCTTGCACTGACCCAATTGTGTCAATATAGACTTTAATTGAAAGAAATTCACGTAACTGCACATGAAAATAGCAAAAAAGAATAAAGCTTTTGTATCCAAGTTGTGCCAATTATGGCGGGTAGCAGTAAACAGTTTTAAATAATAAAACAAAACTATTACAATTACATATGAATACTAGTTTTTGAGATAATGGTGCCATATTACAATCAATTGATACTTTAATAAGACTTAGATTTATTGTGAGAGAAAAAAAAGAAAAAAGTGAAGATTGTGATTGTATGATGCTGCTGATTGCCAGGAGTGACAATTGCTAGGATTGCCCATTAACTCTGGTAACTGACTCCAGATGTCACGCCATTATGAATCAGAGTCAAGCAAGGGCCGACAAAATAACAATAAACTAACATCTAGCCATTTTGGGTCTCATTTATCTATTTGGATACAAAGAAACAGAATATCGAAATAGTCAAAATCACAATAAAAATTAATACTATTGTAGTTTTCTATAAATGTATTTCTTAAACGATGTAGCCCACAGATTTGTTGCAAATTTCGTTAGAAAGGTAATTTACAACAATTCTGTCTGTTTTTGTTGTGGACGAAATCTATAAATGTCTAGTTTGAAATTTCTAATTAAAACTTTTTATGTTCAGTGTAGTCTGATACTGGTTCACAGCTTATTTCACATGAACAAGATTGACTTATTTTACTTATTATTTTACATATAGAACACTTGCCGATAAAAATAAAATTATCCTTGTGAAAAGTTTTTTTTTAATCTAAACTCAAAAAATAGAAAAAAAGCAATGTCTGTGACCTATGAACTGACTCGTATGTTATTTTAAAATATACATCTTTTGAATAATTTTCCTGTGTAAAATTCCAAGTTTGGCTTTTCGACAGGATGTCATTGATGGCCTAGTGGCCAAAGGTCACAACATGACTGAGTATTCGTGGGTGCATGTACAGAGTGTCCACAACACTTGTGAAGGGACTTTTGAGGAAGAATACTATGACAGAGCTCACTGCATTGATGCAGCTGTTGACTATAGAAAAGCAGGCAAACCAGATGGATTCTGAATGGACTAAATGGTTTAGTTTATTTTCTGATTTATGTTCTTTAGTTGTTGTTCCATTTTATTCTTGAAAGTAGCATATCTGTATTCTGTATGTTTTAGCACGAGTGAATAAATAAATTAATAGTTTGCAATATTTCTCAACTGTTTAGGACTCTGTTCCTTTTCATATAAAAACAGCCTCTTCAACACCCCTTAGGAAACATCCTAAGATCCACGTCTTTAACTCGGTTTCCCCAGTTAGTACCCTGTCCTACTTCACACCAATAACCACGGATTACTGTATTTTGTAATCCTTGACTATAACTTCAGTCCATTGTTTTGCTTCTTCACATACTGAGTCTGCAAAGCAGTGGATCAGATTAGACTTATGACTTGTCTCTATTCTATAATGTCTTGTGGATTTTACATTAAATATTTTATGGCAATCCATTTTTAAATCATTACCATCCTACTTATAAACACCCTACTTTGAATAACTCCACTGGCTTCCCATCCAATATCCTATTCTCTTTAAATATAGCCTCCTCAGGCCAGGAGTTTTCCTAACCTTCCTACATGTCATGTTTAATCAAGTCTAGTTGTCTGGTTCATGGAGATACGCTATCGATTTACCTAAGAAGGAAAATTGTCAGGCATGGTTTCGCCATGGCTGTACCTATGGAAAGGAAAAGGTTGTCATTCCGTGTCCAATTACAGCAGAATATCTTAGGGTTTAGGTACCAAATAAAAGCCTACCTGTTCAAAATGCCATACCCATCTCCATAGTCGTGCATCCCTGTTGGGTAGTTGCTCTGTAGCGACCTCAGTATGGTTTAGGACTCTACCTTTCTTGGCTTCAGAACATTTAGAGTATTTTCAATACATTCAGTTTATGATTATCAAATTTTAGTTATAGTCAGAAATGGTTTGAAATTCTAAAGATTGAACGTTTTTATTATTAGTGTTATGCCCCTTTTCTTGGATTCAATATTTCTTCATTCTTAGGTAAATATGGCCTCATTTTATTCAAACAGAGGATAAAAGATGTAAAAAAATAACCATTGTAGAGGTTATTTTTAAATTTATCGCCAAACTAAACCTTCATCCAACAGACTTACTTGTTATATATTTGTCCTTTCTTATAATTAAATGTAAATGCAGGTAGTTTTTTTATTGAAAAACCTGGAATAAACCTGGAACATTTTTTTTATATTTTCCAAAGTAAAAACTGAGAAAATATGTCTCATGCTAGTCAGAGGTAAATGCCTGATATATGATTTTATGATTGCATATACTTTGACCTTCTAAAATTGAATTGGTCTCATCAGAGGCTGAAGATTTATATGATCTGACCCCCTAAGGTACTATTTTTGGCTCCGGCAGCCTCCAGCAAAAATGTGCTGCCCCTGATTATTGATTTCTATAAAAATCAATAATAATGGTATTTGGGTGCTATAAAGTACATAACTAATATGTGTATATAATGTACATCACTTTTATAGTAATGGGGGAGTACCAAAAGGGTGGTTGCCATAGCGACCTAAACTCGAATTTACTCAATCCCATTGCCTTCCTAACGACTTAAGAAGGTTGGGAGATAGTCAGGCATACCAATCTATTGTGATTGTCAGATCTCATTTTATTGCATTGTTTGATGTACTGTCATATTGCATAAAATGAATCAATAATTGATGAAATATAGTTTTTTTATATATATTTCATATTTTGAATTAAACTAATGTATTAAAAAGCCTAGTTTTCAGATTTATTGGTGTATATTTATTTAGGACTTGATCATTGTATGATCTTATTGGTGTGTATGTTATGCATATTATTATATTCATATATATATATATAATTTGAATCATTGGTATTATATACAGTACTGTATTTATATACAATAAATCAGCCCTTTGGTGGTTGCTAGGAAAAATAAGCAAATTTGAATTTTATTGCTGAGAGAGTTGGCACAGTGTTGCATTGCGTTATACAATAAATAAAGATTTAATATGGTCTGAAAACCATTAACAGTTCAAGATATGAACTGTATGAATCAGTCCTTTGATGGTTGCTAGGGAAGGAAAGCAAATTTAAATTGGTTGCTAAGGAAGTTTGCACAATGTTGGATACATCTCATATTACGTCAATGGTGATATTTTATGTGACGTAAAGGTTTTCCCAATATTTTTGCTATATGATGTAATAAACTACACTATGTGTAATAAATTCCAATATACAGACAAACAAGGGGGGTAAGAGGTATAGTGGCACCTACTATACAATAAGAGGAATACTATTACACAGTTAATTGATGCCAATAGGTTAATGGTTAGCACATCCCACATGGATACCAAATTGGACATTGTGCCTATGTTAGGTATGTGGGTTTAGTAAAGTGTTTGGCCATTCAATCACACTAAGACTCATGTTCATGAGTGTGGTGTTGTTAAGTGGAAATGTTAGGATTGGTTTAGCATATTATCAGCAATTTTGGCACTGGAGATGATGCTTATAATCCTCTCTCTAAATGGATTTCTTGCTCCACCAATACTTGGTTCCCCACATAGTATAAATTATGTGAGTGTTGCCTTCTCCTTACATGTGGGTCAGCTGGCTAGGTGTCTCTTAAGTACACCTGATGCCGTGGCTGCGTATTAAAGCAGTTGTAGAGAGTGGGTATAATGATGTCCCCTGTAAGTGTGACAGAGGTGTTGGACTTTGCGCCTCAAGTGTATATGGCAATGACAGTAGTCTGACCAGCATAAGTAGACAAAAATGGTGCCTTCAGGAAAAACTGAGAAAATATGCATCATGCTAATCAGAGGTAAATGCCTGATATATGATTTTATGATTGCATATATTTCGACCTTCTAAAATTGAATAATATATCAGGCATTTACCTCTGACTAACATGAGACATATTTTCTCAGTTTTTTTGTGTGGTTACTAAACGTTTCCAAGTGTTTTTGTTTCATTGTCATGTTTAAAAAACGCTTGATTAACATTCTCTATAGAAATGTTTTGCTGAAAACATTTATTAAAGATTTACAAAATAACTCAAGAAACTGAGGTTTCGCTGGCAATGGTTTTAAACATTAATAAAATAACTCAAGAAATGAATGTTATGCTGGAAATGTTTCTCAAATATTTATCATTAAATGTGTGATAAAAAATGGATGTAAAATTTAAAACAACATTTATTGACATTGTTTTGTAAATGTTTGCTCTGAAAAGATTTTATTAAAATTCCATAGCAACTGGTTTTGTATCGAATGTATTAATAACATTTTCTCATAAACTGTTTCGGTACCCATATTTTCAAAATGCTTATTAAATATTTATCCTCAAACAGTTGCAAACAAAGATGGTGGTGAGCAATAATAGGGGATTTTAGAGAACTTGGTCATAAAAGTACCCCACATGCAATGACTAACAGTAAGAATTGAATGGGGGCACAATTTTAAGCCCCTATCTGACAATTTTAGATACAAAAAATATTTTCACTGGTGAGCAACCTAAAAATAGGTTTAATTTGACCTCTGGCCTCTTTTGTGGTTAATATTGGTGAGCAATAGTGATGTAATATGTCTACGACATTGTAATTTTCATTTGTAATGTTTTTGCACTATTTGTCATTAAATGTTTAATAACTGGTATATAGATAGATCTTTATGTCCGACATAAATTAGTCTACAGGAAACGTATATGTATATACAGTTTATATGTTAGGAATCAATGGTTTCAAAAGTTTCAATTATAATATCATAAAAAAAATACTTTTGATAACATTCTATTTTAAATTGTCTTTTTTTCACCCCTTACAAACATTAAACATGTTTAAAGAGAAGTATCAGTGCATTGTCTCAACTGTAAAACTTAATAGGGTTTGCACAAATGTTAAAATACAAAATGATTACAAGTCCCCAAACCTAAACATAAACAAACAGTAATAATTGTAATCATTAAAGACCATTTTTTGTCCAACTGCAACACAGTTTAGGAAAAGTGACTTTGCTTGATGAGCCAAAGAATATGCCACTACAGATATTAAGCACCATGTTTTTATGATCCAGAATGCATTGGATTAGATCAAGGAATGGTAATATATTTACACCCACCTACTTGGCAACCATTTTTCCAAGTAATACCTTACATAAATCTCATTCCTGAATGAACCATTTTACCATGTTCATTATATTTATTATTTGACATTTTTACCATGTTTATTATATTTTATTATTTGACAACACAATCTGTTTACATGGAAACCACACCACTACAGGGAAGATAAATGAACGAAATCCTTTCACTGATCTCACACAAATCAGTTCTTTGTCGATATTAAAGTATCTTTCTGTAGAAAATATATCTGGCCAGCTTTAACTTGTTTTGATGAGCCAAAAGGATTATTGACAACAGAGATAATCCTTTTATGGTGGATATATATAGATGGCTGGCCATTAGGACTCTATATAAGCGGAGGAGATTGAGAAACAAACATCATATTTCAACTGGACTGGTATACAGGTCAACAAGATTTAAAATATATATATATTTCCAACAAGACTTTTTATCTACCAGTAAAGGTAAGATGTCTTATTATTTGAACGTTTTATTTGTAGTTGTAGATCAACAGCTAAATGTTTGACTTTGAAAGTGAAACTTAGAACAATTTCTTAATAAAGTTCACATTAAATAAAGTTATGCCATAAGTATATTATTGATTTGTTATCTGAATACTAATATGTAAAGTGAATTTGATGTAAAATATACGCCTAAACAAAATCTACAAGAAAGGATTTTAGTGATTTGACTCATCAAATTAGACAATTGTTTTCTTGTTTCTCACTGTTGTGGTGGCAGGTTCGAATCCATTTTACGACATTAAGCAGTAAATAATTTGCAATCCACATTTTAGCCGATTTGTTTAAAAGTTCAAAGTTTAGTTTGGATGTAAATAGCTACAGTCACATAGGGCCAGATCTGTGGCATACCCTTTACGTTGCTATTATATGGATTCAAACCCAGGACTAAAGAGGCCATAGCCAAGTCAACACTTGCCTGACTAACTAATCATTTGGCCGCGGATATAAATCTGTGGAGTTTTCAGTGGTTGCTTGGCTTACAAGTTTGGCTTTTTAAAGTTCTGGGTTCTTACCTATGTAGTTCTAGGTTCAAATGTAACCCAAAGTGTCATGTGAGGGACTAACCTTATTTGACCTTATCTGCTCAAAGAGATCTAAAACAACGACTCTTAACTCGGCCTGGTTTAAAATCAGCAAAGATTGTTTGTGATACTTACTTGATTACTTTCCTGAGCACATAACTGGGACAGTCAGAAGGCAAACTCGTGTCAGTAGAATTTGAATATTTGGCCAAACTTTAACATAAACTTTTTTGTAAATGTTTTACATATTACCAATAAATGACAGTACATAAATCCACAAGTGTGCTGATACTGAAATACTTTGTTGTAAATACCCCTTCAGTAGCCTTCCTTATTATACTGAGCAGTTTATGTGTTTTGTGAACATTCTTTACGAAATTTTTTGCATGCTTTTAGCATTTTCCACCATGGGTCAGGGTGAAGGACATGGAGAAGACACAGCCACTAATGTGGCTGCAGGAAGTGGCGTTGCCATCTGTTTTACTGTCTGCTTTTTCATCATCGGAATTCCAGCTATCATTACAGGAGCTGCCCTTTTAGCAATATTTGAGTCAGGGTGAGTGTATGATAGAAACATGTTTAAAGCAGAATTTTCCAGATAATTTTCCTTCTTGGGGTTCCAAAATGTATGAACAAATTACTGCAGCAATATTCACAAGACCAGCAAAAAATTAGTCCAAGTTAATCTTAAAATGGTATTAGAATTAAGATCACTATTCAAAGAGAATTTAAGCTAATTTAGGATTAACTTTGCTTAACCCATCAAAGTGGGTGAACTTTCCATTAAAATATAGAAGAATTAGCTGCACTAAGTTCAAATATCAGCTTGAGTATTAGCACAAAGTTATCCTTTATTGTGAGTACAGGCCCTGGTATATTATAGCAATATTTCATCACTGGATTGACCTTTTGCAGTATTATATTTCGAGTGGTAGTTTAGTATAACAAAGGTGCAATGTATATATGCAAATGTACGTTTAATTTACTTTCAGAACATCACATATATCTCATGTTTTCACGAGAAACAACAAACTATTCCACAAAGTTACCTTTTAGTCTGTGTCATTTGTCGCTTACCACAGAAAATCCAAATCCTCTAAAATAAATCAAAAATGCCTCCAAGTATCCATTTTTTATAAATTCAATAAAAGTTTCATACATATGGTAGGTGTCTTGCATAATTTAACAAAAGTGCAAGATTTTAGCACTGCTATTGTAAACATAATAAAATCATAAAATAGTTCCAGTTGAGAAACAGCCTATTTTGAATGCTCTGCCAATAAGAATCATAGAGAAAAGTGTGTACTGGAATAGAAAATAAAGCTTGCCTCCTTTTATATTAACGTGGCCTAATAAACTGGTCCATTTAAACAATATTTGGAACACTTAAACAAGTCTGCCCACATTCAGTTTACATGTGTAAAAGCCACATTCCAAATCCATTGGTCTATTGGGACAACAGTTGCCATTTCACCTGAAACACTGGTTGAATCAGAAATTGTCGGGAAAGGCTTTGGCATTTTTTTCTTTACATGACAAATTAGGAATAGTTTACCTATGACATTAATGCTTTATTTTCATGACCATCTGTTTGTCTGTTTGTTTGCAAGATTTCACAATCACTATTGGTTGAAACTTCATAAAAAAGTCAAAACATGCGTTTTGGTCCAAATTAAATAACATTAAAATTTCCAAAGATATCTGGATACAAAAACTAATACAGATTTTTTTCATTTATCTACTGTTACATTTCTGTTAGAGGACTATGCTCCAGAAGTGCTATTGTTTACGTTTACTACCCAGCAGTTTGACCCAAAAATATGTAGAAATCATTCCATATTAACCCAAAGAATGCTATGAATTGTATTTATACTTAGGGGCTCCTGTCAACATAAAACTTTTAAACTTGACATTTCTGTATAGATTTGAATGCCAGAAGAAAGCTCTCTAAACATACCTATCTAATGATGTGCATAACATATTTGTAGTTTGCATAATTCACGAAATAATCACGAAAAATGGGCTATTATTTCCACATTTTAAGCACCTATTATCCATGGTAAAGGGCACTAAGAGTACACAATAATAATACCCAGTCTGTATGTACCAACATTAAGGTCAAACGCATTGTATTCTGGATAATAAAACCAGGGAGTGGCCTTTCTCTGGACATTTTTTTTCTTTCTTTCAGAGCTAGTAGATTCCTGTGTGTTATGATTGTTAAAGTGATTTACTTGTATATGACCTGGGACAGCCATATTGTACAAAGAAATGTAATACACACAAATGATCACTAAATGATATTTTTTTCTGTTAAAAGCTCTGGGGGCTGGAATGCAGGTCTGGCTCTGATCATCATTTCTGTCCTATTCCTGATATTGGCCATTGTGCTAGTGGTTGTCATCTGCACTGGATGTTGTGGCAAGAACAAAGTCAACCAAGGCGGAGTGGTAGTGAGACAGGGTCAAAGAACTGTAGTGGTAAACAATGCACAGGTTAGTTGTATAAAAAGTTGATTTTTTATTTAATATTTCTTTTAACATATGGCAGGGACATGGGGGTGTAGACATTGTCTCCTAGTGCATGAACTTAGACCACCATCTTAAAAAAGATTAACACCTGGAGTCAGATAGAAACAGCATGGCTTCTTTCAGAAAAAGAAACTCATCTATTGGTACCTTCATAGTCTTGACATCATTATTATTATCAGAAAAATCCCTATTGGACAATTTTCACCATTTTGAAACTCTGGCTGTTTGAAGTGGCCGCTGGCTGTTTCATAACAAAGAAATGATTAGTCTGGCCATTTGTAAACCTCATTTGGTTGTGAAAAGGCCCGTCCATTTCAAAACCTAACTGGCAAGAGTATACAAACACGATTTAGACTTGGAAAGATTTAAGTAATCAGTAGACAATTAGTGAAGTGAGTAGCTGGAATTATATAAAACTATAAACAGTCAGTCCCTGCCCCACCCCAAGAAGACAACAGGCATGCGGATTTAAACTTTATTATACATTTAAATCTGTCTAACTCTAGTATATTTTCAGATCCAACAATAATATGCAAGTTACAACTAAGATTACTAAATCACAGATAAATACACAGGTTACATAAAATAAGTTAAAAGTAAAATATAAGTGACTTGTCATGATTCTGTTATACAGGAACTAGAGTTACCATATCATCGAAATGTAAATATACTAAATACATTAAAACAAATATTAAAACATGTATACTGCTTGATAGTGATCAAGGTCAACTGAAAGGTCAGAGGTCACAGACTATCAGGTACACTCCAGGTCAGGTGACTGACCTCTGTGGGTCACCTCAAGGTCAAAGGTCAGCTCACTTCCAACTAAGGTCACTGTAAGTTGAAGAGGTTATACCTCGTAAGATGACCCCTGAAGATGAGCCAGATTTCTATAACATGTACTGTATACAGCAATTTACTTTGAAATTTATGTTATCATACATCATAAAAGACCCTCAGAACCGGAAACGCACAAGTACTTAAGCATTATTTATAATTCTAGCAAAAGAGGCAGCAATATCCCTACTAGAATTTTTGTTGGCTTGAATATAAGCTCAGACACAATCCGACGTCCAGGAGCCATGTTGCTTAATGCTCCCCAGGGGCATGTGAGAGTTATAAGCAAAGGAGGCCCCTGAACGCTGGAAGGTGTGAAATGTAAAATAGTATGGAGGTAGCCCCATTTTCACATTCAGGTTGGCTAATACCTTCCTAATTCTTGAATCTTTTAGTACGACAGTTTTAATTTGAAACAAGGGGTCTTGTGGGGCAGGATAGTACATTGCCATTGCTTTTTGTAATGCTGTGACTGGACACAGTAATGGACACGTGAGCTTTGGAACGGTAATCACATGAACTTTGTCCCTGGTCTGTAAGGTTTTTGACCATTTGATGGTCACATTCATGAATTTTTTAGTGACTTTAATATCACATGGTGTGAGGTTTCTAGATGGATCAAAGGCTCCTGGTGCATGGGGAGCGATATTCGAAATTCACAAAAAGGCAAAAAATGCTAGCAGAAAAGCTGCTTTGAAAACCTGGCCACAATGAATGGTGTCACACAAAGATACTAGAGTCCTTAGATGGGCTAGAGTCATGATATTTCTCTGTACTACCTTCAACAGCCTGTTGATTTTTAGTGCTTTGACAAAGTATGTATTTGTGGGTTTTCAAAGACTGAGTGGTTTAACTGATAAATTATGAAGCTAGCTTTGAGGGCTGAGAGGTTGTTTGATACCATGTTTACTGACACTCCATTTTCTACTAAATACTGTAGATATGCCATGATATGATGAAGCTTTATTTTAGAAATAAAAATCTTAGCACAGTGGCAAAATGCCAGAAAGTTCCTAAACAACATGTGGTAGCACTTCCTGGTCTTTGGCCTTAGAGCAGAGTTGAGTGTTAGGGTCGCTTCCCTGTTGAGTCTACTCAGACGGGAGGTACCTGAAACAAAGTGTAATAACTGTAATATCACCACAATATCATAATGCTATTACAACCCAACCGCCTTTTTACAAAAGAAATATTATGTCAATTAAATATCATTATCTAGATCCAGCAAGCCCATGTGAGTATGTAGCCTCATGGGATTTTCCACTAAGGGTTGCAACTTGGCCAACTGAGCAGTTGCATTTTTCCACCTGGATAGAAGGTCTGCTACCTGGTTTATTTTTCCTGGTATATGTTTATAGATTGCCTGGATATCTTTTTTGGACTTCCTATGCCACAGTGACACAAAGACACGTATGGCTACCAGAATATTTATCATCTCAAGTTGGACTATACCCAGGTTTTTATAATGGTTGGGGAGGGGGAGGTGGTAAACCAGGTTCTCCCAACGTCCTCCTAGACCTGCTAAGCATGCATCCAATTCGACCACATGATGCGTTTTTACATGGTCATAAAATGACACCCATTGTATTTGTGTAGAAAAGAGCTAAACCATCTCAAATCTCTCTTAAAGTCATGAGTTAATTCTATGACATGAGCATCATAATTGCTTCTGAGCAACTGTAACATTCTGTTCAGAAAAATGTGAGCTGGGGCCACACATTTGTGGACATACAACAAGTTACCCAGCAATGATTGAAGTTCACGCTTTGTGCAGACATATTTTCGACCTCATGCGTGATTTTCTGACACTGGAATATGGCTTTTTGAATGACACAGAGAATTTGACACTTCTGTTTGACACGTATTATTGCCTGTATCAGGTGCAACCACATTCATGTACCCCTGGAGAGCATTACCTGCTACACTTTTGGTGGATTTCATGATGGTTTGCTGAGGAGATGGTGCACTTACCTCCCCCTGTCTATCTGCACTGCCCTGATCCCCATGATAAGTGTTGTTCGTGTTACCTGTGCATGCGATGTCTGTATGCTGATTTTTGACCAGGGGTTTGACATTTTTGGTTATACCTGTGCCTTTCCTGGTATTTTGATCTGTTTTGTGAGGTTTGAAGCCTAGTTTACTTGTTGTCACTAAGTGACACTCTTTATTTCCTGAATATTTGGAATTGTAAAAGACACGAGTTCGCACTTCCTGGATATGCAACTCACCAGGAGGTATTGTCTTTTGAACCCTTTTTGTACGAACTGGACTTGTACTCACCTTTTTATTTATGCTACTCAGATCTTTACTTACTGAGCAGCTTGCTGGTCATTGTTTGGATATTTTTGTTTTTTAGCAAAATAACAATCTTTTCTGGGTGTGTCATGTGACGACCTTGGGTCAGGCAATACGCGCAAATATGTCTCTGTGTTTTGCCATTATACTCATGGTCTGCGGCGTGTGTGCACGTAGCTGTCTGATATGGCTTGCAATACCATGGTTTCCGATGAGGGTCTTGGTTTGGAACCCAATTTTGCCTACCACCACTGGTATGACACGTTGGGCATGAGAACTACGGATTCTATCTATGCGAGACGTGTTGGACCAATCGACTGTACCTCTTTCCAACTCACACAGTAGTACTGCATGAGATGCCTTAGCACTTGCCCAAGAAAAATCATTTGTGTCCTCCATCAAGTCACATAGGTAGTATAGCATTTTTCCCTGACACTTGCATTTTTCTCATCCAAAACCCCTTTAAAAAACCATTGACAAATTGAGTTAGATTTAACTGGTCAAACGTGACTTTTTGCTTGCTAACAGACCCCAGTATGTACTCATGAGGCCAGTTTACTTTGTTTGCAACTACCACATCAACAGCCCCCCCCCCCCTCTTTGACTTAACTACATGATCTTTACCTCTAGCCTGGGACTTCTCCAGATCAGCCACTGCCCTATTGACATGTTTTTGGATAGTTTTTGAGGATCTCAGAGTACTTAGAATGGGTATTTCACAATCATCGTTATCAGAATCACTGACATCACTTGAATCATTACATTTTAGACCATCACTTTTAATTTGAGACACTTTACTTAACTTATGTGAGTCCTTCTTTCCCTCCTGACGCTGTTGTTGCCCTCGTTCAGCCACATGATGTTCCACTACATCAAGTCTGCTGTGTGACGCACTGCCTCCATCAGTTGAGTCCAAGTCATCTTCACTGTCACTCTGGTCCTCCAGACCTGGGGTCGAAGCCCTCTTGACATGTCTGCTTTTGAGTGACTGATGACTGCCCATGTAGAGACATAGGGCTCAAATCTTTACTTTTGCTCAACTGATAGTCCCGACCCTCACTCACACTCTTCTTCTTCTTGGATTTTACTGGCGCTTCATCAGCAGATGACTGTTCGTTTATAATTTCCTGGCACTTTTTTCCTGTTGGGGGAAAATGTCTTTTGCTGCATTTGCTACACCAACCCTTGTGTTTTCCCATATTAAAGTCAAAAGTCTAACTGATACACCATGAAAGTACACAAAAAATTCCTGAGTATGCTGCCCAGACTAGTCAGACAAAATTTGGCTAATTCACTGCTACAAGGAACAAAAAAAACTAGGGTAGACCATCCCTCAGTGTTCAGCCAAATGACGCCTTATGTAGTATAAAACCAGCATCCAGAGGAGTGTGACCTCGTCGTAAGCACAAAGCGTGATAGCACAACCAAATTACAATGTTCCAGTTCAATGAAACCACAGTTCTCGTTTCCAGTAAGTTTATATAAGTTCAATAAAAACAACAATAATCAAAGCTTAAAATCAAAGTTAAAAACACATAAGAGTAAATGAAAGTAGCTTGTTTGAGAGCAAAATAAATTTCAGTCCTTTCTCCTTGCTCTCACATTCAAAAGTGAGGAACCCAAGCTGTCAGGGATTAAGACCAGAAGGTCAGCCAATGAGAGTGGTCGTTACACAAATCTCCCTGGGGATGAGAATGCCACCCCAATTACTTAATGTAGGCAGTGGAAATTATTAAGGTACCCCCCAAATATCTTGGGGTGGGGAGGACTGACAGGTGTGATGTCTGAACACCACTATTGAAATTTTCACATCAATTAATTGATGCAATGAAGCAGATTGGCTAAACCTCTTTAATCTCAACTGCAATCAAAAGACGTGATACTGAGAAGGCTGTTAATATGTAAATTTTTAAAGCAAAATGAAGTCCATTGATACATGTACTGAGTGAAAGGGGAATTGTAATATATGCAATCAAATCATAACTTCTTTGAAGTTTTCACAGTGTATATAATATTAATGTATGCCTGATTATTGCATTTGAACTTTTCAAAATCTGAAGGCGGTTTGTCAAATTGTAATTGGAAAATTATAAAAAAGGATAATAATAATTATATATTATAGTAGGTACAAATTCACAACAACATAAGATATATAATCTTTTAATTCAGTGTTAAAACTAGGTTAGCTAAAACCAGTGAGATGGTTTTGAAATGGTCAATAGGGTTACGGGGTGGTTTTGAAAAGACGCAATATCAAAACCTCACCTAGGTTTTGAAATGGCCACCAGATTTATTTGGCAATTTCGAAATGGTCATGGTTGTTTCAAACGGCCAATGGTTTTAAAATAGCAAGTCACATCTCACACTAATTGAATGTTTCTTTGGCATCAAATCAAACTAGCTATTACTGGCTACAAACTAGCTATTATTGGCTACGACGCTTGCATCATCTGTTCTCACCAGTTAAAAATATTGCTTATCCATGTTCACTCCCATCAATAGTTCACATAAATTATTCACTATTTTAGAATAGAAACATTTATATAGCGCAAAATTGACGCAACATCCTCTAATGCACTTATTTTATGGATCTATTTGTCAGACATGTGAAACACAGAGTGGCCTAGATCTAACAAAGGCAATCAAATCAAGTGGCTGTCAATTTGGGAAAATACAAATGAAATCAAATCAGGTCATGAGTTACCTTATTTGGAAGTTTCTTGATAAGCTTCGATGTTCACAGTACAGAATCTTCAGCCAAACTATTGTATACTGATTAGTGTTCTAAGACTTAACACGATAGTGTTCAGAGAGTGCAAACCTCCCCCATGGCACAACACCTCTAATATTGTTTATTGTGAGTGCAATGATAAATATCCGGTAAAAAATTCTTGGATCCATGCAGTGATCTGTATTGTGTGTATTTATACTGAGCACAATATCTCCATATGCTACAGGACTCAAAGAGCTATTTGACTTATCCAACTGCACAGTTACACCACCAACTCACTTGTAACTGACATTCCCCCAACTGAAAGATTGAGACTCAATGATGACCATTTATCAACGTCCTTGAGGTTCTTTAGCCTGCCACTGGGATAGGACTCAATGACAGAGGACTGCCATTTTAAGTGGTCATCCGGGTCACTATGTATCTGTCTGTACCTGGGTTTGAACCCATGTCATCTGTGTTCCTAGACAAGTGTATTACCCGCTAGATCACAGTGGCTCACCATCAAACCATCCATCTGTTGTGCCATTGTTGACATTTACCGTGATGGTCATTAAAATCTATAAACAATTTTTAGTTATTTTTACAAACGAACAAACAGACACATCCATGTCACCATAACATATACCTCCTTGGCTTTGGTAAACAAAATATGGGAAAAGGGGAGTAACAAGAATTTTGGCAGTAAACTGAATCTATTAATTTATGTAAAGATGTTAAAGTTGATATTAAGTTTATTCACAAGTTTCTGACTAGTTACTTTTTCAGCTGGATTGTTAGTTTTAAATGTGTATTACTTATATGACCCCATTAACTAATTTTAAAAGCTTAATCTTCAAGTTGTGTAAAATAAATCATTTGGAATAACTTTTGTGAAAATCATTTGTTGCAGGTTTATATTATAAATTCACAATTGTAATAATTTTCGATAAATAAACCAAATTACCATTAAAAAACACAATTATAATAATTAACAGTTTTTTAATCTATTTTTTCTGTTATTTATCATGTTTTCTTTTTTGACAGCAACAACACAATCAACCTCCAGGATATGGCCAAGCCCAACCACCCACATACGGCAACCAGCAGGCTCAACTGACAGATGCATAACATCACAACAAAGGCAGAGATATAGACCTGACAAAGAAATCCAAGAGTGCGCATACTGCCAATAGATACAGGATAGACCTTATTGCTGCAAAGGACTTTGACAATGACTATAAGATTACCACGACATCCAGTATCTGAGTAAATGCTTGTAATATAAATGAAATTGTAATAAAAAAATCCAAATTGCGGAATAAAATTAATTTATTTTAATCATGTTAGTACCATTAGTGGTCTACACCTACATAACAAACAGTAAGCTAAAGTGACCTGTATGTTAAGGTCACCATAAATTACCACTACTGTTAACTGATACATGTTACTTGCAGTTTAATTATAATGCATACGATTGTAGATGTATTATATGTATATAGCACATACTAAGAACTTGTAAAAGAGATTAGTTATATATATATATATATCACAACAATTACATGAACTACTATAACTTACTAAAATATGTACAAATGTTTTTTAAATGATGAATGCTAAGAGACATAAAAGGGGGTTAGTTGAAAACATAAGTTACATCAGTTATATAAATGACACAGTATGTACTAAAATAAGATACAAAACATACTTTAATAATATACAATTGCATACAATTTTTCACATCCATGTACACACAATATAAGGCACCCTTGTAGGTGCTGGTATTGATGAGTTCATAATGCGCTCCTATCATCACTCTTACAGCTGCTCATGTCACAAGTTTAAGATGAAACCCCTGGTGAGAGTTTGACATAAATGAGTAAACATGTTCACATGTATACTGGAGTTATTACTCATTGAAAAACCCCACCAAACACCCAAGCATGCATGAGTAGGTGAAAAAGAAAAATCAGAGACTTGGGTGACTGGTAAATGATCAATAACAAATAGTGGTGCATTGTCCTACACCGGATAGTCCTGCTGCATATGCATGAAACTTTAACTGGACATAGGACTGAATTGTGAAATTGTGGTAGAATAATGAAAGAACCTTGATTGGAAACTTGCAGGGTCTTACTCCATTTCAAGGGGCCATGGTGGCAGAGTGGGAACTCCCACCTCTGAGGCCGGGGTTCAGTTCACGGCTCTACCTCAAGTAGGAAAGCTGATAGTTGCTTGCCGTTGGTCGGTAGTTTACAGAACAGAACCTTGACCAACTGTATGTACTTGTTTCCTCTGCCCTTCCAACTACCCATCGTGATATGACATGTACAGTGTTGAAAGCGATGTAAAACCCAAAATAAATACTCCACTTCACCAGTACTATAACACCTGAATTTAATAACACATCTCCTCTACAGAGTTTACAGGGGATGGTTTACAGGGGATGGGGAAAAGATCAACAAAATGTATGACTTGAAGAAGAGTGGAGGAGTCAAAAATGCCTTTAAATTTAGGAGGATTTCTAACTGACACTGCCACAGCCTTGAGCATGAGCTTTATTTTGATCATGCTCAAACATTGGTTTATTTATTTGGGGTTTTACGTCGCTTTGAACACTGTACAGGTCATATCACGACGGGTAGTTGGAAGGGCAGAGGAAACCAGTACATAGAGTTCGCTAGGGTTCTGTACTGTAAACTGCCGACCAACGGCAAGCAACTACCAGCTTTCCCACTTCAGGCTGTGATGGGGATCGAACCCCGGCCTCAGAGGTGGGAGGCGAGAGTGTTACCACTCTGCCACCGTGGCCCCCTGCTCGAACATTGAACTAGGAAGTTCAGACCACTTAAATTGCGATTTAATGACATAAATGTAGTTTACTATGGAAGTGTGTTTCAAGCTATTGTATGATCAAAATTCGATAAACATGAGTATTGTAATGACTTCCAAGAACATAATATAGTTACCCACAAATTCACAAAACATCATAAATGTAATAAACATGTTTCTGTTGGACAGCCAGGTTTTAGGGCTATACACCTGGGTCAGTTTATGTGAAATCCTGTTCTGCAAAGCAGATAAAAGAGCATTGCCATCTGTAAAATCAGAAGATAAAATTAAATGTTATGGTCAAGTTGAACAGACTAGTGTAGATTTTGTACCATAATCTTCTATAAATGAATATAATTGCCTTTGATTCTCTGGATTCATATGTCAATGTGATAAGAGATCAGCTATTTGATTGAGTTTTCCTGGTATGTGAAAAATTTTAAGCTCAATGTCCCAGGTAACTGTAACTAACCAGATGTTACGTATCATGGCTGCCAGGTGTTTACACCTGGTATATGCTGTATTGCAGATTGTAACCACATCCATGTTGTCCACAATTTGTTTGTGATGCCACATATGACCCCATACTCTTAAAACCACCAATATGTTCCACATTTCATATAGTATTATGTTCAAGTCTCAATCAGTCTCAACCTGAAGAGATTCAGGAATGACTGTGGTATATACCCTATTTACCCAGACCCCTCCCATGCCTTCAAGGCAAGCGTCAATCTCAATGGTCTCGTGGTAACTGGGGTTTTGTGATCATATATGGTAAGGCCATTGAATGTTGGCATAAGAGCCTGAAACCAGGCTATATCTCCTTTAAGGTTAGGGGAAATTCTAATTTTATTAGTGGTAGCCTCCCTAAGGGCGTTCAATAAACAATTTGTGAAAAATCTGGCTGGTTTATATCATCGACATAGGAGAACATGGAATAACCTTGTTGAGTCATAATAAACCGAAAATAGTCAGTTACTCTAGTCATGACCATGCTCCCACTTCTGTGTCCAAATGGACGATATAAATCACAATAATAGAGGCCCTTCAATTTTAAACAGAGCAGATTATAGTCACCAGGAGCGATCCTCAATTGTTGGAAAGCTCTGGATTAGTCAATTTTGGTACAGTACCGCTTGAGGTCCCAATTGTTTAAGCTTATCAGTGATATTGTCGACTGTAGGGTATGGTAATTTGTAGACAGTGTCCATATATACATTGCGGGGTGTAAAGTGATTGATAGAGTCTTAGAGAGGCCAACTGAGGTCTATGATTATTCGCCTATTATCACTGCCAGCTTTAGGTCTTGACATGAAAGGAGATTTTTGTGTTTGTTTGCCAAAAGGAGGTTCAGAAAATTGACTTATTATGGCGTCTTCCTGTAATTCAGTCTCTAAATACTTATCTACATGAGAAGGAAAGGCTTTGGCAGAAGCATGATTGTCCTCACCATTTTGTAGGTGTTTTTCTTCAGAATGAAGAAATTCTAAAGGAAAACCGTACTTAATAAAATAAGGGAGCTGCCAGTCCCAATAACCTTCAGCTAGTTTTTCAAATAAATTAAAATTAATTTTGGAAGGTAACAAGATCCGAGCTTCTTGAAAATTATATTTTCCTGTGGCTCTGACTATGTGATGTATTTTGACAAGATCATAAATGCGCTCCCTAATGACTACTTTTGGTTGAAATGATAAATTTTTATTTATTTGGGGTTTTACGTCACTTTCAACACCGTACAGGTCATATCACGACGGGTAGTTGGAAGGGCAGAGGAAACCAGTACATATAGTTCGTCAGGGTTTTGTACTGTAAACTGTCGACCAATGGCAAGCAACTACCAGCTTTCCCACTTGAGGCCGTGACAGGAACCGAACCCCGGCCTCAGAGGTGGGAGGCGAGAGTATTACCACTCTGCCAGCGTGGCCCCTGAAGTGGTAAAGCATCATGCTTATAATGCAAATTATTAATAGGGAGAAAACCTAATGCATTCTTTTGTTGCTTAAGACATTTCTGATAATCATGTGATGTTGTGTACATTGACCTTTTTAATGGAATTCTTGCCTTCTAGAGTGGCATTTATGATATTATTGGATGTTGTCAGATCTGAGCCTAAAATCCGGCTACCTCGCAAGTTTCGACTGACCTTTTCTGTAATGCCTGTACTTGAGATATCATTACTGTCAGTACCCACTATATTCACATCGTCGAATATACAATTGACTCTAAGTACTTGTGTCATCCCAATAGTTATACTTTCCCCATTCTCGACTTTATTTGGATGCAAGTAACTCTGTGCACTAGTGATAATGTCTTTGGAGGGATGACCCTCTTTATTGTCACAATTCTGGATAAAATCATCGTTACTTGGATGCAAGTTAATATTACATACATTAGCAGATGTGCACCTTTTTCTGTATTGTGTCTAACAATATATCAAGGTTACCTGGAGAAACATGCATAGCTTGCTTCAATTCTTGACAACTTTTGCTGACCTTTTGGTGTACCATTTGACTGTTCTTGAGTGCCTGTAGTGATGGAATCACTGTGTCGTCACTTTCTGCCAGAGTAGCTTGCAGTGGTGTATCTTCCAAGAGTGCCCCTCCAGCTGTGGCTGCCTGCATCTGTATCTGTGGTTGAGGTGCCTAACCCTCTCTGGCTTGTTGTGCTGTTGAATATAAATGAGAGACACCAGACATGTGTCCAAGACCTACAGGTTGATTTACATTAGAATACAGTGACAGTGGATTATGCGAGAGATTCACAGGTGTGAGACAAAAACCTGAGCTGCTGATGGATGGGACGCCTGCAGGTGAGCCTGTGACAATGTGGCAGTAAACTTAACAGTGTTAGCAGATGAGATTGTGATAACATGAGATGGTAAAACTGCTGACACCTGCTGTGGCACTGAAGTGTGTGTGCTCTTGGGTATCCGAACTGCATTCAACTTGCCTATGCCCTGCATGGGAACTTGGATTAATACATTGTGATGTGTACCATTAATTAATGTGTCATATACACTGCTGATTCTTGTGATACTGTTAATAGATGCACTTCCACTGGTGTGAGCTATCCTTGGCGAGGTAAATACATTGACACATGTGACATTTTTACTAGATGCACTCCCATGCGCACGTAAATTTGATTTTGTTCTGTGATAACTCTTATTGTCACTTTACAATACTTAGGGTATTATCGCCCACCTAGCCGGGAATTACCGTAAATGTTTTCAATCTGGTCATGCCCATTGTCTATTCTTGCTAACTGTGTGTAATTTTAATTTGGTTCATTACTGTCTCAGATGTTTTTTACTGCCTTGTTCCTTCTTTTATCAGTTTCTCTTGTATTCAGTATTAAAACCCTCTTTTGGTTTGTTGTTGGTTTTGAGTTTCTTAAGGTTGGCTTTAGTGTGGGTTGGTAGGGTGCCCGTGAGTCGCCCACGGGACGAAGTTTCAAGGGTTAGTCCTTAAGGACATAAAGGTTTAGGCCACCCACAGGTGATTTTGATCTTACGGCATTTTTCATTTAACCAACCCAACCAAGATGTTTGCCTTGCGCCTTTTACTCTTCTGCACCATGTTGATGGCTGCTACTCATCTCAGGAGTGTCTCACAAAATTTTACTGGAAGTGGATTCCTCATTCCATTCATGCTAAAGATTGCTAAAAATCACTCCTATAGCTCCTCTTGCCATGGTTTCCCCCTACCATAAAACAGAGTGGGCTTATGCTATTGATTCTTATGTGTGGTGATGTTGCCATGAATCCTGGACCAGTTATGCTTGGCTCAGTAAATGCAAGGTCAATCCGGAATAAGGGCCCTCTCCTCACTGACACAATAGCATCTCACACCTTTGATTTCCTCTGTCTCACAGAAACACATATTCGTACTACAGATTTGGATAGTTTTCTTCGTTCAGTCACCGCGGATGGGTTCTCATGAATACATAGGCCATGTTTATCAGGTATTGGTGGTGTTGGTTTCTTCATTTGTGATTCATACAAATATCGCATGTGGATACCCCAAATTATAGCTCCTTTGAAAATATTGTCATATCAGTCTCAGTTTCGAGCCGAACTTTGTTCCTAGCTTCTATCTACTGCTCTCTAGCTTGTACTGATAGTCACAAATTGAAAGCCCTTTTAGAATCATGTAATCTAAGACAGTTAACAACTCACTTGCACGGTGATATCCTTGATCTCATTATTTCCCCCAGTGATCAAGATGAGTGTGTACATGTTGACATCTGTGAATTCATATCTGATCATACAGTCATTAAATGTGCTATTGATTTTCCTTCCCCTCTTGCTAACTGTCAAACAAGAATTTCCTATAGGAAGTACCATCGTATCAATATGTCCGACTTTCTGTCTCACCTAAAACAAATGCCTTTTGTGAAATGTCCAGCAAATTCTGTCTCACAGCCCTATAATCAGTATGTACATGACTTGAGTCGCATCCTTGACAGGCATGCTCTTCTTGTGTCCAGTTTGAAGATGAAACAGCATGCTGACTGGTTGTCAGAGACCTATCACCTTGCAAAGTCACTCAGACGTCAATTTGAACATGCTTGACATAAAGATAAAAGTCAATACAACAAGACTGTCTATTACAGGTAACTAATCTCTGACAACAGCCATGATTCTAAGAAACCAAGCCATGACTTTACACAAAGTCCTACATAGATCCCATAGCACTACTCTGCCCACTTATGATACCTCAAAGTCATTGGCTGATTGTTATACTACATTTTTCTTAAATAAAATCATGAAAATTTGTGAGAGTATTTCCTCATCTGAGTCCTGTAACACAGTACATCCCCCCTTTGACCCTCCTAAATTAGCAATCTTTACTCAAGTCACTCAAAATGAAATCGATAAAATAATCAGCAAAGCACCCACCAAATCATGCCTGTTGGACCCATTGCCCACATTCCTTATTAAGGAATGTATTGACATCCTTCTACCATCTGTAACCAAATTGGTCAATTGTTCACTCCGTGAGGGACTGGTTCCAGATGGTTTCAAAAATGCTGTAGTCACTCCACTTATGAAGAAAGCCTCTCTTCCTGTTGAGGATTTTAAAAAGTACCGCCCAGTATCTGGACTTAGCTGCATTTCTAAACTGGTGGAACGTGTAGTAGCTAAACAGCTGGTTGATCATATTCATTGACATGGCCTGGATAACTCATACCAGTCAGAATATAAGTTAGGTCACTCAACGGAGACAGCTCTGCTTTCAATCAAAAATGATATTCATTTGTCACTATCTTGGGGTGAAGCTACTGCCTTGGTATTTCTGGATCTCTCTGCTGCCTTTGATACAATTGATCATTCATTCTAGTTGTACTCGCCTGTGCATCATGGACCAATGAATCCTCCATGTCTCCTGTGTTCCCAGTCGCCAGAGGACACGTCCTGTGAAGTGGGGGTTCATGTGTCGATCCACATCCACTACAGTCCTTTGTGGCCATGATCAAACAAATTTTTTAATCAGTTCTTGTCAAGTAACTTTTAAGAATGAGACAAAGAAAGGTGGGTAACTGGTTATAAGAGAGAAGGCGTACTGATTGGCATAAAATAGTGCCAAGTTACCACTAAACACAAAAGAGGGATACAGAGCAGTGACTGAAGCACCCTGCCTTCAATTAGGCAGGGTAGCTACAAGATGTAGATTTTACTAGTTAAGTAATTAATAAATACATAAATCTTACAAAAGCACTCGGATGGGAGCCAAGAGCAAAAAAAATGTGCAGGGCATTTAATAAATGATCTCATTGATTTCTATGGTAAAGCAACTAAAAAGTGCTTCAGAATCAAGGATATAGACTAGAATCAGTCTTTAAGTAAGCCAAATATTTTGGCCATAGTTTTGCCTTTGATGCTCCTAAGATCTGGAATGACCTCCCTCAAGATGTTCACAGTGCAACATCAGTTGCCTCCTTCAGAAAGAAGCTTAAAACATACCTGTTTGCAAAAGCCTACCCACCATAGCCTCCCCCGTCACATCTGTGTCTCCTTGGTATGACCTGCCTATGTCCCTTGATTAACGCTAACTGCCTTGCTTTATGTTTAGATGCACCTTAGAGTCCATCAGTGATGGAGATTAAGCACTATAAAAGTCCACATTAGATTAGATTAGATATAGACTCAATGATGCCCAAATTTGAATCAATTTCTTGTGACAGTTCTAATGCTCCATAAAAATTTCAGAACCGTCCCTGCAGTAGTTTTGTAGAAAATTTAAGGCTGGGTGTGGAGTTATTTGATTTGTACCTCGAGGATTAAATGCTGGAGACTGACCAATATTCTGACTGATCGCTGGGGACTGTCCAATATTCTGGTACATCATAGGTTGGTCATGATTGACATAAGGGGTCTGTTGAGGAGATTTATGTACCACCTTGCTGTAAAGTGGCATGGAGGTAGCATTGCTTGTTGCCATTCCCTGGTTTTTGACAGTGGAGACTGGTGTGTGGGATCTAGAGCCAGTACCTGGAGACAGTGTGGATCTTTGATTCTCAGCTAAGGCAGCTGATATTGTTCCATTACCAACAGAGCTTTGTTTATTTACTACTGCCTTTCCTTGTGTGATGCCCTGATTCTTTTTTTAATCAGCCGACCACTACCTGTTATCCTGTATCCAGGATACATTCGGAATTTCCTGCAACAAAGTTTTAAAGTTCAGTTGTTGAAGTCTTTCATTATGGCTCATTGATGATCTCAGATACACTCTCTGAATTCACGGGAATGTTTGAGGCTGGCTTTACAATGTAACACATCAATTTTATCTTGTTTACTGCAGAGTTCTATTTTGAAAACACCTTTTCTATTCTGATATTGAGGCATACGCATAGCTCCCACAGTGCATTTGTCACCGCATCCCATAGCACTAAGGAGTCTTTTGGTTAGCCATAAGTCATTCTCACTAGGATAATTTGGCAGGTTAATTGCCACGAGGGTGACATCTGGATTGAAGCGAATATCCACAATTTCATCAATGTGGTTGAGCTTTTCACCCATCTGATCCTGAAGTTTTTGAAGATGTTGTATTTCTTTATCATGATTTACAACCTGATTTTCTACTTTCTGTATTCTTTTTATGATCATATCTTGTTTTCTGTTAACCTGGTGTAGCTCCATAGTTATTTATTTGCTCATACACAAGGTATACAAGTAAGTTACAAACAGAAAAAAAATACAGAGAGAAAAAAGAACAGTAAAATATTATACATATGTTTAAACCGATCTATTTACATGAACTAAAGAAGCAGTATTATCATAACTTCACACAGAAATGCTCTAGTAACACATTAAGATCACCAACAGTGAAAAATCTCTCTGATCTTTCACTAAAAACGTTGCGCAGACTGTCTCTCATATCTATTAGACATTTTATGTTTTCAATATTCATCTGATCATCAGTGTTTAGTTTCTCTATTACAATTTCTCTAACTTTAGACATAAAAACACCAATAGGTACTGGTTCTATTTCATCTTTTCTTAATTGATACTTGCTCAATACATAGTTAATATTTCTGCTAACAATAGACCTGCTTCCATTTAGTGCTAATTTAGTACAGCATTTAATGACTGAGTTCTCACTATCAAATAAAGAATTAACAAATTTTATAACTCTCCTATGGAGCTGACATCCTACTGGTATATCATTGACAATTTCAGGTAAGTATTTACCATGTGTCATTCTAGGCAAATTAAGTAATTTTCTCATTCCCACTCTCCAGGTGGTGTAAAAAGTTTCTATACTTTTATCTGAGAGATCCCACAGGACACAACCATATAGACTCATGCAAAACGTTTTAAGTAGGCTATACTTCACGTTAGTACAACAGGAGCCAAAATTAGATATAATAAAATTTAGCTTGCTTACAAAATCATTTTTACAACTTAGTAAACATGTACTTTTCTCATTTGCCCCAACTGGATGACCTAAATGGTATGCATCTCATATATCTGAGTCATTAAATGAGAGATCAGAAACTACATGATTATCTTTGGGACAAACTAATAATTGACTTTTGGCAGAGTTGAATTTTACATTATATTCTTTACTGAACTGAGTTACTACTTTTAATATAATTTTTAAACTGGTTATTGATGGGGCTAACAATGAACAGTCATCAGCATAACAAAACACTCCCATAAACATGCTACCAATATGGCAACCAAATCCTGACTTTTTAGCCTTTCTAATAGTTCATCTATATACAAATTAAATAAAATAGGTGACAAAACACCTCCTTGCTTGACACCATTTGAGACTTCTAAGGTACTTGAATATACGTTACCCCACCTAATGCACAATGTCTGATTTGTGTAAATGTTTAACAAAAATCTAGTGATTATAGGACACATTCCACGTTTTAATAACAACTGAAATAATTTAACATAATCTACCCGGTCAAATGCCTGAGAAGCATCAAGTAACATGAGATATACATTACCATTTTTGTTTCTGTAATACTGTATAACTTCTTTTACGAAAAATGTACATTTTGTGGTAGAGTGGTTTTGCCTGAACCCAAACTGATAATCTGAACATTTTAATTGATGCTGAAATTTTGCTAATATAACATTATCTATAATTTTTTCAACAATACTGCTAAGTGCCACACTTCTATAATTTGAGGAATCATTTACTGATTTTCTTTTGTTTTTAATTATAGGTGCAATGGTTCCTGCTGACATTTCATCTGGAACAATACCATGGACAATTAAGTACTATAGATAACAAAACATAAAATCTTTCAGAAGCATTGATTAAGTAGTCTGACATTGACTGGTGAACTCCATCACTTTTTCCAGCCTTTAATTTCTTAACAGCTTTTTTGACATTTTGTACAGATATAATATGGGAATAACAACAACCGTTGGTGGTATTATTTATCAGATGATTTATATGTGATTCAATTTTATTCATTTTACTTGCATCATATGACACACAGTTATATAAACTTTCATATTTATCTTTAAATATTTCACATATTTCCCTGGAGCCTTTAGCATTATCTACAACATTGGGTAGTCTATGAGACTTCCCCTTTATGGTTGATACTAAAATATTTAAGTTTAAAAGCTGGACAAATAATCATTATCCACTGTTAATCCACACACGGGTACACAGATTAACGCACACAAATGAATGTACAATGAGAAAGACAGAAAAATCTAAACAAGGAAACATCAGAGTGTGAACCAATTACATCTTGTAACCTCAATGTCATGAATTGAAGTTATAAAGTTCCAATAGACACCTGAATTTCATAGATATAAACTAAGACCATTTAGTATCCATAGTATAAAGCAGATCCATCAAAAAGTAAAATGCACTGTGCACCTTATAAATATAATATTAAATCTCACTTTGGAACATATATAAAGTTTATATTGAATCTTTTAGTGCTAATATACTGAAGTGCTTTACTTGTAGTACAGTGAAACAGCATCCACTTCAAATAAAATATGCAAGTTTTATAACATATCTGAGAATTATTAAAGATCCATCAACCATTAAGTGTTAGTAATTAACTATTACTATTGGTTAGTAAGCATCAACTTACTATTTCTAAATGATTTGGGGAGTACAGTTATCAAAGGACTATGTAAGTCATCAATCTACCTTTAACCTCAATAAACAACAAGTACTGCTATGCTGATTACATAAACCACATAAAACTGTGTAAAGCATAACAGTATTCTTGGCCATTTCGCAAACATAGACATTTCAAAATGGTTAAATAATTAATCTGGCCATTTCAGAACCTCACTTTGTTTTCAAACTGTTTGGCCATTTCGAAACCTAACTGAACGAGTGCATCAAAGTTATTTAGACTTTAAGTGCATGCAATTAGATAAAATTTTAAAGGGTCATGTGCAACTCTGATTAATTGATGCATTGAACCAGATTGGCTCAACGCCTTTTTAATCAGCTGTAATCAACTGTTTTGATAGTGACAGAGCTATTATTATGCTACTTATTTTTAAAATAAAGAGTTCTATTCACTCATTGCATGAAAGGTGAACTTTGCATAGGCAATCAATCGTAGCTGGTCTGAACTTTCTACTAACAAACCAGCAACGTATGCATGGTTATTGCAATTAAAACCAAGACAGGCATAAATAAATTAATTGTAAACCTTCAATTGCAGATCATTTTAAAACTTGAAAGTTGTGTGTCAAAATTCTATTTTGAAGATTATAAAAAGTTTTATAGTAATTATATCTTCGTGTAGGTACAAATTCATAACATGTGAAATTATATAGTTTTAAATCAGCCTAAAAAGACAGGCTGGTTAAAACCAGTGAGACGGTTTTTGAATGATCAACAGGTTTATCTGGCCGTTTTGAAATGGCCAATGGTTTCAGAATGGCATATACCAGCCACATAAGCTTGTTGAGAAGTATGACTTGGAATGAAACATGGAACAAAGCAATATAAAACACTCAATGCATTTAACCAATATACCAAGAAATAAATACCACATACTACTTGGGATGGGGTTATTGGGGTTTCTGCGATTTTCTCAAAAATATTGCATTCACTTTGTAACCTACAAATGTTATTTATATCTTGTGAGACATACTTGTTTTTTTTGTAATATTAACTGAAGAAATCGTAAGTTTAAAAACTTGAGTTTTTTATATTCATTGGTATCCTTCACTGTGGATACATTTCACTCGGCTGATTTTTTAAATGTACAATAACATTTTTACATATTTATTGAGTGTGATGACTCAATGTGACAAAATAAACCTTTCTCAGCCCCTTGGACTGAAATTGTATATCATTGTCTCTACATGATGAAATCTATGCCAGTATTGTAATATTCCTTATTGAGTATTGAGCAGATCATAAAGCATACACATATTTGACATTTTATAAGTGAGGCCAAAATCCATTTGACATTTTAAGTATTAGTGTTTGGATTGAACTGCAACAGTTTGAATGTCACACATTATAAAGTTATAGTTATAATCACCATGTTTAATAATCTTATACAATTTGTAATATGATCCAAGGATATTGATTTTGCTTAATGAGCTTAAGAATTTGCCACTGCAGAGATTTATAAAAAATATGACCCTATTGCACTGGATTAGATTAGAGTTGATAAATTTACACCAATATAATTGACACCCACATAACCCAGTAATGCCTTATACAAATCCCCTTAAGAGGTTTCCCATTTTATGCTTAAATATGTCTATATGGCAACCATGTCACTACAAGTATGGACAATCATATATTTCCATTCATTGATCTCAGACAAATCCATCCTTCAACGTCATAAATATATCTCTCCACAGAAAACATGTCTGGTCATCTACACTTTATTTTGACTCACTAGAAGGATTATTGGCTACAGACATAATCTTTTTTTTCTGGTAGATACATGTTAATTACTGGCCATAGGAACTCTTTATAAACAGAAAAATTGGGAAGAAAAACATCACATCTCAAAAAGACTGTTTACAAGTCACAAGAAGTTTACATCAAGATATTTTATCTGATAAAAAGGTAAAATATCGGATTAAGTCAGTGTTTTCTTTGTTGTTATAGATCAACAGCTTTACAAACTTTAAAGGGTTCATTTCTTCAAAGTGTGATCTGAGAGTTAATAGGCTAAATAAATATATAAATATATCACTTGGCTATAGCATGGACAAATACATTTATGTCAGCATGTTTTTTCTGTATTTTAGTATTTTCCACCATGGGTCAGGGTGAAGGACACGGAGAAGACACAGCCACTAATGTTGCCGCAGGAAGTGGCGTTGCCATTTGTTTTACTGTCTGCTTTTTTATCATTGGAATTCCAGCCATCATTGCAGGAGCCGCACTTTTGGCAATTTTTGAGACAGGGTGAGTGTATTACAAAAATATTTTGAATGATTAATATCTGCTTGTAATTAAATCTTTATTTGTCAAAATACCTGACATATTGGAAAATAAAGCGGGTCCACTTTGTAGTTAATGACACCCCCCAATGTAGCTAAGTTAGTTGAAATTTTGGATGATGTTTACAGGTGTGCTTGTATATTGCTTGTTCATCAATTTCACATGTGTTCATCAATATGTGAGCCATTATATCTCACATAACACTTTCTCTAAAACATTACTTATATGACTGACATATTGAAATAGAATTGCATGTTTCCATTTCACATAATCACAAATCTTTTACTTCAAGGACAAAAAATATAACTTGGTAACAACCGATTTCTGAGGACTATTTATTTATATAATTTTCTGGACTTTTTTCTGTTTTATAGTTCTGGGGGCTGGAATGCAGGTCTGGCTCTGATCATCATTTCTGTCCTGTTCCTGATATTGGCCATTGTGCTAGTGGTGGTCATCTGCACTGGATGTTGCGGCAAGAACAAAGTCCGGGGAGGCGGGGTTATACATGGTCAGAGAACTCCTGTTGTAAGCATTGCACAGGTATGTTTTATCAAAAGTTGTTTTATTGTTTATTTCTTGCCACTTTTACCAAGTTGTTGCAGAGCAAAATTGCACAAACACTAGAATTGTCATGCCTGAGAAAGGACAACCACCTTAAACAGAAACAGAACCTGAAGCCAAATCACAAACAATCATGGCTTCTTACATAAAAAACTAAAAATTCCCCTTTTCTAGACTTGTCTTCCCATCACTGAGACTGTTGATACCCTGATGGATAAAGATAAGGATTGTCCCTTCTGTGACAATCAGCACCTTGGTATGCTACTCAAAATAGGACACTGGTTTGAATCCATTTCAAACATCAAGTTGGCAGTGAAATGTACTGGCCCAACATTACTTGGCACACTCTAGCAATACTCCATATTTACAATAGAGAATCTTTATCAAACCGGCATACAGTGATATCCTTCATCTGATTAATTTTCCGTTAAAATAGGACCTAACCGAATGCAGAAAAAAAGCTAAGATAAATCTAAGTCCTTGATCAACGTCAGATCAATCAATAAACAAATTTACATCCAGCATGTTGTTAAATTTTGCAACCCCTTGTCACCAAGAATTGCGCATTGAGAAACAATAGAGTCAGTATATGCAGATATACATGAATATAGACCTTGACAAAAATAGCATATGGCTAGCGTGCCAAATGAACAAAAATACCAAAGAAAAGAAATACCAAAATCAGTTACAGAGGTTCCACAGCCCAAACTATTTTACTTTGGCTAGCTGCTGTCCACGAGATTTTGGGAGGCTCTGTACCCTACATGTCGGGTTTTTATTTCAAGGTTTAGGGCTGACCTGAAGGAGACAGTTGGTAGTTACTGGTCATTGTCCAATGGTTTTCGATGCAGAATGTTGACCAAGTTGTCTGCATTGCTTTCCTACATCCCCATAGAATCCACCATGATATTACCAATGAAATATAACATCGCAATCAATCAGTCAACCAGGGGCCATGGTGGCAGAGTGGTAAAACTCTCACCTCCCACCTCTGACATCGAGGTTCAGTTCCTGGCCTGACCTCAAGTGGAAAAGCTGGTAGTTGCTTGCCGTTGGTTGGCAGTTTACAGTACAACCTTGACCAACTGTATGTACTGGTTTCCTCTGCCCACAAAACTACCCATCGTGATATGACCTGCACAGTACTAGTGTTGAAAGTGATGTGAAACCCCAAACAAAAATAAATAAATAAATCAGTCAACCACCAGTTTAATAGAGTCTTATACGCTTGAGGAGTCTACACTATGAGGTGACTAAAGTATGTTAAAACGGTAACTTTAAGAATTTTTTTCCCACCCAGTTTTTTGTCACATTATACTTCAAAACCTTAAGTGTACTGTTTATATCCCATCCATTACTATAATGTTGGTATTAGCTCACAGTTCCTCGCGTACCAGTGGATATAACCAATGACCTTAAAGCTGATTAGACAGAGGTCAAACACAGCATTGCGGTTAATATAAATTTATTAATTCACTAATATTTGTTACATACTACTTGTATTTACAGATCTGTTGACATATAAGTGTGACAACTTAGGGTCACCTTACATGAGGCACAGTTTAGGGTGACCTTAACCAAAGGATGAGGCCAGTAACTAAGGTATGAGGTAAATGATAATTTGGAAGAAAATATAAGAGTGCCTTATGTAAGGGTGACCCTATGGTAAAATAAGTTAAATACCAGCTACTATACTCTGACTGCTAGGATATTTACTTGTAAAACTGTTGTTAAAAGACAATTATTCACCCTATCATGCTATGAGCAATAGTTGCATTAACAGTGACAACAGGGTAACATAATACACGATATGAAAGTAAATAAAATACAATATCATAACATACATGAATGCTACTTAAGCGTACAATGATATGTGGACATAATATGAAATATACGAGAAGATTGTCCATAATTAAACCATTTAAGACCCATGTATGATGCATAATTTACATAGCTAGTTGGTGTTCTGGTTAAATTATAATAAACTGCTGAAACTCTCTAGAGTCATTGAACATACAGCGCAGTAACCAAGCTAATGCAAACTCATTATGGCCCTGTACTGAGACCATTATAACTTGACGGCCAATAATTTGTATAAACGTAATGTTACATTCTAGCACACTGTTTAGGGAAATGTTACATATAAAATAAGTTGCTTTTGATTTACAAATGACTTACTATAAGAACCAGGACACACGAACCTACTAATACGTGTGGATCATGTACATGACTGAAGGGTTAAAACACTTATGTAATACATAAATAATGCTACAATGGCTGAACCATTGATATAAATTAAACAACTAAAAATCTTGTAAAAGTAGCTGGAGTAATTAAGTCACACACTGACACTGATACACAACAGGTATATACTTGATTATGAACTGCCATATAAGTTAATAAAAGAACTTAATGTATACATAAAGGGGCCACAGCCCTTGATAGTACAATACATGCCTTGGGTGGAGCAAGCCCACAAAGAAGTATGATAGTAGTACAATGATCTATAAATTCTTAAGATGAAGAAGAAAATTTACACTGGGTTCAAGCCCACAACTGCTTTTGCTACATACATTAAAGCCCCGTTTCAAGGACCCAGAGTTGCCCTAAAGAGCTGAGCATTACAGCCCCAGTCCACACTCAAACCTTAAACTCTGAGCCAGTAGCATTAGGGCTACAGCTGACCAATACATGGTTAAGACACGAGCCAAGCACTGTTTATCATTTAAGCACTATGTGCTTAAGCACTCTGATGGTAACACGATCAGACAGCAAGCTTTGCTCTGGTAGCAGCAGCAGGGCCTTGCTCCAACCAAGCTGTTCTGCTTTACTTGAAGTCTTTGACATCTGAAAATACATGAAGAAAACTGAGAAACACATGGATCTAGGGAGTGGAAGGGTGGGCTCAAATTTTTAACATGCATATTGTTTGAATCCAAGAGTGTGGCGGCAATTTCAAATGTGAATTTGCTTTTATAGTAAAAATCACTGGCCCATGAAATACCACAATGCAACAGTCCAGTCTGGTACCAGAACTGAAGGTTAAGTTCGCTGCATGAACTTATCCCCACAGTTCCTCGCGTACCAGTGGATATAACCAATGACCTTAAAGCTGATTAGACAGAGGTCAAACACAGCATTGCGGTTAATATAAATTTATTAATTCACTAATATTTGTTACATACTACTTGTATTTACAGATCTGTTGACATATAAGTGTGACAACTTAGGGTCACCTTACATGAGGCACAGTTTAGGGTGACCTTAACCAAAGGATGAGGCCAGTAACTAAGGTATGAGGTAAATGATAATTTGGAAGAAAATATAAGAGTGCCTTATGTAAGGGTGACCCTATGGTAAAATAAGTTAAATACCAGCTACTATACTCTGACTGAAACTGGGGGCCACGGTGGCAGAGTGGTAACACTCTCGCCTCCCACCTCTGAGGCCGGGGTTCGATCCGGCATTTGCGGTAATTTATTTCATTATTTCTGTAACACCTGTTTCAAGTGAAGCCAAAGTATCATTGTCCAAGTTAGCACTAGTATTTCCAAAAACCTTTTCCTTATTGCCAGGTTTCTCGAAAATGATGATGAAAATGAAAATGGATAGTATATAATGAATCATAATGAAGTCCTGCATCATAATAGTCAAGAATTATTTTTAATATTGTAATAACATTTTTATAAAATTATTATGATATGTCCTACAAAGAAATAATTTGTAAAAACATAAAAGTTCCAAATTAAATAAATAGAATTATTCAAAATGGCTTCTAAAGAGATTTATTATCGCAATTATTTATTTTAATTAAACAAAAAAAACACTACTAAAACAAGGTTGTCCTGGTTATTGTCCATTATTTTCATATATTTCTTTTTTTCACAGAACCAACATAATCAGCCTCCAGGATATGGTCAAGCCCAACCACCAACATATGGCAACCAGCAGGCTCAACTGACAGTTGCATAGACATCACGTCACATCAAAGGCAGATGAACTTCATATATGACTGTATATATGACCATTACAAATACCTTTCATAAAAGCTGTAAATATCCACTACCAACGTGTCCATTCACTTACAAAATTGTATTTGCTTGAATTTGATTGTATAGTCTATTTCATGGAATAATGCCCTATTCAGACTACCGGTGGTATGTCCCAGATGATCCTCGGCGACAGAACTGCCTCCCAGGTCGCCCCATTGAGTTGTTCTCACTACAGGCTGTGTAATTCGTTGTTTTGGGCATTTGGTGAAATGTCCCTGTCCTTCAACTACTGTTCAAGATTTGTATGAGACCTTTTGTCACAGTGGAAAAATGTTCATGTACCTCCACTCACCTTATGTCACCGTATTACACCAAAAGACCACCAAGTCGAAACCTTATATTTGTATGGGCATAATCGTGGTACCAAATTCAGAGGTGGTAATTTTAAACATTATAAAACTTTGGTAGGACATGTAAGATAATGGACAGTTCATCATTGACTCTCAAGTTTGCATACAGACTTTAGACAGTAATCCAAGGACAGGGATGTTTATCTGAATGTGGGTCACTGCAGGTCATACGCATGTAGCATGAAGGGATAAATGCACAGATAATAATTTGGTTGCATCTTATATGTGAAGTCCTACAGTGAGGAATTCTATGTTAATCAGTAGATAGAGAAAATGTATATATACAACTGAACTTAGTAAAGGTTTCAGTTATCAATATGTAAGTTCTAGTCTCATTACAGTGAAGATTTTTTTTTCTTTTTCAATGTAAGTACATAATTCATTTTAATGTATTATTCCATGTAGCATAAATAGTTATATGGACTAAAACATTATAATTGTATGATATAGCTGTAATTTATTATATATATTGTTTCTAAAAGAAACTACTATTATTGTTGTTGTTATTATAATTATTATTATTAAAGATAAATACAATATCCTTATTTTTCGATTGATCTTATTTTTCAGCGTTTCATCCTTTTTATCAAGTCTTCAGTTTAATTTTGGATATTAGAGCCAATAAATCTTTCCCTCAATTAAAAATATATATAAATAACATATAATATATATAATAACAAAAAAGTACTGCATCTCCAAATGACAAGCTCATAAGCTGAATGATTTTAAGATTTGAACAAGGACATGACACTCATAATATTGGACCTTTTCCACCAAAGAGAGGAGTCGGTCTGCTTTTAAGCCCTGTAGTACCAGGTGGTGTTTTAAAGTCTAATGCTAAATTATATAGCATCATGCAAATGTTTTGATGCCTTATTTCATTATCTTAGGTACTTGTCATCTACATCAGAAATTTGAGTTCTGTCAAGGTCTCGTGACCTACAAAATTATTTCTTTTACTTGTACTTGACAATGACATAATTTTAGGAAAGTTTTTAATATGACTCCAGGGGCCGTATTCACTAAACCTCCTATATTTTTAAGGTCCCTTTATTAAAGGAAGGTGAAAAATCTCCTTTGGTAAGGTGACCTTTAAAATGCTATTCACTAAACCTCCTTTATGGTTTCCTTACCAAAGGAGACCTTAAATAAAGGATCCTTTATTAAAGGAGTGCATTCAGTCATCTGATTGGTTAAAAACGTTTGTTCATAAAGGCTCCTTTATCCTTCCCTTACTTTTGTATTTTCTTCTTTCCATGTTTATTATTTGTTTGAGATTAGTGTTGTGATGTGTTTTCTATTGCAGTTTAAGACGATATTTCATATTTTAAGAAATAAAAATCTAACTTTTAAAGATTTTTGTATTGCATGCCACATTTTATTATCCACCGTAGGCAAATATTATTTGACCCATATAGAGGGACATACGGAGGGGGATATATTTTATTTATTTATCATTAGAAAGGTTGTCTTATAGCACTTCTGCTCATGTTTGTTACATTAAAATTCATGCAGAAATGACTGAGAAATTGCAGGTTAAAGATTGCAGTTTCTATATTCACTGGTGCCCATGCTTTTTGACATGCTTTTTCACATCCTCTCATTAAATATTCATACAATTTAACCCATAAATCGTACAAAATGGAGGACAATAAAACTAAAACATCGATCATCAAACATATACAGAAAAAATATATATCACTCATGAAGATAAATAATATAATAATCATTCGGGAAGTTTCCTATTGTGGTAATAGCCACTTTTCAACCAGATATTGTGACACACACATCAAATACATTTACATTGGGTTTGATGACATATCAACTGAATATCCCAAAATTTTCAAAGAAAAACATATGGTGATATCAATGACATAGTATGGACAAAAAAGGTGCACCAATTACCTGAATTTTTACTTAAAAAGTGAAACCACCAAAAATCACCTTTATCATAAAGATAGTCACACACTAACTTTGAAAATTAAGGGAAAAAACCAAGGATTCCTCAGTAAAGGAAGGTTAGTGAATATCAAAATTCAAGATTCCCTTGAAAGTTAAGGATTTCCTAGATTTTTAAGGTTTCCTTGAAAGTCAAGGAAAGAAAGCTAGGCTCCTTTGTTTGAGGGAAGTTTAATGAATACAAAAACAAAGGAAGGGGCAAGAAATAAAGGAAATCCTTACTTTTTAAGGGTTCCTTGGAATAAAGGATGTTTAGTGAATACGGGCCCAGATGTCTTCAGATCAGTGGGTTATAAATGGCTGACTTATGATTGGCTAATTTTATGTTTATGCTGAATGTCTTTTTTTGTACATTTTAGGTTGGTCATTATGCATAAATTTTAGTAATATTTGAAAGTTTTCAAAAATAAGTCATTCAACTACGTTTTCATATTGCTTGTACTTTGTAGGCTTGAGCTCTCTAGTTAGTGTACCCTTCGAATGTTGGGGTTCTTGGACCAGAACTTGGCCTGATACTCTAAGAATACATACATTTTGTATGAACCGGAGACACATAATATTCAAAATTTAATGAAAAATTTGATAGTGGTTTACTCTAACGTGGTGAATGGATTTCTGTTAACACCAATCATTTGAAGATGACATATTTACTTGATTTTAAATTAATGAACTATGAACTATCAGAAATTGATTTTATATAAATGAGGTAAATTACTATACCTTTGTAACTGTATCCTGGGAGCTTAAAAATTACATTTAACACTATCTTGCTCTGACTAGGTAACCAGTAAACTTCAATGCAGGTCATATGCATGTACTGTGAAAGGGATGGTAAATGCACAGATAATACGTTGGTTGCATCTTACATGTCAAGTCCTACAGCGAAGAATTCTGTGTTAATCAGTAGATAGAGAAAATGTATATATACAACTGAACTTATAAAGGTTTCAGTCATTAGTATGTAAGTTCCAGTCTCATTACAGTGAAGAATTTTTTTTCTTTTTCAGATTACATTTAAAATTACATTTAACACTACCTTGCTCTGACTGGGTAACCAGTATACTTCTTAGTCTACAAATACTCAATTGGAGAAGTAACAAAGATGCAGCCTTCAGCGAAATGTTTTGTATTTAAACAAATAATTTGAGCAACTGCAAACAAATAATTGCCAGTCTGTGTGTGGACTGGGACCACAGTGTGCCACATTCAGAGTAGGATAGATTTACAAGAGCTTTAAATGAAGTCTTGTACCCTCCCAAAGTACTGCACAGCATCAATGACAATAAGGCATTGGTCCATGCTGTAAGCTACTCTGTGGAACAAGTATCCTCTGGATATCAGAACTTCCAAATCACTTAAAAAAACCACTCAACCAGAAAACCACTCAACATAAACTCTTTTTTCAAGTGTGTTTATATATAAAACTAATTTTATCATGTTTAGTAATTCTCAGTGTTGTTTGGATTATTACTTCCCACATCGGTGCCATTAATGGAATGTTCTGTGCAACATTACACCCTTTACAAGTACAGCCTTTATGGCCCAGTCACAGTGTTCTGTGCAGTTGTATGGTTACATATTTCTATTTTGCTTCATGACTTTGTCCTTATTCTTTGGTTAATTGACCTTTTAGCGCATAGTGCACCTTTACAAAATGAGCTGCCCGGTAAAGTGATACTGCCCCCATCCCTTTGGCGTGTACATTTATGTTAAGCAAGTGACAGTTTGTGTGAGGTTTTTCAAACATTTTGAGAAAATTGTGAGCACAAACAGGTTTCCATTCTGTATTATATTTTGTCCTACCTAGAATCAGGCCCTTATTAATAGCCCTCAAATAAAAACAGTCAACCCTTCGAAGAGCAACCACTCAGGGGAAAATCCAAAAGTAGTTGCACTTTACAGGTGGTTGTTTTTGGCAGATTCACTTATGAAAGCTATCAGTCAGAGTTATGTGCACTCTCTGTTGGTGTGTTACAGAATAAATATCTATGATTTCAGAGGATTTTGGTTTTTCACATTCACTTGCAGCAGCGTTATAAAGGAGTAAAATATGAAACACTAAGCAAGCTATTAGCAAATTTATACATTAATTAGGTTACTAAGATATGTTGACAGTGTGAAGCATTATAACTTTCAGAACTGGACTGAAGACTCCACTTCAAAGGTTGATTTCTTTTGATTTTCCTTTCTATTTTGTGATGAAATAAAAACTCTTTAAAACTTAATTCAATAGCACGATTTAGATTAGAGAATTTAATGCCCTTCAATAGTTCAAAGTAAGTGTACATGTAATGAATGCTATGAAGTGAACACAGAAGTGACTTGCACACATTTACATACAAATAACTTTACCCTTGTAGTGAATGTAATGGTCTATGAGGTGAGACACGATGGTAGGAGTGCTAATATACTGTCAAGTTAATAGTGACAAAACCTATTCATGAGCAATCCTACAAACAAAAAACACCCACTTCATTAAAACCTGTTAGCAAAGATAATAACTTGAAATTAATTCATGTGGTGCTACTGTTGGGCGCGAAGTACCAATATGAGTGATCTCGAGATTTCACTTGCATGATTTCATCATCAAAAATCGCACGAACATCTCAAGACTGCTCAAACAATCACGAGATGGAGCTTCTCCCACTCGCAATGATTTCTATCTCAGAATCTTTATGTGATTGGCTGTATTTATTTCTGAGGTGGTCAATGATTGGCTGATTTTTACAACACACTTTATTAGGACTTTTAAGTGAATATAAAACAGGTTTGTAGATAAATGGATATCAAAACATTAAAACAGTAAACAAACATATTGCATAACATTAAGCAAGAAGTCTGTGACTTCTGCAGATTTTTCATAAAAAGTTCAAGATGAAATATATGTTTATCACTTGAGCTTCTGTTTTTATCATCCATGACAATTCATGAGTGACCATGATGAATCCCCTTATTGTAACAAGCCAATTGAATTACATGTGGCTTCTCCACTTACAACTGACCCACTCAAGTACCTCTTATACCCTAACTCCCCCTTCACTGTAACAATATAATTGGATTAGTTGTGGCCTCTTTATTCAATATACTTAATAAAACAGGGATAACCACCCATAATTGATATAACACTAATTGATTAAATGTGGCTTCCCTGTTTGGAACTGATAAACTGATAACCATCCCTCGGTACAATTAACATGGGCTAGTAATTCTAATTCTAATTGGACTTTTATAGCGCTTAATCTCCCCAAACAAGAGGACTCTAAGGCGCAACAAAACAAAAAGCAGACATCAAAATTTCTGTATCCAGGGGCATAGCAGGGGTCAAGCACCACGGAGAATGCCAGGGGAATGATCCAGGCTAAGGTGGGTATGCTTTGGTGTACAGGTAGGTTTTGAGCTGCTTTCTGAAGGAGGCCAATGAGGGAGAAGCACGAATCTCATCAGGGAGAGCATTCCACACAGTGGGAGCATCAAACACAAAACTATTACCAAACTTACCAAAACTATTACCAGATTTGTGAACGGAGGGGCAGAACTTTGGAATGACAAGGAAATTACCACCACTTTGACTGCGCCTGGTGCTATAAGAACTGCTGTAGGAGGAAAGATATGGAGCCAAATATCTGGGAAAGCCTGTGTGAAGATACTTGTAAAAGTGTGGCTGTCTTGAACACTGTGCGCTGTTCAACAGGAAGCCAATGCAGTTTCTTTAGCACAGGAGTTATAATGCTGTATCTAATTCTAATTCTAATAGTATTTTTATAGCGCCTAATCTCTATCTAAAGACAGACTCTAGGCGCACCAAACAGAAGCAAAAAACTGTAATCATAAACCTGAGACATAGCAAGGGTCAGTGCCACGGAGAGAAATGAGGGAAAGCAAAAGTTAGGGTGGATATGCTTGTGCGAAGAGATAGGCTTTGAGCTTCCTTCTGAATGATTGGAGAGAAGTGGCTGAACGTACATCATCAGGCAAATCATTCCAAATCTTTGGAGCGTGATAAGCGAAGCTGAGGCCGAAATGCTTAGAAGATTTGTAAAGTGAGGTGGCGAAGTGAGGGATCTCAAGGAACACACCATCAGCTTGGCTTTTACGTGTGTTGTAGACACTTTGTCTGGGTATAAGAAAAGGTGCAAAATATCTTGGTTGACCACAATTTAGGAACTTGTACACCAGTAAGGCAGTCTTAAATATGGAGCGTTGTTCATTGGCAACCAATCTAGAATCTTCCTAACAGGAGTGATGTGTGAGTACTTGGTGGTGTTGGTGACAATTCTAGCCAGGCTATTTTGAACACATTGCAGCTTACGAAGATCAAGAGCTGAGAGACTTCTAAACAAGGAATTACAGTAGTCCAGTCGACTTCCAACCAGAGCATTTGCAGCCATAAGGGCAGCATGATGTGTGAGGTAACCTCTGAGACGCCTAAGATCCCTGATTTGAGAAAAACAAGACTTGCAGATATTTTGGACATGCCTCGAGAAGGAAAAATTACTATCAAACCATACACCAAGGTTCCTGACTACTCCGACAGGAGAGAGGAAATTGCCAAGAATGTTAACTGGAAAGGATTTGTTGAGTTTTTCACGGTGAATTTTTGAACTTATTCAACTTATTTGCAGATAACCACTTTTTGACATCCTCCAGGCACCTTTCCAACCTGTCAAAGGCATGAGACACATTCTTGTGTGTGAGATGAACATATAACTGTGTATCATCTGCATAAAAGTGAAAACCTATGCCGGGATGATTTTGAATGACTTTGCTGAGGGGAGTAGTATATAAAGAAAAGAGTATAGGACCCAGGACAGAGCCCTGAGGTACTCCACACAGGAGCTTCTTTGCACCAGACAGAATAGAGCCAATCTTAACGCATTGCAAGCGATCAGTGAGGTAGGACTTAAACCATTCCAAAACTACACCACCAACGCCAAACCAAGAACTCAATCATCCTATGAGTGTACCATGGTCAATTGTGTCAAAAGCTGCCGATTGGTCGACTGGTATTTGATACTATTCTAGCTGCACTATTTTGGATGCACTGTAATTTGTGTAGATTGAACTTGGATAGGCTCCTGAAAAGTGAGTTGCAATAATCCAGCCGACTAATGACCAGAGCATTAGCCACAAGCACAGAAACATCATGAGTGAGAAACCGCCTGACATGTCTGAAATCACAGAGTTTAACAAAACAACTTTTGCAGACATTCTGAACATGCTTAGACAAAGAAAAGTCTGAATCGAACCACACACCCAGATTTTTTACTGAATCAGAAGGGCAGAGTGAATTGCCCAAGATATCAATTGGAAAGCATGCTTTCAATTTGTCCCTCTGTCTCTTTGAACCAAAGATGATAAACTCGGTATTGTCTGGATTCAATTTGAGCTTACTAGTGGACATCTACTCTTTAACATCATCAAGGCACCTATTTAGCTTTTCAAAGGCAGCAGATACATTCTTCTGGGATAAATGTATATAAACTTGGCTATCATCTGCGTAGAAATGAAACTTTATTCCCTTATGTCTGCTGATAATCAAACTAAAGGGGGTGGTGTACAATGAGAACAGCAAAGTGCCAAGTACAGAACCTTGGGGAATGCCAAATAGGAGTTTACAAACATCTGACAAAGTAGATCCAATTTTTAGTGATTGGTAATGGTCTGTTAGGTAGGATGTGAACCATTTCAGAACACAACCACCGATACCAAACCAGTTTCGGAGGCAACTAAGAAGAGTGGAATGATCTATGGTGTCGAAGGCGGCAGACAGGTCGAGCAGTACCAAGGCAGTGGCTTCACCTCTTGACAATGATAAGTGAACTTCATTTTTTATGTAGAGAAGAGCTATCTCAGTTGAATGGCCGGCCTTATATGCCGACTGGTACGGATTGTCTAAGTTGTGAACGTGAATATGTTCAAGTAGCTGCTTAGCAACCACACGTTAAACCAGTTTAGAGATAAAACTGAGGCCAGATACAGGACGATAATTCTTCAGGTCATTCGAGGGAAGATTTGGCTTTTTAATAAGAGGAGTGACCACAGCAGATTTAAAAGCGTCAGGGACGCATCCCTCCATGAGTGAGGGAGTATATCAATGCATTCCTTGATAAGGAATGTGGGCAAAGGGTCCAACATGGTCTTTAGGCATGATTTTGTAGGTGATGCTTTAATTATTTTATCAAGAGCCTCCTCAGAAACTTGCCTAAAGACATTAATTTTTGGAGGATCTGAGGGAGGCTGTATATCATTTTCAGTGCCAATGGAACCAAAATTATCTCTAATATTAGTCACTTATACATACATGTACAACCACTCACTTCTTGTTTCAAAACTTTACTTGCTATACCAAAACAAAGGCCTTTTCAAAATCAATCAATAAAAAACATTGTGAATTGGAGCAGCTCCATCTCGAGATTGTCTGAGCAATATTGTGATGGGCGCGACATTCCTTTGATGAGGAAATTGCGCAAGTGAAATCTCGAGATCGCGCAAATCAGTACTTCGTGCCCAACAATACCACATGTTTAACACACAGAGGTTTAAAACCAGCTTAGAAAAAAACGACAAAATTTTCTTCTGTTGATGTACCTTTTCTATTGCATACACACTGTATTAAGATATACAGTGGCCTGTGGATTCTGCAAAACTGAATCCCCAGCTTAAATATACATGTACATAGAATTCTATCTGTTCATCAGAATTTGACATGGCCAAAGAGAGATGCACACATTAACACACACGGACCCACACTCCTCCATACTGCCAAAGACATACAGAAAAAGGCATTCACACATGCAAACAGTCAGTCACTAGTGTGGCGCACTCTCAAGCTGAATAAGGCTGACGTAAATTTCCCTGTATTGTTATTTTTTCCAATTAAAAATGGGCATATAGTATTATTATCCCGTAAAAGGTTCTAAAAACTGGGGGACTATTAGCCCGATAAATACGAATTAATAGCCACTTAGTAAGATATAGGCATAGTAAACTACCCTGAACACGTTAGAGTATAAACTATAAATGCCCTCAAATCTTAAGTGTTTAAAAAGAAAAATGTATGCACACAGATGACATATAAACACATGCATACTATTTTAGTGGGCTACTTAAAAAGAATATTTACATTGATGATAAGGATTAATATTTATTTATTTATTTCTGGTTTTATGTTGCTTTCAACACTGTACAGGTGATATCATGTCAGTTAGTTGGAAGGGCAGAGGAAACCAGTACATACAGTTCATCAGGGTTCTATACTGTAAACTGCCAACCACCAGCAAGCAATTACCAGCTGTCCCACTTGAGGCCGTGCTGGGAATCCCCCCCCCCCCAGCCTCAGAGGTGGGAGGTGAGAGTGTTACTACTCGTCACTGGGGCCCGATAAGGATTAATAATGTTAGCATAAATAGTGTACCTAGGTGTAGTGAACTGCTGTTAGTAAGTAAAATACCTCATGAATGTAAAAACTTGGGATTTTTGAAAGGAAAGGGTGGTTGCTCTTTGCAGGTATAGGACTCTCCTGGGACATAAAAATGTGGTTGCTGGTTGCAGTTAGCAGGTGGTTGTTTTTTTCGGCAGGTTCAAATTAATATAAATTGTCATGCGCAGTTCCAAAGGTGGTTGCTCTTTGCAGGTGGTAACTCTTCGAAGGTGGTTGCTTCAGCAGGTTCAACTGTACGTCAAAACACAAACAGAACCACAAAGAGTTAAACATTTGGCGCTCATATGAAGGTCATGAGGACAGCACAGAACATTGCCATCTATGTAAAAACATTCAAGGCTCCAAGTTTCACTCAACCTCCTTATCTGTCTGCTATGGTAAATTGCAGTAAATTCCAAAGTCTTACATCCCCATACGTGTCCCTACATGCTGGAAACAGGGGGAGTGTAACACAAACCTTCTGCAGTTAACTTCAAGCATATAGATATCACACCATAACCCATGAGTGGAAATCAGTAGGTGACTTTTTATGTGGTGGCAGGAATAACTGACAACCAGCCAGGCCAGAAGATTCACTTGTTTATTTATAAGTTTTTTGGCTTTATTTTTTTCGTAAAAACCATAGTTCTCCCACCCCCACCTCCTGAAAATGTCATAAAACTCACAGTACCCATGCATGTGCTAACCCACATGGTGTAAGAGTAGCTTATGTCTGTACCCACAAACAAGTAAGAAGCCAGGGTTTTGTAGTTACAGCACTATCGTAGTAATCCTGTTGATTACCACTTGTAATCAAGTCACAGACAACCACAATCTCTTTCATAAAGAAACTTAACTCTCATCTTTTCAGACTTGCCTCGAGCGTACCATAACTGTTCCCCTGGTAGATGATACTGTATGGTGTTATATTGCTTCTCTAACTGGACCATCCATTTGTGGAAAATTAGTGTCTTGGAATTTTTTGCCTCAATTTGGAGCAACAATAACCAAATTTATACTTTTAAGCAGTAAGTATGACTAATAAAAATGTATGCTAATGTAATATATAACATAAAAGTCAGTGAAATTTCTTGCTTTAGTTTTCTCGACGGTTCCTTGCATGTATTAATAATAATAATAAAAAAATGAAGAAGTTTATTGAGGAAGTAATTACAAAATTAAACAATAATACAAGGAATTGTGATAAAGTTTATGAATATTCTTTCAATTTCAATACAAGTAGAAAACAATCAATGGAACATACCATTGAAGTAATGTTATCTTCATAGTTTAAGATTTAAGATATGGTGGTATCAAACACTAGAAAATCATTACAATTGTTTCAAGTTTCAGGGTATTACAATTTAAGTTTTGTCTTAAAAGTTTGTTTGCAAATAACATTTCACCATAATACCAACAAAAAAGTTAATATAGAACTTGTAAAATAGTCGCTACTAATTGTATCATATTTTTATGTGTTGAGCAGCCAACTGTTTATAAACTTAGTTTAATGTTTGCTAGGTTTGGAGGCAATTTTACATTTTGGAAGGAAATTGAGCTACTTAGCTCCTCTTACACAAACAGACGTGTTTTTTAATAAAAATGTTTTGGTTGTGTTTAATTAGTAATGCACAGAAATATAAGAACTTGGATGTGAATTAGTTTTAGGACCTGAGCTGGTGTACCACTCGACTAAAAATAGCCTCCACAGGCAAGAACCCCAGCCCCACAGGTACATCTAAACAACATTGAGATTTGGGAAAATCTGAGGAACAACTTCTGTTGTAAGTAGTACAGAGAATCCAAGAGATGTTGTACAAAAGATTCACAGGCCATAATTTCTTACAAGTAGTTTTTATATTTTGTAGCTCTAGAAGCAATTATAAGGGGGATATAAGGCTTTTTTGATATGAAAGCCCTCCTATTTGCTATTAAAGATGTGATATGGCGGTCATTTTGTTTCCAAAAGAAGGGCACAATTACTCTCAGGCAAGCATTCATATCCATTTACATTTTGTGCAAATCTGATGAAGCTAGCTTCAATATTTTGGTTACAGAAAATATCAAAGATATTAGAAGAAACTTTAAGACCTTGAAATTTAAAAGTGTTGCCTTGGCAACAGTTGCCACAAGATGCCCCCAAAACATAGTTAGCTCTAGATCCTCTTGGGACAAACTAGCCTAAAAAATTGGTGAAAATCCGTGCAGGGGTTTAGTCTGTGGAACACCCACAAACATTAAGACCCGACTATAACCCCAGCCTTTATGGGTTGGGGTTAAAAACAAACAAGCGGTGTCTGAGAGGTCGCAAACCCACCAAAGCGATCCAGAACCAGACTGTAGTGAGACATTCACCATTTGGTGGTCATCAGCTACCCTCATACACTTGCAAATGTTTTCAATTTTATAGTTTTATAAAATATTATAAACAACTGAATGTATCCAAGATGGCCAAGACGGCCAGAACAACAATGGAAACTAACTATATACTGCCCTCTACTGTAACTTGGCACAAATTGAATAGAAAAACCTTATTTATGCTTCTTTTATGTGCAATAACAAAGTTTTTATTACACCTGGGCTCAGTCATCCAGGAGAGTAGAACCAAATAATAAACTAAGATAAAGCTGTGCCACAATGCCATTATCTTAATTTGTCATCTCAAGTCACTGATGGCAAAGCAATTGATGTATATTAATTTGTTTACCTTAATTTTGTAGTACATTGTCTGTCTGAAACAACTTACTGTCCACTTGAATTAGTCATGTGACTTCTGTGATTCTATTTTTAGACTATTTGTTTTCAGGTTGGTTTTACTGTCCACTTGTGTGGAATCGTGTTGCAAAAGGTATTTCTGTTAATAAGTATCAAAGTATCAAAAAATAGAGAACAAATTAAACTGGTACCATTATAAATTTTTAAGTTGAATATTTGTCTCCCTGTTTGCAACACACTGGGTGAGTAACTGTTTGTCTTTGGTGTCTTTAGAAGTGGTGTAAAAATACCTAAAAGTGGATGGATCCACCGTCCTCAGGTGTAATTAAATCATTAAAGAAAAATCAATAAACTATGTACAGTGCTTTTTAAGAGATAACAATAGAATTTCTGCATACAATCAGCACCCAAACTCGGCACATTTGCATTCGGAAAGTCCTGAAAATGCTTTATTATTTTTGTTATCAGATCAACTTCCTTATGTGGTATGTAAAACTGCACGAGTTTTAAAGATATTAAATATTATATCTTCAGGTTTGTGGAATGTTGAAGTTTGTGTCATGTTACAGCACAAAGCAGTAGATCTGGGAATTCCTGAGTCCAGATTGCGAGCTTTATGACAATTAATTGCATACATTATATTATTGTCTCTGAAGAAACACTGTAAAAAGTTAATTGCTGTTAAATGTGACTTAAGTAAATAAATAATTTTAATTTTATTTTTGGTGAAAAGAATCCGCTTTGAACAAGGTTATATGAGGATAATGTACTCGCGATGTGCCAAGTTAAGGAGAGGAGCAGTACTTCTCCCCATCACAACTTTGCATGTGCCTAAACTTGGCACAAAAGACAATAAACAATACTTTTAAAAGCTGCTTGTTGACTTTGTTTCACACCATATAATGGAAAAAGACATGATAGTTGATGTGACAATGGACAGAAATAAATTGTTCCGGGAGTTTCAGAATGCAGTTTCCGAGTATGGTACAAAGTTTGGAGGCAGATTAGCAGAAATTAGAAACTATATTATTGCCAGGTAAAATACACTCGACAAAGGATAATGATGCACTTTCTGGTAGGTGAAGTACAATTATAGCTATCACTTCTATCAATGGAAACAAAATCACTTAAACAAAAAAGAGCACATATATCTGACAAGGCCTAATACCTGCAAAAGTACAATGATCAAATTTTTAAAAAATTCCTGGATCCAGATAATTAGCCAGATTAACACCAATATCTAATTATCTGTTCCTTGTGCCATCGTCTACATGTGCTGAAATTTCATCCAAATTCATCCATAAATATTTGAGTGATTTTGCAAACAAATAAACTCACAATTATCAACATAACCCCCTTTGGTGAAGGTAAAATCCATGTTACTATACATAAGCAAGCAAAAAATTAGGATATTGGTTCTAAATTGCACCAAGTTATTGCTAGAAGCTTAAAGCCTTCAATATTGTTTTAGAATCTGTCCTGTTTTCCTGTTTTGTAAGGCGTGTTATGGATTAGTAAGTAAATGACTATATTAATACACAGTAATAGAACCTATTTGCTGCACTTTTGTTCCAGAAAATAAAAAGTCAAAATGTTCTCCAACAGTACTTCAATCCTGTATGAGGACATTCTCATGGCAGTGATGTAGGTTATACGAATGTTTAAACATCATTAACTTGTATGTTGTAAACCATTTCATTGCATCCTTACCACACCGTTCAGACACAACATCTTTCTCGCAGTTCAAAACTTTCTTGAGTGATCTGAAATACATAAACAAAACCTGTTATGTTTTCTTGCTTTCTCTGTGTGCAACTCCTCTGACGATCAGTAAAAATAAAGCATCAGATTCCATTTTTATGAGAATGACGCAACTATATGCCCACCATATTTGAAGGCCTGAGAGACTAATTCTGAGAGATTAGTCTCCCTTTCAGTATTTTATTATTAAGAATGGTGATACAGTACTTGTCTCATAAAACTGTCTTCATGGCAAAAAATGCTTTGGTTAGCAATCCTCTTGACGTCTGCAATGATTTCTTTAGAAGTCTGTCACAACACATCTTGCATAAGTTGCACTGTATTAAGAACAGTCTTGTCAGGGTGATTCTCAAAAGTAATAAGTATTTGCATGCAACACATATCTTGAAAGTTTTACAGGATATTCTTAATATCTTCTCTTATACTTATCTTTGTATACCACTTCCCAAATTACAAGACATTGTTGGTTTGACAGATGGGTTCCATACTTTCTACATCCATCCACCAAAGACACATTTCAACCATAGTATTACTTGTAATGGACCTACCATATGGAATGAGTTGCCCGCTGACTTCTGCGAATTTATTGTTCTTGTTTACGAAGCTAAACATCAGAATCTTTCCTCTCATTTTCCTGTCAGTTATCTTGGAAGTCTTAATCATCCAGCTGACATTGTCAAAAACATCAATACTGAATTTTCTTTCTCATAATATGTTTTTGGAAGATTTATAAAGTCTTCTTCTACCAGCTGTGTGATCTTTGGTAGAATTAGACAGTATCTTATTCATGAAGTGGCTGTTCTTGCTGCAGATACCTTGCTTAGGAGTTGTGTGGACTACTGTAACTTTTTGCTTAGAGGTTTATCAAGTTTTAAAAGGCACAAACTGCAAAGTATTCAGGATATGCTTGCACATAGCATCACAAATGATAGAAAGTATGCTTATGCAACACAAATAAATTCAATTACTGCTGCATGTTAACCACAAAGTTGGTTTAGAATAGAATAGAAGAGAATAGAAATATTTATATAGCGCAAAATTGATGTAACATCCTCTAATGCACGTGAGGTCAAAAAGGGAAAGTCCAGGGACGTATGAGGTAGAGATCCAAAATTAGCACCCGCCAGGGAGATGTACTATGGTCGAGGATATGCCAGTCTAAACAAATATGTCTTTAACTGGCTACAGAAACCTATTATGGTCTGCTGTGATTGTACTGATTGTGGGAGTCTGTTCCATTCTGTGGGCGAAGCCATTACAAAACCTCGCCTACCAATGGCCTTTTTGTGAGAGACTGAGGAAAGAGAAAGAGGATTTCTATGTGTTAAACAACTGGTTTTGATCAAGGATGATAGGTATATGGGTTGAGAGAATTTGATAGCCTTGAAAGTAATTAGATTGTACTTAAACAAAATGCGGTAAGTGACAGGGAGCCAGTGTAGTTTTTGAAGAACGGAGTAACATGGCTAGTTCTATCAAGTCTAAAGACAATTCTACAAAGGGCATTTTGAATTTTTTGGAGTTTAGCTACATTGTATTTACTTACGCCGTATAATAGGGAATTGCAGTAGTCAAGTTGATTGCTGATCAGTGAGTTTGCAAGCAAGGCTGCAGTCTCCACACTGAGGTATTTACGGATGCATCTTAAGTCCTTAAGGTGGTAGTAACAGGCACGACACATATTGGTTATATGGTTGGTAAAGGTGTCTCCGGAGTCAAAAGTAACACCTCGATTCTTGACTGTGTCGGTAGGGGAGATCAAATTTCCAAGAAGTTGAGTAGGGAATTTGTTGATGAGACACTCTCTGGCTTGTCTGTCACCAATGATAATAAATTCAGTTTTCTCAGGGTTGAACTTAAGCTTGACACCAGCCATCCAGTTTTGGATACATGTGAGACACTCAGTAAGCTCAGCAAAACTGAAATCAAAGTTCCTATGGTCCAGTGCTAAATATATTTGGGTGTCATCAGCATATAGATGGTGGGTGACATTGAAATTAGAAATGATATTGCTGAGAGGGGTAGTGTAGAGGGTAAAAAGGAGGGGGCCCAGGACAGAGCCCTGGGGCACACCATACTGGAGTGAAAATGCATCTGAAAAGCTATTACCTAGTTTAATCTTCTGTTTGCGGTTTGAAAGATAGGATTTGATCCACCTCAACACAGTGCCATCAACCCCAAACGAATGCTTCAGTGAATTATAAAGAATGTCATGGTTGAATAGTGTTGAATGCCGCTGAGAGGTCCAGCAATGTGAGTGCAACAGCCTTACCAGAGTTCATAGAAGCAGCAATGTCATTCTGGATTTTCAGGAGTGCTGATTCTGTGGAATGGAGTCTCTTATAGTCAGATTGGTTGACATTCAAAAGCCCCTCACTATTGATATATTTATTTAACTGTTTAGCCACTACTTTTTCAATCATTTTCGATATAAAACTGAGGTTGGATACTGGTCTGTAATTTTTGAGGAGATTTCTGTCTAAACTAGGTTTCTTGAGAAGAAGGGTGACATATGCAGTTTTGAAACAGTTTGGGAAGCAGTTAATAATATTGGTTATTGGGATGACCAAAAAGTCCACACACTCTTTGACAAGTGCAGTTGGTATGGGGTCCAAGTCGCATGATTTGGTGGTGGATGATTTTAGAATTTTGAGGATGTCGCCCTCAGATACAGGCTCAAAAGAGGACAGGGCAGGGCGGTGCTGTTACTATGCGGTCTTGTGAGGGAAACAGGCACTGATGACTTCAGTGCAACTCTGATTTTCACAATTTTGTCGCTAAAAAATAACGAAAAGTGTTAGCTAAGTCGATAGGACTAATATGATCAGGTAGGATGATAGTTGAGGATTTATGAAAGATTTTCTTGAAAGTGTTCCAAAGATACCTTGGGGTTCCCATTATATTCAACAATAACTGTAGAATAGTGCCTGCGTCTTGACTTCCAGTAGGAAATTATAGCGATTTACAGCAGCTCAATATCTACTCCGGTTAACTGCAGAATTGTTACTGCGCCATACTCGCTCACACTTGTGCTTCAGACGCTTTGCTGAGAGGATGTCCGAATTCAAAAAGCCTTTGTCAGGGTGCAATGGAGCCATTTTCTTCTTGATAGGGGCATGCTTTTCTAGAATGTTGCGCAAGGTGTTAAAATATTGGTGACTGAGCAAACTGGCTGTTGTGTGATGTTTGATTAGATCAGAATTCAGGATGTCCTCTCTGAAATCAGTGATGTTTATTTTGTGAATTTTCCGAGTATTAAGTTGTACTGAAACATGGTTTAGGTAGAACCTTAAAATCAATGTCGTCACGGATGAAGAACCCGACAGCACCACCTCTCCCCTCTGGGCATGGAACATGCGTACATTTATAACCAGGAGAAGTGACACTTGCTATAAAGCTGTCTGTATCATCTGGTCGAAGCCGGGTCTCAGTGACAACAATAATATCAATATTTATACATGTTTACACAGTGGTTCTCCTTATTCTGAACTATCCTTGGCTCTGAGCAGTTGTGTCTATAGCAACAGACGTAGTCACCCTTATTGTGAGTATCTTACAGTTTTTCCTTTCCACTCCTCACTCTACAAGTCAGTCAAACAGTTTGACAATAGAAATGACTTTTGATTTTGATTGTACGATTTGAAATGATATTCTTGATAATGTACCCAGTGCTACATTCATAGCCTTGTTCAGGAAAAAAACTCCAAACTTACCTGTTTGCAAAAGCCTATCAGCCATAGCCTCTCAGTCACCCTGTGTCTTCATGGTTGTGATCTGGTTAGGGCATTTGACTTACGATTATTGACTTTGTTTTTTTTAGTTGCACCTTAGAGTCTGTCAATTGATGGAGATTAAGCACTATGAAAGTCTACATTAGATGACATTATATTAGATAACTGGGTACCATCAATATTAAGGTGGTACTTGATGCAACCGTATAACTGGATACTAAAACTGACCTGTACTGTTACCTTTCAGATTTTTACTTGTATGTATTGGTTCGTGCTTTTGACTCAAGGTCAAGGTATAAACTTTGACCTTGATTGGGGAGGTTGGGCTTTTGACTTTATATACTATATATACTTGACTTATCCTGTCATCTTTAAGTTTATGCATTGTATTTACTGGTTATTGTTGTTATCGATTATGGGCTCATATACATGTGCTACATAATATTCCCTTATCTTTACTAAGTTGTATTTGATAGTGTAATATAAAATATTAATCCCATTTTTTCAATTTGTTGGGGCTCTGGGAATGATAAAACCTGAGTGTGTTGACATACTAAGCAACATGTACGAAGCCCAAACCAGAATCATGGGGGACACCAAATTTCCACTCAAAAGGATGTGAGTAAATATAACCTCTTTTGACTGACTGTGCTGTCCAGTAGGTATGATTATATGGTTTAAACCATATCCAGACGAATGATGTATTTCATAAGAGAAAAGAATCATTTTATATGTTAAGGAGGGCACATTCAGTAAAGTGGAATTTTCTATGAGCAGATTAGGAACTAGATTTAAGAATGCCTTTATCAAGGTGGCTTTAAAGTTGAAATTAAACCACTCTTTCAAGCATCTTTGAAACACGTAGAAAGGGGTCTGTAGTTTTCACACTAGTCTGTCAATTGTTGACGTTGGAAGTGACTGTTTAAAGAAACTTTAAACCTTGGAGATTAATTTATCTATTATTCCATTAATAAGGATAATAAATGTCCAGATAATTCATATCAAGAGATGATCAGAATGATTTGCTTTGAAAACTAGCAACCAAAACTTACTTGCACAGTACTGTTTCTGTTTCATTTGTTGTCATGGAGCTACGCATCAGTTTCAAGTCTCTATCAAAGCTTTCTTGGCATGGCAAAATTGCTTCTCTTGTTTGTGTCTTCCCGAGGCAGTCCTTATGTTGAAGAAACTCTGAAATCATAGCACTCATAGTTTGTTAAATTTACACCATTTCTAAATTGGTTTTGAAGTTATGCATGTGCTATACACCATACATAAGTTAATCAATTAGAGCATACAGTTTGCATGTAAAATCAAAGACCTAAATTGGCATAGAGACAAAGAACAGGTTACAATGGCCTATCGACTGCATCAGAGATGGAATATATTTTTAATTTCATTTTTGTCTCAATTTCTGGACTTGGAAAAACCTTAAAACTTATGGAAGATATGCAAATTATCATCCAAAGGAATGATATTGATAATAAAATAAAAGGGCTTTACAAATTTTTAATTATAGCATTGTGGCTGGTAAAACCGTAAACTCACTGACTTATGTGTTTTTATGGGGGAAAACAAAGAAATGGCACAAAAGCAGGTCTTTAAAAGTAAAACATGTCCCGAATAATGATCTGAAAATAATGAATTTTAAAGAACTGCAAAAATAGAATATTATCCCTTCAAAATTTTGGTTTTTATGGCAAAGAATGCAAGTTGCACTCCAAGTTTTAGATTAGATGATTTATTTATACATCAGCAAAAATGGGCAATGGTGGCTCAGTGGTAACACATTCCCCACCCACCTCCTAATACAACAACCTCCCCTCTCTGAGGATAGCAGTTCAAACCCTGATCCTTATGTGGGGAAAGTCAGCGGTTGCTTCCTTATGGTAAGCAGTACAGTACAGAACCTTAACCAACTGTATGTATTGTTTCCTCTGCCCACAAAACTACTAATTGTAATATGACCTGTATAGTGTTTAAAGTCACGTAAAACCCAAAATGAACTATACATAAAGAACAATTTGTATCCAATATTTTCCATAAAGAATAAAGTTTTGTATCATAAGTTTGCTGAAAACAAAGTTACGAAAACTAATCAGAAAGGAAGAAGCTCTATAACATATAATTTGCAACAAAATCAAAATCAGTGGCACATAATTTAAAAGTAGAGAATAAAATATAATACTTACAAAAAAGACTGTATACCATTTTGCAACAAGGAACACTATATTGTGCATTACAGAAACTAGAGCATATCATACATGTTTCTGGTTTCATTCGCAGGAAGAAAAAAATAGACCAGCATTCTGTAGAATGTCACAGTTAGAAACTTGGGTCTTGATATTCAAAGAATTTTAACTCAAAACTATGACTTTGCAAAACTTTATCAACAATTTATATAATACAAAACTTGTATCATCAATGATATATTGTTAGGAATCAATGAGAAAGAAAAAAAGGACTGCAAGTGGAATTAATGTGATTATAAGTCAGGTTAAGCTCTATACATGGAAAAGTAAATCAAAATTGTAAATGTCAGTTATTGAATATAAAATATATCTAAAGATCTGTACATCTTTGACCATGTTTGTGGACTGGTGATGACAAAACCACAATTGTTTTGTGTTGTCCTTTTGCTGGTCCATGGTGTCCTGATGTGGTATGCTGTTTTAAAAAAGTGGTGTCCCAATTTAAATTGTGTGTGAAATTGCTTAAAATCCCCTTTGTTAAAATAATACTGTCTGTTAATTCACATACACTCACACCTAAAACTAGATTCATTAAAAGTGGATGGTTAAATTAGCTTACAAATAACGAGAGACAGTGTAATTTTTTTGAGAACAGCAATTGAAATTCTTACTACTAGGGTTGGTATTTTGGCATTCTAAGCAATCAAGATCAATGGGAAATATATTTATCCATAAGGTGGACATGGATTGGTCTTGTGTCATTTCCGGCTACTGATTTCAAATAAGTATAGTATTATCGCCCCTAGAAAAACACCCAAAAAGTACAATAAGGGCGATATTTAATTTGTACATGCAGAAGTTGTACTGAATACTGTATCATGTAGCATCTCATTTTGTTTAAAATACCATTAAATTACTGCACGTGATCTGATTCATCTGTATTATATTGATTAATAGCCAAGTAAGTGTCCAATATTTGAAAATAATGGACTGTTTACGAGGTTCCGATGGCACTGAGTCAACAATTGTTGTTTTCCAAATATTGGACACTTATGATACTATTAACCTAGTTTCATTACACCCTTCCCATAATTTGTAACTTTAAAGATATTGTTTATCATCCCTACTCATAATTCCTATATTTCTCGTGCGTGCTTTGGGGTTTTTATGATCATTTAGCTTAAATAAACATAACAGGATTTGTTGGGAAGTGTGTAAACTTCACAGCCCGGAATTGCCAATTAGTGAAAGATGTTGGACACTTTTAACGAAAGAAAAACTCTCCAGTGAAATTAAGAAACTAGATAGCACTCATAGAATGCAGAGTTACCCAGGGTGTGCGTGGGGACATTTCCAAGAATAGCATTTTTTTGCATTCAGAACGAGATATGGATTTTTCCCAAAATATAATTAACTTCTTCCTTTCATCAGACCCACCTGTAATGATGTTATTCCATTCCCATATTTTGTGTATGCCATTCTATTTGTATAAGACTTACAGCTACTATGTATGTAACATAGAAATCAAGATGCTTTGAAAGAGTCAACATCGGCTTTGGTAAAAGACCCACAAAACAGAATATCAAACATGGTGTCAGAAGTGGGATCTTGTTTCAAAGGATTTTGGTTCTATGGATATTGAGGCTATGGATATTAATGCTATGGATATGACTTCTTGTAGCCTAGCTATGAAAATAGTATGTAGTTAAAGCAGTACATAAGACGTTGTTGAATAAAATCATTGGTGAATTTAAAAAAAAGTCTCAACAAAAGTTTTACAAAGTGCAAAAGGTAGACTGTAAAAATGGCTAGCAGTACCTTACCAAATCCACAAATGAACTGGGATAGTGGAAATAGTGAAGAAAATTGGAAAAAGTTTCTACAGCATGCTAAGTTGATGTTCTCTGGTCCCCCTAGCTAGTAAGTCTGAAGAACAGCATATTAGCTATTTTCTCATCTGGATTGGTGAAAAAGGAAGGGCCATCTACAACACATGGGAACTTACTGATGACCAAAGGAAGAAGCTTGATATCTTGTATGCAAAGTTCAAGGAATATATCACACCCAGATCAAACAAAGTATTTTCATGATTTAAACTCAACCAACATGCCCAACAAGAGGGTGAAAGTTTTGATCAGTTTGTCACAGAACTAAAGTGCTTGCTCAAGATTGTGGATCCACTGAACCTGATGAAATGGTACGTGACCGGATAGTATTCGGGTGCCAATCAAAGGATCTGAGAATAAAACTGATCAAAAAGGGTTCAACCCTCACCCTAGACAATACATTGGAAATTGTACATGCACATTTATTGTCAAGGGAGCAAATGAAGTTGATGTCTGAAACAGATGTACATGCTATAAAATGAAGGATTCAAAATCCAAGCAGCCAAATAGAGCCTAGCGTATATGTCAAAGATGTGGCAGGAATCACAAGGCCACAGACCAGTGCCCTGCAAGAGGAAAAAAGTGCTACAAATGCAAGAAAAAACCACTTCTCATCCATGTGTAGGCCAAAGCCAGTCCACTCAGTTGAAGACATGGAAAATAACACACATGCTGATGAAGATACAGAATATGAAAAAAATACAGAATTTTTTGTAGATATGGTCAAAAGAGAAAACAGTCCCGACACTGCATTAAAGCTAAAACTAGAAAATAAAAATGTCAGCTTCAAGTTGGACACTGGAGCTGAAGTGAATGTGATGCCCATGAAAGTCTTCAAGACCTTTCAACAGGTTGAGTTAAAACCAACTGAAGTCAGACTCACTTTATATACTGGTTAACAACTAGATGTCGCTGGGCAGGCTGAGTTTGAGTGTTCACACAAAGGAAAGCAGAGCAAACTGAAGTTTGTTGTGGTGAAGACAAATGCAGTTCCTCTCCTTGGATTCAGGTCATGTCAAGAATTAAACTTGATCAAGGTTATCTTGGCAGTTGACACTGTAAAGCCAGAGAAGACTATCTCACCAGTGGTTAATCCACCTCGCAGAATTTTGCAAGTCTTACACTCAAGAGTAAAAGATAAGCTGGACAGAATGAAAAAGTTGGAGATTGTTACCAAGGTAGACGAACCAACAGACTGGGTCAAATCCATTGTGGTTGTTGAGAAACCACAGTCAAAATCATTATGTATTTGTATTGACCCCAAATCTCTAAATTCAGCCATCAAACGCGAACACTACAGAACCAGGACAATTGATGACCTACACAAGCTCAATGGTGCAAAGATATTCTCAAAAGTAGATGCAAGATCAGGTTACTGGAATGTAAAGTTAAGTAAGGAAAGTTCATAACAACATTCAACACACCATTTGGCTGGTATCGATTTCTCAGGCTCCCCTTTGGACTAAAATCAGCTCAAGATATCTTTCAGAAGAGGATCGATGAGACATTTCAAGATATACCAGGCATCAAAATAGTTGCAGATGACATCCTGATCTTCTCAACAGCTATGGAAGAACATAATGCCACACTTAGAAAGCTATTTGACAGAGCTCGTAAGTATGGAGTGAAATTTAATCTGGAAAAAAGTAGTTTTCAAATGAATGAAGTTAGCTTCTATGGACATCATATCTCCAGAGATGGTTTGAAAGCTGACCCATCCGAAATCATGCCAATTACAGATATGAAGCCACCTGAATGGAAGAGTGAACTTCAGACCCTCTTAGGAATGGTCAACTTTCTGTCAAGATATGCACCAAACTTAGCAGATGTTGCTGTACCTCTGAGACAGCTTGTGAAGAAGAATGTTCAGTTTCAGTACAACAAAACCTATGACAAGGTTCACAGTGAGATCATACACTTACTGTGTAAAGCCCCAGTGCTGACATACTTTGACAGCTCCCAAGATATTACAATCCAGTGTGACGCATCTCAGAATGGAGTAGGGGCATGTCTCATGCAAGATGAGAAGCCAATTGCTTATGCATCAAAAGTACTCACAGACACACAACAGAGATAGGCACAAATAGAAAAAGAGCTATTTTCAGTTGTATTCGGCTGTGAGAAGTTTCATGAATATGTATATGGGCGCAAAATACGAATGATCACAAGCCCTTAGAACCTATCTTCAAAAAGGATCTGTGTAAAACTCCTCCAAGATTTCAGAGAATGTAGCTGAAATTACAAAAGTATGACATCACAATGCAATTCATAACAGGAAAAAATGTACGTGTTGCAGATCTCTTATCATGAAAAAAGAGTACAAAACTAGACAGCTGCAACAAGAAGTTTCCTGAAGAAGTTTAATACCATGTTCATGCGATGTATAGCCATGTTCCAGTTTCCGATGTGAGATTACAAGAGTTACATACTGCCTCAAAAGATGATGCCCAATATCAATTGCTCCGCAAGACAATTGAAGAAGGATGGCCAAATGACTGCAAAGGCTGCCCAAAAGGGATAGCTGAATACTGGTGCATCAAGGAGGATATACACATTGTAAACAGCTTAATCTTCAAAGGAAATAGACTAGTTATACCTCCCAACATGAGGAAATACTTTCTGGAGAAACTCCACACAGCACACCTTTGCATTGAGAAAACCAAAAGCAGAGCCTGCCAAGTAGCATACTGGCCAAGAATAGACAATGACATTGAGGTTATGATTAGTCACTGTTCTTTTTGCCAAAGACACAGATTTTCCAACCAAAAGGAACCACTGATGTCCCATAAAATCCCTGAACTGCCATGGAAATGTGTAGGAACTGATTTATTCATGTGGAATAATGAACAATACTTGATTGTAGTACATTATTACTCTTGATTCTTCGAATTTGAAAAAAATACACACTCTCACAAGTCAAACAGTTATAAACAAGCTCAATAATATATTTGCAAGACATGGAATTACACAAACTGTCATCTCCGATAATGGACCTCAGTTCTTGTCTGAGCTGTTTACCAACTTTGCTAAGACATATGCTTTCACTCACAAGACATCCAGCCCTCATCATCCCAAATCAAATGGATTGGCTGAAAAAGCTGTTGGGATTGCCAAAAGACTGCTCACTAAAACAAAGTAAAAGTGAAAGTAAAAGTGAAAGTAAAAGTGATATTTCACCGGAACACACCTATTTGTGGTTCAGCTTCACCAGCACAACTTCTTATGGGTCGAAGTTTGCGTTCAATTATACCAGTGATCACCAAACATCTCACTCAGAAGGCCCCGAATAATCAAGAGATCAGAAACAAAATCCTCAACAATCAGACAAATCAAGCTACATTTTACAACCGACAAGCAAAAGCTCTACCACCACTAACTACAGGTGACCATGTTCGTGTCCAGAAAGAAGGAAAATGGGACCCTGCCATTATTACTCAAAAACATGATGAGAGATCCTACACTGTGAAAACCAATGATGGTGAATATAGGAGAAATAGAGTACATTTAAACAAATCTTTTTAGCAACCAGACAAAGAATATCACAGTACCCCAGTTCCACATCAAACCCAGGAAACATCAGATACTTTACCTAGTTCAAAAGTAAATGGGCAGACTAAAACACAAAGTGGATGAATAAGCAAGGCACCAGATAGATGGTCACCATGTTAATAATAATGTTAATAATATAGTAATCTAGGGCCACAAATGAACTTTAAAGGGCAGAATATTCCCTAGTGTGACCAGAGGAATATGGGCAGCCTACCCCAATTCCAATGTAGTTAATTAGATTTTAAAAGAAAAATGTGTACAAGTTGCTATAACTTTCAATACAAACAATTTCTTCTAACAATTGGGTCAAGAAAAGTCTATAAAAAAGGAAAGGAAATCACTCCTTTATTTTCTGTATACCAGCTTTGAAGTAAACAACATATTTCAGTTTCATCAGTTCAGGATTTTCACAGAAAGCAGACAGTTATAACAACCGACACATTTTTCTCAGAAATGAAGCATTAAAATAGTTGAAATGCAAAACTCTATAATTTTCCCTGATGACTGACTGAAGGAAACACCTTTGTTCTGATGCATTAAAACTGCTAACATATAAACTTTCAGAATATTTATAGCTCTCAGCTGATAAGACCTGTCAAACACACTGCTGATAATAGAACATGCTTGCCAGAGTGGCATTTAGAATTCTGACTAGCCAGACAAAGACTCTCTTTTTGAAAATAATTTTAATTAGTTAATCCATGTTTTGTTTGATTTGTAAAAAAGTTTTAAAATAATATAACTATCGTTTTTCTATTAAACAGAGGGCATATAATGATGTTATTCCATTCCCATATTTTGTGTATGCCATTCTATTTGTATAAGACTTACAGTTACTATGTATGTAACATAGAAATAAAGATGCTTTGAAAGAGTCAACATCGGCTTTGGTAAAAGACCCACAAAATAGAATATAAAACACCACCTATATTAAAATTCATGAGAATTTGTGTTAAATGTTAGAAGCTATCGTGAACAAAGAGAGGCAAAAAGCAGACAGACAGAGAAACAAACAAATTCACCCAAAAACATGACCACCTGATCCAGGTAAGAAAAGAAAAAAATACAATGCATTCCAGATGAATAACACTGTCAAAGACAAGATTTTTAAGCACAAAAAGAATCTTATAAACAACTATCATATCGTAATAATCTAAATGATAATCTATTCTAACCTGTGTAACCATAACCACACAAAAATTCATTTGCCTCATATATCCCTTCAGCAAGACTCCCCTCATTGCCTCTACAGTCTTTTGTGATGTTAAAAATACATGGCTTTGTTTCTTGTGTGAAAAGACTGAAAAAAATATAACAAAATGGTAAATACTCTTGAAAAGGTTTTTTAATAAGCAAGATTTCAATTTTGAAACATTATGAAGTACAATAAAGCCAAATGGCTGTTGCAGTTTACAGAATTGTTTATGTTTTGGAATGTTTTAAAATGTTTACATAACCTATGTTGCATTTTTTTTGTTTATTTTATTAACCCATCTAACAAAACACTTCCTCTTCACCACTCGGGTTGTGGGATGTCAGGCCTGAACTTAGTTATGAATTAAAAATACAAATCAATTTATCTTTAGTTACCTGTTTGGGTTTGATAGCTCTCAACAATGCTTTTTTAAAGAGGCAACTTTATACAACCATTCTCAGTTAAATGGAACAATTATGAAAATAAGGTGTCTCAGATACATATTTGGCTGTCAGTTAACTTATTTTCATTTTGTCTGATCTTATCTAATCAAATCTACTTCATTTGCATGTACAATAGCTTCCCCACAAAGGGGAACTCAGAGCACTGATTAACAAAAATCATTTATTGTAAGGAGAGATCAGGGGTGTTCAAGGTCAGTGGTCTGGAGTTGTGGGGATGACCAAGAGGGAACGACACTAAGTTGGGAAACTGGAGTTGAAGAGGTTGGTTTTGGGGTGTTTCCTGAATGATGCGCCATGGGTGAAAACAATACCTACATTTAGATAATGTAGATTCATACTTTGGTGACTCCTCAGTGACTAAAGGTAACAGTACAAACATAAATCCTTAAATTAATGAATCAAACGTGACAAACCCTTCAACTGATCACAGGTCTTTAAGCAATGACAGAGAAAAAGAAAGCCAGAGTTGAGGTTTTACATCTCGTCCAGGGTCATAGTGGTGCAGTGGTAACACACTTGCCTCCAACCTCTTAGTTCAGAGTTCGAATCCTGGCCTGACTTCAAGTGGGAAAACTCGTAGTTACTTGCCCTTGGTCGGAAATTTACAATACAGAACCTTGACCAACTGGTTCTACTCATTTCCTCTATTAAAAAGTAATGATATGACATGTGCAGTGTTGAAAGCAACCCAAAACCCCAAATAAATAAATACATCCCGCTCAGCAGGAGACAAAGAAAGCAAAGTTTCTTTAATAATTCACAAATACTTGAGAAATGATATCTAACACAAGGATAGAGGAATGACATCTGCGCTGTAAACTTTAAAATATATTAAATACTGGATGTGTTAGTAAAGTTTATTAGCCAAAGATAAGAATACCATATACGGTACACTTCGAATAGTTGGTGCATTCATTTTTGCATTTACAACTTTTTCAAAATGGACCCACAAACTGATTTTCATCAATTATAGACAGAAATAGTAATGTATTTAGTACTTGCATAAATAATAGCGGAATGATATTTTAGCAAATAGTAAAGGGATAGAAAGCCTATTACTTGAGCTATTAAAGTGAAAAGTATATGAGATACACTTTGTGCATGTGTTAATCGGGTTCAATGTGAAAAATTCACCATAATTTGACCAATAAACTGATTAAGCCTTCTATTTAATACATATGTCTTAGTGTGTTTCACTCCCCTGTGTTTTATATGTGGTGCTGTTTGGATTGTGACATCACTTGTAGAACTCTGTGTGTATGAATCGAGAAGTATGTGCGATTGTTTGGAGTGAAATAGAAAGAATGGAAAGACAAGTTCAGTAAAACACAGGACTGTTTTGTCTTGCATGTAGAATTCTATGTACTGAGTGTTGTGGAAAAAATGAAAGAAATGGAAAAAATCATTTTATAGCTGGGATTTTACTGAATTTTTTTTCTCTTAAGCCATCAAAGATTTCTGCTGGTAAATATTTTGCAATATAGGCTAAACTAGTTATTTCAATAGCAGAGATAAAACCTGAGTTGTCAAATTGATTAAACCATCTACATGTTATCACAAATATATAAACAGCAAATATGTGAAAAAACCCAGATATTTCAGGTTTCCCGATTATTTGGGCCTCCAATCATTAGAATCTTGAATTTGGATATGAACAATTGTTGAACTCATTTGAATATTGGAATAAGCAGTTGGTAGTCACCCAGATTGTCAATATCTCACTGTTCCTCCTTTCCGCCCATCAGTCTTTAAGTCTGTCAAACATTTTGATCACAGCTTTGCCTTTGATGCTGCTAGAATCTGGAATGAACTCCCTCATGATGTGTGCAGTGCAACATCAGTTGCCTCCTTCAGAAAGAAGCTTAAGACTTATCTGTATGCAAAAGCCTATCTGCCATAGCCTCCCTTGTCACCCTGTGTCTCCTTGGTACGACCTTGCTATATCCCCAGATTAATGTTAATTGCCTTTGCTTTATGTTCTGTTGCGCCTTAGAGTCCATCTGAGATGGAGATTAAGCGCTATAAAAGTTCACATTAGATTAGATTAGATTACCTCCAATTAGGTTTTGAGTGTGTATTTTTATTTTTCTGTGTTTCTCTGTTCATGATAATCCAAAAATAAATAACAGATCTTCACAAAATACTTTTGGGGGTAGGGACTAACAAAGGAAGAAATTAAAGTTTAAGAAAGATCCGAATCATTTTCTTGAAAAAAAGAGAAAATATTGAATTTCCAATGTATTTTCAATGTCTTTAGCTTTCCGCTTAACATTACTCCAAAATTAGTGAGTGGATCCCCATGAAATTTGTTATGTGGTTAGGCCTGGTCAATGGAAAAAGGCTTGCATTTTAGGAAAGATCCGAAGCTGGTGGAAATCTGCAGTCTATAAGTGTTTTCTCTTCTATTTACTTGAATTTGGATTGGATAATAGACACTTTCTCTCAGAAACCTGCTCCTTTGCATCTGCCTAATACATGCAGCCAAAAGGTTTTAAAGTAAATTAACTTTAAACTGTAAATACCTTACCTGCAGTAATGCTCCAGTTTAGCCTGTGTCAGGTTAAAAAGTGCAAACTGTGTTTCAGTCAATTCAACCCCCTGCAGTTGCCAGAACAAAGTCATGGGTTTGAGACAAAACATCAGATCTACTGAAGAACATTGTGTGTGCATGGAAACTGAAACAGATGATAGACTGATTGGCATGATTTTTCTTCTTCAAACTCCAATATTGTATTTACCGAAGTTAAATAATAAATAAATGTAGTTAGTGGGCATATTATTCTAGGGCCATTTTCATTGTTGGTATGATACCTGCTGTTAGAATGAAATCTAAGACTTGAGACTCATATATCTCACATTGTTTTGTCAAACACAGACTCAGATTTCAAAGAATTGCACAAAGAGACTCAGCTTGAGAGTTATAATCTACTTTGAATGCAAAAAGGAAGTGGCTTAACTTTGATCCCGGAGGCCTTATTTATAGCATTTGAAACAATACACACATAGTTAATAATACTTTTTGTGATCTTACAATATTAATTTGTGACCTAAATGTAACCTCGGGTCTTGTAATACTGCAGTATAACTGAGCAAACTTTGGGAAATATTTTCAAATGCTTTCTTAATGATAAGTCTCAGGGTGGGAGCGTTAATCAGTTTATGGGTCTAATTTAAGTGAATTTTTCACTTTGAACATCAATAACACAAACAGTATTACATATATTTTTCATGTTAGTAACTCAAATAATAGGTGTGTTATCCCTTTATCAATCTTCCAAATATTATTATTCTAATATTTATGCAAATATTTAAAATAGTACTTTTTCTATCTGTAATTGATTAAAGACTTTGAATCATTTTATGGGTCTATTTTGAAAAATATGTTACACCTGACTGAACCCTTACCTGTATAAAGTTCACCAAATATGGACTTTAACCCATGGACAGTGGTCAAATTTTGAGCCTATTTTGGCAGTTGTATAGTGGAGTGTTTTTACAAATGTAAACATAACGTTATGTATGGGGTGTTTTTACAATATGTTTCTTTTCTTTTCATCACTCTTTATTAAATTAAACAAGTCTAATCTAATCTAATCTACTGCTTTGCAAGTGCAATATCTTCCCCACAAAGCTCAGTGCGCTAATTTAAACAAAATCATTATCATAGGGAGAGTCCAGTGGCGTTCAAGGTCAGTAATCCAGGATTGTGGGTGTGACCAGGAGGGAATAAAACTAAGTTGGGAAACTAGAGCTGAAGAGGTGGGTTTTGAGGTGCTTCCTAAAAGATGCAACAGAGGGACTGTTTCTTACATGAAAGGAGAAAGAGTTCCAAAGGAGCAGGGGCATAGTGACTGACGGAATTAGAAAAGTGATTGATTTGTGAACTCTACAATCGAAAGTGGGGGTTTGAAGGAACTTGAGTTTGGGGGTACTTCACCTTGTATTTCTGGAAGAGGTGCAGGGGTGGATTAATTCTCTTAGGTAAACTGGTTGACCTTGGTTGAGACTTTTGTATGTAATAAGGCCAATTGTAAATTGTACCCTGTATATGACTGGTAGCCAATGGAGTTTTTTTTAGTTGAGGGGTAAAGTGAGAGGATTTAGAGGAACGGGTGACAACCCTGAGTTTTGGACTAGCTGCAATCTCCTTAACTCAAAATCAGTGAGCGATAAGAAGAGTAAATTGCAATAGTCCAACCTGCTGCTCGCCAAAGCATTCGCTAACAGCACTGATGTATTAAGGTCTAGAAGGGGACGAATTCTGTTGAGGTCTCTCGTATGTACTCTAGTGGACTTTATGACCTGTGACACATGATTTGAAATTGATTAAAGTTTGGCTTTCAATTGAAATAGAACAATTAGGTCAAAGTACATATAACAAGAGTACTCAATGAGTCCATACCTCTGCCAAGGCATGTAATACTAAGTAAACGGAAAATCCGGATTATTTCTTTGTATCCAGATGATAATCTCTTCAAAATGAATGGAGTCTACGTTGGACCAGGACCAATCTTCTGATATTTTGGAAGATCAAACCAGTAGTATTTGCGTAATCCTGACAAGACAAGTAAAGAAAGACAAGTAAAGAAAGACAAGTAAAGAAAGAAGGGAGAACATAGTGCAGAATTTTCGCAATTTTTCATAGGATATTAATTGAATAATCTCAGTTTGTCCATGCTCATGTTAGGGCCAATGGGCGCAAACACAGACAATTTCACTCCAGAATTAAGAATATTGACTCGATCATGCCTGAATTTGAATCAGTTCTTCCTAGTAACAGTTCTGATGCTCCTTGGCCATGAAGATAACGCCTTCTTAGTGGTGGTAATAAGCAGCAGTTGCTGTAATCTGCATGTTTTAATTAATTTATTTGGGATTTTACGTTGCTTTCAACACTGTATAGGTCATATCACGAAGGGTAGTTGGAAGGGCAGAGGAAACCAGTACATACAGTTCATCAGGGTTCTGTACTGTAAACTGCCGACCAACGGCAAGCAACTACCAGCTTCTCAGCTTGAGGCCGTGCTGGAAACCAAACCCCAGCCTCAGAGGTGGGAGGCAAAGTGTTACCACTCTGCCACCGTGGCCCCTCGCATGTCTTTGTGATAAGAGAAATAATTCTCAAATATGACTATATTTATTTATTTATTTGGGGTTTTACGTCGCTTTCAACACTGTACAGGTCATATCAGGACGGGTAGTTGGAAGGGCAGAGGAAACCAGTACATAGAGTTCGCTAGGGTTGTGTACTGTAAACTGCCGACCAACGGCAAGCAACTACCAGCTTTCCCACTTACGGCCATGATGGGGATCGAACCCCGGCCGCAGAGGTGGGAGGCGAGAGTGTTACCACTCTGCCACCGTGGCCCCTCAAATATGACTATAAAAACACAGAGTAAAGAGCAGAGTAAAGTCAAACATAGAACAAGGTCATACTATGACATGGCACCTGTACAACCCCTAACCAATATCAGTACCAAGTTTCAACATCCAACAGCTTACTGAGATACTTTCTAGACAAGATATGTACCCCTGTCTGCCTGCAACCGCTTGCCCACACAGATGGACGGCATTGGTGAAAACAATAATCTACATCTGAACCATATAGAATCATAATTTGCACCACAGGGGTGACCACAGGCTACAGCACACACACAAAATCTACCCAGACTTCATTTGATAGCATGAATTCAAGAAAAATAAATTACATTTATACATTTACTGCTTTTTCTCTTTTTATTCATCAAAACCGCTACTTGTACATGATGTAAAACATATTGATGAAACAAAGATTAATCAATGAATGCAATGTACAAAATCCTCAGAATCATGAAGGTATGTTAAGGTCATGGGTGAACAGGTTTTTGTTTAGATATGATACTGGGGTCAAAATATGTGGTTACAACAAACATTATATTTTCATTTTCAAAGGTAAATATATCAAATCAAAGGAGATGGAGTATTGAAGCTCTTAAGATCTATAAGATCTCAACATTTATAGTTATATCTACAATTGAGTACATTTAATTTTCTCTTGGTGTCTCAGCTTCTACCTGACTCACCCCGACTGGACTGACTAAATCTTGGAGGGGGGATCAAGAGTTAGGACCGAACCAAAACTATATCAACCCCCTCTGGCTCTCAAAAACATCATTTGTCACTGCAAAGATGCTAGCTACACACCACAGAGGCTTTATACATCAGCTTAGGGTACTTTTGGTTTTTATTGAGTTTAATATTTTGATTTGTCTCTTGATAGAAAGACAGAAGAGTACACATTTGAGCCCAGCACAATCACCTGCCATACAGCCACCAGCACAGCCTCAGCCCCAGCCAGCACCCAGGAGAACAAGAAAGACACCAAACCTATGGGTCATGCGATGGATCCTTCATAAAAAGAAAAGGGATGCTATATCAACCTCCTGGCCGACCTCTTCCCAGGATACCAGAATTTTGTCAGGGTGTCACCTGCTTTTTTGACCTCATCAATGAATGTATTCACTTCATTTAGGAAGTCAGTTACCTATTTCAGGAAGCCACTGGAAGTCGGACTGAAACTGGCCATAACCCTGAGACACCTTACCACTTGTAGGTTCCATAGATGGGAAGCATATTGCAATGGACAACTACAAGGGCTTCTTTTACCTGGTTCTCCTGGCCATGGTGGACGCAGAATACAGATTCCTGTGGATAGACTGTGGGTCCAGTGGTTTGTGCTCAGATACACAGATCTTTAACGGAAGCCTTTTGAGGGAAAATAGGGTGGTGGAAAATGCCTTTGGGATCTTAGATAGCTGCTTTAGGGTACTACTGGTCACCATGGAACTAAGGCCAATGGTTATTAGAGACATTGTGTTTACGTTTGTGGTATTGCACAACATGCTGAGGACACACACGGGTGTGAGAGACAGGGCACCAACCCCAAGAAATGATGTAGTGCCAACAGAATGAACAGATGGTGTATGTGCTAAATGAAAACTACATCAACCAACCACCCTGGTGCAAGAAGCTGGCATCTATCCATCCTTTTCAGGACTAACCAATTATTCCAAGAACTTTTATTTAAGCTGGTGTTACTAAAATTTTCAATAAATTGCAAACCAAATCCATTTGATTTCCAACAAGTTTCAAAAAGACTTTTAACCAAATCAAAATTCACCTGTTTAAAACACTCAACCAAACTTTTGTCCAAATATAGCCCACCCCTTAAAATTATTTGCATGCAAACTTGCCAGAAATTTTAAAGTTCAAATTCTGCAAATCTGTTATGTGAAGTCGAAATGTTAAGCAAAGGGTCAAAGGTCACAAGATCGAATCCAAATGTCAACGTACTTCCCCCATGTCAGACCTTGTTTTATGTCAAACTTGTTATTGCTTTTAACAATTTTAATCTTGGCCAAAATGTCACAGCGTTTGGCCAATTTTTTTTAAAATCAATATCAGTTGGGTGTTTTTCAAATAACTTTTTTGTTTTAATATTTTTCCCAGTTTGTTTTCACTTTTTTCTTTACATCTTTTGTTTTGTTTTGTTTTTTTTTCGCTTCAAATTTCTTCAATTAAGATCCAAATATTTCAGATTATTTTTTTTTTAATTTAGAAGTTTTTTTTAAACTTCTAACTGTTCTTCAAGCACACACTCATGCATTCATTTGTTTTTTATGTGTTTCGGACAAATGTGTTTTGTGTGGGGCAGTGTAATGGTTCTTGTTTGGGTTTGTTTAGAACAGCAACTTATTAATTGTTTTGGGAGAATTCGGAATCTTGAAATGGTTTACAGCAGTGGTTCTGAAGAGGACAGACTAAAGGCTTGGCAGATGTTCTGCTGTGGCTGCTGTTTGGTGTTGACTGACTGCGAATGAGGTGGAGGCTCGGCTGCTGGCTGCTGATGCTTTTGCTATGAGGCGGTGGTGGTTAGAGGAAAGGTGGCTGGTGCTGGTGTGTCAACAGGTGAAAATGGTAACGGTTTGTCAATCTGATGGTAGCTCATCACAGACTGAAGATTTCCAAAGAAGCTCGAAAGTCCTGATATGTTGTGTTGGCTTTCTTCGCCTGTAGCTTAGGCAACTGATGGAGGGTTGAAGTGCTTTGTTGGTGTCAAGGTGAATGTAAGTGGCTTGAAGGTTCAGCCTGTTGGTCGTTAACAATTATGAAGGAAGTCAGCTGCCCTCTGGACTGTTGCTGCTGTCCATTGCTGGCCACTCGGCTCTGTTCAGTGGGTAGGATGACCTGGCTTGAAGACACCTGTGTCTCTTGGATGGTTAAGAGGAGCTGGCTACTGTGGCTGTTGTAATGTCAAGCTGCACTTGAGCTATGTTAACGTGTCTGTTGCTGTGGCTGCTGGGACTGACGAACATGTTCTTCTGCCTTGCTTTGAATGTTGCCAAGGAGCTTGACAGCCTCGTTTCTAAATGTCTTGAAAATCTTTCTCCTCTAATCCCTCCACCTCAGATGCCAGGTAGTTGCAGAAGGCTGTACGTGTTGTTGTCCCATGCTTTTGCCTGTGGAATGATGACTGCATGGATCTCATCTATGTGAACTGGTCCATGACCTGCTGGTCGACTGGAGAGCCCCCTGAAGCTGGGCTGGGGCCCGTCACTTGTTGAGGCTGTAACGTGATGTCTGTTGACCCCATGCTTATCTCCATACTGTCTGTGTTTATAGTAACCTAAGGACTGGCCCCTCAGGCTTGCAATTTGAAGACTGACGACTTGCGGAGCCCCTTGCATCTGATGTGCAACCTTAGGAATCCTAGCTTGTCCTGTATCCAAATCTAACATTCTTTCATCTCCTTTCGGTCCTGTCCAGACTTCAACTGTTTCAGCTTCCCATAACATGCCCTTTGCCAGTTTTGCACACCTGGGCAGACAGCTTGCAACTCTTGGTGAACTGCTCCTTACTTTGTCCTTGAAATATTCACTAGTCTTGTTGTACAACTCCTTGTGGTCCTTTACAAACTCCACCATAGCCTCCTCATTAGAATCAGTGAGATATATGTTGGTCATGTGCCCCTTCTGGAAGCACATCTGTGATTACCCCGCCTCTCCTTCAGCAGCCTCTGTTTCAGTGTCACTTATTTCTGTCCTGGGCCCTTTTTCTGGTTGTCCCTCCTCTTGTGAGTGTGATTCCTCCACTCTTGCCTCCTGCCTCCTTGTCTTATCCTCAGTTTTTTGTTATGCCTCCTCCCTCTCTCTGGCCTCCTTCTGCCCCCTCCTCTGCTGGATATCTGCTGCTCTGTTCCCCAGTTCAAATTCAGAAACACTGTCAGTGGGAACTTTTATCTTCCTCACTACTCTTTACTCACTCCATCTGCCTTTCTAAGGACCCATTGTCAAATAATAAGCAGAAGCGTTTTTGTAAAAAAAATATCCTGAAGTAGAAGTCAGCCAACTTCAACTCAAAACTGCACTGGATAATTGAAAAAAACTCCTATCATTGAACATCAGCAGATTCAATCCATCAGATGCCAGAATCCAAATGATGCGCTGTTCAAACTTACTCACCTTATACAGTCACCGACTGTATCAGCAGACAGACCTTGGGTTGTAAAAATTATGCCAGCTTGTCCTACACAGTTACCGGCTTGTCTGTCTTGTAACTGGCTTGTCGGTTTCTTTTTTACGGCTTGTCTGTATTTGTTCTTGGCTTGTCCTGCTGAGATGTTACCAACCCTATGTCTGAAGACTTTGAGTTTTTCCGTCTTGACATGAAGTGTCAAAGTCAGGTCGGTAATGTTTACGACAGGCTGGTTTGCTTTCAAGTATGGTCAGTTAGTGTAGCCGGCCTATCTGGAGGTGGATCCCTCATCCTGAAGCAGGACAGGAAGTTCTTCAAAACAAGATGGTTACAGTGTAGGACAAGACGGGAAGTGTAACCAACAAGCAGTAAAGATCCACGACAGGACGGTTTCCTGGTGGGTGGAGCCACAGTCCCGATGCAGAGTCATGGAGGGCCGATGAGAAAAAACATGTTTGATATTTTGCCTATCCACCATGACAAGTCAGGAAACTACAATAGACCGAAACGGGCTCTGTAAACATTGCTTCCGAACCTCGGAAAAAGCTAACTACCAACAGGTTGGCTCCAGTGGAACATGCCATTAACAAACATGTTAAATTGGTGTTGCTGGTATGTTAAACATCACATTTTGGGATAATAAAAATACAAAGATAATTGAATATCAATTTCATATAGCTGTGTGCATAATAAATATATTTCACACAATTGAAAATCAACTGTCACACATTGTTTTGTCTCCTAACAAAAATGTATACATTTATCAATTTTAAGCGCCAGCATATTTTTCGAATTAAATAATGGAATTAAAACACATTCATATTCAGATATGCACTTCAAAAAGAAAACAAATTTACTGTTACAATAATATTACAAGCGTTAAAACATGGTTTCCCAATTTTGTGCAACATTTTTTTCCACAAGAGAAAACAAATTTATCCAGTAAAAATGGAGGTATCCACATTGTTCGCATTGGTACATGTTATTTTGTTTTTACAAAAACATTGAACAAATATCAACATTGTTTTTGTCAACTGTATAATAGAGTCATAATTCTTTTTATAAACATTGCAAGATGTGTCCGCATTGTTTTTACCACCATTTTAAAGATTGATGTTATACAATATTTTTGCAGAACACATCAATATTGAAAAGAAATCCATATTCTTTGACATCTACTCTGCATGTAATATCTTTAGTTTGTATATTGCACTACACATAAATATCTGACATGCTGCCCTTCCTTGAGTTTAGTTGATATGACTGGTTTATGTCAGGCAATGTAAACACAAGTGCGTTGTCAGTAGTCTTTACATATGCCGCTTTGACAAAAAAATTACAGTTTTTTAATCCATTCATAAATCAAACTATTTTATTACAGTTTTGATGCATGATAAGCCTGGTGAGGGTCATTATTCCTCCTCTAGTGACTCCCTCAGGCAGAAACCTCTTTCCAAAGCTTGTACACCTTAACTCTTTCGCTGCGAGTTTCACATAGTAAAATGCGTATAAAACATGGCAGTCGACTTTCGTCGACACTTCCTAGAAGCGTGAAAGCCAACAATAATCGCCGTGACGTATAAAATTATTTACTGTAATAATGACGTGGGGAATACTTCATTGTTTGTGTAAATAAGCTGTAATTAAGCTATAAATATTTCGTTTGTATCACATAGTTATTTAAAAATGCTTAAAAGACATTATTCTGCAAAAGAGGCAAGGAATTTAGTACTATTTTCTCATTCGGCAATGAACGTATACATACTTACATTCATTATTCCAAAGAGCCTGTCAATCAACAAATACTGAAATTCTATTGGATAGCCGTCGGCCAATGAGAAAGCAAACAAAATATAATAATTTTATTGGTCGAGGACTAAGCCAATGAAAAAAATCCTGTTTTCTCATTCGCTACTTGCGAAAAACAAATCCGCGCTGAACGGATCAAAACTTATGTTAGCGTCGCGCTTGTTATATATGTCGACGGAAGTCGCCAATCGCGCCGAAAGAGTTAAGCCTCTCATACATTCCACCATACGTACATGTACATCCTGGTAACAGAGAAAAATCGACTGATTTGCAACGGACACTAAGTGTGCGTACACATGTATGCGGCTTATAACATCTGACGGCCGAGTTGCGATGGCAAATTTTTCCCCGACCTGCTCAATATTTTGTAAATATGCATCTAAATTCACTTGTCATCCATTTTTTCCCTACCAGACCAAAAAATCGCTGTAGCAAATCGTACGTTTGATGTCGCAAATCGGACTCGGACACATGTGAACAGCCAAACATAAATGAGAAGGCTTGGAAAATTTGCTGTCACAAATCAGCGTGGGATGTCGTAAGCCACATACATGTGTATGTACACTAAAGCTACACATGCCATTTTATAACAGACTATCATGGTCACAGAGACCCTGCAATGAGAATTGGCATGCAGCTTATTCTCTGTGTGCACGCAATATGGCTACAAAGGCATCTATGTCTCAACGGAAATTCGCAAGAGGATTGGGCACCTGTGTTTTCTTTGCTAGTGTTGTAGGCTCTCCCCATTTGCTTATAAGATTTGCATTAGTCCTATCATACACCCATGTGTACGTTGCATGTATAAAAACCCACTGTGCAGCCTGTAGCCAGTGACAGTCTGTTCTTTGGTATTCAAGTATTGACACTCTTGTTGGGACATTCAAATCACTACTACCTCACTACACGTACGTACATATACACGTACGATGGGATTTAACAGAAGCTTATGCCCCTGTTCCACCAAAGGATTAAGCCCCGATCCTGTCTGGGACCCTTAATCGTGGGTAGTCTTGGAAAAAATGGAAAAAAAATTGACCAATGGGGTGGAAGACAGAATCGGTATGAAGGTCTGGGATTAACTACAGATCGGCCTCAGGATGCCCCAGGAGGCCCCAGACTGTCCCCAACTGGTCTGGGACTAAGAACCGATTAAGCCATTTTTCTAGTCGTAGACAAACCGACTGGGTCCCAGGACGCCTCAGGCCTCCTGGGACTAAGCCCCGACTAACCCAGGATTAAGTCCCGACCCCACAAGGTGTCCTGAGGCGTCCCCAGGCGTCCCCAGACCAGGATCGCCGATTTTTGTTTGGCAATGGGACTAAGGGTCGCAGGAAGCCTGGGATTAAGTGATAGAGGTCTGGGACTAAGGGTCGGGGACTAAGGGTCGCAGGCGGCCTGGGACAGCATAGGACTGTGTAATTTTGGTCTGAGGAGGCCTGAGGAAACCTGGGACTGTACATTTTGTTTATGGCGGGAAAAAATAATCGGTTGGGGTCGGGAGAAATATCAAACATGTTTGATATTTCACACGGCCCCAACCGACCACAACCGACCCTTACAGGACGCCTGGGACTAAGCATATTTCTGAAACTGACCCTCAAAAACCCTTAATCAGGAGCCTTAGTCGAGTGGTGGAACACCCACATTATGTCTCTATATTAATCCAGCATCTCTATATTGGGGACCTTAGCGCCTCTCCTCAGAGTTATAAAATTGGATATTGTTCCTGGCTGCTGCCACTTAGAGTTTGGTTTTAGTGGAGATTAAGTTCTATAAGGTTGGTTAGAATTACATTTTACACGTTTCTTTCAATCTATTACGAGCTGTGTTAAAATTGGGCTTTTTTAATTACACTAACAGCTTGAAATAAGATTATTATAACCAGGTTATAAAGTAATATTCACTAGATTTACTACTTTGATTATGTCAGCTTGGATTGTTTATTTGAAAATGTAACAGTACTGCAAAATAATCTCTCATTATCTTGCTTCACATATAAAAATAAATACAAACAGAAACACCATTGAATACCCAGCCACAGTAAGAAAATTATAAATCTACTGACATTTTCCGTTATAGTCAATAGTTTTGTTTTCGAATCTTGCTTGCCTCATTAAACAGTTAGAGTTACTTTGCAGAAAACAAATTGAAGAATCTTAAACCAGCTTCAAGAAAGGGAATTATTTTGTTCCTATTTTGCTTGTACATGATTTATTTGTATCAATTTAACACCAAGCTGCCTATAATTATTAACACACACAAAGCCTCATCACAAATAACAAAATTATTCTTACCATAACCTAGAAATATCAGATTAATAACGCTATGCATTAAAACCATTGTATCCAAAGTTTTACAAAACTAGACACATGCATCTACACACATAAATGGGTTGAGTCATAACTTTTTGTAGCTTGTGATGTTGTCACAGGAAAATTGCTAGCGCCTGATATTCACATAAATGTGGGTGAAGTGTCTGCATTATAAAAACTGTTATAACAAGTAATTTTGTGTTCACAGTTCCCCAGACAAACGACTCTGAGAGACTTGTATGATTAATCACATTGGCACTTAATCACTTCTCTACCACTTATGTCGGCTTAGGTTTATACAAGGCGCCTGTAAGTAAGGAGTAAACATGGGGTATTCACTGAATACAAGCTGGTTTCCAAGTACCCTCAAGGTCAGTTCTGGGACATACCTCACCAATGCCCCATTCCACACTACAGGTGGTAATTCCCGTGGTTAGAACTTATTTTCAGCGGTGGAACTACCCCCAGGCCACCCCATTTCATCCCAGTTGTACACACACTGTCATTAACAGTCGGATGACAGTACTACAAACGTTGGTCACCGAGAAGCAAACTCCATTAACCTCAACTCACCTTCAGACAGCCATTGGACGAACCTGTGGCGAAACATCCAATACCTTAACGCACCTCATATTGCTGTTTGACACCGAAAAATGACCAAATCACAACTTTATTTACACAGTGGACCCCACCTTTGCTTTACATGGTAAGAAATTCATACACACATGTGCAAAACTGTCGTGCTCAAGGTATCAAAATCAGATGTGGAAATTAGAAACTTTTCAAAACTTGCGTAGGACACACAAGGTAATGGACAGCTTGCCACTGACTCACAAGGTCGCATATGGATGTCACACAGTGATCCAAACACAGGGATGTTTCGTCAAACACGGGTTACCGCAGGTGACACCGTCTGTGGTGGTGGAGAGGCTTAACTTCAGGCCCTGGAAATGCTTCTACTATTTCACTTTCAGCAGTGGAAGGAGTGTCATATGTAGGATTATTGGATATGTTTGACTTTAAACAAAATTAAAGGAAAATCTAGAATGTGGTGTTTCCTACTTTCAGACATATTGTCACACAGCAGGTGGCTGCTCAATCAGCAAGTATTATTGGAAGGACAGCTCGCTTCTAACTTAATTTGGAAGAAACAAGTGACAATTTAAGCATATGCTTAATGATCTTATTTATCTGTTAACAATGCAATTTATTTTTAGTGGGCCAGATTCTGCTATTCTATGTCCTGAAACAAGTATCAAACTGGTAAAATTGATATGGTACAGAGCACATAATAATAAAGGTAAACATAATGACATAAAAACACTAATGGCTGCAGGAATGTCAACTTGCATCCATAAAGTAAGACAATTTGAAATGCAAACACAAGCAGTGTCTTTAATATAAAAGTTGATGACAGGTTGGATTTACACAAAGTCAATCTTTATTAAATCTGGTGTCAAAACTACTCTACAGACAAGTTTTATGAATGGGACAAGAGAACCATATTCTACTATTTATACTGGCAGGGTAGATTCAGAAATTTAAAAAGTAACAACAAATAAAGCACAAATTATGCATGTGTGAATTACGTCTCACATTCAGTCCTGTGTTAAAATGGATTTTAACAAATCGATACATTTTCAGACAGTGAACATGCTTGATGGAAGAAGTATTCTCGGCACTGGGACAACATGGATGTAGCCTTGCTCAAGGCCCAAGTTTGTACAATATCGTTATTGACATGGGGTTTTACGTCCCTTTTTACAACAATGTACAGGTCATATCACAGCGGTTAGTTTTGTGGCCAGACAAAACCAGTACATACAGTTGGTCAAGGTTCTATACTGTAAACTGCTGACCATCGGTAAGCAACAACTAACTTTCCTACATAAGGTATAGGGTTTGAACTGCTGACCTCAGAGGTGGGCAATATCGTTTACAAACATGTGCTCATATATTTGGTATTCATAAAGCACTCGCATATGTCCAGAGATATAAGCTCATGAGGCAGGGAGCCTTGTTAATTTGTAGAGACAGTTTCTTTCCAACTCTCAACTGCCATGAATACCAGATGGTTAATAGGTATTCCTGCCTTCAGTAGGAAAGCTGCTACATCTGCAGTAAAACAAAACCACTAGGCAAAAGTCACAGTGGCGAAGGATCACCAGATAAGGTCACAAAATTTTGAAAGATTTTAAAAGCACCAAGCCCAACTAAAGGTGACAGGGAATGACAGAGGCAGAGGTAAGGGGAGGGGGCCTGAGAAGCATTTTGAAGATAAGTCCAAACTACAGAACTACGCCAAAGGCCATGGGCCATGATGGGCCATGATGTGCTGGACGTCCACATTGTTGTCATAGGCCAAATACCTTCTGAAGGTATGAAACCCATGGCCAATGAGAGGGATACCAAGGTGAGTCAAAACTTTCCTAAGACCATCTCTAAGGGTAGTGTCAATGACAGGATGGAATGGTGGTGAGTTATGAACAAAAAGGGGAAAGGAAGGGGGAAGGGGTTTGGATTGCATCAGTTCTTGAAGTGCCCGCACCGGGCATAAGGTTGAATTGGAAAGGAGTGGAATTTGAACCAAGTGGTGAGATGAAGTTTCTTGAAGAGTTTTGGTCCATTTTAAGAGCACATGAGCTCCTGGGTGATGGAAAATAATGTCTTGCCTCAGGAGGTGCCTATTGGAATCAAATTTAAATCTGGAATGAGGAGCCACATTAGACATTCTGAGGAAGGCAAAAAATACCAGCAAGAAGGCAACTCTATAAAGGGGAGGGTCATCCAAAATCTTACAAGTGGTAGAAATGAGTGCCAAAGTTTTGAGGTCAAAAATACCCCGAGGGGTGGGATTAAAAGAGGAGTTAATGGAAATGCTTCTAGTGTAGGATGAGATGAGGTGGTGGGAAAATATTTGTAAGTCCCAATTGTATTGCCTAGCTGCAAATTTAAGGGAAGACAGATAATTTAAGATGACCTTGAATGATAAGGAATTGGAGTGCAGATACTCAAGGAAGGCCAAAAGTGAGTGAACTGACAGGCCGACAGGAAGTGACATGAAAATTAAGAATGACAAATATGTCCTTATATGAGTGAGGTGAGCTCTCCTAGTAGAAGGTCTGTAAGCTGTCCTGGTCCTATGGATGGCTGCAGTGATGAGATGAGCTGATGGAAGTTCAAACCTGAAATTATAGATGGAGATCCAGATCAAAGTAAGTGCTAGGTATATGCTCCCACATATAGTGGTTCTCAAGCTGTCTAAGAATCCTCTGATTAACTGGACTATTGGAATATATTCTAGACAATGAGTCAGCTATAATATTGTAATATCCTGGTATATGAAAGATTTGTAAGTCAATGTCATAATGGGCTGTTAAAAGCCAGATATTTCTGACACATAAGGCCAAGAAAGGGTCCCTTGTTTTTCCGGTCTTGACCACAAAGACCACCCCTAAATTATCACAATGAATTGAGATAGCCGAATGACACCAAAGACTACCCCAAGTTCTCAGGGCTATGACTATATTCAACATCTCTAGATGCATAATCTTTAGGTTCAAACCCCCAAGATTTTGAATGGGGGTAGCATACACCCTATCTCGCCAGACAGCTCCCATACCAGTAGGCATGCATCTAAGCCTGGTTGAAATCAACTGCATTCTTCTTGATAAATGATATACCATTGTATGAGGGCACGAAAGTGAGAAACCAGTAAATATCCTTGTGAAAATCAGGAGTAAGATAAATCTTTTTAGAGTGTGAATTCTCCTGAAATAAAGCCAAGATTCTATTAACAAAGATGCGGGAGGGCTTGACACACTTTTGAATGTAGAGTAGTTTCCCCAACAAAGATTGAAAAGAACACTTGGAGAGGTATTTACTATTTTTAACCCGAACACACTCATCATAAATGGCCTGAAGCTTGTCCTTTGAGATGCTAATGGTGTTCTCGTCGATATCAATATCAATACCTAATGCAGTGAGGTAAGAGGGGTCAATTTATCAAGGTTGAGAGGAAGTCCCAGTTCATGCAAGAGTTCACAGACAAATTAAAGTTTTCTTTGGGCCTGAGCTTTAGGTACGACCGCAATATAATCATCTATGTAGCAGTGAAGTTTAATCCCTGCTTTTGCTACAATGTAAGCTATTGAGTCTGATAAAAGCTGGAACGCCCCGGATCCGTGCGTCCAGCCAAACGACACTTCTAGATCCACATAAAACTGGCCTTTCCAATAAATACCCAGGTTTAAACTATCACCAGGATTAACCCTAAGGTTGCGAAAATCACGGGCACCATCAATTTTAAAGAGGACGCATTCTTCCGTGCAGTGAACTATGTCCTCAGTAATATGGTCTATATTGGGAACCTTGAGAACAAAAGCCAAGTTGTCAAACTTGTCTTTGTCAACATGTGAATTGACCGAGTTGCCACGAGTATATGAAAGGTCTAGTATGACGTGTCTATTGCCATTGTCCTTGGGGCGAGTCATTAATGGAGAACAATGGTATTGTTCATGTGAAATATTTTTGACAGGGCCTAATAAAGCGCCAAACGACTTTTCTTTGTCAATGTACTTTTGTACTTCCTCAGGATACTGATATGCTGAATAATGGTTAGTGACCTCTTTGTTACCTAATGCGCTAGCACCAGTAAGAGACAGGGGAAAGCCAAACTTTATGTATTGTAAGATTCGTTTATCTGAATAGCGTTGTGAATGGGACTCTCATCCCTTGACATTTAAACCAGATGAAATAGGGATCCTGGCCATTTTTTAATTTGGGAAGCCAGTACTTCTGATATTATCAGCAATGTCCAAAAGCTGGGGTAAGGTCGTAATTGCCACTGGTTGGTGATCTGGGCCAACAAAATTAAAATCAGTACTTTCTTGGGTCAGATAGCCCACAGTCTTGTTCGGATAATTGAAATCTCAGATCGGACAAGGTATGTCTCTATTCTGTGAACTGTAATCGTAAGAAAAGTCTACACTGGACTCTGGAGCCAGTGGAATGTTATCATAAGTGTATTTAATAGATGGGATGACCACATCTGAGCTCTCATTCAGGCAACTTTGTTCAGTACAATGTGAACCCAAATCAGGTTCTGAACCCAAGGGTTCAACTTCAAAGGGTGGTTGTTCCACCGCATTTATCATCGTATCTATAATTACAAGCATATAATCTTCATAAGAACAACCATAATATTGCCAACTTCTACTGTCTTTACAGTAGTTATGATATACCAAGCCTGGATCATACCCTTGGTCTGAAGCTACATCCCACTTATCAGGGCAAACTGATACTACATGCAAACAGATTGTATTGATGATGGTAAACAATCCCTCAGGAGGATGAGCATGGGAGATTAAGGTACCATCCCCACCCAAGGGCCTTGAATCCAAAGATAGAAGCCAAAAAGGTTAGAATTCTTCCTACCCTGGACATGCACAATAGGTACCCATGTACCATCATAAAAGGAGGAAAAATTAGTGACCTGAAGTGTGCAATTAACTGTAGGACCTTGCTTCCCACTTGCATCTAATGTACCATTATCACAACCCCCCCCCCCCCCCCCCATGCTCATCTAGATTACAAACCACAGTTGTATGGCTGTGGAGGTACTCAGCATCAAGCACTTTAATAACGGGTTGTAAGCCCATTTCAAAATAAAGTTTCAGCGTTATGGTGGATAAGTTATCATTGATCAGAAACTTTTATCAGTACCATCAGACAGTTTACACTTTGAGACCTGGGGGTAATATTCGAACCCAGGGCCACACCAATAATTGTCATAAGTTAATGCTTCTGGAGCAACACATTCTATAACATTCTCAGAATTAGGCACTTCAATTAATTCGAATTCTAATTGGACTTTTATAGCGCTTAATATCCCCAATAGGAAGGGGACTCTAAGGCGCAACAAAACAAAAACAGTCAACCAATCTCAATGTCCAGGGACAGAAAAAAGTTTAGCACCACGGAGAACGCCAGGGTGAGTGAAACTAAGGAGGGTATGCCTTGGTGTAAAGGTGGGTTTTGAGCCGTTTTCTGAAGGAGGCAAGAGAGGGGGACTCACGAATCTCCTCAGGAAGAGCATTCCAAACAGTGGGAGCATCGAAGGTTGTAAACCCACTTCCAAACTGTGTTTCAACATACCAGTTGAAAGCTCTCCATTGAAAGGAAAATTGTTATCACTACTAACTGTAATTCTTTGTCTTTTCAGGGATGCTCAAATCCCCCCCACCAAGGTGTCAAAGGGGTGGAGGAGTGGTCGACCAAATCCCTACTTGGATACTGGCACCTTCTGTTCATGGGCATGAGTCATACTGCGCAAAAAGCACCTAGTCTCTGGGTGCACAAGAGAACGTCTTTGTTTGTAACAGTTAGCACAAAAGTGTTTGTAAGATCCATGGTGTTCTTCACTTGAACAGGTACCCTCATTGAAAAATTTACAGATCCTGATCTTTTGTGATATAGATGAAGCATTCTGGCTATTCACAACTGCCAATTGAGAGTTACTAATGCGATTCAAGGACCACTGAGTGGAATCTGCCCATCCCAACCGTCCCTCTTCAACCTCTGTCATGGACACAGCCCAAGCTGAGCGAACTGCCTGCTAAGGCAGCGAAACCGCATCTTTCATTGCTAAAACCACTTGTGTTAAAACATTTCTCGCTAGTGTGGGATCATCAATCAGTAAGACATTTGATAGTTGCCCAGCAACCCATTGGGCCATGGTAAGCTCGTCATAATCTGGTTTCTTAGAGTGAGATGCAGAAACCAAGCCCTCATTAGGCCATCTGAACTGGGGGCCAACGAGAGTGGTATCAGTTGTATTGTACCGTCCTGACCTCCGCCTGGTTATGTGGCCCTTATCTGGCAAGGCGTCTTGCACCGCCTGTTGATCATAAGATGCCAGCAACTGTGTGACCGCTGAAGATATGCTGGGGATAGATATGAGAACATCGACCCCCGGGACAATAGCATCCCTACTGAAGGTGTTCTGGCCTGATATCTGGCTAGCAGCTCCATATGTTCCCTGGCTCCCTTGCCCCATGGTTCTACTGGTCCCCCCCTACCTCATGTGCAGAAGATCTGGGCAATACAGACTGAGCAGCAGCTACGGTGGAGCTACGGTGTTGTACAGTGGAAGAGGTCAGGGGGGTTGAGCTCATACTGCCGTTGCATTCTAGGTGGTCCATATGCCTGGATAACTCTTTATTGGAGGCGTCAATTTGATGCAACATGGTCAATATGGTCTGCCCTATTGACGCTGATATGTGACTCTGGTCAGAAGGTGGAATGGTACTTACAGGTCCTGTACTTGACGACTGTATGTGCAAATATGAGCCATCATTGTCCACAGATACTGTTTTCTTTTCACTGGCAGGTTTCTTGATGGATGTACGGGCTTTGTCTGATGCTCTTGTCTTTCTCTTCCCCTCAGTGGCTAAGGATTTCTTCTTATAAGAATGCATCATAACTTATAACACTAAAAAATAAATAAAACCCTTCACTAATGTTGTTTCAATGACAAATTCAAAATGGCTAACAGATTGGAATTGAGGCTAGGGAATTGAACCCCGAAGGAGCCCTGATTAGTAATAACCCCTGGCACGTGAATAGGTCAGAATAAGAGGTGTGACAAACTTAAGGTAGTGAGGAAACTGAGGCAGCAGGCCCCTGAACAGGCCATGCTGGGCACACTACCACAAGGGCCATACAACTCGTATAACATAAGAATTAAATATCAGTGGCACTGTCCACAAAAACAACCTATTTATTTGTCCAAATTCACACTCACTTCAAAATTTAAAAATGGATTCTTTTAAATATTATTATTTGAAAAGAGCCTGACCAAAGAAGGAAGTCACTGAATTTTGGGAAAGATCTGTATCATATTCTGGATACAAGAAAAAAAAATCAAATTTCAGAGGTCCCATTTCCAACGTTTTTTCAATGAGTGTTGATTTTGGCTAACATTACTCGAAAATAAATGGCCAGATCTCCTTGAAATTGTTTACTTTGGCTAGCCTGGCCAAAGCAAGAAGTGGCTACATTTTGGGAAAGATTGGGATCACCCAGGTTGAGATTTGTACTCTATGAGTGCTTTCTAATTACATGTTATTGCATGCATTGGTGTGGGTATGCACTCTCTGAGTGCTCTTGTTTATACATATATTAATCTTTACTTCATTATAGGCATTCTTAGCACTCTGTTTGGTTTGTCACTTTAAATGTGAAAACTTACAAGTGTGGCAGACCTGCACAATAAATTTTTTTCTCTTAACTAAAATAAAATGGAATATTTGCAATGTAAACAATGAGCATGCATTTGTTTTTCATTTATTTTGGGAATATAACACATTAATTAACAAAAGATCTTAACACTGACATATTTTTGGCTAGGTGTGAATAAAAATGTAAATGACCACACTAATTCTAATTGGACTTTTATAGCATTGAATCTCCCCATACAAGCGCACTCTAAGGCACAACAAAACCAAAAAAAGCAGTAGACCAAATTTCAATATCCAGAGACAGAAGAAGGGTCCAGCACCATAGAGAACACCAGGGGATGATTTAGGCTAAGGTGAATATGCTTTGGTGTACAGGTAGGTTTTAAGCTGCTTTCTGAAAGAGGCCAATGGTGGAAAGGCACTAATCTCATCTGGAAGAGCATTCCAAACAGTGGGAGCATCAAAAGCAAAACTATTACTAAACTGCTTGACAGATTTATGAACAGAAGGGTAGAACTTTGGAATGACAAGGAAATTGCCACCACTTTGACTGAGCCTGGTGTTATTAGAACTGCTGTAGGGAGAAAGATATGGAGCAATATACCTGTGTGAAGAAACTTGTAAACAAGTATGCCGTCTTAAACACCATGCACTGCTCAACAGGAAGCCAATGCAATTTCTTAAGCACAGGAGTTATACTGGTGAATCGACTGGTGTTAGATACAATTCTGGCTGCACCATTTTGGATGCACTGTAATTTACATAGATTGAACTTGGAGAGGCTCCTGAAAAGTGAGTTGCAGTAATCCAGCCGACTACTAACAAGAGCATTAGCCACAAGTACAGAAACATCATGAGTTAGAAACCGCCTGACATGTCTGAAATCACGGAGTTTCACAAAACAACTTTTGCAGACATTCTGAACATGCTTGGCAAGGAAAAATCTGAATCGAACCACACACCCAAATTCCTGACTGAGTCAACAGGGCTGAGTGGACTGCCCAAGATATCAATTGGAAAACAAGCTTTCAACTTGTCCCTCTGTCTCTTCAAACCAAAGATGATAAACTCAGTCTTGTCAGGATTCAATTTGAGCTTGCTAGTAGATATCCACTCTTTAACATCATTTAGGCACCTTTTCAAGTGTTCAAAGGCAGCAGATGCATTCTTCTGGGATAAAGGCACATAAACTTGGCTATCATCTGCATAAAAATGAAACCTTATTCCTTTATATTTACCAATAATCAAACTGAGGGGTGGGGGGGGTGGTGTGCAATGAGAACAACAAAGAGCCTAGGACAGAACCTTGGGGAACGCCAAATAGGAGTTTACAAACTAGTAGAACCATTTTTATTGACTACTTACGTATCTTTTAACTGAATTTTGTTACAAATTCGGATCAACAGGATGTGGCAAGAGCCTTATAATATTATATTTGAATATTAATATGAAACCTAAAATTCAATAGCATTATGGTTCAAACTTTGGTTACAATGTGATGACTTAAATATCAATCACAGTTAAAAAATAAAAGAATAGAAACATCATAATTGGTAGACCAGAGTCAGTGAAATGTTATACATTTACTTCCTTGTAGAACGAACTAAGCAAACACTAAAAGTTAAAATAACATCTTTGATCAAAGTTAACTATTTTTTATTGGAATGCCACCACACTGCATGTGTTGAGACTATATCACTTTATTTGTTGAAATATCATTCATACATTAAACTTTTCTATATGAGAAGTCATTTAATAATACCATATGTTCAGTTTCTATAAAGTTTACATTTTTTCTCTCCGATAAGGATTGCTAAATTTAAATATATTTTTCAGAGATATTAACTGACATTGGTCTTAAATGAAACTGTTTCACAATGAACCCTTCACTGAGTTTTAAATTCAAAGATAAAAATAGAATTTAGACCTTAGAAAAGCCGTTTCAATTTAAGTGCATTATTGTAAAGACATAAGGTGTTTGACTGCAGATTTGCTGTTTGGTGTCCATCTGTGTCTGTTGAGTTAAAAGACCCCATTAAAACAATGTCTGGCTATCCATGTTACGTTCTTTGCAGAAGTAAATAGAACTGAATGCATGCAGTGTATCCAGCAGATCAGGAGTGATTTGAAGCAAAATTTGTAAGTGTCTCTGTCTCACTAGTGTACTCACATCAAAGCCAGCTTAAGTAAGAGTACATTGTATAAACTGAATTGTTATTGTCTGTGCCAAATATGTCCTTAATTACAAAGCAAGTTGATGCTGAGAATGTAAAGGGCGCTAGTAGTAACATATACTAAGTGCTCATAGGAGAACATCAGCTCCTGACCGAATTTTTTATTGGACAAGTTAATAAATATACTAACTACAAAGCTTGTAATAGTGGAGTTGTATTTTGTACCTGTAATATAACATGTGTAAATACCATTGTCTTTGAGGAAAACAAAATTTATAAAACCTATTTTTGTTTCCGTTTTGAGGAGGGAAGGAGGAGTAATGGGGACTTGGGTATATCAAATGCTTTAGAATGGACTCAGGTTCCAAATTTGATCTTTTACAGATTACAAAAATGTCACCATACAAGCAGAATAGTTGAGGAAAATTGCTGAATGCGCCCATATTTGGTAATTGTAGGTTGTGACGTCACCATGATCACACATAGATGTCCCAGTGGGATCAATAAAATACCAGGGAAGTGTGAACACTTGACCCTTGCTTGGCGGGCAAAAAACAGTAAGGTTTTAGTATTATTATATTTAACTGGTCCACTTGGGTTTTTCTTTTTGATTAGAGGACGAGTTGTTTCTGCAGTTAATGAAATAATATAAAAATGTTTGAAGCCTGATCTCATCTTATAGTTATTGTACTTATATAGCAATTCATTTTTGTTGGGCAGATTCTAGGATATGTAAAAATATGGAAGGTTCATTCAAAATTTATATAGTCATTAGACATGCGTGTGTGAATCCTCGTGAATCGAGAAAAAGGTAAGTTTGGACTGAGTAAGTTACTCATTTTGAGAAACAGATGAAATATTTGTAAAAGTAATGTCCATATTTGTACAAGTAATGTCCATAAGACAACTTGCAATGAGTGTATAATAGACCAACAGAGAAGTATTTGCACCACACTTGTCACCATGAGCCCAAATATGTGTGGGTACATTGGAGATAAGTAATTATCAGCTAATCATATTAATACATAAATAATATTAGCATTGTCCCTTTAAGTTACAGTTACATTTCTCTGATGCAGCAGATCCCTTTTAAGTTTATGGTCCGCTGTAGAACAATTAGGATTGCAACCCCTTATTTACTAGCATTATCCAATAGCAAGGGGTGTTACACTCCAATGACGACAATTGAACTGGCGTCCATCATTATGACTCCATAGTTTGAAGAAGTAACATGTGTCTTTTTATTGACCTCTACTTAACATTGGATATTGTAGGGTTTTTAGTTTTATAATAATACAAGATAGGTTATCTATTGTGTCATACACCATTCTGTCATCTAAGAAGACTCCTGCCATGGTGAGAAATTCATATCATCGGTGAGGGTGCGAATTTCTACAAGAAAAGTTCGAAAACAGACCAGTAAGGATTTGAACGGTTCATATTTACAGACTGATCCAACACCAGCACTAAGTACTGTTTCACAAACCGTGCCATACTGAAGCCAAACCATCTATTCCTCCACACAATATGGAGCTCACAGGCAACCAGCATCTCTCTCCCATGACAAATTCATCACAAGGTGAATATTTTCCATCTGTAGCGAGAACGAGACCTCAGCAGGGTGGAATGGCGAATGCACATAGGCACACACCGGCAGCTCCGACTACTGCACTTTCAGATTTACAGTCTGATGGTGTCATAACAAGGCTGGACACCTTCAAACACATGCCAACCATATCTGAAAGAGTTTCACACCTACTGGAGGCTTATGAGGAACAAGCAAAGACTGCTGTACAAGGTATGCATCCACGAAAGTTGTGGCGTTACAACTCGGTAGATCCTATTCAGACACCACATGAGCTCTGTTGGCCCAATGAGGACAACAACCCCCGGCAGGTAAAAAAGGGTAAGCTATGATGAGCTGACTATGCCACAATGAATATTTTTCACATGAAAAACCAGGTCACAGCCAGGCATGCCCTCCTCCAGGTCATCCTCGCTATGAAGGATGCAATATCCCTACCACTGACTACCGTTAGGAGTGCCTGGGCAACTTCTATGCATGACCTGAAGAAGGGCAACGTAGGATGTCAGGATGCAACTCAGTGGTCTCTAAATAGAATTAGTGCATCACAGATTGCAATGGCCACTCCACAAGCAACTACCTCCACACAATTTAAGAAAACCTGCAAATATTTCAATGAAGGGACCTGGTCCCAAGAGGCCAGTCATGGAATGTATAGACATATTTATTCATATTGTGAGAGAAAAGACAAGACAGCAAACCATCCTGAGCAGAAATGCAGTAAGACATGGCAAATAGACAAGCAACAGACTAATGACCAGGGACAGCTTCGACCTCTTGGTCTACCGCCACTTGACAGAGACAGTTGCAAGAGACCAATTTACAATGGGGAGAGGAGACAATGTTTTAATTGCAATAAACTTGGTTTTGAAAGTAATAATAATTGCATTAGTTTGATCTACAATGAGCATTTGACTGTATATCCTAGACACTTACATAACATTTTTTTTGATAGTAGCGATACAAATGTTGATCATATATCTGCTTAATCAAGTAGAAATTTTTATGATAACACACGTATTGCATGTATTTCAGGTTTTTGTAATCCGACTCAGGGTAACAATTGTCTTGGTAATATGTGGGGTAATTATGCCCCATTACAGCCAATTAATAAGGCTTTAACATTGGAACATCTAGATAATAGTGGATATTCTATTGATATGAGAACCCATGATTCTGGGTATGATTCTAACTGGAATCAATATTCCACACAATTCGAACCAGTGCAACCACACCATCATTGTAATCACAGTACAAATCCAAAAAGAGTCAAGGAACCCCCTCACAGGCATTCAGAGATAACACAATAGTGTACTGTGTGTTTCACAAATAAATACTATCAAAACACAGATACTGGCACTGATACATATTTGGTATTCATTTCAAATGCAGTGGATATTAACCAGATTTTCTATTGGAATTCAAATGTAGGGTTAACACTTACAATAACAGATTGCAGTGATGTTGAAGTAGATGTATTCACAATTCTACAATCGGCTGCAAAATCATGTTTCCTGGTATTTTAGAAGGAAAACTTCAGTAAAGATTTAGGATACAAATCCTACACTGATTACATGGAACACGTTATTGACAAAATTTTTAATCTTCAGGAACATTTTGCATCAGTTACAATTGATGAGGTTCTTACTGCTATCAAAAATGCTTGTGTAAACGTTGACTGTCGTCTTACCGTCATTCCCAATCATCTTAGTGCTTGTTCTGACGTCATTAATCTTGATTTCAATGATAGTGACAAAACTAGGGGTTTTCCTAACCAAACTTGGTCACATTGATACTATTCATGATTGTATAAGAATGGCTATTGCCATCAGGAGTACAAACCTCCCCAACTACAAATATGCTAGGTTTCCTGTACAGTCTAATCTCAACATTGACACTTGGCGTCATTACCTTAAGAACCACCATGACCAGAGGTTGTTACAGTACCTTGTATATGGATTTCCTCTGTCAATTGATGCCCCCTCAGATCTACATAATACTGATGTCAGCACCCACCATTCAGTTTCTTAATTTCCCACTGCAATACAGCAATGCCTTGAGAAGGAGATACTTCCTAGACAATCTTCCTAGACATGATAACTTTACTTCTATTTTCACTTTACTGAACAAACTTTATCATTAAACAAAGACAACCTTGTTCAAAATATCAATATTTACACATTATGTTAACACAGTATGAACCAATTCAATTTACACTATTAAAAAAAACAAACACCACTGCCACCATTTTTATGTAGCGTGCCGAGGGTGGTAATATGGTTCCAACATGAATAGTACTGTTTGATTAATGGTTCATATTATAATATCAAGATCTAAACATAATGAATTGTCTAAATTGTCTATTCAGATTTAGAATGATTTCCCTGAAAGGCCAAGTTCAACCCACATTATTTAATCATTTTAGGTTTAACAAACTAACAAACACTATAAGTATAACTGGGGCTGGCCACTTCCTTCCCTTTAATTCCCTAGATCATGTTAGAAGAAAAGTTTAACTTGTATCCCTATCAATTTCCCCCCCTTTACTTCTAACCCAAGTTTACAAAATAAACCTCACCCTTCTTGGGCAGATCTGGGCATCTTGACAGTCTTGTGACTTTTAATGCTTGCAGATTTGCTGTCTCCTTAGGGAGAAAGTGAACCAGTAAGAAACACTCCAAAGTTGGCCCTTTTATAGGGAATAACTGGGTCAACAACTGTCTAGCAGTAAAATGCATTTTTTGTGATTGGATTAAAAAATCCCCAAATGACCTGTTGAACTTTGGCATTTACCTGATTGGACAAGAGCTTGAGATATTTAACCTTTGCAGTAGCAAGGATGGCTGACTTCCTGTCATCCCACTTCAAAACTTTAACAACAAACTATGATTAAATAAAGATATATAAGCAGGTAAAAAGTATGTGAAATGTAATAAAGCAGCCAACATAATGTTATAAATGTATTTTTAATGTGATTTAATGTGATTAACGATTTGAAATATGTCCAGATGAAGCAGTATCTTCAAGCGCCAGCAATACTATAGAGAGGAAGCCCTTAGAGTTAATATATTTACTTCCCCACTCTTGGACATCTGGGGCCGATTTCACTAAAGGACTTAAACTAAGTCCCTTTATTGGCTAAGTCAGGGACTTAAATCTAAGACTTTGGTCTTAGCTAGGTCTGGAACTTAAAATGGATTTCACAAAGGTGACTTAGCTAAGTCTAAGCTTATCAAATAACCACAGTGGTTTTCTGTGTCATGTGACCTTTTATATCTATTCAAAATATAATATTGGTGCCATATATCCTTCATTTGATGTATTTTCTCTAAGGATAAGGGCTGTTTTGAAATGGAAAACATTGTTGCCACATATAAACTTCCCAAATACCACTTTAGTGAGGTGTTCTGTGTAGTTATACTTTATTTACAGCCATTTCAAATTTTGAAATGTAGAAAAGTTTATGGCGGCCATATTTAAGTCCTCTTTACAAATTTAAGCCCACTATCTCCCAGACTTAAAGTTAAGTCCACTGACTTAGTAATTTCATGGACTTCGCTGCTTTGTGAAATCCGCTAAGTCTAAGACCACAGACTAAACATACTTTTAACAAATTTTAAGACCAAAGTCTTAAATTTAAGTCTAAATCTGGACTTAAGTCCCTTTGTGAAATCGGCCCCTGATGGCCACCTGCTTGCTATCAAGTGAACCCCAGGTGTTAAACACATTCCACCTGCTACAATAGATGCCTTCCATGTCTCTCCAGGCATCTAAGATTTGCTTATTTGTCTTAAAGAGAACAAGATTTTTAAACTTTAATACTCGAAAAAGAAAGATGTATGTGTTTGATTTCAATAGTGTTTCTATTGTTTTATACAATAAACTATATATTGGAAATATCAGAAAGAAGGCAGTTAATTTTGTGTCATCAGCTGTAGAAAAGGCCTTGGAAGTGATCAAAATGGCTAATACCATGCAAAATATGACCTAAATCCTTCAAATGACTGTTAAAAGATCAGTCTGGAAACAAAAAGGCTTTTCAATTGACGCCACATATTTATTCCTTTGACATTTGTTATTGATTGTTATTCTACTTGGATATTACTACAATGGTTGATGATGACTCTTGCTGTAACAAGTTAATGCCCCTGTTCCACCAAATGACTAAGGGTCCCGATTAAGGATATTTGGGGATCTGTTTTTTGAAAATATAGAGTCCCAGACTGTCTGCTTGAATCTGTTTGGATCTGTTGGGGTCTCTTTAAAATTCAAACATGTTTGATATTTTTCACGACTGTAACCGATCCACTGTCGCCCCTATCCACAAATACCAGTCTCAGACTTTCTGAGACCTTCTCAGACCGAACTTTACACAATCTTATGTTGTCTGAGACTTGCTGGGACTCTTAATGCCAGGTCGGTTTAGTTTTAGTCCCAGGAGGTCTGGGCTTAATCCCAGATTCATCCCCGACCCACCATGCAAAAGAAAAAACAAAAATCGGCCATTGCTGTCTGAGGAAATCTGTTATTAGTCCCAGGAAGTCTGAGGAAGTCTCAGACTAGTCTAAGACCCAGCAGGTATATCCCAGACAGGATTGGTGTTGAATTGAATCACAATCGCGGCTTAATCTGCTCTTAGTCGGGGAATGATTGTGAGTTGTATGAGGAGGTCTGAGACTTCCTGGGGACAATTTGGGTTTGATCCTAGACCTGTATCAGGATTCCATTGCCCCACCCATTATTCATGTTTTTTCACAGACTCTCAAGGATTAAGGATCCAAGTCCCAATCAGGGCTTAATCCTTTGGTGGAACAGGGGCATAACAGTAACTCATGTCAGAACTTGGTGGATGATATTTGGAGATCACATTAATTGGCACAATTTAAACTGGAGGTTTTTAAAAAAAAATAATGATGCACTAATAAAGTTACAAATTGACACTTTTACAACTTATCAAACCACAACAACATAAAAACCAGTAATTACTGGACGTTTTTTTGTTTACCTTAAGCCTCACTTACATCCCGTCATACGTGTATATACACGCAAGTGTGCTGCAAATATTGTTGAAAAAATATGAACGTAGCCTGGTAGTGGGGTAGCAGCGATTTGCACGTGCTAACAAGGTATATTCTGCCAGCAACAGTGTCACAACTTAAAGATCAAAGAATAAACTGCTACTGGCTACAGGTCGTACAGTGGATTTATATACATGCAAGGTACATGTGCAAACCCTGTAAGTGAATGGGGAGATCTTGCAACACTTGCAAGGGAAATGCATGTGTGCAAGCCTCTCGTAAGTGACCCTTGAGAAATGGATGCGTTTATGGCCATACTGCATGCACACAGAGGAAATGTGCATGTCAGTTTTCATTACAGGGCCTGTGCGACTTTGAAATTCTGTTATAAAATTGTAAGTGTACCTTAAGTGTGCCTTACAAATCAGACGATTTTTCTCTGTAACCAGGACGTACGTGCACGTACGATGGGATGTAAGAGAGACTTTACTTACGTGAGTGTTACATGAAGTACACATACATACCTGTATAAGTTAGCTAGCAAAAAGTATTTCATTGCACAATAGGGTACTAAACACATCTTTTGATAATATTTGGTCATTATCTTAATTTATTTATATTTTTCTTGATTTACTCGAGTTTAACTCGGTTCTAACAGGTGATCCTCGGTCTTCAGAAATCGCTAATGATAACAGCACTAATGTTTGGGGTAACGTTAAGTGTGTTCAAATAGACTAGTATCATCACTACATATTGACTGGCATATATTGTCACAGGGAATACATGGTCTTTATCTCTTATGAAGTATCTTATCTTTTTGGCAAATGTATGTTTTCCCATTTAATGTATCCCATGTTACAATTCAATTTGTAAAACTGTTCTGTTGGGGTGATAGTAATTTATGCACACTGATGCACGTTCACATACCAAATAAAGATGTCAAAGTGACTACAAAAATAAATTACATATATCCCGGAATTTCGGCGTGCAAATTATGCAAAGTTACTCTGATTTCTAATACAAATTATATTAACGCCCTTAAAATGAATGTAAATAATTTATTGATTTGATTTTCTGTTATTAAAATACATTTATAACTTTCCTTTATGTGGATGCATATTTTAATTCAAAGAAATATGTGTAACTTGGATTAAAACAAACAAAAAGAAAGGTTTTCTGTCCAAGTAATGCCAAACTACGGCTTTTTGCAATGTATTTATTGAAACTCTGGATGCTGCTTTGCTTGGCAATGTGGCACCTACCTTGAATTAGCTCACATATCAACTCAGATACTATTTTATTCAGTGTCAAACTTATTTGAAAGATGTGAATTATACCTGTACAAACGAATTTGATGAAGAAGTTGGGATTAATACACATAGCAAGGGTATCCTTGAAATGTGAGATATAATTATATTTAATCCTAACTGGACAAACTTTAGTAAAAGTGACTCAAATCAATTATTTGACTATTTTTTAGTATTTCTTCTCTTTTTTCCTTGTGCTACCGACAAATAAATCAAAAAATGACACAAAATAAAGTAAGCAATGAATATGGATGTGACCAATCAGAAACACTGATTAAAAAGTTGTGATTTGAATGCTCTATCTTGATGGTCATACGGATATTTGGAAGAGTTATTTACGGTAAAATGATAGAAATTATTACTTATATAATGTGAGATTTCTCTAATTTGTTGATTAAAGTATATTTATTAGTAGCACTTATGTTGGTGCATATTCTAATCAAAGGATATCCATGTTAGTTTACCGAAAACCAGTGCAACAACTGAATTTGTGCTCCAAGTCACCAGTTTACCAAGGATGGGGGGTAGGGGCAGTACAAATCTCACTGTCCCCTTGGAGAGCTACTATCCATGAGAACTTTACTTGAACAGTTGTTTAGCTGACCAATTATTCTGCCAATCTAAAACCGATTTATAGCTTGTGCTGGTGTCACTTCATAGTTTAACGAGAGCACATCTTTCTAGATGGAGTGAGTCTTGAACTATGTGATATCTGGGACTCAGAAAGGATCAGCAGCCATGGATACACCTAGAAGGACCTGAAACTAAGGTGAACAGATGGAATTTAAGTTCGAAAGTGAAGGTTGTTGGAGAGAGATGTTTGATGAGCATCATAAGCAAAACCATAGCCGAAAAATGTTTCTTTGATCTGTAATTAAACATTGTGATTAAATTATGAATGACTATCACTATCTTACACGAGTGCGTCGTGGTTTTCAGTTTTTGAAAACATACAAGTATCCACAAGAGCGCATTTTACATGGCCAATTTAAAACGGTTTGATTGAATTTAATCCATTTATACTTAACAGTTAAATAGCCGCTATGTGTCAGACAAGTAAAATTTGAAAATGTTAATATGTTTGTCAAAGTAAATTCAGTTTGAATATATAAGTTATTAACCACGTTGCAAGGATTTGTAAAGTCACATTGCTGGACTCTCAAAAAGTCAAATTTCAGATTGTTTATTCTTGAGATTGTTTCAAGTTTGATGCAATAAAGGTCTTGGATTAACATTTGACTTCTGGTTTTATTTAAAAATAAGATTGCTGTTTGAAAATTTTACTAGAATAAAATTGATAGGTAAAATATAGGTCAGCCTTCTCTGGTCCCCTTTTTGCTTTCAGATCTTTTTCTGTGAGTCTCAAAAAACTTAACTTTAAAACTATTATAGCATATGCAAAGAGACCTGTTTTTGCCTCCTTCAGGAAAAAGCTCAAAACCTACATTTTTGTTAAGGCCTATCTGCGTTAGCTGACCCACTTCCCTGCGTCTTCTCTAGTATGACCTGACTGTGTAAATGGAACTACTCTTGCTCAAAGTGTTTATGCATAGTTGCACCTTACAGTCTGTCACATGATGGCATTAAGCTCTATAAAACCATTATTAGATTAGATTACATTAGATTAGATTAGAATACCTTACCGTTGTCCCTCGTTCGAAAGCTGCAACCTCTGTATTGGATATACTAAGCGGAATACAAAAACTTTGATCTCTGTCACCTTCCATTGGGTCTCTGAAAATCTATATTAATAATGGGGAGAAATTTGAGGGAGAAATTTGATTTTTGGGCAAATTTACTAATGATACTGCAAATGGAGACAGCAATGTTGGGGGGTCTTTTACGGTGTTTGTTACTGAATCTATGGACTATGGATGCTCTAGTATTCCAGTATGCTCACTGGAATGTACCGGATCGTATGAATAGACAGCCTGTAAAGGGCCTGCTTCTTCAGTTTGGTGCTACCTTATACAATTTCCCTCTAGGCTATAGAACTTAGTACATTAATATTGACCCTCGACTTGTACTTGTTGACTTAGTTACACCAATGAATTCTTTGTTACTTTGTGTAGCTATGCTCTTGGATTTCCTTCTCACATTTGAATTGAAAGCCAAACAGTCAGCACTTCATTCCTTTCCACCATCCCACCACTATAGCAAACTATTTAGCTTGGCAACTTGCAAAGCAAGTATACTTGACATATTTTACAGTTGACCCCTCAGCTCAAATTTGACCTCTAGCTACCGGTCCCCCCTTGTCTACTGGAGGGAGTTCTCTTTGGATTGATAAGGTAGTTAGTTGTACTTGGCTCTCTATATGTTGGTTCCCCCTGTGGCCCACCGGGGGAGTTCTCGAAAGATTGATAATGCATATTGTTATATCAAGGCTTACTACTGGCATCCCAGGATGACCCTGGTTTCCCCCAACCGACTTTGACTATTAGTCCTCATTGAATTACCCACCATTGAGTTGCATCACATCTAGGGGTATGAGGGTATCACTAAATATGTTGCATGTTTCTACTTATAATGAAACATTATTATGCTACTGTATTAAGTGTCAATATAACATGAGTTGAACTGGTCAGTATTTCTTTTAAGTCTAGTCACAAGTTGTACCCATGAGTTTTAGACTTACTTTGTACGTCCATGTGGGGCTCTTAAAGTTTTATAAATTTTGTACCTATTTTAACACTAGTATATAATACTAACATGTAAGATAAAATACCCCAAACGTGTGTTTTTCTGTGAATATGGTATCTTGTGAACTTGACTTTTGACCTTCGGGTATCATGATGGGGTTTGAATCCATCATCACTTAAAGCTGCAAACTGATTTGAATATAAGATTTACTAACTTAAATATTCGAGTTAACTAGTTTGAATGTACAAGTTACCATGTTGAATATATTAGTTGATTTACTGCAATATAACAGTCAGTCTAGTTAGCTAACTTGTATAATCCAGATACTAACTAGTATATTCAAGTTTGTAACTCTTATATTCAATTTAATAACTCTTATATTCATGTCAATAACTCTTATGTTCAAGTGAGTAAAATGAAAACTTTGTTAGTTCACAGTTTCAGCAGTTTCTGGGACAAAAGGTCGTTTTGCAAAAATGATCCAGAAATTTGGAACGAGTTTTTGATACTACCAAAGTGTCATTGAAGGAAAACATGTAAGCTTGTGAAAAGAAAAACTGATACCTAAAACAAACAAACAAACACATCTGTGGAAACAAGAAAGAAAATTGTAAATGAAAATTATGTCACACACAAGTGTGACTGAATATCACTTTTACTCATGTTACTTATGGATATAAACTGTTTTTCTTATTTTTATCCATTTTATAAGGTACTGCTTGCTTTCTCAGCAACTTCATTTCATTAATGGTTACAAATTTACCCCATGGCAGCACTTTATAGGGGTGTTCCACTGCATTGGACCCAGTAACCGACTCTGTGACTCTAGGGTCAGTTGTGCAATCGGGGACGAAAGCCACAAAAAAGCAAGCCAAAATGATGGGTTGGTAAAATCTTCCCAACAGGACATATACCATACCAGCTTGTCTGGATCAAGATCCCGACCTGACTTGGGATCGGGACCACTTTCTTCACGACAAGATGGGGAACTACCAAGACAACCTGTAAACCCCTATCAGACAAGCAGTAGCAACCCCCGACAAACCGTACTGACAGACAGGACTTGAGTTGGGAACCAAAACTATAAACCCCCTATGGCTCACAAAAAAAACATCATTTGTCACTGCAAAGATGCCAGCTACATATCACAGAGACTTCATAGATCAGGTTAGGGTACTTTCGGCTTTTCTTGAGTTTAATATTTTGATTTGCATCTTGATGGGAAGACAGAGGAGGACACATTTGAACCCAGCACCATCAGCTGCCATACAGCCACCAGCACAGCCTCAGACCCAGAGAGCCCAGGAGAAGAAAGAAGCCACAAAACCCCTGGGTCATGCCCTAGATCCTCAAAGACAAGAAAATGGATGCTACAGCAAGCTCTGGCCGACCTCAAAAACATCCCAGGGTACCAGAATTTTGTCGGGATGCAACATGTCATTTTACCTCATCAAGGAACGCATTCACCATAGCATCAAGATGTCAGTCACCAATTTCAAGAAGCAACTGAAAGTTGGACTCAAACTGGCCATAACCCTAACACCTGGCCATTGGAGAGACCTACACGTCCCTGCAGTAATACTGGTTGGTTGGTCGCACCACTATCTGCAAATTTGTTCCCCAAGTCTGCCAAGCCATCCTTGCTGAAGTCCAGGATGAATATTTACCCTGCCCTGATAGCCCTGATGAGTGAATAAGGGTGGAGGAATGTCCTCCACGCTGCCAAAGACGGGAAGCATATCGCCATAAAGAAGCATAAGAAATTAGGCAGTGGCAGCTACAAGGGCTTCTTTTCCCTGGTTTTCCTGGTCCTGGTGGGCGCAGAATACAGATTCCTGTGGATAGACTGTGGGTTCAGTGGTACTTGTTCAGATACACAGATTTTCAATAGAAGCCTTTTGAGGGAAAAGATCAAGGATAGCATCTTGGGGCTTCCACCACCTGAACCCCTGGGGGAGGAAAGGCCAGACTTACACTACTTCTTGCTGGGTGACGATGCATTTGCCTGGATGCCCCAAGTGGTCAAACCCTACAGCCAAAGACAACTGACCAGGGAAGATAGAAGAGCCAACTACAGGATCTCCAGGGGCAGGAGGGTGGTAAAGAACACCTTTGGAATCTTAGTGAGCCACTTCAGGGTACTACTGGGCACCATGGAGCGAAGGCCTAGAGTTGTCAGAGACATTGTGTTTACTTGTGCGGTGTTGCACAACATGATGAGGACACACAAGGGTGGGGCAGACAGGGTACCAACCCCAGGAAATGATGGAGCTTTCCAATAGAATGAACAGGAGGTGTATGTGCTAAATGAGAACTATAGGAATCCTTTGAGAGTCCACACATCAATGAGAACTACACACTGGGGACAGATGCTGGCATCTGCCAGTCCTTTTTAGGACTAACCAATTATTCCAAGAAGTTTTATTTAAGCTGGTGTTACTAAAACTTCCAATAAATTTTAAAACCAAATCCATTTTATTTCCAAAAATTTCTAAAATTATTCCAACCCCCAAGTCCCCTCTTTAAAACACTGAACCCAAGTTATGTCTAAATGAAGCCTCCCTTTAAATTATTTTCGTGCAAAAAAGGGAAGTTGAAATGTATAGCAAAGAGTCAAAGGTCACAAGGTCAAAATCAAATGTAAAAATACTCCCCCCACGTCTTTTTAACACTTTTAATCTTAGGGGCGGGACAAAATGTCATAGTGTTTGGCCCATTTCTTTTTGGCCAAAGTTTATAAAATTCACTGTCATCTGGGTTTTTTGACTGTTTTTTTTTTCAAAATTGTTTTCTTTTTACAACTTTTTTTTCCAAATTCGTTCTAAATTTTTTTTCTTTTCATTTTATTTTTTTTCTTAGTTGGTTCAAATTTCTTCAATTTTTTTCTAAGTTCGAAATATTCCACATTATTTTGTATAAGTTAGAATTTTTTTAACTTTTTCTTCAAGCACACACTCATTCATTCATGCATTCATTCATTTTTTTGGTTTTGTTTTTGGGACAAAAAGTGTTTTGTGTGGGTTGGTGTAATGCTTCTTGTTTCGGTTTTTTAGAACAGCAGCTGAGAAATTGTTTTGGAATGATTTGAGTGGTCCGGAAAAGGACCTTTAAATGGTTAACAGCAATGGTCCTGAAAAGGACTGATTGAAGGCTTGGCAGATGTTCTACTGTGGCTGCTGTTTGGCTGCTGTTCTTGCTGTTACATATACATATATAGGCACTGTGTCAGTGCATTGTTTAATCTAGGCATTATATATATGCATTAACATTTAAAGTAATAGATTTATTGATTTTTGTGTGTTTGATGTTTATTGTTACACTGATCTATTTATAGACTGGGGAAATCCCTCTAGGCCCCAAGTACCTCAGTGAATATATTAATACTTTTGGGGAAACCCATTTAAACTGGTTTCTAGAACTTCCTCACTTAATCTGGTGACAGATGTTACTTTCAAATTAGTTCTATAACATTCTAGACATGTGTATAACTATACATAAGGACTGTACACCTGACCACAGATGAACTTAGTATTTGCTGGCAATAAGGAAGGCTGTTTGGGTCTTAGAACTAATATCAAGTGGATATAAACTACTTGTGTTCTGAACTTTTGCTGGAGTGAACTGCATACATCATCTGGATAGATTTGCTGCACTTTGGATACCTTTTACGTTGGCATGCAGTGTGTAGCTCTACCAGAGAGTGGATTTACTGTATTTTGGACATTGTACCTATCTTGGAGCAGACAGTACAGTTGTGCAAACTCTCTGAATATCTCTATACAGACATTTTGTATGATTGGATATCGAAAGGATCACAGGATAAGGACAATTCATGTTATTGAACATTGAACAAATGTCAGGATACAGATATCTGTGTGTTAGATGGATCACAGGACAGATTGCTGGATACAATAGAGAAACTTAACTGTCAGTTACAGTGGTCAGGTCAGATTGGTTTCATTATTGTATCATTGTATGTGCTATTGAGAGCATACCAGTTGACTGTAATCATTATTTTTAATTGTTAAATAAATTTGTTAAGTTAAACTTTTTGTCTTTTCCTGTTGCAACTTAAAAGCAACTGGTAATTGCTACCGTGCTTGACCAGTGACCGTAATAATGCTGTGAGTCGGTGGTGGTTGGAGGAGAGGTGGCTGGTACTGGAGTGTTGACTTGTAAAAGGGTTACAGTGTTGGTAGCTCATCACATACTGAAGATTTCCAAAGAAGCTTGAAAGTCCTGATATTTTGTATTGGCTTTTTTCGTCTGTAGCAGAGTCAAATGATGGAGGGTTGAAGTGCTTTGTCAGTGTCAAGGTGAACAAAATTGATCTTGATGAAGTTCAGGCCTGTTGGTCATCAACAATTATGAAGTCGGCTGCCCTCTGGATTACTGCTGTTGTCCTTTGTTGGCCACTTGGCTCTGCTGAGCGGGTTGGATCACCTGGCTTCAAGGCATCTGTGTCTGTGCAATGGTTCAGATGTATTCCCTTGCAGCTGGAGCTGGCTGCTGTGGCTGATGAAATGTCTGTCACACAAATGCAGAAGGCTTTGTGTATTGTTGTCTCCTGCTTTTGCTGGAGGAATGATGACAGCATGCTTCCCATCTGTGTAAACTGGTCCATGACCTGCTGGTCGACCGAAGAATGACCTGAAGCTGCAGTGGGGCTTTTGACTTGTTGAGGCTATAACATGGTGTCTGTTGACCTCATGCTTATCTCCATACTGTCTGTGTCAGTAGAGGCTTTGGAGATGTGCGCTGTAGTAGCTGAAGCTTGTGTTTTCAAGGCTGAAGACTTGCTGAGCACTTGCATCTGATGTCCGACCTCAGGAATCCTAGCTTGTCTTGTATCCAAGTCTGACATTCCGTCATCTCCTTCCGGGCCTGTCCATACTTCGACTGCATCAACTTCCCATAATGTATCCTTTACAAGTCAAACCAGGTCTTGGGCACTTTGACAGACACATTATGACTCCTGGCGAACTCCTCCCAGAGAAACTCCTTCCTCGCTTTATCCTTGAAATGTTCACTAGTTTTGTCATACAACTCCTCGTGGTCCTTCACAAAGTCCTTCGCCAGCCTCCTCCTCAAGTCAGTGAGATATACGTTGGTCATGTGCCCGTTCTTGTAATGCAATTGGGATGGTCCTGCCTTTGCTCCATCAGCCTCTGTTTCAGTGTTACTTCTTTCTGTTCTGGGCCTGTTTTCTAGTTGCCCCTCTTGGGGGTGCAATTATTCCACTCTTGCTTCCTCCCTCCTTGCCTCCTCCCTCTGTTGCTGTTGTGCCTCCTTCCTCTCTCTGGCCTCCCTCTCCTGCCTCCCTCGATGGATATCTGCTGCTGTGTCCCCCAGCTCAAATTCAGGAACACTATCAGTGGGAACTTCTATCTTCCTCACTCTTCTGCCTTTCCTGGAACCCATTGTCAAATAATAAGCAGCAACATTTTCATAAAAAACAAAATCCTAAAGTATAAAGTCAGCCAACTTCAACCCAAAACTGTCCTAGAAAATTTAAAAAAAAACTCCTATTCTTGAAATGCTGCCAGATGTAATCTGCCAGATTCCAAATGATGCACTGCTCAAACAAACTAGCCTAATATAGTCACAGATTCTATAAGCAGACAAGCCGTGGGTGTACCAGGCTTTTCAGTTTTTGTTTACGGCTTGTCTGTAAGTGTTTCCGCCTTGTCCTGCTGAGATGTTATCAACTCTATGTCTTAAGACTGGGAGAAGTCAAAGTCAGGTCGGTAGTGTTTACAACAGGCCGGTTTTCTTTCAAGTATGGTCAGTTAGGGTAGCCAGCCCGTCTGGAGGTGGAGTCCTGATGCTTAAGCAAGACATGGTGGGATGTTCTTAAAGACAAGATGGTAACAGTGTAGGGCAAGACAGGAAGTGTAACCGACAAGCCGTAGAGATACACAACAGCACAGTTTCCAAGTGGGCAGAGCCACAGTCTGGATGCAGAGTTGTGGAGGGTCAGTGAAATATCAAACATGTTTGATATTTTGCCAATCCACTGCACAAGCTGGGAAACTACAACCGACGCTAACCTACTCTGTAAACATTGCTCCTGACCCTCATAAAATACCTAGTTACCGACAGGTCAGCTCCAGTAGAACACCCCCATCATGGATAGAGTAAACTGCAGGACTTGTAAAAGATAATCTAATCACAATAAAGAATGCTAGGTTTCTGCGTTACACCTTTTGTAAATATATCACATATTATTCACATTTCTGTAAAGGAAAGCATGATAATAATTTGTACAAATATATTCCAACAGAATCACCTTTGTTGATATTATCAAAGATTACAATAAGTGATAAAGGGTATGAATAGGAGAAAGGAAATACTTTGGAGATCAAAGAGAAAGATCTAAAGCAATGATTTTATTTATCTATTAAAACACAGGTAAATATTTACATAAAAGAATGTCTAATAAAGTGAAAACAGTTATCTTGTTTTTACATAACTGTAACTGTAATTCATTCTGGCTTTTATTTAGCTATGGCTTGAGGATGATCCTGAGGATGTTCCCTTAGATTTTCCATCATTGCAGAAGACATGTCTGCAGTTCAAAGCTTGTGGAGGGCGGAAGTTGTCGACCAGAGGCAGATTAAAATCATCAAGGAGTGACCGCATCGCAGCAAGCTAAAATATTTAAGATAATTGCATAGAAGAAAAATAAATGCAAAATAGTTTATCTTTGACATTATAAAGTTAACAGAGGTTATAACCAAATTAATACATTTTTTCTTTCTGCTTGACCTTGTGTTATGTACACCCACAGCTAGGAGGAACACAGGCAATAATAAAATTATATTTTGTAATAAGCAACATGAAAGATTCTAATGTGAGGCAAGATACTATAAAATATGCTTTTAGCCTGTAATTGAAATCTATGTCTTACAATTTCCGAATGTTTTTTGAATACTAATGACAGACCACTAACATTAATTAAAGCATTACAGCCTGGTCACCATGTCTGAATTTACTTTAAAAGAACATAAAAGATAAAAAAATAGTATAATCAGGCTGCTGCCATTTCTGTAGATATGCTTGTCATCTTAATGATATTCATTTATTTGGAAAAAACATAAGACACATATTAAGCAAAATACTAGCTATCTTTGAGTGTCCCTTCCAAACAGAACTGATGAAATCAGCGGTTAAGAATTAGCTTACTCGTTCTTACCTGATTTTCAGACATCTTAATTGTGTGTTTGAAGACAGTCCATTGCACACTCTCGTAACAGGGTGGTGTTGTCAGACTGCCTTGGTAACGATAGAATCTGTCTGTGTGTTTTGGGAGCATGTCATCAAGACGAATGGATGGAATGACAACTTCATCTCCTGGTTAAATATGATAAGTAAATACAATATCGAATGCTTGTGTTGAGAATATTGTTTTAGTCACCACAAAATTTCTATTTTACAGTATAAAGGATTATTGGAAAAAATGATCTTGAATTTTTTGATATTTTGTGAGAAAAATGTTGACTTTACTTTTTACTACAGCCATAGTCTTTGTCAACAAATGTCAACAATATCACAAGGATGGATGATTAAATTCTAGTGGTGATCTGATCACCGTCTACATCCCTGATTTTAAAGGATTTTTTATCATTGCAATGATAAAGAATGTCAGACATGTATTGTCTGGGTCTTGACAGAGGTCTGTGCTCTCCGAGTGCTCAGTTTTCAAAGAAAATATCAGCATGTTTAACTACAGCAGGAATTTTTTACATGGTTTTGCTTCTCAATCTGATTTACTTTGCCAGAATACCACCAGAGACTATAGACTAAAGGAGTGTTGATCTAAAATTACCTGGTGAGGGGATGCTACTCAGTGCATTGATGAGATCTGTGAACACTGGGTTATCATTTTCTCCAACCTGTCAAATGATTTCAATTATTATTTGCATGGAATACAAACCAATAGAAAAGTGATCAAGTCACTAAACAAATATATTAGATAATGTCTGGATTATCAGTCTTGCAATGAAACATACACCAGTTTTACCTTCGGTATTACCTTTGTTAATTGGCACATTTTAAGTTGAAATCAGTACAATGTACCCTTTTAGAGGGGGTACTTGAGTTAATTGATACCCTTGTTAAAAGGGTGCTTCTTGAGTTCTGCCAATTAAGTCTAAGGAGGCATATAATGTAGACAGATATCAGTGTTTTCCAATTATTAAAAGCAGTTATTAAAATATTTTTTAATATGACATGAATGAAACATCATATTCAGTCTGAGTAATACACCCAATCTGGGTTTTACTATGTTCACAGATAAATGTCATTTTATTGTGTATAAATTAGTAGACAGCAGGTGTCAAAGTGTACCTACTGGTCATTCCAGTTGATGGACACAAGATTGTGGGTACCTGGTTTCGAGATGGTAAATGCAATAAAGGATACGTGATCCCTGAGGAGTTACTATGGTTATGCATAAGTGTTATCCCCAAATGAAATAAACAATATAGTTTAATAATCTATTATATTACCGTGAATCAAAGAAATGAATTAAGTAAGTGTAATTATTGTGGTGAATAACAGAGTTAGCCAGAATTTACATGTATCAGCCTTATCACAGATCTAAATCAAAAGATAACAAACTCAAAATATTGAGACATAAAAATATTCAGTTAAACCAGATTTTATTATGATTCCTATTCATTGGAGTCAACTGAATGTGTGCATCTATAGTGTTGAATACTCTTTTGTGAATAAGGTGAATCTCAGTTGCATAGAGGTCGTGCATAGAGGACTTCATTCAATTAGTTTTAAACAGGTAACAAACCTCAATCCAGATGCCTAAAACAGCCAGTCCAAAAGGCTCCTTGTCAGCAGCAGTACCGAGGTCAGGATAAAACTTGTTGAAATGGACCAAGTGAAGCTATCGATATAAAAAATAAGTAACATATAAAATACTAAAAATTCTGAAAGGGAACCTTTCCAACAAGATGCTGAAATAACTTTTGTCTCAAAAGTAGATGACCAGTCATCACTTGCTCATCACTGAAGCTGAAATATGTCAGGCCATGAAAATTTAATATTTTAAATTGCCAAACCCTTTGCTTTTTCACAAGGTTGCTGATAATATTGTTATGCTGTCCTGTCTACGCTTTTCTTGATTTACTGATTCTCTCTCACCTTCTAACTTAAAAGTAATTGTTCTAAGGAGATTGTAAACAGCCAGCAACTGGAAGTTGCATTAGTAAGGTGATAAATACAAACTTTTACTTTTCAAAGATCCATTGGGAAACTTCAAGATGTCCATGTGTTGGGATACAAAAGGCTATCATAGAATAGAAAGTAAATACATGGCAATACATATAGATGTAGCAAAGCCTAAACAACCGATTACAAGTTTCAGACATAAAAAAACTTTAAATTTACCTCTGCTGGAAAAGACTCTCCATCACGTAAATGTTCTGCTCCTCTATTTGAGTTATTTCCCTGGTGGAAGTGAAACTGTGCCAGCTCATACCTGTCATCTTGTAAACCAGATCCACTGATCTCAGCCACTCCACTGGTGATAGACACCTTGACTGTAAAAAAGCAGTTTTTTATCAACTTCATCAACTTAAACCTAGTTTTATTGATCTTTTGAAGTGCTATGCTATCCTGTTTGGAGTTACAGCAAACATTGTTCCATCATTATTGTTGCTGTTATAACAAGGCCAGTCAGACAGACAGCATGCCACTGTCAAGGTCCAACATCTCCAGATTTGTTTATAAGTGGAATTACAAAAATCCTTCAAAGATTCCTGGACCGAGATAAAAATCCAGATCATCATCTACAATTTAAACATTTGTTTCTTGTCTGACTGTCATATTTCCTTAAAATTTTATCAAAATCCGCCCATAGCTTTATTTTGCACCCAGACAGATGTAGTCCACAAACCACATGATCTACTTGGCACAAGTAATAACACATTTCAATTGTACATCTAGTAATGAAACAATCATTTATGTAACATTGACAAAGAACACAAATTTAATCTCTGGAGTGACTCTTGTGTAATATTATGAATGTAAGAGCTCACCTTTTAGAAAATAAAGCAAGTAAAGCCTTGTGCAAAATATTTCAAGGTGTACGGCCTATTCACAATGTTTTATGGAGTTGTATCAAAACATATTTCTTTTTTAAATTTTGGGTCTTTTTCTAGCTTGTCTTTTTTGTCAAATATGGCTAGGAAGTACCATAGACTGAAAAGTTACAAAAAAGGACTGGAACATTTATTGTAGGTTTTCATTCATAATGAATGGCATACAATCCTCTCATCACTAAAAGACTTTGTGGCACAGTTCTGAGCACTGTGTGAATTATTGCAGGATCTGATTCAGTTCACATGTGAATTCGACAAACAACATATATGTCATGACAGAACTTCAAATTTGACATTCTGTCAGAATTGAAGTTCTGTAATGACATATATGTAAATATTTAGCATATCGTCCTTTGTGGCTAGTTAATGCCTTTCATTAGATTCGTGTCTGTATGTATTTGACTTACACATTACAATTTTTTCATTATTTATCTGAAAAGAGACCTAGTATTTAGTGCTGAATAACAAGCTGCCCTGAAAATCCCTGCCTCCCGCTTCATCTGTCCAGCATGAATATTGTGCTACAGCTCATGAGTGTTTTTGTGGGAGGTTTTTCAATCATTTTTATAAAAGCTGTGCTGAATACAAAACACATTTCAAAGTTGTGTCTGTCACCCTAGCAAAACTTGACAGTTGTGACACCTGAAAATTTTCACCTAGGTATGAAGTTTTTTTTAATTCATCTAATATTTAAATGTTTTACATAGCATATCTATGAGTGTAATATCCCTTAAGGGTTACAAAATACATACTTGAATGTCCAGTGTTTAAGAGTGTCATTCCAAGCACACCATCATACTTGTGGAAGTGGATGTCCCCAAGATCTTTTTCTGTAATATCCTCCTTCAGAATGTCTATTGGAGACTGCCTGGTTTTTCCACATTTAGAAAAGTAGTTCTCCCACTGACTTGGAACTGATTTAATAATAATAAGAAATCATGAGCGTTATTTCAAGGTCAATCCTGTACTTCCTCCTACAATATGACCATATCAGTGTCCATGCAGTCTTTGATAACAAAATCATTCTTTTCATTAAAAGAGGCATTGAAACATTTACAAGTTTACCCAACTTTACACAAATCACTATTATGAACACTGACCTATCAGGGTGATTTTTAAAGAGACAAAAATACAATTTCTATTTAAACTCATTGCCCAATTTGGCAAATTACCAATCAAATTACATCTTGCAAATTTTTATTTGTATAACAATGATCCAGATTGGTTTGAGATGATGTTTTTTTCAGTTTGTACCAATCTGAGACTTTTCTCATGGTCAGAACCCTGTGAGTAGTTGAAGTAAACCAAAGTCTGCTCTTAGGTCTTAAATTGAGTTTCCCTCAATACCTTTACTTCTGTTGGCTACTCAGGTGAACCAATAGTTTAAAAAAATTGAGTTAAATACTTAAGTTTTGTCTACTCACAGACTAAGGGGAATAACAAAGCTCTAACGGGGAATTTATTGTTAGAGTAACTTATTTTCTAAGGGAAGATAAATATAAGTTACTTTGTGTGTTTGGTTTTTTCATGAAATATCCACTTTGTAACCTCAATATAGTTGTGAAGCACAAACAAAATGTAATAAAGTTCACACAATCCAATTCATTTATTCCGTTTTGATAGTTTTTGAACATATTCTACAATTTATAATAAGGACAATTGTTTAAAGTATAGTTTAAAGTAAAATCTTCTGATGCCAATCATTGTTTCATGAAAAATGTTTAGAAGCAATTGTTGACATATTTTGTATTTTTATGTTTAAACAGGGCAGATCACAGTCAGACTGACATTAAAATCAGGACTGGATTGAAAAAACTACTTACCAATACCAGGGCCATAATAGGTCCACTGAGCTCCTGAAAATCAAATAGAATGGAAACGTGTCAGTGTGAAGTTGGAAGGAAGTGTTTTAATTATTAAAAAAAAGTTATTTCCAATATAAATCTCAAAGAAAAAAGATAAAACATTCTTTTACTTTATTTCTTTTAGATCCTACTTGCTTACTCTAAGATAACTGTATCTTGCTAAAAAGTACAAACATATGCGAAAAGTCAGAAGAAGTATGTATACAAATCAGTCTTTTGTAATTGTCTTTTACTTATTAAATCGGAATTATTTATTAATTTAAAAAGACGAATCATTGTTTTATCAAAATGTGGCATTTTTAAACACAGAGCTCTTCAAAGGCTTAAAAATACACATTCTGTGAACATATTTATTATATATACTAGCAGTTGTCCTTAAAACTAATAAATTAATCTTTGTAATTTTAATCCTAAATTAATCTTTGTAATTTTAATCTGTTTGCAAATTAAAAAAGAAAGAAAAAATCATTTAGAAATTGCATTTTTCCAGGAATTTTTCTGTTCATTTTACACCAAGCTGATTTCAATACAAAATTCTATTCATGTCAAAACATATAAAATATAGAAGAATAAATATCATAAGAAGAACTTACCAATAACCACTTGGCTTACAAGAACAACCAATCCAGCTACAGTTCTAGAAGAGAAAAATACAATAATATGTATACGAAATAAGAGTATTGTAATAAACAGGGTAGATAGTAAAAAGTTTCAGAAAGTTAAACTCAGTTCCACAAAATTACTAACTTAAAATATGTATTCTCAAGTGAAATTGAACCCAGATAATTTATGCTAAAATTAAAAGCATGGTTAAGAAGTTGATAGAAAGCTGATATAACAAAACTATGCAGCCAGAGACTCAAACAGTGAAAACTCCTTTCATGGAAACTTAAATATAATCCCTCAAAAGGATACTATATCATTATTAAGTTATGTCTACTCTTTTTTAAGTTAAGTATAAACTTTGAGAAAGGGTATTATATATAAGTTTGGGGTTACACTAATATTAGTGCCTCAGTTTAAATTCATATATAAGGTAGAAACATTATATTTGAGTTTAAATGTCATGTTGAGTTTGAGATTTTTCTGTATTGGTGTGTATGGAACTGAATTTGGTTTACTTTTTGTCCTAAAGCCTAAGAACATTTTTTGGTCCCAATTCTTGCCGGCCATTCAGTCTTTCACAACCATATCCACCCTTCAAACTATGTATAACCAGATGAAGTTTTTCGAAATATGTAAACAACATAAACGTCATGGTAGAATGTCCAATCTGGTAAAATTTTAAACTCTACCAGTAGAAAGTCCAGTTGGAGTTTATAGCAAGATAAATTTACCGTCAGAAAGTCCAATCTAGGCGATTTGGGTATTGCCCTGGGGTCTGAAATCTAATAAACTTGGTAGATATTCTAATCTAGATGTTGAAACTCTGGATCAGGTGACAGTAGTACAAGTTTTACATGTAGAGACTAACCGAGCAGTTGTGACAAACAAATGCTGCTGTAGAAGCATAGGTGTTAATTGCTCAGCTAAAGCTCATGTAAGACAGTGACTGCTGTCAAACTTAACTGGCTAAAAGTGCACTATGTATAACACTTGTTATTGGACATTTAAAGCTTACATCAGTTAGTATTATCCATATTCCAGATTTCCCTTGAAAAATGGTGGTGAGACTTGATGTTGATTATGAAATTCTTCAAATAGACTGAAAGTTTCAGTTTCTATTATGTTTAGTTTTGTTAAATCCGTGTCACAGTAAAGTAGTTTCTTTAATATGTGTTTTCTTCATTTATGAAAGCTGCACCTTTTGCTTAAATGACCGATTTATATGTATAGAAGGCTCACTTTTAGTGTTTCAGTTGGACTTTCTTCAAGATTATATTGAGTTTCTACAAAGAGTACATTCTCATACACAGAGCAATACCGAAATCTCTGGGATCAGAATTTCAACCATGATTTTAGATTTCGAACCCCGGGGCAATCTCCTAAATTGGACTTTTTACCGGTAGAATTTGAAAGTTGATTTTATGTCATAAATTAGATAAAATAATATATATTACCAAAAACATTACTTAGCATTAAATTGTAACTTCATGGTATTGGCTAAACTGAAAATGATACATCTTATGTTATCCCATCCAGAACTACGTAGACCATCTCCAGACGATCATGTGCATTGTGCAATCCATCAAATGTAAACAAGGCCAGCAGCTTAGCTTACTAAGCTCACTTCTACTCTTTAGAACCTCAAACTAAGGGACTGAACACGACAATCCATGGAACAACAAACAGTTAAATTGTTTTTGGCTTTTTTTTCTAAATCTCTATTCTAAATTCACCATTCGGAATATTATTGAAATTAAACAGTTTATTTGACTCTTAATTCTATCAAAATTACAACATTTGGCAATACAAATATATTAATTGCACTCAATTATTAATTTGATTTCATTTAATAGGAAGTCTGGGGGCCACGATGGCACAGTGGTAATACACTTGCCTCACACGTCTGAGGTCGGCAGTTCAAACCCCTAGACCTTATGTGGGAAAGTTGGTAGTTGCTTGGCGTTGGTTGACAGTTTACATTTCAGAACCTTGACCAACTGTATGTACTGGTTTCCTCTGCCCAGAAAACTACCCATTATGATATGACCTATACAGTGTTGAAAGTGACGTTAAACTAAGAAAGTTAGAAAGTGTATTAATATGGATGTTATGTTAATGCAGCAAACCAGAGTGAAGATAAAATCCAATGTGAACTATAAATCAACTCGGTACAATTGTACAACTCCCACAAACTAAATATCAGTTGTTAAATGGCAGCTCTGAGCAGCCATTTATGTCTATTTAGCTATCTTATTTTTGCAAGTAACTTAGCCATATCTACAACTTCTTGTCTGCTAAGTTAGTTGTGTCAGTTGTGATATTTACGAATTTCCTGATTTGTAACTGGACTTAATTAAAATGAATGAGTGAGTTATTAAATCATACATACATGTTACATAAGCTAGTCACACAATACAAAAACATTAACAATATATAACCCAATATGTTTAAAACACCAATCATTACCTTTCTAGTGAATAATCTTACGTTCAACTGTAAATTAACTTCAATATAACACTTAATTAGAAAATAAATACGAGTTAGTAGCTCCAAAAGGATAGCCTCTCTAACTTGTTGATACCAGTTAAGATTGGAAATAGTAAACTTACAGAATATTCATTCTGCTTGCTTCCCAAGATCTCCGAAGTGCCAATTTGTCAAGACATCAACTCGAGTGCATGACAGTCTTCATTTTTCTGTTGTTTTTATATGTTTTCTCTGCATTCATATGAAAAACAAATTTGTAAAAATGGACCAACCAATCAGAGATTTGCCACATCTACATGCTGTCAATACATCAATCAAAATTCCCTTGTAATTGATAGTTATATTTCAAACTCAATAATCCAATAGATTTTTTACTTAAGTTTTCTTTTTTACAATTGTACTTAATTTTTCTGAAATAATAAGAAAAAAATAAGATATTTCTGTGTTTGAATCGTATCTTAATAAACTCATGGATTTCTATTAAAATCAACCTAAATGAGATGTGATTAATTAACAGCTTTTAAAATTAAAGAAATTGAGTAAGTTAAGATGTTAAAATTAGTATTGTAACATATTCCACTTAACGAAGTCAAGTTTTGGTGACACATATGCACCAAACAGTTTTTCTTTACAGTTGTAAAAAGCAGCCCGGCCTTCTTAAAGACAAACAAAAACATAGACTAACAAATCATTAGTTTGCCATCATTAACACCAATCAACTTTGACAAACTGTCGCCATAAACCGAAAGTTTGAAAAGCAAACACACACGATAAATCTATATGCATTCATAAAAACACACATATGGGAATGATTTGTCCATTGAAAAAAACATTTGCTTCTGAACCTTTTAAAAGGCAATTATACCAAAAAGAAATAGAATTACTAAAGGAACTGCTTAGCTCAAACACAAGTACGCCTAGAAAGTATTTAAAGAGTGCAATCTTCAACCAGGGAGACATTTCTATGAATTCTGAATATATTGTATCCAGAATATGAAAATGCGATCATGCATGTCTTCGGCCAGGCCCAGAACAATCACGGAGATCTACTCATTGTTTTTAAATAATGTCAACCATAAAAACCACAAAAGTGTTCATTAAAATACATTGGCAATGTGACATTTTCAGAAAAAAAACTGTGTTCATTACATTTTAGCTGTCTTGAAGACAAACAGACAGGCATACCTATAAACATATGCAAAACCCAAATCTCCTAGCGCAGATGAAAAGGCGTAATTTGACACACCAGATGTATGATTAATAGGTCATCATTGTGGCTTTTAGAGCTTGATCATAGACCCCAGGATGAAGGTTAAGTAGAATACTTACTTATTCACTTAATCATCTATTGATATACTGGAATACACATTTATTTACCTATGTAATGCCTCATCCACTTAATAATTAACTTATTTAATTATTAATGCTCTTATCCACTCTGTTGCTCATTCACTTAATGACTTTCTTTCTGAACTACTTATTCTGCTTACTTTTTGAATTACTTGCATACTCTCCAATCACTTATTTATTAACATACTACATTATTTGTTTGTTTATTTATTTTTATTTTATTTTTTTTTTTTTGGGGGGGGGGGGGGCACAGTGGTAACACACTCATCTCCTACATCTGAGTTTGAATTCCGGCCTAACCTCATGTGGGAAAGCTGGTAGTTGCTTGCCATTGCTCAGCAATTTACAGTGCAGAACAATAACCAACTGTATGTACTGGTTTTGTGTACCCTACCCATCACAATGTAACCAATAAGGTACTAGGTGTGACAAAAAACTCATATGGGAAAACTGGTAGCTGCTTGCCATTGGTCAGCAGTATACAGTACAGAACACTGACCAACTGTATGTACTGGTTTCCTCTGCCACTACCCATCACAATATAACCAGTAAGATACTAGTCTTGACATAAAAAACTAAATAACTAGATATCTGCTTTCTCACTAAACTAGTTATAGTCCAGATGTGTTGTTGCTATTATAAAGTATTTTGTTGCTTTAGAGTCTCTGGGTTATAATAAAAAATCAGCCAGGTGCCAGATTGGCATCCTTGAGAGAAATATTTTAAAGCCAAACAAAAAAAAACAATTGGCCGCATAAATAATGGAATATTCTATTTTGACAGATAACTTCGCTTCTAATGTATTTAAAGCCACAGGTGTCTAAGCCTGGGAGTTGTGGTCAAGGAATCTATTTATTATATAATAAAAGGTTAAATATAAATATTATATCTTCAGGATAACCTTAGGGTAATTGTCGAAAACATTTACAAGAACAGAGACTTACAACTAGCAGAACACTTAAACCAATTCAACCTTTTCCTATGATAAAAATCTTAGATGGAAATGCAGAACTATCATAATGATCACTTACAAATTTCACCTAAGGTTTTATCCCAACACCACCTATTTTGTTAGTGGTTCGGTTAATTAAACTTTCCCAATAAATTGGGGGAAAATCAATTTTGAAAACATGTACAAGAATGTAGACAAAATATAGCAATAGCATTCACCTATTTGGCAAACAAATTCATTAAAGTGAATGCGATTCAAAACTATCAACATATTTAAAGTTGTCCACACCACAGAGACAATCAGGAAATACAAATAAACCTAGGGTCCGTGGGCTTTTGGGTGAAGAAATAAACTTTCAGCTTCTTCTAAAAAGATGCAAGATGTGTCAGAGTGGACATCATCGAGCAAATCATCCCATACCTTGGAAGCTTCATAGGCAAAACTAATGCCAAATTGCGAGGTTGACATATGAAGAGATAGAATAAACTGTGGCATCTCAGGATCTTAATCATCAATCTGGCTCTCTCTTTTTGAGTGATTTGTAAGAAGAGCTAAGTGTCACAGGCGTTAAAATGAAACTTTATAAATGGGTGTCTACCGATGGCCTTACTGAGAGGCGTAAAATATAGAAAAATCCAAGGTTACTAATACCTTCATAAGTGGGCATGACGCTTTCTCAGAAAGTTTAACCTCTTGCAACTTTGACAGTTGATGCCAGGTAAAGCTCCAAAGTCTTGATCATAACTCTAAAACCGAATCTATAGAATTGCAATACACCTCTGAGACCTTTTAAATTGGACCATTCTATAGGTCACGCCCACTTCCTGGTTTGCTGTATTTTAGTTGTGTCCACGTCAGGCCTTGTCTGACAAACAAATATCGAAAATGAAAGGAAATCAAATGTAAACATTGAGTATTTCAAGATGTACGAGAAAAAACGTATATTTTAAATGATTAAATGGAGCATAGAATAAGGAATTATATAATAAAGTATGTTTGTTTTATTCTGTCAAAAAATAATAAGATAACTAAATAAACAATTTATTGATCAAAACAAATCCTCGTGCATTACAGTAATATGTAAACAATGGCAGCTTGGGGACAGTTATATGCATTGCAGACATTTTAAAGCAGGTAGGATTGATGAAATAATTTTTTTTTACATTTACACTGTGGTTTCTTCTTATTCTATTATCAGAAATCAATAATATTTGCAAATATGGCCATAAAAATGGTCACATTTTTGTAATTCAAAATGGCGCCCGTCCTCCCCCTCTTGAACATCGGAAAAAATGATTGATTTTGTTATTGTAGAAAACAGGATGTTTGCCGAATTTGCGGGATTTTGAATGACATTGTGGAAAGTTCCATTTGATAAAGTTTGCAAAAGAATATATAGGACCTTTGTGAGACTCTATGATGCTAAAGAAGGACTATTGATTAGAAATGAAGCTATATAGAATATATCGCTCAACACCTTACAAAAATATCATGGTGCCAACCTAATTGGGAGTGTTGGCTCTTGATTGAGGAGTTTGCAAGTTTAAAGACTCCAGGAAATATTTGATGGCCAATAACGTTTTGTAAATTGGGGGTGTTCAGGGATCCTGGTGGTCTGTCCTTCCCATAAGCGGTGTCTTTTGGGATAATTAGTGGCATTAACCCTCCCTGGTTTCCAGGAATTGAGAGTTTGGCATTGGTCGAATCTGGGGTCGTATGCTGCAACAATACTTGGATAAGGTGACCTAAGATGTAAGTAAAGGAAGATTTTTCACCTTTTCTTGACTTTTGTATTCACAAAACAAAAGTTAAGAATGTTCAGTACTATTTATTTAAGAAATACTTGAAATCTAAGTTAGAAATGATCTAAGTATTGTGTAGAAAACGACCCCTGGGATCAAAGTTCAAATCATTGGTTGATGTCCACTGTCCATGAAATGACGGGAATCGGGAAATCCAGTTGTCCCTGGTAACTTATGTCAGAAGTTGGCACATTCGCCAGAGCTTAATTGGTTTGGGGCTATACCCTGTATTTATTCCCTTAAATGCTAATGCAAGCAGGTGATTACTAAGGATATGCTACTCCTGTGATAAAGAAAGAAAGTTTGAATCAGGAACTTACCTGACAACTGTTCTTAATGCAAAGTCTGTAGTTTTGTCAGTGTTAGAATGTAAAAACAAATAAAAGTGTTATAAGGGGAAATAGATGGGACCAGCAGTATCATCATCATCATTTATCAAGACAATAATACCTTGATCTGATAAATAAAACAGTCAGAACCAGTATTACAGCTGCAGAATATGAAATAGTAAATTTGTGCTGTCACACAACCACATCTCCCTGGGCTGCATTGACAACTGATTGAACATCAACATATTTGATGAGTTAAAGAATATTTTCACAAACAGAAGGCAAACTTAATGGCAATGTCACTGGATCCAAAATTGTGCAATTTTAATCACCGTGCCATTCATATGATGTCCAAGTATGATAAAGTGGCAGATTTTCATATGGATATTTGTTGAGTGTGATTTACACAATCAATAAAGATTCAGTGCATTGGAGGCAACAACTCCAGTTTCAGGGCAGAATTGAATTTTGACCTTGCTATCTTACATTTCACACCTGATAAAGATGGCTGTTCGTATGACTATCCACCTTGGACCTCTAACAAGCAGCAATGGAGGTAGTTGACTCCGTGATCAGGTCTTCTAGAGCATCCCCAAGCTGATCAAATACAGTGCATACATTGCAGTGTTTTCTGCCCTTCCTGTCTCTGGACAGTGCAATTGTTACACACCTGTACTGGTGTGGGATCTTTTCCAGTGATCACAAGTTTGTTCTATGTGTTGCAACTCTGTTATATCACATAAGTACCACCTTTGTGCAGGAATATTTATTTGCAGACTCTCTTTCATGCCAGGTCAAACATGTGCCATTTTAAAAGTACTTGTCCAATATTCTATTGATTTTAATAAAAAAAAAACATTTAGGTTTGTTTACTTGTCAATAAAGAGCTGATATAAGTTATTTTAGCATTATTATAAAAATAAAAAAGACTGTTTAGTGGCAAAGAAAAAACGTTTTTCACAAGTATATATATTTTTAATTTAAAATTAAAGGGCTTTTGCCAGAAATTTTCTAGTTTTAAAGTCATTTCTAGAATTGATGTGACAATAAACTTAAATTAACCATCAAAACTAGGAGACAATTATTCTAATGTAAGATCTTTTGCTTACAATAGTGTTAAATATTATTGACAGGTTTGATGGCCCGTCTTGATTATTCATTTATACAGAGACTTAGCAGTAAATTTTCAGAGAGATGTCTATGCATTATAAACTAGATGTGATAAACATATACTTAGTGTTAATACAGCATGAGAAAACAAATTCATTATAATTTCCTTTGAAGTGAAAGGCGAGTCAATTGTTATTGATTTGAATTAAAAGCGAGTGCCCTGTTGAAATTACCCACATTGTTGTCTAATTATCAATTATCACAGCTCTTTGATAGAAATCTTGCCCTTAGACCTGCAAGTATACACTTGGCTTTACGCTAACTGTACCCCTCTCTCCTGGTGTTCTTGTTTCAAGTACTTTTAGTTTTTTCATTTATTGACTTCAAAGCGACATACAGTAATGGGTTATTCTTAAGTTATTGTTTCATGATTTGTGAATAATCATTTAATTAGAAAATCTATGAAGTATCTCTTTTGGTAATTGGATTTATAGCACATAATTAACTAAATAAACCCCATGATAAACTCAGCTGCAGATTTTCATCTAGTATCTTTTAACAAATTAATTAGGATTTTTAACATGTTATCCGATTTGGATTTGGTCTCTTCTGCTGTATGTAATTTCATTTTAACTGTGACTTCTCCTTAACTATACCCTTGTATATATAAAAACTTGCAATATGGTAAATCAATTTAAATACATCGTAGCATACACAAAAGCCACCGAGAGAAGATATTGATACCCTCAAGCTGACTATTGCGATCACCAAGACCATCACTTCCTTGGCTCTGTGACCATACCAGGATCAACTGCAGCCTGAAAGGCACTCAAGCTAGTCTGCTCCATCATCAACAACAACTGTAGAAATGGCCTTGACCATGTGACAATCAATGAGTGTATCACCATTGCTCTAACTCTAACACTAACAAATCCCACTTCCATTATCCCACTAAACACTACCATCACCCTTATTGACCATAACCCACTGTGAAGATAATCAGTCCTGGAGCATTAACCAATTTGACTCTATGAAAGAACAACTATACATCTACCTGGATGAAAACAAAGCTGAATAAAGTTAAATCCATGAACAAAACGATCTTTGAAATTCCAAATATTCTAGTTGGAACTTACAATGACTGTACTGAACTAATACTTGACACAGATGATATATGCGCTACAATCGCCATTTCAGATGACAAGAGGACCTGTATACTCAGCTACTCCTGGGGGTTGAGTATCTAGTCACACTGAATACTCCTGGGAGACATCGATGCCTTCTATCCAGCCTGGGCTCGCTAGCAAGCAAAGATTAGTCCAACAGGTATGCAAGGAACATAACTTGCCCATCCAGAATCTCCATGACCAATCAACATTCTACAACCACTCAACAGATTGGCATACACCACTGAACCTAGCAAAAGACTCTTCAAATACAATCAGAACTATCATAAGAAATGAAATTCACAAACTGGTTTAAGGAAAAACACATGCCATTGTCCAGTAGCCATCAGTATCAAACCCAACATCCCAGACCATCCCATCTGGACCTCAAAAAGTCTGCATAGGGGCAAGTAGGGCAAGACAGAATAACCGACCAACTACACCAACTCACACTCATACCTCAAGATGTCAAAGCAAATGACATAGATAACCACATAGAACAATTCAATTGTTGCTACATGTCATAAAACCACACTCAGACCCTTCTACACAAACTTGATAAGATCAACAAGGATCCCCAGGATCACAATTCAAGCCTCGACACAAAACAGAAAATACAGAGCAAATGTCTCAGAATACATGGATACCCATTTTTCATTTGTGAAATAAGACCATAAACTACTAATATTTCCAACAATTAAAAAATACCCTAAACCAGTGCAGACGCAAAGCCAACAGCAGATATGCCAGATCCAGACTCGGAAGTTATTCAGTGAGTATGGGAAACATAGGTAACTCCAGGTAAATCACATACCCAACACCTAGAAAATACATACACACACTCCATAACATTTGTACCTTGCTCGTACATAAATTTTACACGCTCATAGACACATTTTTCTCATATTCCAACCCCCAACTCACATATAACTCTCACACACTCACACACATAACCCTCTTTTTACACACTTACATACCTATTTTCTGTAAATGTGCAATATTAACATGGAAAGTTTTGAAAAGAGTAATAAAAACTTATGGTATTACCAGCCCTTCTTAGGGCTACCTTAGTTGCAGGCCTTAGGAGCATCTCCTTCAATAATTAGGAAATAGAAACACAAAATCACAAATATGGACAGCCATCCAAAACCTACATGCAGCTTAGGTCAGAACCAATGAAAACACATGACAGGCAAAATATAAGCCTTTGGTGGATACCAATGGAAATTGTGGTAACGATAACTACATGCCTTCATGATAGTTGGCCTACAATCAAATCCACCCACAAGATCAGCAAAAAACTAATAGACAAAATCAAACTAAAAAGAGAAAACCCAGATAAAATTCATGGAATTCCAAAGACAACCAGCCACTAAGGCAAACCAACCAAAACATTATCAAAGTCATCAAAACAAAATTTGTGGAAGAAAGAAAGGAAAGCACACAATCATGAAATTACATCACTAGACCCCCAAAACAACAGGCAACATGGGAAAATGATAACAAGACAATCAAAAGCAACCAATCAACAGACACAAACAACACAAAAGACAATGTGATCACAGACACTTTTGCAGAGATCCACTTTAACCATCACCAGAAACGCGAAATAGAAAAATGGGGATCTACCATGAAGCCGGCCCTTACCTCCAGGAACAACCCAGCCAAAGACTCAGATGAATACTCCCAAGACACTACCATTACCATGAGATACCAAGACATTGAAAAAAAAGACCGCCCCAGAGAAGACTCCATTCAGTACATAACCCATAACAACCTTCCCAAAGCTGCCTTGGACAGACTCACATCAATCTATAATGTCTGCCTTAAGACAAAGGCACTTGCCAAGGAAATAAAAATGCACTATATAATGTTTGTATTAGTTAAAACTGAAGGACGAAACTGAAAGAGTTTTTATACATTTTAAGTACATTTTAAGTACTCTTGGATAATACATTAAAAAAAATTTGTTGAAGATGGCTACTGTATTACCACAAAATGAGTCATGTGGCTAATCTATGTTGCTTATGTTACTATCATCTCCAGGAACTATGAACAGCCTGGAGGTTTTTTGAAACAGCTGGGAAGTTGCCAAATGCCTTGGTTAGCAGTCGCCTGGGTTACTGTAACTCACTGCTCTATAACACAAAAAGGCATATATTGGCAGACTACAAAGAGTTCAAAATGCCTTATGTCATACTGTGTGCAGACTAAATAAATTTAGCCATGTCACACCCTTCCTGCACAAACTACACTGACTCCCCATTCATTACTGAATATTGTTCAAATGTAATCTCCTCACTCATAAAGCAATATATTTTAGCCAACCTCCATATCTGTCCTCTCTGATTAGGTGAAGTGATCTCCCCTGGGGCAATCGCCTATCAATTTTCCTCTAAACCGGGGTTGCAGTGCTTTACAGTAGCTGCTCCCACAGAGTGGAACAGGGTCCCTCAAGCCATTAGGACCATGGGAAATATTTCTGGATTCAGAAAACAGTTGAAAACATATCGTTTAAGATTAGCCTATCCTTCGCCATAGCCTATCTTCCCCATCGGACGCTAATATGTACACTGACCTCCTTTTTGGCACTGAACTATCCCTTTTTGGACATCAGCACCTTAGAGGATATGAACATCAATTACAGCACTTTATAAGTGGTTCTTACTTGAGATGAACAGTGACCCTAATATTGGTGCAAGATGGAAGAAATGGATTAGCAAATTTAAAAACTTGCTTGTAGCAATGGATATCAAAGATGACACAAGAAAAATGGCCATGATATTACACTTTGCTTGAGATAAAGTGAATATCTTTGAAACTATTGCCAATACCGGAGAGGCAAAAGGGTACAAGAAAGGTAAAGTTGCAAAGTACTTTCAACACAAAGTGAATAGCAAGTTTGAAGTGTACAAATTTCGACAAGCTACACAGCATCCTGGTGAGTCCATGGACACATTCTATACTCGTCTGCATTCACTAGCTAGCAATTGTGCTTTTACAGATAATGATAAAGAAATAAAATCACTGTGTCATCAAAACTTAGACAAAAAGCCCTCAGAGAAAATTTGATTCTTGAGCAGCTCCTGGATCATGCCACAGCAGATGAATTGTCTGAATCGCAGACAACAGAAATAGAAAAAGTGGATAACATTAACCCAATGACCAAAAGGAACAAAACCTCATCAAACCCTTGGCAAAGATCAGGAAATCAGTTTTAAAGAACAGGCTCTCAATCCAGAAGACAGCAACAGAAAGGACCAAAGAACAGCAAGTGTTATCAGTGTGGTGGTAGTTATCCTCACAAAGACAAGTGTCCAGCAACAAATAAAACATGTCACAAATGTAATTAAACTTGCCACTTTGCAAAATGTTGCAGATCAAAGAATAGATCATTAAAGGTGAGAGAAATTGACAGAAAGGAACATAACATGAATAAAAGTTCATCTCCAGAAGTAATGCAGATGAAGATGGCAAGGATTATATCTTTAGTGTGGGGAAATCTGTGAAAAAGACTCCAACAGCTAAAGTAAAAATCGAACCAGTCAGATCTATATAATGGTTGATTCTGGCTCACCAGTGAATATTATGAGCTACAAGACATATCAGTCAATTCAACCTGTGCCAACACTGAAATTTGCAAAGGGGGAAAAATTGCTCCCTTACGCCACAAAGAAGGAAATTCCAATAATAGGGAATAGGTTTGAGTGCACCTTAGAATCAAAGCATTGTTTTACAACTGGTACAGTCTATGTGACCATGAAATGCAGGTTCCATTTTAGGGTTTGAGTCTGCAGTTGCGTGGAAGGTACTACATGTTACAAAAGGGATTCAACAAACGTGTCAGTCTCCAGGTGCACAGAAAACATGTTCCAGACCCCCTAAGTTGTTCCAAGGCATTGGAAAGCTCAAGAAACAAAAGTAAAACTGCAGATTGATGAAAGTTTTATGCCAGTTGCGCAATCACATGGATGAATTCCCTTTCACATGAAAACAAAGGTGGAAGCAGAGTTACAAAGGCTTCAAGAATTAGACATTATAGATGTCAAAGGACCAACTCCATGAGTATTACCTATAGTTGCTGCACCCAAACCTGGAAATCCTGAGCAAATCAGGATTTGTGTAGACATGGGATGTGCTAATAAAGCAGTGATGCATACAAGACACATTACCCCAACTCTGGAGGAACTCCTCAGTGACCTCAATGGAGCTACTATGTATTCAAAGTTTCATTTGAACAAGGATATCATCAGTATAAACTGGATGAATCCTCTTGCTATATAGCCACATTTTCCACTCATTTGGGGCTAAAGAGATTCAAGTGGCTGCATTTTGGAATATCACCAGCAGTAGAACTATTTCAAAATGTGATAGAGTGATAGAGAGTTTCTCAACTATATAGGGAAACTTAAGGAAAAGAACAGTTCCAAAAGAATATAGAAACAAACAGAAGACAACAACATAGCCAAGAAGAATCAGGTCATGATTATCCCATATCAAAACTCAAGAAAACACATACCAATAAACATCTAAAACAGTCAAGTCGACATTACAGACACAGCAAAACTCTTGGGAACGACATTAGAGAGGACAATAAAACCTGCAGCCACACCTCAGAAGTATCATTAACAAACTGGATCTAGAACAACTTAGACAACTCTACTTCAACAGGGATGCATAAAACTGCACTCAGAACCTTCTACAAAAACTTGATAAGACCCCTTCTGGAAAAAGGATCCCCATGTTCACAAATCAAGCCTCGACACCAAATAGAAAATACAGAACAAATGTCTAAGAATCATTACATGTATATATCCATTTCCACCTCTGTGAAACCAGAATATGAACTAATAATATTCCCAACAATTAAAATATACCCTAAACCAGTGCAGAAGCAAAGCCAACAGCAGATATGCAGGATCCAGGCTCAGAAGTTATCCAGTCAGTGTAGGAAACACAGATAACTTCAGGAAAACCCCACACCCAACACCCACACAAAACATACACACACTCCATATTTTGTATCTATCCTACTAATACACAACTCTTACACATTCATACACACATTTTCCTCATATTCCAACCCCCAACTCACATATAACTGTCACACACCCTCTTCTTACACACTTACACACCTATTTTCTGTAAAAGTGTTACACTAACTTGGGTAGTTTTGAAAACAGTAATAAAACCTTATGGTATTAACCAGCCATACCTAGGATTACCTCAGTTGAAGTCCCTATAACTCTTTTGGGGAAAGAAAGAAGAATAAAATATAGAGCATCTCCTTCGATAATTAAGAAATAAAAACACAAAATCGCAAATATCACAAAACTAACATGCTGCTGGGGTCCAAACCAATGAAAACACATGACAGGCAAAACATAAGCCTTTGGTGGATACCAATGAAAAGGGTATAAGCTGTTACATAAATTGCTAAACGCTATGGCAGCAAGGTAAACTGGCCAAAATTGTGCTACAATGTGTGGCAACATGGAATGGAAAAAGGCAAAGTCAAGATAGTCTAGGATGAAGTATGCCTATGGAAAACCGCATTGTAGTGTGACCCGTCAGCTTTTGCCCCCACTGACTTTGGTTGGAATCCAGATAACAACAGTTAAATTCTTATCCCAGTACCACTTCCACCTGACACACACTGGCTGCTCCTGACTTAGTGCTGAACCTGTTATGTTGCAGCTATCAATCATCAATAGATTTCAGTTCCACAAGGAGGTGTTTGCATTTAAAAAGTGATATTGCATGCAGTTCGTGTTGTAAGTGAATATTACCTCCAGTCTCAACTGCTGCAATCCACAAAACAAAGATCTCTATGATACCAAAGTCGAAACTGATGATGGAAACTAATGATGGAATGCTTAATGAAAATATGATTTTCTCAATTGAAAGTAATGTTTGTTGTTCAGTACAAAGGAACTATGCATTTAGCATGCTTTATTTCACTTAATTTAGTGTCAAACCTTCTCCAAAACATGTTAGGTGTATCAGAGAGGCTTTTTGGATTGATTAATTCCATTTAACAATGTTGGTGCATAAGTTTTGTTCTGATGAATTGCCATTACATCCATTTATAAGTATAACTAAAAAAGTTCAGGAGTTAAAACTGTTATGTGGTTATGTTGTTATATTGATTTCTGTGACCTCAAAAATCTTAGATTTGATGTATTACATTGAAAAATCGGCCAAGAAATAAGAAATGAGAATTATCTATATAGAATTTCAATCCTAGAGACAGATATCTTTGAGGCCCTCTAGAATTACTTGACTTCTCCAATTATGTCAGCTGGGTATCATTCAGACTCTTATTCTGTGGACCTTTCTCTACCAAAATCAATAAAAACCTACTCAGGGCTATTTTTGCAAGCTCCTCTTAAAAGTCAGGGTTCTATTACCGGACTTATATAATATCAGTATGTGCTTCGCATATTAATATTCATGTAATATAAATAAAGTGTTAATTGTGTAAATAAAGCGATTGCTAATCTCCAGAATCGATTAAAGAATCTAATCAATAATTGATTTGCTCTTAATCCCCCATTGATTTTCTCGGTATGGCCAAGAAGGTTGTATAACTGTGGTTGGGATGTATTTTTCATTCCCTTAATCACCCATTGTTGTGGGTGTAAAATTTAAAATACACCACCTAAAAGATAAACTAAGGGTGTAAAATGTGGTTTAACACCAGTCAACTAATACCAGTATCTGGGGACACAATGGGGTCAAGCACGAATGGAGAACACCCTAAGTATATTAAGAATAAAAGGGGTTTGCTTCTATTAACAAGCAATTGTTAACTATTTAAGGTATCAGCCGATAAAATGAAACCACATGTTTCCTTATGTATGAATGCATATAGAAATTAGTCCTTTTCCATTATATGTCCCTTGGTAAAACTAGTTGGATTGTTAATTTACTGCACATGATCATTTGCTTTATGTGACTCCAGAAGGAAAATCAATGTTCACAAAAGACCAAATCAACATCCCCACAAAAACAGCTTCTGAATGACGTGAATGGGTAAACAAGCTGCATTCCAGACAGCTGTGCTATCAGTAGTTTACATTTATTTTCAACTGTGGTGTGTTTCTGTTGTATTCCACAGTGTAACAATTCTGGATATGCATCAAGTATATCAATGCATGATTTTCCCAAGAATGGCAGTATTAAGAAGGTGAAGCATTTCATACAAAACAAAGGCTAAAAACATTTTTACACATTTTATTCTTTTAGAGGATCCCATAGTAAACAACTTATATAGTACTTTGAGGCTTTTTTGCTTATGTGGTTTGCTTGTTACTGTCAAAAGGTATCATTTTAAAGAACAAAAGTTCAAGGCTGAATTAAAAGGGGTACTTTTAATCCAAACAAAAAAGATAATTTGACCAACACATTTTAAATGCCCAGGTACAAATTGTCCTGATACGAAATATCTGGGTACGAAATGTCCTGCTCCCTTGTCCACTATTAGATAGGCATAAACACTAGGCCATGAGCTTGTTATCATTCCCTACTGCAGTTAAACTGCTATGATTGTATTGTTCTGCAAAAAATTGTAGCATTTATTATTGAATTATTTTGATATGTTTCTTCTGATAACTTTTTGTGTTTTGCATGTTAAAAGTATTAACATTTAACTTTATAACATAATTCAATGAGGCTGGTAGTAAAGCCATTGTCAACAGCCCACAGCACACTGTATACAAAACACAGGACTTCACTGGATCAGTGGAATGAGTGTAGTGTTTGTTTAACCAGTAGTCTGATGTTGAGGGGATGTTGACTTGGTCTATTGTCAAAACAAATGCTGGATTTTGAAGAGATCTTATGTTTAAACATAAGCAACATCCATTTGAGTTGAACATCGGCAAATTGGCCATTTTAGAAATCGGCTATCAGGACAAAAATTACCCCAAACAAATCCATTCTTAGAAAGCTCCTGTGTTTTCAAAATCGGCCCCTAAAATATGAAAACCATCATTATGTTACAAGACTCTTCATAGATTCAGGAATAAAAGTTTTTAAAACTGTAAAGATTTCTTATTTCTAAGTTTTAATTTTCTACGTAGGAAATAATTCATTTTATGCTTAACTATTGAAATAGCAATAAGTTTTTCTAAAAATCTAAATAAAAATGGTGGATCAGGGCTTAGTCAAGCCATACTATTGTTAAAAGGGTAATGCCCCTTTCACACTGCAGGCTGTCGTCCCGCAGTTAGAAGCTCTTCTTGGTGGGGGAACCGCCCACAGGTCTCCTTATTTCATCTGAGTTGTTCACACTACAGGCAGATGGCCACTGATTGGACACAGTATTTTAATCGTCAATAACAGTTGGATGACAGTACTACAAGCAATGGTAACTGAGAGACAATCTCCATTATTTCCACCTTTGGCAAAACGACCAGTACCTTAACTCACCTTATGTCCCCATATTACACAGAAAGATGACAAAATCACAACCTTATGCATGCAGTGGACCACACCTTTGATTACTGTAGTAGGAAATTCATATGCGCATGCGCAAAATCGTCATGTTTACGGTACCGAAATCAGAGGCAGAAATTTTAAACAGTTTAAAACTTCTGTAGGACTTGCAAGGCAATAGACGGTTCGCCACTGACCTGCAAGGTCATCTACAGGTGTCAGACAGCAATCCAAGGACAGGGACATTTTCCCGATTGTGGCCTACCACTAGTGATACTTCCTGTAGTGTGAAAGGGGTATGATACATTTCACTAAGTGGGGAAAAATAATTTTTGTGTTCTGACAGGACAAGGAAGCCATACTTTTGACTGGGACGTAAGAGTTTTTAGAACGTAGTATAAATGAGTAATCATTTCTATAACAATTTTTAGCACTATGAATGAACAAGTGCACTTCAGACCATCCTATCTGACAGAGGCGGTTATAGTGAAAACAGTAAAATTAAAAAATTATAATATTAAAACATAAAAAATAAGTCCATCATTCATGCTTCCAAAAGTATTTAAATGTAAGTAGTTTGCAATTTTTAAATGAAAATACAAATATGTTTTATTTTATTCATATGCCACTGCAAATATTTTTCAAAAGTATTCAAAAGTATTCTTTAAAGTATATTAAGTCTAAATAAAGTAGCTGTAGTACACTAGTGTGCATTATATTATTTGCAGCATATATTCATACTATAAATAGAGCAATAACTGTACTCGTAATCATTTTTGACACAAATCTCGACAATAAAAAGCATATCATTTAATTATATGTCAAGAATATCAATCTACAGATCTTCCTGAAAATATGATCGTTGGTGATACAGTACAAACGTTCAAGATTTTATCGAATATGCTGTGCAGTTACTTGTATTTAATAAATAAATAAATTGTTTCCATTCTGTTGACAATTATGAGATTAAATGAATTCTGGCCTTTTTCCATCGTGTGAAGGTGCATAAAAAGAAACAGGTAGTAACTGAATTAAAAATCACCAACAATTTCCTGTGGTGATATATTATGGTTTTCACATTTTAAAAATAGATCAGTTTCTTACAAGAGTGCATTGTATATGGGAATTTAAATCTAACTAGGGGTGAAATCGTACCACACAAAAGGCAAATACCTCATTTTGGTCTTATCATTCAGTTTGCTGGTTTGGTTTCTTTTCAAACATGGTTGGGCAGGTCATTGGCAAACAAGTAATGAATGACGTTTTTCAAGAAAAACATCTTTAAAATCCTCAACAACCTTACCTAACTTTCTAAGACTCCTTTGAGGAAGATTATTGTAGGAATAACACCCAACAAAACCATGGTATATGCAGAATTTTACCATGGTTTGAGGTTATAAACTGTGAAATCTATTCTTACATGACAAGTATTTCAGTTTTATAAATATAATTTATTACTTGCATTTCTGTGACAAGATGCGATTAATTTTCGAGACAACCATAATGAGCAAGGTTATGCTGATTTTACTGATGGAATTTTTCCTCAATTAGCCAATCAGAATCGCGGACACAGCTGTGTCAAGTTAGAATAGGACTAAAGCCAATTATTGTTTTCAATGTGTCTATGGTGAATGCCTGCTGCTAAATTATGGACAAATTCCTTTCAGAGACTCCCTAATTGAACCTCCATTGTTTACCACAGAAACATCTGATCTGTTTGCAAAAGTCAATTCCTGGTGAGGCTTACAATAAATCAGTGTATAATTAATGTCTATGTGTGTATATTAAGTGGAAGTGCTTGAATGAAATCAACCGTTAACTAATTAAAATGTTTAATGGTCATAAAATATGTAAACATAGAATGTATTTCCAACATACATTAATGTTAATAGTTGAAATGTCACACCTTAAATATGTACTATTTTACATCTTTGTCAATCTTACAATTTCATTTTTATACTCTCCAGTTTGAACAATATTACCATTCTATGTCATAACTAGTGAGCTAACCTGTTACTCCAATTGGATTTTCAACCGGTAGAATTTGAAAATCTACCAGATTGGACTTTCTACATGACATATATACATGTATATATTATGTACAAGTTGCAACTTTTACAAGAAATCTGTACAACTTGCAGCTTGTATGGGAAGGTTGCATCTCAGGTGCTACCTAAATCAGTGGTATTTGAATTGTTTGTAGTTACCTTAAGTGTTGACTAACCTTTGACCTCTGTAATATTTATTCCCGTCTTATTCCCGGGCTACTTATAACCCACATTTGTTATCCAAATTTAATAGCAACAGAAGCACGATTCGAAGCAGGTTTTTCTGCTTTGTTTTTCTGCTTTGTTTTTGATAATTTGTTGCAGGTGATTAAAAATACTGACAAAAATACCAAAGGTAAGTCAAATGACGTTACCACAAATGTTAATGCGATGTCGTCGTTCAGATACAACTTTGCAAGTAGATAAATTTGATTTGTTTTGAACTTTCGACCCCATTATAAAAGTAAAATTGTTTCTGCATTAGATTGTGCAACATTTCAAAGGTTGATCTAAACACTGTAACTATTGAAAAAAAAAATTTGATGTGCATAGGAGAGTTAAAGCATCGAGAACTCACAATTTCATGAAATCACAAATACTGATTCAATCTCAATTAAAACCTGATATATGGGAACAACATTTAACTGGTTATTGGGATTCACAGTTATTGTTGCTATTGAAATAACCAAAAGCGTTGACTGAAACCATACCTCAGGAATACAGTTTGCTGATGACATACAGACTTCTCTATCATAAGAAAAGTCCTTTGGGGCCATATTAGGCCCCTTCAAAGAACCCCCTATCAGCAATTTGCATATATCCCCATTTTTAACTACGGATAAACCTGGGGCCTCTCATAGACATGTAATTGTGGATTTAAGCTTCCCACATGCTAGACCAGTGAATGATGGAGTACAGCTTGATACTTATTTGGGTACCCCCTTTATCTAACATTGCCCACAATAGATAACATCACAAATAAAGTTTAAAAAATTGGTTAAAGGGTGTCATCATTACAAAATAGACTTGAGCAGAGCCTTCAGACTCATCAAGCTGGACCCCAAAGATTACAATTTATTAGGTTTGAAGCTGAATGACGTATATATTGAAGTTTTCTGCCATTTGGTTTTTGACATGGTTCAGCTTAGTTTCAGCACCTAAGCGAGGCTATACATTTTATTATGGTCCAGAAGGGCTTTGCAGCCACCAATTATATTGATGATGTCATAGGGCACTCAGTTGTTAGCAAATCTAAAACCTCCTTTGATGCCTTAAGATACCTCCTGGTAGAACTAGGTTTCGAAATCAGCGAAAAGAAAGTAGTCCAACCAGCAACCAAAGTCACATAACTAGGTCTTGATATTGATATGGTAGAATTCACTGTATCTATAGCCCTGACAAAGTCGCTGAAATTATGTCAGAATGTGAATCCTGAGTAGAAAGTCATAGATAAACCAAAAAACAACTCCACTCACTTCTTGGAAAGCTGCTGTATATGACCAAGTGTTTCCAAATTTCAAGGCCATTTTTGAACCACATGCTTGACGTAAAGGCTGCAGATAAGCTGAAAAAAATTTCCCAGAATATGGACTTTAAAAGGGACCATGCCTTAAATTCTGGCAAAACTAGAGACCTCACATTAGCAGCTATTGCAAGAAATATTTTCATGGAAACAGCTCAGGTTGACATATCCCTTCAAACTGTTCATATTATGGGTAACATCAATGAAATAGCAGACAGCTTATCTAGATGGAACATCGGTTCACAATACCAACAAAAATTTTACCATCTTCTCCCTATTCACATATGGGCCAAAATCCCTAAAAATGCCTTTGAAATTAACTGGTCTGTATAACATTCCTAGGTCCCCGTGGCAGGATGTCAGCCTTAACAGCCAGGGCCACAAGTAGACTGAACCAAGCCTTTACAGATTCCACTTGCGGGTTTTATCAAGCAAAATTCAGAACATTTGTGGGATTTTGTTCTGTTGCTTCAATTAACATAATAGCTCTCCCTGTCCATTCTTAGAATTCCTCACATTCAATAACATCACATTTTCTGGCCTTTCTAACTACTTGTCAGCAGTGAAATCTATCCTGGCTTCCTATGGTGTCGATGCCTCAGCCTTTAGTGACCCCAATATTAAGCTGTGTAACAAAACAAAGGTGAGACACCGGCCTTTGAAACCCTCCATCAAATCCATCATGGACATACCTACCCTCTACTTTAATTTTTTTTTCGGTTTCGCAAAAATCTCAAATCTGGTCCCTCATTCTATATCTTCTTATGATCCTTTTAAACAACTTTACCGTGGCGACATAATATTTGCACCCCCCGGTATTCTTATGATCATTTAATGGTCCAAAACCTTGCAAAACAGAGATAAGATCAAAGTATTCAAAGTCCCTTATTAGGTACTTCTCCCCTTAGCATTAAAGAAGGTATTGTCCACTGCTCCTGGCAGTTACTCTCCCCTGTATCAAGTTAAATTTTATGCTAAATGGGTGACTTTAAGTGACAAATATCCTTCAAAAACTGTATTTAGGTGCAACAGGAATCACCTTTCACTCCCTCTTCTGTTCAAGTGCCACCTTTGAGTTTAATCTTAATGCACCTATGCAAGATATTCAAAGTCATGGCACCTTGATGTTGGAGGCAGTCTGGACCTACATTACACAGGACCACAATGCTTCCACTTCTGTACCACGATTTAGTACGAACCATGGAGACGTCGTTTTTCTCGAAAACAAAATTATAAACTCCAATTGTAACACCAATTCAGCATATTAGTACACATTTCTCAGTCCAATTATTTCAATTATTGTTTTACTACACTATGTTTTCATTTTTCTACCACTTATGTAGTTTATAGCTGTCTGCTCTTTTATTACCCCATAATTGGGTATTATCGCCCATTTACCTGGAATTACCGTGTAACTGTCCAACTATTGGTGTATCATCCCTATTATTTATCTTTCACAGAGTTATTCCAGTAACCTTTTTTGCTGCTTTGTTGTATGGTTCTTGTGTTATATAAGTTATTGTGGCTATCTTGAGGGCAGTTTTAAGGTTCTGAGGCTTATTGGGGTGAATAGGGTGCCCGTGAGTCGCCCACGGGATGAAGATCGGAACGTGAGCTTACTAGGGACATTTATCATGAGTCACCCCAACCACTTAGTTTGCTAGGTGTCTATTACTCTGTCTTGCCTGCTCCTTAGCCATGATGTTGTTGGGTTTTCTGTGCTTCAGTCTCCTCTTTTGGCTGAAAGTGGCTGACCAAAGTCAGTTCTTAGTCTCTCCCTGTGCCCTTCGTGTTCCTGCCCCAATCAGGGATTACTCCTGTAAAATTTTCTCAAATAAGTTTCCTGCATATGCCAGGGTAAAATGTCTTTGATTTTGTTGTTGTTATCTGGTGACATCGCCCTTAATCCAGGTCCTATAAACTTTGGCTTTGTGAATTGCCGGTCCATCAGGAATAAGGGTCCCTTGATCTGTGACACAATTGTCTCAAATAATCTTGATATTTTGGCACTTGCAGAAACTCACATTCACATTTCTGATACCGACAGCCTACTGAAGTCAGTAACTCCGCCTGGATTTCAACTCACTCATAGGCCCCAGACGATTGGTCGCGGTGGCGGAGTGGGCTTCCTTTCCAAGAAAAACTTACCTGCTAAGACTGTTGACGCACCAACACATTCCACTTTCGAAAACATCGTCATATCAATTGTCACTAACTCAAAATCATTTGTTATGGCTTGTGTCTATCGCACCCCAGGTTCATGTTCCTCTGCCTTTCTTGATGATTTCCTGCATTTCTGTGGTTTTCTGTCATCTCTCACTTCCTCCTTCTTCATCTGTGGAGACTTCAATGTCCATGTGGACACAGATTGTATTGACCAAAGAAAATTTCTCAATCTATTAGATACCTCTAATCTTGGCCAAAATGTTAATAAAGCTACCCACTTGCATGGTCATACACTGGATCTGATACTTAGCCCAAGCGATTCCTCCTTTGTCAGTAATGTGACAATTGGGGAAATGGTCTCAGATCATGCACTGGTGAAATGTCATTTGGATTTTGCATGCCCTGCAGTGCAATCATAAATAGAGACAAGGCTGAATACTATAGCACCATCATTAGTGATAACAGCTGTGACCCAAAGAAGTTATGGCATACACTTCGTCAAGTCCTCAATAGTGGTCAAGAGAGTACTCTCCCTCCTCATCAAGAAAAGAAATCCTTAGCAAACAAATTTGCTTCCTTCTTTCATAAAAAAATCAAAAGGATTCGTGATATGTTCACAGCCTCTTAGGCAACAGTCATATCACCCATGTATACACCTCCCAACCTACCTTCCTTCAATGAGGTCTCGAAGGACGAGGTACTAAAAATCATCAAAAATTCCCCTACAAAATCATGTCTTTTAGATCCAGTCCCTACTTTTCTTTTGAAACATTGTGTGGAAATTTTACTCCCGTCAATTACAAAACTTGTCAATCTGTCATTGGCTGCGGGTGTATTTCCTCAAAAATTCAAGAAGGCAGTTGTCACTCCTCTCATTAAGAAAGCATCACTTCCAAATGAGGATTTGCAAAATTATCGACCGGTATCAGGACTATGTTTCATGTCAAAATTGGTGGAGCGTGTAGTTGTTAAACAGTTCCTGCAACATATCAATAGTAACAATCTTGATAATCCTAGGCAATCTGCATACAAATGTGGTCACTCCACAGAAACCGCCCTGCTGCTTATCAAAAATGAGATCCATCTCTCACTATCACGGGGCGAGCCTACTGCATTGGTCTTACTGGATCTGTCAGCTGCGTTCGACACAATTGACCACCCGACTCTTCTTAATTGTCTTAAATCATGGTTTGGTGTGTCTGGCACAGCCTTGAAGTGGTTCACGTCCTATCTCAGCCACCGTTTCCAGGCAATTAAAATTGGGTCAACCCTCTCTGATTTGCATGAGCTGTTGTTTGGAGTACCACAAGGCTCCGTCCTTGGTCCTCTGCTGTTCTCCTTATACACCACTCCTTTAAGTAAGGTTATTGGAATGCATCCTGACATCAAATACCACTTTTATGCAGACGACACGCAGTTGTTTATTCATATCTCTCACAAAAATGCAGCCCTGGCTTTTAACAAACTGAATTCTTGTCTTCTGGATGTTCAAAAATGGATGTTGTCAAGTATGCTCAAACTAAATCCTGACAAAAAAAGAGTTTATCATCTTTGGATCCCATGCACAACTCAAGAAATTAGATCCCTATCTCCCAGTTAAGATATTTGGTAATTTCATGCATCCTGCAGTTGTTGTTAAGAACCTTGGTGTCTGGTTTGATGCTAATTTTTCCGTTGCTAACCATGTCCGCAATGTTTGTAAGACATGCTTCATTCAAATTCGTGATCTCAGGCGGGTTAGAAAGCACTTGACTGATGAGGCTGCTATCCTGGCAGCTAATGCCTTGGTGAGCAGTCGCCTTGATTACTGCAACTCTCTCTTCAGGAGTCTGTCCAGTCTCAATATGCGTAAACTACAGTGTATTCAAAATACACTTGCCAGGATTGTCACAAACTGTAACAAATACACGTGGGCATCTCCTATTCTCAAGCGACTCCATTGGCTCCCAGTTGAATCTCGCTGTATCTTCAAAACTGCCACTCTAGTTTATAAGTTTCTTCACAGTGGTCATCCCAGTTACTTTGGTCATCTTCTGCCCACTCGTTGCGGAAGATATAGTACAAGATACAACCATCCAGATAAAAGGTTCCTGGAGGTTCCTCAATTCTGTCCATCTGTACATAAATCCAAAAATCACTTTGGCCACAGCTTTGCTTTTGATGCCCCCACAGTCTGGAATCATTTGCCTAATGAGGTACGTTCTGCCCCAACTCTCACCTGTTTCAGGAAAAGGTTAAAATCATATCTCTTCCACAAGGCATTCCCACCTTAGCATACACTCTATCCGGCGTCTCCGTGGTACTGGACTTGGCAACGGCTATGGACAGATGATTTCTTAAACTTGATTTTTGGTGTTGCGCCTTAAAGTTGCCTTAACTTGTGTGTAACTGTATGTATATATTCATTAGTATATTTTAACAAATAGAATAAAATTTAACTTCCACAGTGTGGCTTTCACTGACTTAACATTCAAGGTCAGGACACTACAAGCAGCTTGTCTAAGTTGTACAAATTTTGGCCCTGTAAAAGTTGCAACGGGTAGAATTTCTATATTTTATCAGTTGAAGCCTTCTACGTGATAAACAATGTAAATAACTTTATTTTTAGTGATAAACTATCAACTTAATATATTAATAACTTTTTTGTAATCTAAGTATTTGCAAACCTGGTAAGTTTTTTTTTGTAAATTCAGTCTTATTTTCTGGGAAAAATTATACATGTAACACTTATTAAGCAAAAACTTTATTTATATGCGTAAAAAGATATAGTTTCAGTATAATTGTTAATTTAACCGAAATTATTTTAAAGCAACTCTGTACAACAGTATTATACAAGTTGAGCTTATTTGATGGTGAATTATGTGCAAGTTACTACTTGTACAGCTAGCCTTGTAAGAAATTTACAACCTGATTTTACAAGTTGCAACTTGAAAAGGCTCTTTGTATGAGCTGCAATTTGTAGAAAACCTCTTCTAGTACATACCAAATACATTTTTGTCATTTACCATATGTGCTTTCTATTCCAGGCAATAGTCTGTCTATTCCTATCTATAGCCTATTTTCAACTGCACAGAAACAGAGTAACATCTCTACATTTGAGATATATAACATAGCAACATAAATACCTGGCAAGTGGCATTCTCAATCATTGCCTGGTGAAGACTGATACTAATGTGTATGATATAACAGTACTAAAGCAATATACAGAAAGTTAATGAACCAAAAGTCTTGAGCAAAACCACAAAATGTCAGCCCCACTAACTCTATATTACCCGCAGACATACAGCCAATGTATATCATGATATTGTATTATATCCCATCACACTCAAATAACCGCACATCTGGCACAGATCATGAGTTTCCACGAAATATAAACTTTGTTGAATTCAAAACTAACAAATCTTGTCAAACATACTGATTACTTTGTTTATTATATTCAACATAGTTATATTTTATTTACAAATGAAATTGGTGACAATAAGAGGATAAAATCTTTTGTATTGTCTTCTATACAAACCACCATTGCCAATTTACCTCCAGTGTCTTTCCATGTATGATAGGGTTATGTTTATGGACTCACTGCCATTGAAGTAATTTTTTATTACTGTAACTGATAATCTGTCAACTAATTGAGATTAAGCTCTGTACAAGTTCAAATTAGAATTGACAAATGTTGATGCATATATATCCAATTTCTTAGCTTACTTGGTATGACTCAGGGTAAAGACAGGGCAACAGCCTAGCGTATTTGAACTGTAGCATGGAGGCCTTTCTTTGGGAATATGAGCTCATTCCATACAAATATATACATACTAAGTACAAGGTGACCTAAACTTCTAAAATTACAGAATTTACAAAAACAGTCTTAATTACCACATTTTCTTACAAAATAACCATACATGTATAACTGGTGAGAATTAATAGACAACTGAAGATGTTAATTACTTTAAACTATTTGGTGTAAAAACTACAAGAGGGTCACAAAGATATTTTACAACTACAGTAAGAACAGTTGCAGCAATCCGTGATAGGAGAAATATATCTACAAATATTGTCACAGAAAACCTTTTGCTAGAGCCAAGGTCGAAGGTTCCACTAAGGTGAATTTCTTACACCTTATGATTTGCAAAATATAGCCTGGATAATATTTTTAAGGTCACTACAGCAAGGTTAAAGGTGAAATCAATTTCATACCATGACATTGCACCATTCCACCTGCTAACCAATGTTCCTACCAAGTATTAACCTGCTATGCCATACAGTTTCCAAGACCTGACAATATTGGACAATCACTGTGGCAACGTCAAAGATAAAAT